>CM053769.1:636542048-636611672 GCA_028658325.1 Potorous gilbertii
CTCCTTTATTAAGGTATTGACCCATTTTTCATGCTTTCCTTGCATCTCTCTCATTTCTCTTCTCAGTTTTTCCTCCACCTGTCTAACTTGATTTTCAAAATCCTTTTTGAGCTCTTCCATGGCCTGAGCCCGTTGGATATCTATTTAAAGTATTTGGGATATAGAGGCCTTGTCTCTTCTGTCTTTACAATTTGCTTCCTCGTTAGAGAGGAAGGGTTGGAATCATCTCGTCCCCAAGAAAATAACCTTCTGTGGTTTTAATTTTTTTCCCTTTTCTGGGCATTTTCCCAGCCAGTTACTTGACTTCTGAGCATCTTCTCCATCCCTGACCTTGGTTAGCCCAGCCAGTGTTTGGGGTCTGAGATTCACATGCTGCTCCCCAGTCTCAGGGCTTTTGGCAACAGGCCTGGCTGCTATTCAATGGGAGCTTAATTTCTGGTGCTGAGGTGGGGGCAGGGCCGCCTCCTAGTCTCAGTTCCCTCAGAGGTTTATGCAGAGATCTTTTTCAATGGAGCTCCTGCCCACCTCCTGCCTGTTCCAGGAGCCTGTGGTTGCCTGCTGCCTCTCCTGCTGCCTCCCGAGGGGGCCTGAGTCCCGGAGACACCCTGCTCCCCTCTCAGCCTGTCCAGATGTCTCTTTCCCTGACTGGTGCGTCTGTGTGTGGAGGGACCTTCATGGCTGCTGGAGATTCCGACCCTCAAGCCTGTTCTTATCTGCCCGTTCCTCTCAGTGCCATGTGTCCCAGGCAGCGCAGAGCTGAACTCTGCTCCCTTCCGGTATGCCACAGATTTTTGGGGTCAGGTTTTTGGGGCTCTCTAGAATGGAAATCTCCTTCACCCCATTGCTGCGTGGCTCCATGCTTCCAGAATTTGCTGGGAGTTATTTTTACAGATAATTATGGGCTGTGGGTTCTGAGCTAGCATATGTGAATCTTTCTACTCCACCATCTTGGCATAAATGTTCTTTTCTTATTCAGTATTATGTTTAACTTTTTTGGGTATGATATTTTAGGAGGAAGTCCAGTTCTTTTGCTCTTTGATATATAGTATGCCAAGAGCAGAGATCTTTCAATGTTGTTAGTGGTGGGTTTTATGTAATTCTAGTTGTGGTACAGCCATAAGTATTTTTCTTTGCTCATAATATTTTGTCCTTGAGCTGTGGAGTTTCAGAATCTGATTTTAATATTCCTGTGAGTTTTCCTTATAGAATTTGTTTCAGGTGGTGATGAGTGTTTTTTTTTTTCTATTTCTGTTCTCCCTCCATGTTTTGATGTTTCTAGAAAATTTTCTTCCAATATTTGTTATATTAAGGTATCAATATTTTTTTGATCATAACTTTCAGGTAGTCTGATTATTCTTATGTTTTCTTTTTATCTATTCTCTAAATTAAATGTTTTATATTCTCTTCTATTTTCTATAATACATATGTAAAAATTTCTTCATCTCTTGTATGTTTGCTGACTTGCCCTTGCCCAGTTCTGATTTTCAGAGTCATTTTCTTCATTAAGATTCTGAATCTCTTTTTATAATTGGTTAACTTTCTTTTCATGATTTTCTTGGATGTTTTTTTATTATTCTTACTATTCTTTTTATTGTTTCCTCAGTATGTCTCATTTTATGTTTAAAGTCTTTCTTTTTTAATTTTAATTTTATTTTTTTATAAATGTTCTACAATCACTTCCTTAAAATTAAGATTTTATCCCCCCACACCTTCCCCCCCCACCTCCGTCCCTCCCCATGACAGCATAAAATTCTGTATAGCTTCAACATATACTTTCCTATTGAGCATATTTTCACAATATTGATGTTATGTAGTCACATTGACATAGGTGGAAGAAATCATATAACCAATCAAAACATAATACACTAAAACCCCCCCACACACAAACATGATCTGCTACATTCTGCGAATGACTTCCATTTTTCTTTCTCTGAGTGTGGATCATTTAATGTTTAAAGTCTTTTTAAAGTTATTCCGTAAATTCTTTTTGGTCAGTGACCATTTGCCATTTCTCTTTGGGGTGGAAGAGCATCTCGTTGCTTCAGTATCCTCTGGAGATGAGTACTGATCTTCTTTGTTCCCATAATACCTCTTTATGGTGGATTACTTCTTCTTTGGGAGGGCAGCGCCAAGATGGTGGAGTTAGAGCAATGACTCACCTAAGCTCTTGGACAAACTCCTTCTGATACCTCGGAAAGGATAATCTGACCAAATTTTGGAGGTGCAGAATTCAGTGGGAGACAGATGGTGATGGATTTGGAGCTCAGGTTGGACTGGAATATCCATGGGAAGGACCTGTTCTGCGGGGGTGAGCCCACAGCACATAGCTCAGCATGGCCAGCACAGTGGAGCAGAAGGGACACAAGAAACCTGAGCGGCAGGCTGAACCAGAGGAGTGGCACCAAGGGGGGGCAGGGACAAGCCAAATCAAGTTAGGGAGAGCCACGGAACGCCGGATATCAGCACAGCAGCTCCTGAGCCCTTCAGCCCAAAGACGAAACTTCGGTAAGTCACCACCTATTTGAACTTCTGGGATCCAGGATGGTGGAGTGATCAGTAAATGTTCTCTCCTCCTCGCTTGATGACCATGAAAGAATCATAAAATAGTTCCCCAGAAAAATTCCAGATCAGCAGAAACAGCAGAAGGAGGTCAATAGTCCCATAACACCTGAGATGAGGAAAATAGCTAAGGGTGATTCCTCCTACGGTGGCAGAGGCAAACCGGAAGGACAGAGGACCCAGGGCAGGGAAACCTTGCACTAGGACCCAGGCAAGCCTCAGTACTGGGAGAAGAGCCCCAGGAGGGGTGGGAACATGCATTAGCATCTAGGTGTGCCTCAGCTGTCCAGGGGAATCAGAAAGACAATAGGGCAGCTGGGATTACCAGCCCCTGAGCTTGCCTTTGCTTCAGGTCAGCTGAGGAGATCTCCTGTGACCAGACTGTGATCTCCCCCACACTTAACAAGCTAAACCCAGGGCAGATTGGGGAAACACCAAACAAAAACATGCTTTTAGCTTTTTCACTTCTTTGCCTGTGCAATTTTTTTAACAGTTTTGATTTTATGATAACCTGCCACTCTGACCGTAGATCCTCTTCAGTTCTCCCCTGTGATCTTGAACTCATACCAAGACCTCTCCCTCCTGTAATGACCAATATCCAGCATTGTCCCTGCTCCATCCCTTCTGCACTCACCGAGCATGTGCTAGTTCATTCTTCCTCCCACTAAGTCTCTGTAGCACTCTTAGGTCTGGCATTACCTGTCAGCAGAGGTACCCTAAATATTCCCTAGCTCAGCACCCAACTCCCCTCGCTGTCCCAGGAACAAGTTCCTATAAATGGTATACAAATATACACAGTGTGTACAGTAGTCATGAATATGATGGCACAATTCTGAATTGCGAAATATAACAGACTCTCCACATGGAAAACAAAAGAAAACTATTTATTCAAAACCAAAAAGGTGAATCCCAACACAAGAAAGTCAAATCTATCACAGAAACAAAGAAATTTACTATAGTAACCAAGAAGTCGATATACACTGTCTGGACTTCCTACAAAGAAACAAAAAACACTCACAATCTTAGCTACCTGCTTCTTCTTTCCTTTCTACCTCTGACTAATCTAACTTCCTCTTTAGCTCTTCTCCAGCCCCACCTGTTCCTCTTCCACCTGTTCAACAAGCTCCTCTCACCACAGACTTCGAGTGACTCAAACCCATGTGACTTATTTTTCTATGTGATTTAAGCAGGTCACATGGGCCTATTAATGAATGGGACAGCTCTTCCCATTTAAATTAACATTACACCAGGCTGCCGCCTAACACCAAGGCTTGTAACTTGCTGGTTTGCATATCAATTTAGGACCTAATTTAGAGGTGTCTACTTTGGACAGGGAGGAAATTTCTTCCTGGGATTTTTCTTCCGGTCTTTTCAGATTGACACAGGAGGATCCCTTTGCTGCATCTCTTCATTTATTTTTAGCATTGTATATTTTTCCTGAGACACTATTTCATTTCTTATGTGGAGAAAAACCTTGAGAGCTTGGAATTTTCTGATCTCCTCTTTCATCTTCCCAGGTCTTCTCTCCAAACTTAACTCATTTAAATGGCTGTAGAGTTCTCTTCCAGGAATCTCTGTTATATTCTCAAATTTGAGACAACCAGCACCACACTTTCTCCAAACAGGGGTGGCTAGAAGACATCTCTACATAAGAATTCCCTTTTCTACTACGACTTTGTACTGGATATCCTCCACCATAATGAACATTTTCACATTCACAAGAATATCTCTTTTTTTATAGCTTTATTATTATATTCATTACCATTATTTAATATTGAATACAGTAATTATTATTATTACTTTGTTTTAAGAAGTTCAAACAGAATGTCTACCGTAAATTCTACTCCTTTTTCTCCCCATAAAGAAATCTGTGTGACATAGTTAGTTGTTTGACATTTGGTATGTTTGTCACCTTCTTAATGGAGCTATTTATCCATGAAAGGATTTGAGTTTAGATTCCCATGTACTTAACAGATTCTTATAGTAATTAATTTTTTTTTGGTTATATCTGACAAATATAATCACTTTTGTCAGTCCTTGTAATTGTTCGGGGAAGGGATATTTGCTTGTTTCTAATGTATTTCTGAAATTTTTGGACTAATTGGGTGTTCTTAGATTTTCTGTCAGTCCTCTTCTTTCTCTTTTGGTAGGGAAGACTTAATCTTTTCATAGACTTCTTCCGTTGATGAGTCCTGTATTTCATTAAGATTATATAGATTTTGTTAATGTTGAGCTTGATCTAGAGGTAAGAAAGGTTCTTGTTGCTGTTGTTTGTTTGTTTGTTTGGTGTGTCTCCCAGTTTTCATAGGTTTGGGGAATAAACATATATGCTGTCATTCATTCCAAATCTGTTACGATTCATTTTATACTTATAAAACCGTTTAGTAAGACTGGCTTTGTGTTTGTTTTGATAACTTGTTCTATGTGTTTTTTCCACTGATGTTTCCTTTTAAGGTGCCAGTAAGTATTTTAACATACTCAGCCACTCCTATCTCCTAGATGACTCCATGACTCTTGAATGGAAGGGAATAATGGCCACTGATCCCCTGCTAAAATATGATATTCAGAAAAAATTTCAAAGCTCTTAATTTCTATTTTTCCATGGTGCGCATTAGGAATTTTACATAAACTTGTTGAAATGATTTTTTGATTAGTATTGGGGAAATGATTCTACAAGGTTTGGGGATATATGACTTGTTATTTGGTAAATCTGTACAGGTTGATGTCAAATATTTCTTTTAAGTGATTAAAAAGATGATCTAGCTCACCTTATTACTAATTTGAAATTTATATTTGCTTCTATTTAGAAGCCATAATAACTGATTTAAGAGTAGTAGGATGAACCATATTGGGATGAAACTGTTTCCCTAGAAAAATGCTATACTTACGTCATCTGATTTTAACATTATTGGCCTGGGTGCATGTTGTAAATTGAGAGAAATTTTCCTGTGAACATCAAATATTTTATCGTTACAAATACGCTTGAATCTTTTTTATATATTTTCAGCATAGGATTATGACATGGGCAGAAAACTGTGTCAAATGTTTTGTGATAGTAAAGGCAGATTAAATCTTATAACACTTGTTCTAGGCTTCTAAAATAATTGTCATTTGTACAATACGATCTCATTGTTTTTGTTATTGTTTCTATATTAATTTCAAATTTAATTAATTAGTAATAAATATTTACATAGCCCTTTACGTATTGAACAGTTCTGTATATGCCATATGAATTAAATATAATATTAGTTGATAAGATTCATAGTTAGAATAATTTTAGCTGCATAACAATATTTTTTTGGAAAATTGTTCCTAAAAAGAATTTGGAATATATTATATCCACGCAAACACACACACACTATATAATTTTCTAAATCAATATAAGCTTGTTGGGTTTCATTTCTATTTGAGTTTGGCACCACTGCTCTACTGCTCATCAATGACTTTCCAAAAGTGAGGAACCTCCAACTAAATACACTTTGGGGCATAATTTCAAATTGCTCTACAGAATGCTTGGATCAGTTCATAACTCCAATCACCGTGGATTACTGTTTTAATTTTCTCACAGACCCTCTAACCGTTATAATTTTTTCTTTTATGTCCTATTAGCTAATCTAATAGAGGTGAGTAAGTCAGTATTGTCTTAATTTGCATTTCTCCAGGCAATAGTGATTAAGAGTATTTTTCCATATGGTTATAGATAACTTTGATTATTTCATCTGAAAACTGACTTTTTATTTTTGAACGTTGTTATTTGGGAAACGATTGAAATTTTTTATAAATTGACTCATTTATATACATATACATATACATATATATATATATATATATATATATATATATATAGAGAGAGAGAGAGAGAGAGAGAGAGAGATGGCATTTATTAGAGAAACTTATTTCAGAATGTTTCCCATAGTTACGATTGCTAAATATATTTCCCTCCTTTTTATTTCCCCCTGTTTATTCTGTTCTCATTCCAATTTTACTCTGCCCCTCCTCAAGAGTGTTGTATTTCTGACTATTCTCTTCCCTAATCCAGTCTCCTTTTAAGGAGTATTGATCCCCTTTTCCTTTCCCCTTCCTTCCTACTTTCCTGTAGAATAACATAGATTTCTTTCCCCAATTAAGTGAGTGCATTATTACTTCTTTGAGCCAATTCTGATGAAAGTAATTT
This sequence comes from Potorous gilbertii, assembly GCA_028658325.1. Classification (NCBI taxonomy): domain Eukaryota; kingdom Metazoa; phylum Chordata; class Mammalia; order Diprotodontia; family Potoroidae; genus Potorous; species Potorous gilbertii. Next base: position 636,548,782 of record CM053769.1, read on the forward strand.
TCAAGCACTCCTTGCTACCTCCCTCATCTGCCTCTGCATTGAAATAGTTCTTTCTTCCCTCCTTTAAGTGACGTAATTTACCCCTTTCTGTCTCCCCTTTTTCTTTTCTCTCAGTGTGTTACTATTCCGCAACTCATGCCTGTACCCGCAGTCTACACTATTTCAAACTGTCCTAAGAATGAGAAAGTTCGTATGAGTTTACACATATCATCTTTCCATATAAGGACATAAGAAATTTAATCTTATTAGGACTCTTATGACTTTCCTTCCCTGTTTGCCTTTTTAGAATTCTCTTGAGTCATTATTCAGAAGCCAGATTTTTGATTCAGCTCTGATCATTTCATCAGGAATTTTTGAAAGTGCTTTATTTAATGATTCTACATTTCTTCCTAAAGGATTATACTTAGCTTTGCTGGATAGGAACTTCTTGCATGTAATCCTAGCATTTTTGCCTTCCAGAACATCTTAATCAGGGGCTTAACGTTTTAATGTTAAAGCAGTTAAATCTTGTGTTTTTCTCCCTATGGTTCCAGAAAGTTAAATGATTTCTTTTCTTACAGTATTGACGTTGTTGATTATGGCTTTAAAATTATTTTTAAATTATCACTCTTGGGGGGCGGAGGCAAGATGGTGGAGTAGAAAGACTCACCTATGTTAGCTCCGAACCCACAGCCCATGGATTTCCTCTAAAAACAACTCCCAACAAATTCTGGAACAATGGAAGCTATGCAGCAACACAGTGAAGGAGATTTTCGTTCCAGAGAGCACTGAAAAACCGACCCGAAATGTCCGTCGCAGACCAGACGCAAGCGGAGCCCTCCCCTACCTTGCCCTGGCCACGCTGCACTGAGAGGAGCGAGCAAATCCGAGCAGGCTCAGGGACGGAACCTCCAGTGACCACGAAGGTCCTTCCAGCCACAGACGCACAGGACAGTGAGAGAGACGGGCTGAGAGAGGAGCGGAGTGTCACGGGGACTCAGGCCCCCTTGGGAGGCAGCGGAAAGGCAGCGGCTGAGGCAGCAGAAGAGGCAGCAGGGGGCAAGAGGCTCCCGGAGCAGGCAGGAGCTCAGTAGGAGCTCCATTACAGAAGGTCTCTGCATAAAATCTCTGAGGGAACTGAGACTGGGAGGTGGCTCTGCCCCCACCTAAGTACCAGGAATTAAGCTCCCATTGGATAGCAGCCAGGCCTACCTCAAAAAACCCTGAGGCTGGGCAGCAGCATTTGAATCTCAGAACCCAAGCACTAGCTGTGCAGACCTAGGCGAGGGTGGAGAGGACTCTCAGAAGTCAAGTAACTGGCTGGGAAAATGCCCAGAAAAGGGAAAAACATAAGATCATAGAAGGTTATTTTATTGACCAGATGATTCCGCCATTCCTCTCTGATGAAGAAGACCAACGTTTACCATCACGTAAAGACATAGGAGTCAAGGCTTCTCTACCCCAAACATCTGAAATACATATTCAATGTGCTCAGGCCGTGGAGGAGCTCAAAAAGGATTTTGAAAATCAAGTTAGACAGTTGGAGGAAAAACTGGGAAGAGAAATGAGGGAGATGCAAGAAAAACATGAAAAATGGATCAATTCCTTGATAAAGGAGACCCAAAAAAGTGCTGAAGAATATAACACCTTGCAAAATAAGCTAACTCAATTGGCAAAAGAGGTTCACAAAGCCAATAAGGAGAAGAATGCTTTCAAAAGCAGAATTAGCCAAGTGGAAAAAGAGGTGCAAAAGCTCACTGAAGAAAATAGTTCTCTCGAAATTAGAACGGAACACTTGGAGGCTAATGACTTTCTGAGAAACCAAGAATTCACAAAAAAAAACAAAAACAAAAGAATGAAAAAATGGAAGAGAATGTGAAATATCTCGTTGGAAAAAACAACTGACCTGGGAAATAGATCCAGGAGAGACAACTTAAAAATTATGGGATTACCTGAAAGCCATGATCAAAAAAAGAGCCTAGACATCATCCTTCATGAAATTTTCGAGGAAAACTGCCCTGATGTTCTAGAACCAGAGGGCAAAATAAGTATTCAAGAAATCCACCAATCACCACCTGAAAGAGATCCAAAAAGAGAAACTCCTAGGAACATTCTGGTCAAATTTCAGAGTTCCCAGATCAAGGAGAAAATATTGCAAGCCACTACAAGGAAACAATTCCAGTATTGTGGAAATGCAATCAGGGTAACCCAAGATCTAGCAGTTTCTACATTAAGGGATGAAAGGGCATGGAATAGGATATTCCAGAAGTCAAAGGAACTAGGACTAAAACCAAGAATCACCTACCCAGCAAAACTGTGAATAATACTTCAGGGAAAAATATGGGCTTTCAATGAAATTGACGAGTTTCAAGCATTCTTGATGAAAAGACCAGAGCTGAAAAGAAAATTTGACTTTCAAACACAAGAATGAGAAGAAGCATGAAAAAGTAAACAGGAAGAAGTTACAATGGACTTACCAAAGTTGAACTGTGTACATTACTATATGGAAAGACAATATTTGTAACTCTTGAAATTTTTCAGGATCTGGGTAGTTGGTGGGATTACACACACACATACACACACATACACGCACACCCATGTACACACGTGCGCACGCACACATACACACATGAATGCGCACATAGGAACAGAGAGCACAGAGTGAATTGAATGGGATGGGATCATATCTTAAAAGAAATCAAGTTAAACTGTGAGAGAGAAATGTCGTGGGAGGAGAGAGGGTGAAATGGAATGGGGTAAATTATCTCTCATAGAAGAGGCAAGCAGTCGACTTAGTGGAGGGAAAAAGAGGAGAGCTGAGAAAAAAAACATGAAGCTTACTCTATCACATTCGACTAAAAGAGGGAATAAAATGCTCACTAATTTTGTTATGAAAACCTATCTTACAATACAGGAAAGTGGGGGAGAAGGGTACAAGAAGTGTGGGGGGGGATGATGGAAGGAAGGGTAATGGGAGGAGGGAGTAATTTGAAGTCAACACTCTTGGGGAGGGACAGGATCAAAAGAGAGAATATTAACAATGGGGGGACAGGATAGTCTGGAGGGAAATACAGTTAGTCTTACACAACACTACTATTATGGAAGTTACTTGCAAAACTACACAGATGTGGCCTATATTGAATTGCCTCCCTTCCCAAAGGGATTCGGTGGGGAGCGAGGGATGGGGAGAAGTTGGAACTCAAAGTTTTTGAAACAACTGTTGAGTATTGTTCTTGCTTTTAGGAAATAAGAAATACAGGTAATGGGGAATAGAAAGTTATCTGGCCCTACAGGACAAAAGGGAAGATGGGGTCATGGAAGGGAGGGATGAAAGAAGAGAGGTCAGATTGGTGATAGGGGTAATTAGAATGCTCAGTGTGTTGGGGAGGGGGGAGGGGACAAATGGGGAGAAAATTTTGGAGCCCAAAATCTTGTGAAAATGAAGGTAAAAAGTTAAATAAATTTATTTAAAAAATTGACAATAAAACAAAGTGCAAACATTAAAAAAAATCACTCTGATTTATTTTACAATCCAGTTGTTTTTCTAATAATATATTTCACATTGCCTTGGATTTTTTTCAATCCCTTGTTTTTGTTTTATTGCTTCATGATTTCTCATAGAGTCATTGACTTCCATTTGTTCAATTCTAATTTTAAACAATTATTTTCTTCAGTGAGTTTTTCAGCCACCTGTTCCAATTGGGCAAAGCTAATTTTCTTGCATTCTTTTCTCCAGTAAATATTTATGTCTCGTTTCCCATTCAACTAATTCTCCTTTTTAAAGAGATCTCTTCAGTCCATGACAGTATATATTTTTGCATTAAGGCAATTCTAGTTTTGAGGACCATCTTCTTCCCATAGATTTTTACGACATCTTTTTTCCAATTTGGGTTAGTCTGTTCTTTTTATTTTCATGTGTTTTTCATGTTGTTCAATATTATTTTTTTGCCTTCTCCTAGTTGTTGACACTTTTGTCAAGATTGTCTTGCGTCACTCTCAGTTCTCTTCTCAATTTTTCCTCTACTTTTCTTACTTGACTTTTTGGAATGGTTTTTGAGTTCTTCCATATTCTGATATGAATTTCTACTTTTATTGGAGAGTTTGGATGTAGAAGCTTCACTTTGTCATCTTCTTCTGAATGCGTGTCTTCATCTTCGTTGACACCATAGTAACTTTCTATAGTATTATTTTTTTTTTGCTTTTTGTTCATTTTCTCAGGCTATTTCTTTACTTTTTCCTCTTTGTTAAAGTAAGAGTTGCCCCCAGGGTAGATGGTGCACTATCCCAAGCTTGAGGCATTTTCTGCAACCGTATTCAGAGATATTTCTAGAGACCCATCAGTTTTCAATTTTTCTAAGACGGCAAGATTTAAGGAGAATTGTGTCTATTACTCTCCTGGAGTGTGCTCTGGTCTATGGGAAACTACCAGCATTCTTTTCTGTTCTGGAACTGTGAGGAGCATCCCTGTTGCACCATGACCTTAAACTCTGGTATCCCAGTGTTCCACCTCATTCTGCGACTGCCACCCTTGATTGCATCCTTGATCTGACTATGGGGAAAGCAACAAAGTCCTCTGTCAGCTCCAGCAGAGATCCCTGTAACTTCTTACTGATCAGTTGTTCTACCACCTTACTGTCTGTGGACTGAGACCTCTGAAGCTGTACCTACTGATTCATTCACTCCTAAGTCCTGCTCCTCATTTCCTGGGGCCTGTTCTCTGCTTTTGTGGGCAACACTGAACTGTGATCCCCTCTCACCCTTGTGTGCCCTGCCAAATTTTACTTTGTCTTGGCCTACAAATTTGTTTCATCCTGTCTTTTTATGGATTCTACCACTGCAGCATTAATTTTTTGGCATTATTTAAAGTTCTTTGTATGAGTTTGGAGGAGAGCTCTGGCCTTCTCTCCACCAACTTGACTCTGTCCCCTTTCTCAAGACTTTTGGCAAACATTGAATATTGAAATATTGAAAACTTCTTTATCTTTGTTTTTTTATATCATTGAATATTAGGTCTCTTTATGAATATTTCATATACTATTTAGCATCTCTTATTTCCATACTTTACTCCTGCTTAGTATTGTTATATCAGTGCTTTCCTGTTGTCCTCTAATTTCTATCTACTAATTTTCGTTCTTAAATTGGTTTACATTGTTCCTACTTTTTGTTGTCTGTTTTCTGCCTTTTTCTGCCAGCATAACCAATCAATCTATCCTACATGTCCTGAAAGATGACCAACACTTCAAACTCTGTAATTATTTCCCTTATTATTGTTTTTGCTTGTCTGAAATAAAATTTGCGCATATTTCACATTGTCTTTCCAAATTTCTCTTATCACTTCCCCCTTACCCCAAATGACAGTAATAGCGACCACTGCTGATTCAAAGATACTCACCTTCTTCCTCTCTATGCCATAATATGTACATATCCACCTGAAATAGATTTTATCTATTTAGCTTTGCTTTTTTTTTCTATTGATAAGTGTACCACAAAACAGTCTATGTGTATACATACTTTCCAGATTTTCTTCAGTATCTTTAAATATTTGGCCTTGAACACGATATATTTTTCTCCCTATCTACTCATTTTTATTTGCTACTATATAAGTATATTGTTCTGCCAAAAAAGAAACACAAAACTCTCTATAATGGGAAAGGATTTGCTATTCTTTATCAAAACCTCTGTTTTTGGAAATGAGCTTTCTTTTCTGGATAAAGACTTATGTCTCTTTATGCGACTCTATCAATCAAATAGGTAGAAGCACCTTATTTTCTTTTGTAGCTAAAAATCCCTAATGATTATATATGCCTTTTTTATGGGTGGGTTTGCCCTCGTGGACAGGGATTAGTCACTATTTTAGGTCCTCCAAAGGGAAAATTCTTCAATTAATTTCTTTTTGTAATTGACAAGAAATTAACTTACAGAATTCTTTTGTGTACATTGCCAGATTTCTGACCAAGATTGCTCTCTTTGGAAGGTTTACATCCTTTCTATAAGGTAACAAAAGTATGAACCCAGTTCCTCTGATTCCAGTGTTCAATACAACCCTTCTTCCTGCCTTGACTATACTACATATTTATTCCAATTTGTAAACTTGTAGTCCATCCAATAATTTATTTGAGGTTATTTTCTATGTTCTTTCTAACCTTGGTTAGAGTATTTTGCCCATTAAAATTAGCTTCAATGCCCTGATATTTTAGTATCACAACAATTCCATGCAGCACAGAAAATATATAGCATGTTATGATTGGAGTGAGAACTTGGTTCAATCTCTATCTCAGACAGTTTTTGAGTATGTAAAACAGCAAATAGCCCGACTCTCAGTCAAGCTTTGTTCTCCCTTTTTCCTATTTCTCCCTCCTTCAGGCAGAAGCCTCTAGTCTCTGGTCATGGTGTAACAGGTGCTCTACATGACTCTGGTGTCCACCAAGTGGCTGGCTGAATCAGTCCTCACCCAGAAGTTGGGCCCGGGCTTGCGGGTCTTGGTACTCACTTTGGCAGCACAATGCGCTCCAGGTATACTGAGAGAACAACATCCCGGTTCCTCCTTCTTCAACATGAAGGTATGCAGGGACCAGGCATCTCCAATGAAAAGATGCTACCCAGAGAGGCCACCTTCACTAGCTACGTGGGCCACCTGGGCATCAGCAACAACACGCATGTGGTAGTGTACCACAGAGTCGATTTGGGCAGTTTCTACAGCCCGCACCTGGTGGATGTTTCAGGTCTCTGACCACCTCACTGTGTTTATGCTAAATGAGGCTTTCCTAAACTGGCTGCAAGATGGTCACCAGGTGACCTTCGAACCCACAAACCCCCGAGCCCACAGTCTTCAACATCACACTGGACAAGCCTTTGCTCAAGACCTATGAGCAAATGGTGGAAAACCTGGAATCTAAGTGCTTCCAGATGGTGGACTTCCAGTCCCGGGGGAAGTACCTAGGTACAGAGCTCGAGCCTTATAGCAAAGACCTGGAATCCGGCCACATCCCTGGCTCCCTGAATATGCCTTTCACCGACTTCTTGACAGCAGAAGGATAAGAAAAGAGACCTGATGGTATTCGGGCTATATTCAAGGAGAAGCAAGTGGACCTCTCTAAGTCGCTCATTGCCACTTGCCACAAGGGGGTTACTGCTTGCCACATCGCCCTTGCTGCCTACCTCTGTGGCAAGGCTGACTTAGCTGTCTATGATGGCTCCTGGTCCCAGTAGTTCTGCCGGGCACCTCCTGAGCTACAGGTATCTCTATGGAAGGGAGGGAAAGCATGAGTAGAAATGGGGAAAGGATGAGACTTGACCCTTCCCTTTCCCTCTCCCCTCTCCTCAATCAACCAGTTGAGCCATCATGGATCTAGGGACCCAAGTTTGCCCACAATCCTCTCTAAAATAATGTTTGCTTTACACTTTTTATTTTCTTAGAGTTTTTGAGAAGATTGAATGGTTGCTGGGGTATCTTGTGTAAAGATTTCCTTCATTCTCCTTTGTCAGTTCTCTAATAAATTCTCCGCATTCTGAGAAAAAAATAATAATAAAAAAATCAGGAACTAGGTTATATAATTGAGTGCTAGATTTGGAGTCTTAGGAAGACCTGAATTCAAATGCTGCATCAAGTTCTGAGCTTTATGACAAAGGATAAATCATCAAATCTTTCCCAGTCTCAGTAACTTCATCTGTAAAAGAACCATAATGATAGCACCTATCTCACAAGATTGTTGAAGGGGAGAAACTTTGAAGTATGTGCTAAGGCCTTGGGAGTTTTGATTACCACGTATGAAAATAGCAACCGTTCTGGAAAAATGAGAGTCTAATGGAATAAAGAGTCAAAAAATAAAGGCTAATGTTGAGTCAGAACACATAGGATATTATTCCAGTTTTGCTATTACCTGTAATTGCATTTTTCGCCCTTTTCTAAGACATTTAGTTATGTGTTGGGCACTGGAAAACATTTAGATGAGAGAAACACAAATGATCAGAAGACTGAAGCCTAACCCATGTAAGCATTAAAGAATCTGGAAAGTTTTAGTTTGGGGAAGGAAAGACTTAAGTTCAATTTGAGTGATGTGATTAAAATCCTCATAGAACTGCCACAGAGACATAGTATTAGACTTGTTTTGATTTTCTCCACAGGTGTGAAATAGGATATGTTTGCAATTTTTTTTAGTTTGGGATGTTGTATATGGAGATCTATTGAAATACAGATTGAAGTCAATAAGCCCCAAATTCCCTTACAATTCAGAAATTTTATTTTTTTTTGCATAACAGCTGTTTACCTAGTCTCTTACATTCTGTATTTTTGCTTATCTATTTTTAATTTATTTATTTAACTTTTAACATTCATTTTCACAAAACTTTGGGTTACAAATTTTCTCCCCATTTGTCCCCTCCCCCACCAAGCATTCTAAGTGCCCCATCACCAATCTGACCTCTCTTCTATCATCCCTCCCTTCCCTTACCCCCATCTTCTCTTTTGTCCTGAAGGGCGAGATAGTTTTTTCTACCGCATTACCTGTATTTCTTATTTCCTACTAGCAAGAACAGTACTCAACTGTTGTTCCTAAAACTTTGAGATCCAGCTTCTCCCTGATGGTAGGAGATGTCTGTTCACCAAGAAAGTAACCTTCTATGGTCTTACTTTGTCCCCCTTTTCTGGGCATTTTCCCAGCCAGTTACTAGACTTCTGAGTTTCCGTTCCACACCCACCTCACCTCCAGATCCACCCAGCCAGCACTTGGAGTCTGAGATTCAAATGCTGTTTTATACCGTTTTCTCCTTTCTCCTTCTTTTGACATCACAGAGCTAACAGAATGGGAGAAACTTGTTCCATTTAGCTGCCAAGAGAGGATCCAAAATAAAACATATGGGAGTTGAAAAGAGGCAAATTTAGGTTTGGTGTCAGGAAAAAAAAAAAACTAGCAATTACTCACCAGAAATTGCAATTGGCTGCTACCATAAGGAATGAGTCCCCTCTTAGTGGTGATCTTCCAGCACAGACTGAATGACTGTCTATTAGGTATGCTGCCAAAGAGATTTATTTTTTGGAGTGGGGCATGTTTCATAAAAGATGGCTGCTAAGGTCACTTTCAGATCTGAAATTCTGTTATTCTGAGATAACTAGCATTGCTAGGTTTAAAAAGTAAAGTTTGCAATATGCTTTATGATTGTTGTCTCATTTTGTTCTCACTTCAACCCTGAGAGGTAAATGCCATCTTCCTCCTATTTTATACATCAGGAAACTGAGACAGACACAGGTTAAATGATTTTTCCAAGGTCAAAAAATTTGTAAAATACAAGGATGGTTTTGAATTCATCTTCCTGATTTCAGATCCAGTGCTTATCTACTATGTTATCTAACTCTATATAATATATACTGGCTTTGGAAGAGTAGAGATTGCCAGCGGCACACCTGAGTTCAAATCTGCTCTCAGATACTTATCAGCTATGTATCCCTGACCAAGTCACTTAACCCGGTTTACCTCAGTTTCCTCATTTGTAAAATGAATGAAGAATGAAATGGCAAATCCTTTCACTATCTTTCCCAAGGAAACCACAATGGAATCTGAAAGCATCAGAAACTATGGGAAGCAACTGAAAAACAGCAATCCTTTGCAATTGGTCCTTCAAACTATAGGTTCTTCAGCGGCTCTGTGGTCCGGAATCCACATAAAGGCTTACAAAATCCTGTAAAAATATGGCTTCTATGTAATTCTTTGAAAGTTTAGAACATATTTAGTCTGGGGGAAAACTTATTATATATTTATATGGATGTACGTATATATATATATATATATATATATATATATATATATATATATATATACGTATATATATATATATATATAATGTATGTCTGTGTGTGTATATATAAATATATGTATATGTGTATATATATATATACATATATATATATGTATATATACATATATATACATATATATATATGTATATATATATATACACCTTAAAATAACTTTTGAATAGCTCACTGCTTGAATATTCCTAATAATCTGAAAGTGTTTAGTCGAAGAGAGACGGAACTTGGAAATAAAAAAAGCCGGTCATGTAGTCATTTATGTCTATGATACATGATATGATATGTTGTGAGAAAAGTGAGCAAAATTACCCTCCCTTGACAAACCCCAGAAATTGATTTCACTGAATTCCCTTCAGTTTGCTTCCTCACTTCACTTGCTTTAGAGTTGCTATTTGGTTATTTGTAGTCTTATCTCAGTCTTGTTGGCCCCATTTGAGGTTTTCTTGGTGGGGGGGGTGTAATATGCTAATTTGTTTTCCATTTCCTTCTTGATCTGATTTTAGACATAAGGAAATAAGGTAAACAGGCCTAAATGATTTGCTCAGGGTCACACAGTTAGGAGCTGTCTGAGGTTGAATTTGAACTAAGGAAGATGACTCTTTCTGACCTCAGGGCTGGTAATCTACCCACTATATCTCCTAGCCATCCCTCGCACTATTATCCCTTATGAAACTCCTTGTTATTATACCATGACTTTCCCTTACATAGTGGTATAAACACAAACGTCCTCTCTTTATAAACATCCCAGGCTGAAGATATACTGACTCCAACTTATTTTGTATGACCAATTTTTATATAGATGGCCCCTCGTAAAATGCAAGGCCACTTGCACCAACAAGTGTCTCCTATTTGCCTGTTATAGGTATAAAAAAGACTTAGTGGCTGAAAGTGGAGGATTCCCAATCCTAGGAAGGTTTTCCTCCCTGACAAACTCTGATGGGAAGATTTCTTTGACTGAATGGGACTGATTATACTCACATGATCATTCCCTTATCTATCTCCTCTAATTAAGAAAATACAGTTTTCATCAAGTATACTATGCCTTTTGTATAAGCATCTGTATTTTGTGAATAACCATCTTTCTTTCTTTCACTTAATGTTAATTTAAATAAAATTAATTTCTGAATGTTGACTTAAAAAATTATATGTAAGAAAACTTAAATCAAGCAATTTTTTGTTTTAGTTTAATAATTTTCAGTCATGTGCAACACTTCTTGACTCCATTTTGGGTTTTCTTGCCATTCCTTCTCAAGATTATTTTATAGATGAAGAACTGAAGCAAAAAGGTTAAATGAGTTGTCCAGGGTCACAAATTAATTAAGTCTCTGAGGCCAGACTTGAACTCAGGAACACGAGTTGTCCTGACTTCACGTTTGACACTGTATCCACTGAACAACCAAGCCACCCCCAGGTTCATATTGAATGTCATTAATCTTGCTGTTTACATTGGATAGATGGAAGAAATGTTTGCTCTACTTTAAATTGACTTGGTACAGCTATTATCTCACCCTAACCTCAAGAACCTAAATTAGTTAGTCAATCATCTTAGATTTCCCTTCTCCAATTTCATTACCATATACTATAGTGTTTTTAGACATTTTTGTACATTTACTCTTGGAAAATTAGAAGTAGAATTTTCCTTTTATGTAGAAGACTAAACTCTACTGTAGTTAACAAGGGACAAATCAACACATAATAGTTTATGATATAATAAAATAATAAGTTATTTTTCAATTATAATAACTTTTTTGTGATTTATCATTACAAAGAATTTCTCATATATCTATATCTATCTATCTATATCTATCTATCTATCTATCTATCTATCTATCTATCTATATGTCCTCCTATCTCTACCATTTTATCCAGTTAGCAAAAAACCCTATGTGAAAGGTAATATATACATTATTGTTCCCCTTTACACATGAGCAAATTAGAGGCTCTGAGGAATTAAATGACTTGTCCTAGGTCAAACAATTATTTTTTGTAGACACAGTTATCTTTTGTTTCACTATATGTTATTCTGCTGGATATTAAGTTACTCTATTCAAACATCTTGTAGTTTAAAAAAAATGCTGACCAGTCAATGAGAACCAGAGTTAATTGGGTTTAAGACATGAACCTTAAACAAAATTCTAACCCCTAAATCTCAAGACATTTTGCAAGGTTTTGGCTATTAAAATTTATATTTCTTGGGGTAGGGCACACTCAGGTAAGGTATGATACACTAGTGGAGAGAAGGAAGGGAAACAAACTAAGGGAGGAAGGAAGGAAGGAAGGAAGGAAGGAAGGAAGGAAGAAAGAAAGAAAGAAAGAAAAAAAGAAAGAAAGAAAGAAAGAGAGAGAGAAAGATTTGTGTTCCCAGTGGGTAACACTTATTACTTCTCATAGAAGTTGTTGTTTATAATTCATTCTCGAAGAGAATCATGATATATGAGACCTGAAACCTAGATACAAAGGTGAATTGGATGTCAGTGAGGGAGAACTGTTCAAAGTCACCAGACTCACTTTCTTCTCTGCAGTCACCTTGAGTCCTGTGATAAGATAGTATGCAGTGGGACACTGCATTGGTCATTGTTTAGGTCATAATTTTCTCAGAGTGAATGTAATTATTTCTGTTTTGGCCAAAACCCCAAGGGTCTTCCTCTCCCAGATTGATTTTTTTTAATAAGGTAAAAAAGGTCATTCTCTGTTTTATTTCTCACCTAGGCTTAATCACAGAATGAGGCTTTACCTCAGTCATAGAGAGATTTCTTACAGACCTTAAGTTAAAAAGGCCAAGGTCTCCCACCGCATTCAAATTCTTCTCTCATTGTCCTGATCTAAATCTTACCACTGGACCCAGATGACTCCAGAGAAGAGAGCTGATGATTTTGTACAGTTCTCTTTCAAAGAAATCCAGTTTGCTTGCATGTCCTGATGTCATGGTTTTCTTCGAGAACGAAGGAAAAACAACAATAAAAAAAGAATAAAAATATGCTATCTAAAATATTCATATATTAGCTGTTTCCCATTTGCATAATAAAAAATTCAGGTAGTCAACTAAATTTAAGTGATCATTATGTCCAAGAAACTAAGAAAAAAACCAAAAAACCAAAACCAAAAAAACAACAAATAATCCCGTTCCTAAATTGCTCATAGTCTAATGCTGAAAAGGCAAGCAATTATGCATAAACAAGCCATTACCTGGATAACATGGGGATTCTCTCAGAGGAATGTACAGAGTTAAAGGAGAACTTGAAAACGTTTCTTTCAAAAAATGGCAGTATAACTGAGACTAGAAATAAGCCAGGGAACCAATCAGTGATATGAATATTTCATACTACGGTTGAAGGAACTTTAAAGTATAATTTTACATGTTATTGGTTTGATAATTTCAAATCATAGTATCAGGATAGGTCACAGGAAATAATTTAAAAGTGTATTCATAAAGCTCTGATAAAATAAAGATGTTTGCATATGTATGGACATAGATATATTTATATACATACACAATATGCTAGGAAATGTGAGGTTGTATACCTGATGATGTTTTTAGAATCTTTAAAACAAAATTACTTCTCATATTCTCATCAAACATATATTTTCCCTAAAATCTATATTTAACTCACTGAGGACCTTATCTCAGATCAAACAAATATGAATGTAAGAAAACAGAGGGACACAAAATAATAACAAAGGAAAAAAAGGAGGAATATATGTGTGTGTGTGTGTGTGTGTGTGTGTGTGTGTGTGTGTGTATATATATATATATATATATACACACATATACATATATACACATACATACATATATAAGCCTATATAGAAAGGAAGTATCCTAAGACTCTAAATTAGATTAAGGAACTATCTGCAATATTTCAAAATATCCCAATTTAAAATAGACACATCAGTCAATTTCCAAGTTCTTTTTGTTGTTGTTGTTTTTGAAATAGCTGAGTAATGGACTATTTTTTCTTTAAAAAATCAGTATCCAACTGAACAGTTTACCTATTAGTAAAATTTTGCTCATATGAACAAAGAATCAAATTTGACTTGGTAGTGTCCCCCCTCACCTTCTGAATTAGCTTCCTGAAAGAAGCTAGAGAATGAGCTATATATAACACAGATTGTCAACCTGACTCATTGATAGACAATTAGGTTGTTTAATATGAAATATTCTTTCATAGAATGAAATTAAAAATTTCTGATGTTGTTTAGATGAAACAATTTTACCAAAGCAGAAAATCTCATGGTGAATTTGATTTGTCCATTAAGAAGCCCTAAAGGGTACAAAAATCCATTGTTCTGTGTGTGTTTCAAAGTATCCCTTTGGTTTCCTAGTCATGACCTCAATTAATTTTCTAGATCTTAACAATTCTGTTCTTTTACCTTAATAGACTGTCAAAAGTAGAAATCAGAAATCTGTGGTAATTCTAAGCAATTTATCATATTAAGACATTGACAGTTTGCTTCCAACAAGTCATGTTCTTTGAAGAAAGCATTGCAGATTTAGGAAAATAAAATATTGCAGAAAAATCCATTTTTATCAAGGTAAATCTATGATGTCTTTAAAGGAAGCATCACTCAAAAGGGTAGGAGGAGGGGGTTCCTACATCAAAGTATTTTGTGAAAACAAGTTATTGATCATGTTTCAGGAAGTTTTTATTGTTACTGAATCACTACATGAATACTTTATTCCACTTGCAAGGATTTAGGACATCAATCTAATTTTATAATTGTCTGATACTTTTTTGTTTTGCATTAGATAACACTCGTCCATTGAGGTAGGCATGCAAATTCAAAAATGGCCTTGATCCTGAAATTCTCAACTTTTACTCAGCAGAAATTTGTGAATTTCACATCCAATAAAATGTTTCTGAGAATAAAACTTAATGCAAAGTGAATTCATCTGCGAAATTAGCATCTGTCCTCTGAATCCAATATTTTAAACGATTTATGTAAGGATACATTTCCCTAATGAATATTTAATAATAATTGACTTTCACTTAATAACTTAAAATTATAAAGTGATTTTCATCTATCATCTAATTTCAGATTTACAACAACCCTAAGGTAGGATTCGAAGTATTATTTCCACTTTCAGATAAGGAAAGAGAAGTCCACCATATTGCACATGCTCACATAGCTAAATCAGAGAAGAGATTTGAAATTATATGTGGCTCCAGAGAGAGAACTCTATTTACCACAACATGCAACCATTCTTCGCACTTCAGTCTTTTAAATAAATTTTGTTTAGGCAATTAAATAGATAACCTTGCAGGGTTGCTTATACGTTCCGTAGTTGAATCGGGGTTCTCCTTGCTTCTCCCACTTACTGACTAATGTCTTTAGCACAAGGCTCATGGTTCCTCATTTGGCTCAAGATGGAGGTCAGAATATAAAGTGAGGAGTCAGAGTTCAAATAGCTTAGTTTTGGTTTTATCAGCAAAATTTTTAATAAAATATTGCAAAAGGACAGGGTTCCTCTTACTTTCTTTGCATGAATGTGGTCTATTTGAAATGGCAACCTAAGGGAAGGCAAAACACTTATCATTTTGTTGGGCTTTATACAGAACTTAATATGTGCGAATAGGATTGAATTCTCTAAAATGAATCAAGTTCTCTTTGTAGAGGATCTCTGGTAAAACATTGATTGCACGTAGGTGGAATAATTACTTCGTTCTGAAAGAGAGAATAACTCCTGTCAATTAAAAATAAGTTGAGATATTTAAAAATGTAATGAATTGCTTTCTCTTCCTATAATTTCATTTTCATAGAAATTTTGGACTGGCCTTGGTCTGATTAACAATTTTTTTCATTCATTCATGCAAATGCTATATTATGTGCTGTATAAGATAGCATGAACAAAGCAAAGACCAAGACAATTCTTTTACTAAATGGAGATAAAATCTTCCAACATTCACATGAATATAATGTTGTATATAAACCTTTGGTAAGAGACAGCCTTGGCACAAAGGAATAGGTTAACTTGCAGGGGTCCTCCACTTGTGGTTATTAAAAATATTTTACACTCTCACAAACATTTATGTTGCCTATGGGAAACAATAAGAATAAAGATGTCGTGTTTTCTGTTTGGATCTTGAATATAGATGTGATTATTACTAAGACTACACAAAGAAGCACATGAGTAGGGGACAGTCCAAGACAATATTTTAGACACACACACATATATGCATATATATACGTATATATACACAAATATGTATGTATGTATGTGTGTGTATATATATTACATATATGTATATATAATATATATTCACATATATACATACACAAAAACTGGGTTTGGGATATAGGCTGGATACAGAATCAAGCAACTGATTCTGGGTCTGGCCAGAAATTCAAGGCCATTGCTGTCTCACCAACTCCTGCTCTTTTCCCTCTTCTTCCCTTGATGAATTCAGCCCTGTCCTAGCTGATCTAGTATGGCTCCAAAGGGTGACCAGAACCCTCGTGGAAGATGTCCAGGTGGCATACATCTGCCTCTTAAAGTTGGTAAAAGAGAAGCAACTTTTTGAGTAATAAAGATGCCTCCTAAATTCAAATACAAACTAAATGATGACGATGATGATGTCACTAGTTTCCTGAAAAATGAAAGGAGAAAGGTTTTAGAAGAAGGTTCAAATAATGAAGAGGATTTTGTTTTCCTGAGGGGCCCATCGGGAGAAAAATTTAGATCTCATATTGACAAAATTAGGCATGAAGAGTATCAGGTACAAGGGTGAAGTAATTGATATTATGCAAGAGAATATTACAGAAGTGAATGGAAGAAGCAAGAGATTAGGTGAGCTACAAGATAGATCAGAAAGTTCATCAGAAAATGCAATGACTCTTAGCAACAGATCTAAACAGCTTTAAAGACAAATGTGGTGGCATTGATGCAAAATGAAGGCCATCATGGCTCTTGTATCTTAAATACTTTTGTTGGTTAATTATCTCCCTATCACCTGTCACCTGAAGCACTGAACTCGATTCAATGAGCAGAGATCTCCAATAAAACATTTCTGGGATATTAACAAAAAGATTACTGCGTAATCTAATAAGACAGGTATATGATTTTCAAAAGTGTGTTCTCACAATAAGTAAATACAGGTAAGTGTCCAGTTCAAATTGAAAAGTTCCCAATTAGCTTCCTCCCCTTCAGCAAAATCATTAATAAATTTTTAAAACAAAATCATCTGCTTTGCCATGTTCTAGGAGGCTTATTTAAAATGACATACATTTATTTGTATATATATATTATATTATATATTATTTGTACATAGAGTTAAACGTTGATGATATTTATAATTTAACACAATATCCTACTGTAAATTGGAGAGGTGGTGATTTATCACATCAAGTTCAGGGATAGGGTAGGAGGCAAGAGATGAAACATGCAAAATGGAATGAAAATCATTCAGTTAATTACTAGATGTTTGAGGATTGTTGGCAGTCATTTTAGCCTGTATCTTGCCATGGGACTCTGGAGGACAGAGTGAGGGTAATGACGTTGAACAGCTCTGCTTCACTTAATTCTAATTTACTTGCCACTCATGATGTTATTGGTCTTCTTCCAGAACGGAGAAGAAGAACAACCAAACAAAATGTATAATTTTTCTCATGTGAAAAAAATAGGTTTTGGAAATGGTTTCCATAGATTTATAGAGAAACTAATGTTTTCAAAAACTGTACTTGCACCTGTGAGTTAAAGACATTCCAGCAAACCTATTTTGCCTGTATGAACACTTTTTTTTTGCTACTATTTAATGTCTCTTTGACCTAAGGCAATCAGTCACTGAATCAATCAGCAAACATTTAAGTGCTTAGTATGTGCCAAACACTGTAGTAAAAAAGACATTTCACCTCTCTGGAGCCAAATTTACTCATGGAAAATGAGAAAATTTCTGCAAAATCTAAAATTGTATAATCCTATCTTCCAGTGAGTTATTCTAATGAGGGGAAAAAAAAAACTTGACAAATATATGATGCTGAACTTGAAAAACTTGGGAAGGAAATCTGGTGATAAAACACAAATGGAATATAAAAAGTCGCGGGGGGCAGGATGTGGAGCATCTTGTTTTCTTTAAATTCTTTAGTGACCCTGTTTGTGCCAGAAACAGTTAATGCAGCATTGTGAAGTTGCAGAAGAGCACATGTATTACTACATGACTACTAAAGTTAAACACTGTATTCCAATGCAAATCATATTGATTTACTGCCAACCAAGGGTCAACTGTTAGATGGATAGTAATATAAATGTTTGCAAACACTGAATTCTGCACCATATCCTCTGGGACCTGTTTCATGTTAATGAGCCTTTACATTCATGAATTGACTTTATCCAGAAGTGACACAAAGCAATAATGCTATAATCAAAGGATAATGTGATTCACTTCATTCAGATAATTCAGAGCAAGTGATTTTCCTTTTATTTACAATGCCAAGAGCAACACATAAGATAGGTTGTCTTTTGACAAATCACAATCCATCTAGAATACGATGAATAAAACAAAGCTATTATCCTTATAATCTTATCAAATATGAATCCTACATTATACCACTTCCAATTCTATATGATGCTTGGAAAAGAGAAAGAAAATGTGATGACTGTCTTCAAATATTTGGACAGTTAGAATGGGGAAGAGGGATTAAACTTATTTTTCTATCATTCAAAAGAGATAGTTCTTGACTCACTGTAAGTAAGAACATTTTCTAATGATAATTGGAGGAAATTTTTGGAGTAAATATATCAAGATTGAAATGTGGCACCTTGTAAGATAGTGAGTTCCTTGTCCCTTAAAGCCATTTAGCAATATAACAACTTCTTAGGAATATTTTATTGAAAATTCCAGAAATATTTGTGTTATGAGACTAATGTGTTATATCCTGTGTGATAGTTACCATAAGTAGTACTCAGGTAAATAACAAAGAAACCCTGATAGCAAGGAGTTCACAATGTACTAAGAGTGACAGTCTCATACAAAAAAAATAACTGTAAAATGTGACAATGAGCATTATGGCACAAAATAATAAAATAATTTACTCTTCTCCAGAGGAAAGGTCATGGAGAATGTTGGAACTGAACTGAGTGTTAAGGGATTGGTAGGATTTTCATAAAGCAAATATAATATAATAGGACTTAGAAACAAGGGAACATCATGAAACATTGTGCAAGGGGAATATATTTGGGAAAGTAAACAGTTAAGTTTGGCTAGAAATGAAGGTTCACATAAGGAGTAATGTGAAATGAGTAAAGGCCAAATGATGTTGCTCAGAAGCTTGGTATCCTGAAATGGGGTATTGCTAGTTTTCTAACAATAGAAAAAGGAAGAAAGCATTTATGGAGGAACTGGCAGTGATCTAAAGAATGAATAAGAACAGGGAACACAAGAAAGAAAGATGTAACCTTCCTGCTATCAGGTGGTAAGGGCCTTAAGTTCAGTGTCACTTCATCTAACCACATTTTCTGCTCATTCAACAACTTTGGAAGATTCTCAATACCTACCAAATAATTTATAAACTCTTTTATCATTCAATATCTGCAATACTTTCCAAAGTTCCTTTCCAACTTTGGCTCACATTATCTCCTATTCTGCAAACTTTGCTTCCACCTTATTGGACAGATCTAACTGATGTATGGGAATTATGTATTCTGCATAGTTTTTAATGGGCATTTTAAGTTTTTAAACTGTCAAATTCTTTTCTACCTATTGAAATAATTCTATTCCTTAAATATATCCATGAATCCCATTTTAATATATCCAGCTAGAATGCTCTTTCCTTCATCAAACTTCTCATAAATTTACCAGTTCTACTTAACATTATAAGTAATTTGAACTTGAAGATATATTTGTATAAGATTGCTGGGTGTTGACGTGGGAGAATAGAGTTGGCCAAATGGTACTCAATACTTTGTGTTCCCTCCTTTCTGGAAAGGTCCAGAAGATGAGTTGTTCCCCGTACATTTGTTATCCTCTGGATACCTTGTTTTGGACATGTAAACTTAGTTCCTTACCCTATACTCCTTATTCTTTACTTTGGAGATTTAATTAGGTCACACCCTGTTTCAATAATGAGCTGAGTTTTAATCCAGAGTTAAAATAATGGCCTTTAGTTCTGCATAGTAACTTTTCTCTCCTAATTTATGGAATTTATCAATGGGACTGAAACCAGACTTTTACCTGTATTCAGACCTCTCAGTGTTAGGGACTGCTTAGAAAATTGAGTCAAATTTTGGAGTGAAATTGGGGGACTATTCAAGGAAAACATGACAAACCGCTTATATCAAAGAAGACATATAGATATATAAATGTTTATTGCTGGACAGGAACAGGAAGAGGAAGTTGGAGACAAAGTAAACCTTTACAATATAATTTTTTTCAGAAGAAATTACACAGGATAGCTTTGCTACATTGTTCCTAGTCAAATGTGATACAAGTTTGGAAGGAGATAGAGAGTGAAGAATTCTGAATGGCATTTGGGGGTGGGGTTTGAAATGGGAAGTGGAAGAAGAACTCTATGCGAAGGGCCTAAACTTTTTACTGATATATGTACCAAACACCTCAGTAGAGAGGGTACAAGGGGGATATCATGAAAGGCTTAAGGAGGGATGAAGAGTTGTGGGAAAGCTGCCCTGGTGAACAAATAGATAATTTATTAGGGAGGCATCAATATTTTATATTTATATTTATACTTATATTTATATTTAAGAAGGCATATTTTGCTATGGAAAATATATGCTTAACAGTAAAGTTAAAGTTCTTTAAAGTATGATTTTGCTCATGTTCGCACTCTTTAAGGATAAAAGTTAAGATTTGGTATTTTTATATGGGCATATGCCAAGCTGTCATTCAAGGTGATAATTTATAGTTTTAGAAAAAAGGGAAGGATTTGCAATACTTTTATTTCTAGGAGAACTAAGTCACAAAATTCATCTTGTCACGATTATTGTTTGAGGGAGGGAGGGAAGATATGTGATAATTATTCCTTTTAATTTCTAACATTATTTCCGTGTCATTTGGTGTTGAGTTTATATATATTCTGTATAACTTGTATACAGATTTCTCATTGGTTAATTGATTAGTTGCTATGTTAATTAAAGAAGTTAGTGCCAATTTAAGATTAAATTCTTTATGGGACCAGACAATGAATACAACCCTAAATTCCTGAACATCGGGGAAGTAATGTTAATAATTATTTTTTCTTTCTTTCCTTTCTTCATTCCTTCTCTGATATAAAGCGCATTATTAGTCGTTTGATGTGTAGTAGAGAGTGGGAAGTGACATCTGAATATATATCTTCTAATTCATGATTCTTCGCATTATATTTGAATCACTGGAATAAATAAATAAATTTAGCCTCAAATCTAATTTTAATTTCAGAATTCAAGCCCTTTAGATAACTTTTCATGATGCTTTCCTCTAAAATAAGCAGAGCGCTGCCTTTTTTATGACACTTGGTTCATGACGAAATGATTTCATGATTAGTTGATTCTAAATAAGTTCAGTGTTTCATTGCACTATTAATATATTCAAGATGACAGTGTGTAGAGAGAAAATTTCAAAATACTGGTGTTTATTCTTGTGACATATCAGAAAACAGCCACACACAAGCCCACATCCTAAAGCTAATTATTTTTTGACTCAGCACTAATTGGAACTGATTCTTTAATCTCTAGTGACATTTTGAAAAATCACAAAACTTTCAGACAAATCAGAAGGAAATGCATATTATTGATTATATCATTGGTAACATTAAGAAATTGTAGGAATTTGTAAGAAGATGAGAGTAGTTAATGTCTATGATTTATTTTAACTCTGGAATTTTTCAATGTTTATTACTCCATATAATAAAAAATAACTCCAAGTTGAATTTGGGGTTAGGAGGTTTAGAATATATAATTTTTAGTCTAGAAGTTTTTGTGTTTCACGAAATATTCTCTGTGCTTATTTGTAATACTTCCCATTACATTAACGGACACTCCAGAAGTCAATTATACTTATATAGTGTTGGTATTTATTGATGTTATCTTCAAATTAGAAGAGTAAAGTTGTTAGTTTTTGTTTGTTTGCTTGCTTGTTTGGTTGATAAATTTTTACTTTTTATTAACTCAGTACAGGAAAGTTTAAGGTCAGTGCTTAATGGGTTTCTAACAACATGGCTGATAAACATGCCAAGGATGTCACAATATTATCTTTACATCATTAATTATGTTGAAAAATTTTATACCTGAAACAAGTATCATTAATTTAGTAAATTTCATATAAAACCCACAAATATCCCGTGGTTGATTACAAACACTATATTGTTGGCGGGCTCAGTTTCCTAAGGTTACTCAATAAACACATTTTAAAAAATGAATATAAATTCTATCAAGTTCGACATATTTTAGCACAACATTTTTTTCATTTACTTCACATAATATATCTACCAAGATCCTAGAATGAATTAAATAGAATAAAATGCTTTCTTAAATTGTCATTTTCCTCCTAACTCATTCAGAGAAGGGAGAAGGTGTACAAAATGTGGAGGGAGATACTTTTGTAGTATTTTTTCTCACTTAATAGTATTTTATTTGTTCTTATTGAATAAAAAGGCCCTTTACAACATTCATTTTTATAAGATTTTGAGTTCCATGGTTTTCTCTGACCCTCAGTCTGTTCCCCCTTGGGGGAAACATTTCACCAAACTTTCCACCAGCAAGCAATTTGATATGTTATACATGTACAGTCATATTAATATATTTCCATTAGTCATGCTGGGAAAGTACAATCAGAAGTAAAGGGAAAAGCTTCAACGATGAAAAATCAGAAACTGAAAACAATATGCATCTGTCTATATTCAGACACCTTACTTATTTCTCTGGATGTGAATAGCATTTTCCATGAAGAGTCTTTGGAGTTGTCTTGAATTACTTTACCTATTGCTGAGAAGAACTAAGTCTTTATCGTTGGTCTTCACATAATACTGTTATAGTATAAAATGTTTTCTGGTTCTCTTCATCTCATTCAGTATAAGTTTAGTTAAGTTCAGAATTCTTTTCTGAAATTTGTCTGCTAATCATTTATTATGCCACAATAATATTCTATTACATTAATATAAGGAATCTTGTTTAGCAATTCTCCCAACTGATGAGGATACCCTCAGTTTCCAAGATTTTGTCACCACAAAGAGAACTGCTATAAATACTTTTGTACATGTACAAAATAAATTTAATAATTTTTTGGGGGGATATATACCTAGTAGTATTATTGCTAGATCCAAGGGGATGCACAGTTTTATAGCCCTTTGGGCATAGTTCCAAATTGCTCTGCAGAATGACTGGATAAGTTCACAACTCCACCAACAAAGATTTAATGTTCTAGTTGTCCAAAATCTTCTCCAACATTTAGCATTTTCCTCTTTGTCATATTAACCAATTTGATAGATTTGAGGTGGTACCTCAGAGTTGTTTTAATTTTCATGTATCTGATCAAGAGTGATTTGGAGTATTTTTAAATATCTATAGACAGCTTTAATCTCATCGTCTGGAAAATAATAGTATTAGTTTTCATGTTGTTTAACCATTTATGCATTGAGGAATGATTTGTATTCTCATACATTTGACTCAGTTCTCTATATATTTGAGAAATGAGGCCTTTCTAAGAAACACTAGCAATTAAAATTGTTTGCCAGGTTTTTGCTTTCCTTCTAATTTTGGTTACATTGGTTTTGTTTGTGTCAAATCATTTATTTAAATTTAATGTAATAAAATCACCTTATTTATGTTTCATAATGCTCATTATCTCTTATTTGGTTACAAATTGTTGTGTTTTCCATAGATTTGATAGACAAACTATTCATTGTTCTCCTAACGACTTACAGAATCCCTCTTTATGTGTAAACTATGTAGCGATTTTGACGTTATTTTGATATATAGTGTGGGATGAAAAATTTATGAGCACACTTCTGAAAATAAATAAATGTTCCAAAATAAGAGGATTGTCGAAAACAGGCAAAAATATTTGTCCACATCCAGCTCTTAAAATATTCCATATTCCACTTTGTTTTCTATTTATCCTCTATTTACACAGATACAATTAAATACTGAGGAAGGTATGTTCATGGCTCAAACTATTTCTTTCTAGAAAGGTCAATGGCTTTGTACTAGGTCACATTCTTGTGTAGTAATATGTTCTAACTAAAGCTGATTTTATCATTAAAATATTCACTGTTATAGAAACATATTTTTGCATCCTCTCACCTATGATTCTTTATTGAAACAATAAAGTGCCATTCCCTGCTCTGAAGGAGTTCATAATTTTGTAAGTGATATAACCTACAAACAGATCGGAAATAGAGATAAGGTATATGATTTAAGCATAGTTCAAAAACGTTTTCCTGTAGATTATGGGAGTTTTGCTGGCCCTTCAAAGGAACCAAGAGTTGGACATGAGGACAGAGAACATTCAAGGTACAAGAAAATGTCTATAAATGTGGATACCATTATACATCATGAGTCTTTTGGAATTTCCTTGGGTCACTGTATTGCTGAGAGGAGTTAAATTTATCAAATCTGATCATTGCATAATGTTGTGTTTATTGTGTACTATACTCTCCTGGTTCTGCTCACTTCTTTTCTTTTTAACCAAATTAACCAAATTTATCTATCTTTTTTTTTTGGAAAATCATTCCTTAGTTTCATTTATTAGTTCAAAAGTTTTCTTAAATTTATTTTTAAAAATCTTTGGCTTGATTTTCTGAATTTCTAATTTAGTATTCAACTGGTAATTTTTTTTCTACTTTTTTTAGTTGCATACTCAATATGTTTGTCTCCCTTTTCTCTATTTTATTCATGTAACAATTTAGAGGTATACAATCTCCCCTAAGAAATTCTTTGACTTCATCCCATAAAATTTGGTGTATTGTGGCGCTATTATCTTACTCTGGGATGAAGTTATGAATTATCTCTATGATTTGTTGTTGGATCCACCTATTCTGTACCATTAGATTGTGAAATTTCCGATCCATTTTCTAATCTATCTTTCCCTAGTTCCTTATCATATGTAATTTTTGTTACATCATGATATGAAAAGGATTAATTTAATATTTCTGCCTTTCTGATTTGAATTGTGAAGTTTTTATGCCTTAGTACATGGTCAATTTCTCTGTAGGTTCCGTGTACCATTGAGAAAAGGATATATTCTTTTCTATCCTATTCAGTTTTCTCCGGAATTCTATCATATAAGAGTTAGCTCTTCTAATTTTTGTTCACCTCTTTATCTTCTTCCTTGTTTATTTTGTGGTTAATTAATCAAATCCTGGAAGCAGGAATTTGAAGTCCTCCACTAGGAAAATTTCGTTATTTCTTCCTGTAACTTCCTTAACTTCTCTAATAATTTGGATGCCACATCTCTTGGTGCAAACATGTTTAGCACTGATACTACTTCTTTTTCCATGTTACCATTTAATGAGATGTAGATTCCTCCTTTATTTCTTTAATCATGTCTATTTTTTTTTTGATTTGTTTGATATCAGGATTGCTCCTCTTGCTTTTTTTTTACTTCAACTGTGTCATAATATATTCAGCTCTAGCATTTTACCTTTAATTTGTATGTATCTCTCTGCTCCAAATGTGGTTTTTTTTTAACAATATAGTATAGGATTCTATTTTAGGGAGAAAAGTTCATCCCATTCACATTCACTGTTGTGATTACTGTGTTTTTCTCTCCATCTTTGCCCTCCCATTAATACTTATCTCTCTCTTTTCACCCTTTCCTTCCTCAGCAGTGTTTTGCTTCTATCACCTTCCTTCATCCCCACTCCCTTCTATCAGTCCCTTTCCGATTTTTTTTGCCTTTTCCCCTACTACTTCTCCCCTCCCTTCTTCCCTAACTTCTATCCACTCTCTCTTTTTCGTTTCCATTTCCCCACCTACTTCCCTATAGAGTGCGACAGGTTTCTATAAGTCTGTGTTACTCTCTCTTTGAACCAAATGCAATGGGAGTAAGTTTTAAACCATGGTTGCCCCTCCACCTTTCATTCTACGGTAGTGGGTCTTTGAGCCTCTTCCTGTGATGTAATTTCACTTCTTCTGCTCCCTTTTTCCTCTTGATCCAGTACAATTATTTTTTTTTACCCTACAATTGATTATTCCTTTCCTTTCCATTTATTTCCTCACCTTCTGCTATGTATATTCCTTCTAACCATCATAATAAATTTAAAGTTCTAAAGACTTAAAGGTATCATCTTCCCATGTAGGCATACTTTAGAATTGACCTAATTGAAAAACACTTTTTGTTTGTTTTCCCTGTTTACTTCTTTATGCTTCTCTTGAATCTTGAATTTTAAGATCAAATTTTTGCTTCAATTTTGTATTTTATTGAGTAATTATTGAAATTGCCTTATATCAGTGAACATCCACGTTTTCCTCTCAAAAATTATACTCAATTTTGATGAATATTTAATTCTTGGTTGTAATCAATGCCCCTTTTCCTTCTAGAATATCAAATTCCATATTATGTGATCCTTTGATATAGAAACTTCTAAGTCCTGCATGATCATGTTTATGATTCCACCTTTTTTTATTCTTTCTTTTTGGCTGCTTGCAGTATTTTCTCCTTGACATTCTAGGATTTGACTATGATATTCCTCAGAGTTTTCATTTTGGCATCCCTTCAGGAGATTATTGGTGAATTCTTTCAATAACCAAGTTTACCCTCTGGTTCTAGGTACTCAGGGAAGTTTTTCTTGCTGATTGCTTGACTGATGCTGTCTAGGCTCTTTTTATTTTATCATGCTTTAGGTAGACCAATAATTCTTAAATTATCTCTGTTGGGTCTATTTTTCAGGTCATTTATTTTTCCAATGAATGTATTTTACATTTTCTCTTATTTTTCACAATTTTAATTTTGTTTCACCACTTATTGATGTTTCATAGAGTCATTAGTTTTCACTTGCCCAATCCTAGTGTTTAACGAATTGTTTTCTCTAATTAGCTTTTCTACCTCCTTTTTCATTTGGCAAATTATACTTTCTAAGAAATTTTTCTCTTCAGTGAGTTTTTGTATTTCCTTTTCCAGTGGACCTTTCTACTGTTTATTATGTTGTTTTTTTATTGGGCTTTATTCCCCGTTTTGTGCAACTGTATTATTTTAAGGAATTGTTTCCTGAATTATTTTATATTAAATAAATAAAATGTAAATGAACTTATTAGATTTATGCTGATTTAAAAAAAAATCTCTCCAATAATAAAACTCACTTAAAAAATATTTCACGCCACAAACATATATTAAGTACTTATTTTTGCCAAGAGTGACACATTTTCACTAAACACACAAAAAATGCAGACACTGTTGTCAGAAAGCCAACATTATAGTGAATTACCTAATGAAAAGCAATCAATAAAAATTTTGACTCTCTTAGATTATGACCTGAGATATTAGAATAGTTTCATTGGTAACAAATTCTTTTTTTTCTGTACAAATTCTGAACAATTCACTAGATATAATATATACTATAAATACATGGGCAATAATAATAACTTATGTCTAGATATATCTCTCTAATCCATATCTACTGTTAGTATCCACCGATATTTATCAATCTATATCTCTCTATATCAATCTATCTATATTTATATCTCTCTATATCTCTATGCCTATAGATATAGGCCTTACTCCCTCTCTCTCCTTCTCTTTCTCTCTCTCTCTCTCTCTCTCTCTCTCTCTCACACACACACACATATATATATATATAAACATATATATATATATATGTACACACACACACACACGTATATAAATATATATGTGTGCGTGTGTGTATCTTACTATGATTCAGGCACTGTGTCTAACCTTTTACAATTATTATCTCCCTTCATTCTTACAAAAACCTTTTAAGGTAAGTGCTATTATTATTCATATTTTCAGGAGAGGACACAAGGGCAGGTAAAGGTTAAATGACTTGTCCAGGGTAATACAGCTAGTAAATCTCAAAGCTCAAATTTGAACTGAAGTCGTCCTGATTCTGTGTCCGTTATTCTATCACTGTACCCTTTAATTTTTTTGATGGGAAAATTTAATTTCAAGCATTCTCTCTTGAAGTTTCCTGTCTAATTTCCTTTTGAAAATTTTTCATACTTTTCATTTTCTGGTTTACCTTTTCCTTGAACTATCCATGTGCTTAAATTCTATTTGGATCATAGATGAAATTGTACTCATGGTCATTATTTTCTTTTCTGAAACATAAAAGACTCATGAATTAATGGCAAATGGAAAAATGAAACTATATTGCAGAAGTGAATTTGTAAAGCTAAGGTCATGTCTTTACTGTCTAAATGAAAGTGAGAAAAGACATTACAATGATTCAGCAATTATTAGCAAATATATGACAGGTAGAGGTGAAAATTGTAAAGCTGAAAAAGATAGTTTTGTTCATTGAGCAAGACTTCAGTTGGGCAAAAATCCAAAAGTCAATGTGTTATTCAGAGAGAACTAAAACAGGCTATTGCCAGACACCGAGATGAATGCTGCTTAATGGAACCCTACTTTGAGTTTCTAAACCATGTGGTTTTGAATCTCTTACTTGTATTCTGTTTGTATTTTATAGACTTTATTTATGGAGGAAGGGAATTGGTTTTTGGAAAATGGTAGTTAATTGTCCAGAACCTAACTTTTCAACATTTTATTTCTATACTATTCCATTGATTCATTAAACAAAACTATTTGATATTTCCTAAACACAGCCCATGATTTAAATTACAAAAGGCGTATTCCTTTTACCCTCCACCATCATCTCTAGCAGTTTTATTTCGACTTATCCTTCCTGGTCCAGTTCAAATACATATATATATATATATATGTATGTGAGTAGATAGATAGATAGATAGATGATAGATAGATCTGTATCCAGATATAGATAAATATCTATATATCTAGCTAACTACATGTACCTAGCTTTCTAGCTAGGTATATCTATATATAAATACACATAGCTGGTTATATATATATATATATATATATATATATATAATGTATACATGTAAACATATATTACAGATATAGGGTAGATAGGGAGAGAGAACTGATAAAGTTTTAGAGTTGTAACTCTCCCTGTGGCAGGGAGAGACATAGTTACTGACAACTCTGGAAAAAGAAAGAGGGAGAGCTCTTTTGGAGCATATTAATTATCATCTTGATGATGAGAACACCCCATTTAAATCTTATAGGTGATGAAATAGTTGGCATTGGTCCATGATATAGGTCAGAGAAAATCTTTTGTTCTTGGTATAAAAAAGACAAGTGATCAGCAAGGGTGAGTTGCAAATGCACCTTTTTTTTGAGACATCCTAATAGGGCTGATGACAAATCAAAGACCAGAAACTAGATTTTATTCTCTGTGAAACTAGTGTTGCAAGTTTCCATTAACCTCAGAGATAGAAAGACATAGAGGTCTTGGAAGACCTTCTTAGGTTGAGTCAGATGTCAGCAGTCAGAAAAGTGTCAGAAGAGCAGAAGCACTTGCACCCATCCAAAAAGTCAGCATAAATATATTACAGATGCAAATGCTCTCTTTCATGGAATATCAATAGATGGGATCCATGTGACCAAGTATTGAAAGTTCTGAAGGTCAATCCATTATAGAGAATAGCAGCAATATATTAGGACAGGAATGATCTGCTGGAGATTTCAATGATCTAGATTTTTAGAGAGAAAAATATGATGATTCTAGGTAGCATTTTCCTCATGGTAAAAGAGAGTCAAACTGGGTGTATGGAAAAAAAGTTTCTCCCAGGTGTAGACTCTGATCTGTCCTCAGCGTTCTCAAGGTATCTCTAAAAATTTAGGATCTAATTGAGATTTCAATAGGCCTGTGCCAGGAAATATTCCCTAAACATCTCAGTGATATTAACCATAGGCATGCCTATGCTCTCCATAAGAACAATTGCCACCTTGCACCCTTACCAAGATAAGCATCTTCCTATACTTGCAAAGAGATGGCAAGGTGTGATGGGAGATTCATTTAGTATGGAGTCAGGGTATCTGAGTTCAAATCTTATTTTGCTATTTATTTTCTGTACTACTGTGGATAATTCTTTGAGTCTCACTTTCTATATTATTAAATAAGGGACTTTCAACAAGATGGGTCTCCTGTTATTCAGTTTTTAAAAAGTTCATTAAGTGTTTAATTTGTGGATACATTATACTTCATCAATAACTTTTGTACTTATTACCAGAAACGCTACTTAAATTGAATTTGAGGAAAATGAGTTTTACAGGTTATAAATTTTAGAATTCAAGAGCTGTAAATGACCTCAGTGGCCTTATATTCCAATATTTCATGAAAAGGAAAGTACATCTTCAAGAAGTTATCTTTCAGGTTCTGCTTCAAGATTTCTAATGAGTAGGAACACACTGACATGCAAGGCAACTGGTTGCATCTTAGCACAGTTCCCTTATATAAAATTAAGAATTGTCCTGTCTGTTACATATACGAAGTCCCCCCTTAAAAGACAATAGTTTTCTGTTCATGTAGCAATACTCCAGAAAGGGATGCTTATTGTTTTAAAAAACAGAGGTTAGGGGAAATACAGGATATTTTTTCTCTAACACTTTTGCTAATGTCTTATAATTTCTGCAGAGACTAAGCAGCCTCGCGTGAAAGATCCACTTCATCTCTAAGTTTATTAATTCAAATTCAGTGTTTGAAATGTGTTATTGAGAAATTAATTCTTGATACTTTTCAGCCTCTAATTTACCCTTATACTTTGAATTCCACTCCTCTTCACCAAAGAAGAAGATTCCTCTTACCTATGCACATTTCCCTAATCTTTGGAACCTGTTCAATATTTTAATGTGCCTCTGATGATGAGATTGGGAAGTTGGGAAGAAATATATGCAAATGTAACTCTCATAGAAGGAAGAATGCCTTCCAATGAAAACAAAGGCCTACCATGCAAAGTAACACATTTTTGATGTTATTTTGTGTTCTATACTGATGAGGATGCTAATGAAGGTGGCTCATTTGAGTTAATTGATTCTGAATCAGAGAAGGACTGAAGCTGTTAAGTTGTCTACCCTCTCTGGCACCAATATGGTGAACTATCAGAAGCAGAAGTCTATCAGACTTCCTAAGGAGAGGTAAACCTACCCAGAATGGAAATATGGAATGGATTAAATATTCCATGTCAACCATTATTGGGATCAGACCCATGTATGGCCATTGCCCTTTCAACCTGGACAACATAAGCAAGAGCAGTCAGGAAAGAAAAGAAATATAGAAATGATGAGAAAATGAGAAAGGAGCGGAGAAGGAAAAAAATGAAAGAGAAAGAAACGGGGAGAAAAAAGAGAAGGGCAGAGACATGTGAAAAATGGAGAAAGAAACCAGAGGAAAAAGGAAGTGAGAAGGAAAAAATGACCTATAAAGCAAAAGCTATTTTTTTTTGGATCAGTATTTTACCAGTGTTGACCTACAGTAGAATGACATAGAATTCTACTATTTCTGAAGAATGTTTTTTAAATATACATATTTTTTTGCCTTTTGATGTATCTTTTGACTCCTGCATAAATTGGAATTAAGTGGGACGGAATTGTACGAATTCTAAACTGAAGCTTCATTCTCTCTTTTATAGTCACTAGTGTCAAGTGCCAATAGAAAAGTCAAGATGGCTATCAATGTCCTTGTATTCAATGGACGACCTGGATATTTCTAACGTCTGAGAAAACTCTAAGCACTCCACAGTGGTTGCTTTTAATTCCTTGATGTTCGGTTGGAACAAATTGTTCATATCCACTTTTTTCTCTAGGGAAGTCTTCACATAATTAGGGGTAGGAATTCCCTAACTTAACAATGAGGCCTATTGATTATCCTTAACCTGGGTTAGTTCTTTTGCCAAGATGGTTTTACAACAATGTGGATGCTACACATGCTACAGCTTCTTGGAGCCACAGATGAGAGTCAGGTGCAAGTGAATACCAAGGTGGAGGAGCAGCCCTGAATAGGGGTTTGCTAAGCCCTCACATCAGAGCTACTAATCCTTCCTTGAACACTCCATAGACCACCTTCCTTCAAAAGTATGAAAAATAAGTATCACACTGAAGAAAATGGAACAGTTAATGGCATATATGGGCAAGTTACAACACAGAACCAATAAGGAACTCTGTGAAAGAACAGTAATATAAGATGTTATGAAGAAATTATATCATGGGAATAAAAGATGAGCTGTTCACATGGTGAGAGGAAAGGAAAACAGGTATGTGTTCATAGTACCCCACTAGGTATCCTTGTGATATGAGGACAAGGTAAGAAGGCTTTCTACACTTTGGTTGGACCTCTTGAACTTATGAGAGTACAGTGGGCAAGGATCACAGGAAGGAAATCCAACATAATAATCAAGAAGTCTGTACACATTATGAGACCTTCCCAAAAACACTCCCAAGCAAAATACCCTTCTGTCACTGCAAAGCCAGCTGACTGCTTCCTTTCACTCTCTCTCCCAACTCTGACTAGTCTGGCACACTTCCTGCTCTCCCCATCCTGCTCCACCCTTTCAGCAATCTCCTACCACAGACTCTATGTGACTCAGACGTCCGTGTGACACAGGTAGGTTACATGGGCCTATCAGTGAACAGGAAATATCTTCCCATTTAAAGTACAGTGCATGAATAAGTTATGTTTAAAAATAGGATATCTAACTGGAATTTGTTCTATTGTTACCTGGTGCTGTTAAAGCAAGTTTATGCTTTTTAAATTTTTCCTCCCATTAATATTATTTTGCTTCATTATGCGGTTCAAAAACTTCCATAACATTCATGCATAGTCTTAATTTTATTGCAATTATGGTATTTTAGACAAACTTCATTTTCATACCAAATGTGACTTATATTAGAGTCAACAAGATAAATTATGTCTTTATTTTTCCCTTTCTTCCCTGAAATGCATAAATATTATTATGATTAAATTCTAAAAACGATGTGAAAACAATGCTATTGAAAGCATATTGTACCTGTACATCAAGATGGCTAATGAGAATAACTTTCATCACAGCTTTACGCACCAATGACAAATGATTTAAAATGCCACCCCCTCATTGTTGCTGTAAGGTAAATTACCACAAAGGGATTGAGAAGATGTCACATCTTCAAATAGTTTCATATTTTGCAAATATTCCTTAAACGATATTCAGAATTTTTCTACACTTTTTAATGGAGCATAAAATAATAGTGTGTTTTTACCAAAACTTATTTAAAAGATCACTTGACAAATGGCTGGGCTATTAAATTTTGCATCCAAAGTTCCTGAACCATTTCTATACTGTACCCTTTGACAGGATTAGAGTCTACTGCCATTAACATAAGATTAAAACATTTTAATCAGTCTCAAAACTTTGGTTGTACCAGTGATGGTACTTGCCTGCTGTAGCTGAAAATATGTCAGTAAGTTTTTCATTGAATACCTTGCAGTAATTGAAAACATGTAAAGTACTACGTTGGACTGTGAAGTTCAAAATTTAAATACAGCCTCTTTTCATATATTTGGCCAACTTCCTCATCATCAAGGATCCACTTCCCTTCAAGTGCTAGGACTCATTCAAAACTTTTTGAGACATTAACTATCTTGTTTCACAGTCATTTTTAAAGGCTCAATTCTGAATCAGTGTGCCTGGAAGTTAGAACCTGGAGACTGCCTCTATCAGGTCACCCTAACTAATCCCTCTGCTATGGAGTTGAAGAGAATTGACAACTGATACATCTTCTTACCTGGAGACCACACCCTTCCCAATGGGTTGTCCATCTCAATAATGTATATATTAAATTCTGTCTAATCCAGAAAAATAAACAGACAGCAAGAGTAGATCACCTTCCCAAGACACTGGTCATGGTCTGGCTATCTTGTTTGTCCTCTCTCTTTTGGAATAACATGCCCAACCCAACATGGTCGAGCAAACATAAAATTATTGAAATATTTTTGGTTATCAATAAAATTCCAGAATTCTTCTTGACCAAAATTAGGAAATGACAATACTGCTGACTAAGAACTGACTGACCCTGACTTTGTTTTGGTTCCCAGCCCCATCAATGGCCTGAGACTTATCAAATGTAGTCTCTTCTGCTTTTGATTATTTTATAAACTTCCAAAATTCTCCCCTCCCAAGGTTCCTGATCTTTCTTTATGGACTTTTGCTTGTTGTTCCAAACAATTTATCTGGTGAAGCTATGAGAAAGGTAACCTCTCACATCAGCAATTTAGTCATTCTCTCTGCCTTAGTACCTATATAAACCCTGTCCTCAGCCTCACTCCTTTGGTATTGCAGCATTTACTACTTGGCACCTGAGCTGCTACTCATTTTCTCCAATTAAAGAACTTCATTTTGTTGTATTGACTGTTTTCTTTAAAATTTAAGGTGACACCCAATTGATAAATGGTCAAAGGATATGAACAGGCATTTTTCAGGGGAAGAAGTTAAAGATATCTGTAATCATATGAAAAGTGCTCTACATCACTAATGATTAGAGAGATGCAAATCAAAACAACTCTGAGGTACCACATTATACCTATAAGCTTGGCAAACATGTTAGAACAAGAAAATGATAAATGCTGGAGAGAATGTGGGAGAGTTGGAACACTAATTCATTGTTGGTGGAGCTGTGAGATCATCCAACCATTCTAGAAAATGGTTTGGAACTATGCCCAAAGGGCATATAATGGAGTACTATTGCGCCATAAGAAATAATGAACAAGAAGACTTCAGGGAGGCATGGAAGGACTTATACGATGTGATACTGAGCGAAAGGAGCAGAACCAGGAAAACTTTGTTTACAGCAACGACCACAGTGTGAGAGAGTTTTTTTCTGATAGACTTGGAACTTTGTAATAACACAAGAACTTACTGAAAAAAAAACCCAATGACGATTTTGTAAAGCAAAATGCCTTCCACACTCAGAGAAAGTAATATGGAACTCATTTGCAGAATGTAGCAGGTCAGGTTTGTGTGTGTGTGTGGGTTTTGGTGTATTATGTTTTGATTTGTCATATGATTTCTTCCATTTATTTTAGTGCGATTACATAGCATGACTATAGTGAAAATGTGCTCAATAGGAAAGTATATGTAGAATCTATACAGAATTGTATGATCTCCGGGGGAGGGAAGGGAGTAGTGGGGGAAAGTAGTGGAGGGGATAAAATCTTAATTTTAAGGAAGTGATTGCAGAACATTTAAAAATAAATAAATAAATAATTTAAGGTGACAAAATAGATGAAGCGGGCTATGACATGAAAAAGGGGCAATAATTCTTTGCTCATTTTTTACTTTAGGTAAAGAATTTATTCTAAATGACCTCCTGAAACAAATATCAATGACATTAGAAAAGTCTACTCTGTCATTTTTGTCAACATAATAATGACAGATAACTATAAGTTGCTTTTTTTAACTATTTTGAATGAGGAACCATCATAGTTAAGATAACTACACTGGAGTCTAGATAGAATGACCAATAATTCATGCTGTTAATAATGAGGAATTGCTTTCTTTCTTGAATGATACACAACTTTGATTTAAAACTGACTCTCCTTGGAAAAGAGCAATATGATTGATATTTACCTTTGGCATGGCTGAGATATAGAAGATACATGATGCTGTCACCAGCCCCATAGAACAGAGATTAACTAGACTATATGCTAGAAAAGAGTATGACCTGAAAAAATAGATCTTTCTTCAAGAATTGTAGTCTGTAAATTTTAAAGGTCATGTTTTTGGAAGCTGCATTCTTTGAAATTGCTTTCTCTTCTTCCTACTGAATCATCATTCTCTTCCCTTAATTGTAGCAAGGATACAGTAGGCATTTGAGTTATTTTCTTTCTGTCCTACTGCTATTCACTCCTAGAGAAATGAATGGAAGAGAAGAGTGCAACCCATTTGTAGGCAGTGTTGGATCGAAGACTGCCCTCTTCGGACCATTTGTCAATATTCAATATATGTTTATTAATTACCATTTATATGACTTGAGCTTCAATATCTCCCTCTTTTCTGATTCATTCTCTGCTTCCTCAATATAATGTAGTCTTCTTAATCATGAAAACAAAAAATTAGAAAATAAAAAACAGAAGAGAAAAAAACCCTCAAAAACTCTATCCTTAGCCCTGCTACATTCTAGACTTCCACCGTTAATAATCATTTCACTGCAAACAATTAGAAAGAATTGTCTGAACTGCTTTCCACCCACTCATTACTTAATTTCGTGCAATGTGACTTCTGTCCTAACTCCTTTAGAGAAACTATTTCTTCCCAAGAAATTATTTTGAAACCATAAGACTGTGAATCTGTTAAGGGCCAGTACCTTTGGATTTTTACTATTTTTGGTACCTAGAAGTTGAGCTCCTGATAAACTGAATCTGATTAAGTAAGCACATTAAATTTTGATTGAGAGAAAAAAATGACCAACGAAGCATGTGAGACATCAGGAAAACTACCTACCTCAGCAAAGCATAAAAATCCTTAACACCCTGCTAAGCACTGTAAATACAAAGAAATACAATCCTGCCTTCAAGGAGAACATAATCTAATCATTGAAGAAGACCAAATCTGTCCCAAGAGAGACATGTGGAATAATCTATTTAGAAAGGCTTGACCTATATACTTTATGGTCAGAGAACAAGTCCAGATCTTTGCTAAGGACACCAGCATTTGAGGGTTTTTTGAGATTTGAATGACACTGAGGTATTACTATGAGTGGACTGAGTTGACTGAATGGGATCCCAGCTAGCTGGGTAATCCAATTTGTCCTCTTCCTCTCCTTCTACTCTCCAAAACA
Source organism: Potorous gilbertii (assembly GCA_028658325.1). Lineage (NCBI taxonomy): Eukaryota > Metazoa > Chordata > Mammalia > Diprotodontia > Potoroidae > Potorous > Potorous gilbertii. The sequence goes on from CM053769.1 coordinate 636,585,346, forward strand.
AGGTAAATTTTAGATTGACTGATTATATTTCCTTCTTTCCTTTCTTTCCTTCTCGCTTTCCTTCCTTCCCTCCTTCTTCCCTCCCTTCTTCCCTCCATTCCTCTCTAACTCCTCTCTCTTTCTTTCTTTCCTTTTCTTTCACAAAGCCTTAAACCCAGTTCACTTTGAAGCTCATAGATTGTCAAAATTAGGTTCCTGTCCAAGCTCCACTTAATAGTTATATTTTGGGTCTTCCTGGTTTAGAGTGAATATCAATGATAGAAGATTATCTTTGGAACAGCAATCCTGAGGATCTTTTCCTCCCAGCTTGATCATTTTTCTTTTTATTTTTTTTAATTAAATGGGTCATCCCTGGACTCAAAGAGCCCTATTCACCGAATGGGCATTATCGCACTCTAAATGAATAAAGGTCTTAACCTAAAAGGTTCAGGGTCTTCAAATTGCAATCTAGGTTATCTCTAGTCATCCTGATGAATATCTTGTCCCTGAATCCGTTGACTCTGGAGCAGAAAGTGAGGGTGGTTGTAAAGGCAATCAGTCACAGTACACTGTAACAGTACTGCTACTGTGAATGATTTTAAGGGTCTAAGTCCATGGTATAATGATCTCTCTACTCAGCAATAAACTAAATATTATTTGATAAAGTAAGGCATAATGTTCATAACAACATCCCTAAGCAAAACCTATCACGTAAAACGTACATGTATCTTCTAAAACTAAATATGTCATGAGATGTGTAGTATATATTGATGCATCCCTAACTTCAGGGAGTCCAGAACAAGTTCTTCTCTAGCATGATATATTCTTAAGGGGTGGGAGAAAATACCACACCATCCCCTCCCAGATAACTGTAAAAACAATCCTCTTAATCAAGGCCCAATGTCCAAGTAAAATCCTCTCTCGTCTTGACTGGAGGTTGACTCCATGGCTCCTCCTGCAGAGGTCGCCCACTACCAGCTCTTGCCTGGATTCAAAAAAAGGCGGATCTCTACTCCTGCTCCTTGTCTCAGCTCATGGGAACCATCGCACTCCAAATTCTTCCTGCTTTTGCTTGATGGGAGGCTGCAGAGATTGCTGCCCACAGCTTCTACTTCCAGGAAAACAAGGCTTAACAGGGCTATAACAGTATTTATATGCATTATAAGTGACAGCCTCTCAATTCGCTCATAATGACCAACAGACAAGATGTCTCTCTAAGAAATCAACAGACAGGGGGAGGAGCCAAGATGGCAGAGTAGAAAGATTCACATATGCCAACTCCGAACTCACAGTCCATAAATTACCCATTAAAGGGAACTCCCAAAAAATTCTGGAGAAGGGGAAGTAGCAAAACAATGGATTGGAGGAGATTTCTTTTCCAGAGAGCCCTGAAAAACCAACACCAAAGGTATATCACGCACTGGACCAGAGCATAGCCCAGCCCTGCCTTGGCCGTGTGGCACTAGGAGGTACAGATACGAGCAGGCTTCAGGGACAGAATATCTGGCAGCCACAAAGGTCCCTCCACCCACAGGCACACAGCTCAGTGAGAGAGCCTTCTGGACTGGCAGAGAGGGGAGCGGGGTGGCCCCATAACTCAGGCCCCCTCGGGAGGCAGAGGTAGAGGTAGTGGGCAACCAGAGGCTCCCGGAGCAGGCAGTTGCTGGTGTCCATTACTGAAGTTCTCCCCACAAACCCCCTGAGGGAACTGAGCTTGGGAGGCGGCCCTGCCCCAACCTGAGAAGCTGAATTTAATCTTCCCTGAATAGCAAATGGGCTCGCCACTGAAAGCCCTGAGGCTGGGGAGCAGAATTTGAATCTCAGACCCCAAGCACTAGCTGGGCAAATCGAGATGGGGGTGGGGAGGAATCTCATAAGTCAAGTAACTGCTGGGAAAATTCCCAGAAAAGGGAAAAAAATAAGACCATAGAACGTTACTTTCTTGGTGACCAGATGTTTCCTCCCTTGCTTTATGATGAGGGAGAACAATGTCTACCACCAGGTAAAAATATAGGAGACAAGGCCTCTGTATCCCAAATATCTGAAATAGATATCCAAAGGGCTCAGGACATGCAAGAGCTGATAAAGGATTCTGAAAGTCATTTTAGAAAGCTGGAGGAAAAATTGGGAAGAGAAATGAGAGAGATGCAAGAAAAGCATGAAAAACGGGTCAATACCTTGATAAAGGAGACCCCAAAAAATGCTGAAGAAAATACCACCTTGAAAAATAGGCTAACTCAATTGGCAAAAGAGGTTCAAAAAGTCAATGAGGAGAAGAATGCTTTCCAAAGCAGAATTAGCCAAGTGGAAAAAGAGGTGCAAAAGCTCAGTGAAGAAAATAGTTCTCTCAAAATTAGAATGGAACAGATGGAGGCTAAAAACTTTCTAAGAAACCGAGAAATCACAAAAAAAAAACCAAAAAAAGGATGACAAAATGGAAGGTAATGTGAAATATCTCATTTGAAAAACAACACACCTGGAAATTAGATCCAGGAGAGACATTTTAAAAATTATGGGACTACCTGAAAGCCATGATCAAAAAAAGAGCCTAGACACCATCTTTCATGAAATTATCAAGAAAAACTGTACTGATATTCTAGAAGCAGAGGGCAAAATAAGTATTCAAGGAATCCACCAATCACCACCTGAAAGAGATCCAAAAAGAGAAACTCCTAGGAATATTGTGGCCAAATTCCAGAGTTCCCAGGTCAAGGAGAAAATATTGCAAGCAGCTAGAAAAAAAAACAAACAATTCCAGTATTGGGAAATACAATCAGGATAGCAGAAGATCTAGCAGCATTTTCATTAAGGGATCAATGGGTAATGAATAGGATATTCCAGAAGTCAAAGGAACTAGGACTAAAACCAAGAATCACCTACCCATCAAAACTGAGTATAATACTTCTGTGGAAAATATGGTCTTTCAATGAAGTAGACGATTTTCAATTATTCTTGATGAAAAGACCAGAGCTGAAAAGTTAATTTGACTTTCAAACACAAGAATGAGAAGAAGCATGAAAAAGTAAACATCAAAGAGAAGTCATAAGGGACTTACGAAAGTTGAACTGTTTACATTCAGACATGGAAAGACAATATTTGTAACTCTTGAAACTTTTCAGTATCTGGGTAGTTGGTAGGATTACACACACACATACACACAGACACACAAGCACACACAGAGACAGAGAGCAGAGAGTGAATTGAATAGGATGGGATCACATCTTTAAAAAATTAAGGTAAATGTACAAGAGAAATGTCTTGGGAGGAGAGAGGGTGAAATGGAATGCGGCAAATTTTTTCTCATAGAAGATGCTAGCAGAGTTGAGGAAAAAAACATGAAGTTGCTCTCATCATATTCGACTAAAGGAAGGAATAAAATGCACTCTCATTTTGGTATGAAAACCTATCGTACAATACAGGAAAGTGGGGGAGAAGGAGAGAAGCAGGGTCGGGGGGATGATGGAAGGGAGGGCAATGGGAGGAGGGAGCAATTTGAAGTCAATGCTCTTGGGGAGGGACAAGATCAAAAGAGAGAATAGAAACAATGGGGGGGCAGGAAAGGATGGAGGGAAATATATTTAGTCTTACACAACATGACTATTATCGAAGTCATTTACAAAACTACACAGATATGGCCTATATTGAATTGCCTGCCTTCCCAAAGGGAATGTGTGGGGAGGGAGGGATGGGGAGTAGTTGGAACTCAGAGTTTTAGGAACAACTGTTGAATATTGTTCTTGTTACTAGGAAATAAGAAATACAGGTAATGGGGAATAGAAGTTATCTGGCTCTACAGGACATAAGAGAACATAGGGACAACGGAAGCGATTGATGAGAGAAGAGAGAGCAGATTGGTAATAGGGGAAATTAGAATGCTTGCTGTATTGGGGTGGCGGGAGGGGACAAATGGGGAGAAAATTTGGAACCCAAAGTTTTTTGAAAATGAATGTAAAATGTTAAATAAAGAAATTTATATTAAAAAAATAGAAATCAACAGACATCAACAGACAGGGCTTCTGTGTGAGGAATTAACACAGATCAACGGACAGAGCACTGACATCCCAAACAATCTTTCGGTTAGGCTACACCACAAGCAAGTTCCCCTAGTCTTCTTCTGGTCACTTCTTTCTCCTCTCTGCTTTTTAATATTCTCTTTACAAAACCTATTTACCATTTCTAGTGAACGATTATTCATTGATTCAATCAAAGACCAGACTCCAAGAAAGGAAATTGATTGGTTAAAACTCAAACAGTAAAAGATCATACTTCGCTTGTTGTTACATTAGTGAACTTACACAGCTCTCCTTCACCAAAATCAAAGTCAACTGCAAGTCACATTATCATCTTCCTGATGTCATGGACTTCTCTGAGAATGAAGGACAAGCACACAAGCCCATAGTTTGAGAATAGATTTTTCTGTCATGTTTGTTTGGTTTAGCTGCAGCAAGAGAGAGAAATAAACGGCTATCAAGAAGAGATGGAGATTGTGACAGAAGAAGTAACCGGAGCCGTGAAAGACCCTTTCTATGGCGATAGACAGTAGAGAATTTGGAAAGTGGATAAGATTACGATTCCTTCTAAATTGTCTGCTCCCATGCCTGTGAACATATTTGCTAACAAATTATAACGATGTCTATCATGCACATGTGTCTAACTCTGCCTTCATAGAGTACACACGTGTATTATGTTTATATAATTTATTTAAATTGTGTATTATACGTGTATATGGTTGCTATCTAATCCTTTAAAATGTTTCTTTAAAATGTTCCCTTTTTACATCACTTAATCACACACATACATACACAAAGAGGAGTGTTGAATGTTGGTCATTGTGTCAACTATATATTGATTGTGTCTGGGGAGGAAATGGTTGAAGTCAATGAGAGTACGGAATTCACAGAATTTAAATATGTTACCAATTTGCATCCCCAGTGATATATTGATTTCCCATAACTGGGAAATCAAGAAGTAGGTGTAGATTAAAAATAATATTGCACATAATATTTAGAAATTTTCCTCACAGAAGAATTTATTTCTTTCCCACAGCCCAATTTAAACTAGAAATTTGGCTTTCCTTTTCCTCGAGGATATGTTATTCCTTGTTCTTAGCAACAGGCAGGTCTCTTTTAACTTCTAGACTCTAGGCAGCGTTCTCCAATATGGGAGAAAAGAAGAAGAGGAGATATGAGGACTATACAGAAGATCTTAGTTAAATCTGTTTGAGTGGGGAGAATGCGAGTAGACGCTCAGAATCTGAGAGAAATTATCCTTTCCTGTTTTGAAGTGTTTGGAGGAAAAGAGGAGAGGGAAGGGACAGTAATGGCGAGGGTAAGAAGGACATCTCTTTGAACATGTATTATGTTCTCTAAAGAAACATCTGGAGGTTTCATAAGCAATATCAACAAACTTTCAGAAATTATATTTTGGGTATAGTAGAATAGTATATGCAATTTATAGTGGCTACTATGAGAGATTTGTATGTGTTGTTGAGTGAAGCATTTTCCCTAGGACTTCATAATTCTGGTTTTCTCCATTTTTTTCTCTAAATAAAAAAATAACTTGTTGACTTAGTCAAATTCAATCGGTCAAGAATTCTTGCAAAGTAATTAAAATAATAAAAATGACCCAAAATATATTAGCCCTTAAGATTTCAATTGTGTTATATTTTCAAAATAATACTAACTTTGCGAGAAAATTTTCTGAAGAGAGGTGAGGACTGAAGCCAGATTTGCAAGGAGTTGATAATTCATTCAGTCATTAGAAAGTTTAGACTATTTTTTTTTGCTAATTGTTTGCAGTGAGATAATAATGAACATCAAAGGACATAATTTCAAAACTTAGTGGAATTATTGTTGTGATGTTCTCTTTTCAGTATTAATCTGAGTGCATTTAGTAAGCCAGAAAGTGGTAGAAATCAAAGCTGAATAGTAGGGAAAAATAGCTGATTTAAGTAAATGAGAAGATATGGCACTGAAAGTTAAAATGGAGGGATTAACCCGGGCCAAGAAGAAAAACAACTTTGAGAAACTGGACTTATAGAAGACATGTTACCTGAAGTTTATGAGAGGTTAATATAAGCAGAAGAGGGGATGAGGGAATAATTACAAATTAATTCCTTGCAATTTATGAACAGTTAGCAGAAATTTTCAGTAGGTATAATTTTGATGATTCTAAAAAATAACATAATGTGATTTTTGGGACGAATGAGAAGAAATATATCTTTATTGTTAGTAATATTTTACTGAAATTTAGCGTGTTTTTCCATTACTTATTTTTGCATGTTTATTTTTCACACAATGCTATTAGTTTTAATTTACATGTAAAGACACCTTTCAACATTTATTTTTAGAAAATCCTGAGTTTCAATTTTCAATTCCTCCTTCCTTTTCCTATCTGCTCCACAACATAGCAGGGAATCTTATATACATTATACATGCAGAATCATGTTAAATATCTTTCCATATTAATCATGTTTTGAAAGAAGAATTAGGGGGAAAAAAGGAAAAAACGCAATAAAGAAAAAAGTGGTGAAAATGGAATACTGCAATACGCATTCAGACTCCATAGTTCTTTCAGTGGATGTCATTAGTGTTTTCCATCTTAAGTTATTTTGAAATTGTCTTGAGTCATTGCACTACTGGGAAGAGTTATCTATCGTAGTTAATCATCACATAATGTTGTATTGTGTTCTGATTCCTCTGGTTCTGTTCATTTCAGTCAGGATTGCTTCATGTAAGCCTTTCCAAGTTGTTTGTGTTCTTTTTTTAACTATTGTGACATCTTTCTGCTAATCTTTTCATATAGAAAAATAGTATTCCATTATAGTCATATACCACAAATTGTTCAGTCATTCCACAATTGATAGCTGTTCCCTCAATTGCAAATTCTTGACCACTACAAAAAAAAACAAACCCTGCTATAAATATTTTTAGAAATGTGGGTTCTCCTCACTTTTGTTGTGATCTCTTTGGAATACTGACCTAGTAGTGAATCTGCAGGATCTAAGTGTATGCAAAGTTTAATAGCCCCTTGGGCATAATTCCAAATTCATCTCCAGAATGGCTGCATCAGTTCACAGCTCCATCAACAACGAATCGAGTTCCTATTTTCCTTTTCTGCTATGTTAGCTTGTCTCATAGGTACATGATAGTACTTCAGAGGTGTTCTAATTTGCATTGCTCTGGTTAATTGTAATTTAAACTAATTTTATGTGACTCTACTTACCTTTAATTTCTCCTTTGATCATTTATCAATTGGGGAACCACTTGTATTCTCATACATTAGACTCAGTTCTCCATATATTTGAGAAATGAAGCATGTATTTGGAACAATGGTCTTAAAAAAATATTTACCAGCTTCCCTCTGTTTTTTCTAATATTGGTTTTTGTTGTACAAAGTAATTTTTATTTAATTTAATCAACATTATCCATTTTTCATTACATAAAGTTCTTTATCTCTTGTTTAGTCATAAACTCTTCCGTTCTCTGTATAACTGACCGGTCAACTATTCCTTATTCTCCTAAATTGCTTCTGATACCATCTATATATCTAAATTGTATATCCATTTTGACCTTATATTGTTATAGATTGTGAGAGGCTGTTTTATGCCTAATTTCTGCCATACTCTTTTCCAGTTTTCCCAGCATTTTTTGTCACATTGTGGGTTCTTACTAGAGAAGCTGGAGAGTTTGGTTTTATCAAATAATAGATGGCTAAAGTTATTTCCAATTTTTGTGTTTGTGTGCGTGTGTGTGTATGTGTGTGTACCGAACCCATTTCATTTATTCACCATTAACATTTCTTAAAATAGTTTTGATGATTTCCACTTTATAATATGGTTTTAGAACTGGTATGGCTTGGCCACGTTCCTTTCTTTTGTTTTGTTTTTTCCATTAATTTCCTTGACATTATGAATCTTTTGTCTTCCAGATGAATTTTATTATTTTTTGTCGCTCTATAAAGTATTTGTGGTGGTTTGATTGGTAAAGCACTAAATAAGTCAATTAATTAGGTAAAATAATCATTTTTATTATATTAGCTCAGCTGATCCTACAGCAAATGAAATATTTCCAGTTGTTCACATCTGATTTTATTTGTGAAAAAGAGATGTTTAATTGTGTTCATCAGTTCCTGCGCTTTTCTAGGCAGCTAGACTTCCAAATATTTTATATTTTCTACATTTATTTTAAATGGTATTCCACTTCTATCACTTGCTACTGGTCCTCCTTGGTAATATAAAGAAATGCTAGCAATTTATGTGAGTTCATTTTACGTCTTGCAATTTTGGTCAAGTTGTTAATTATTTTGAATATTGTCTTAGTTGAATCTCTAAATATATGATAATATCTGCAAAGAATGATATTTTTCTTCATTCTCTATTTAATTCCTTTAATTTCTTTTCTCAATAAAGCTAACCTTTCAAGGACAGTTTTGAAGAAAACTGGTGATAATAGATATCCTTGTGTCACTCCTGATCTTATTGAGAAAGCTTCTAGTGTACTCTGATTATATGTGATGGTGCTGATGGTTTCAGATGGATACAGTTTATCACTGTAAGGAAAACTCCATAAATTCCTATGCTCTCTAATGTTGTTGTTGTTGTTGTTGTTTTTGTTTTTTTAAAGAATGAGCCCTGCAGTTTGCCAAAAACTTTTGAGATAACTGTACATTTTCCTTAATTTGTTTTTATTGTTATGGTGAATTAAACTGATCACTTTCCTAATGGTGAACAAGTCTTGCATTATGAGTATAAATCTCAACTGGTCTTACTGTAAATTCTCAGGATTATTTGCTGTAATCTCTTTACTCTTAAAATCTTTACATTAATATTCATTAAGGAAATTGCTCTATAAATTACTCTTTCTCTTGTGGCTCTTCTTTGTTTACAAATCTACCACACTAGTATTATAAAAAGAATTTGTTAGGACTCCACTCATTTTTCCATATAGTTTATATAGTATTGAAATTAATTGTTCTTTAAATGTTTGGTAGAATTTATTTGGAAATCTATCTGGTCCTGGAGATATTTTCTTCGTTAATTAATTGATGGTTTTTCTATTCATTTTTCTAACATGGTATTACTTTAGTATTTTATTTCCTCTTCTGTTAACCTCTGCAATTTACATTTTTGTAAATATTCTTTCACTTCACGTGTTCAGTTTTATTGGCATATAATTGGCAAAATAACTCCTAATTATTACTTTTATTTACTCTTCTGAGAGAATGGATTCACCCTTTTTATTTTTGCTATTGGTAATTTTTTGCTTTTTTTTTAACTAACTAGTGAAGGGTGTGACCATTTTATTTGTTTTCATAAAACTATTTCCTAATTTTAAATATGAAATCAAGTTTTCTTACCTTCAATTTTACTTATCTCTCCTTTGATTTTCAGAATTACTAATTTTTTATTTAATTGGAGACGTTTTTTCCTAGCTTTTTTCGTTGAATATCTAATTCATTGATTGGCTCTATGTCTATTTTACTCATGTAAACTTTTAGAGATAAAACATTTCCCCTAAGAACTGCTTTGGCTGTGTTCCATAAGTTTTGGTGTTTTCTCATTGTTATTGTTTTTTTGATGAAATTGTTATTTCTATGATTTAATTTTTGACTCATTAATTTGTTTTTGCAAATAACGTTTACTTTTTCCAAATACATGTAAAGATAGATTTCAACAGTCGTTTTAATAAGACTTTGCTTTCCAAATTTTTGCTGTTTCGCTCACTCCCTCCCTTTTCTCCTCCCCAAGAAGGCAAAGTGATTTGTCACACATCTGCAATCATATAAGCATATTTCCACATTGCTGCTGTGAAAGAGGAAGCACACACCGACCCACACACAGATATATGTGTGTGTGTGTGTATAAAATTTAAAAGCTACACACAAACACACAAATAATTGAGGCTATATTATTTTCTGTGATCTCTTTCAGAATAGTATTGGTAGATTATTTCAATGGTTATTTTTACCTTAGGTTCTAGGATATCAGGGCAGTTTTACAGGATTATTTTTTGAATGAGGTTATCCAGGATCTTTTATGATCATAGTTTTCAGGTAATTCAATAATTAGCAAATTATATTTCCTGAATCTATATTCCAGGTTAGTTCTTTTCCCAATGAGGTATTTTAAATTTTTCTTCTATATTTTCATTCTTCTGGGGTTTTTTTGACTAATTCTTGATATCTCATTGTGTTATTAACTTCCACTTGCACAATTCTAACTTCTAAACAATTATTTTCCTCATTTAGATTTTGTACTTCCTTTTTCATCTGCACAACTTTGCTTTTTAAGGAGTCATTACCTTCAGTGGATGTTTTTTTTCCCAAATTTGGCCAACTGTATTTTTAAACAAATTATTTTCTTCAGTCAATTTTCCCCTTCCTTTTCCAAGCTATCGACTCTCTTTCTCAAGCTCTTCCAAGAAGTTGTGTTAGGCTTGAGATGAATTCATATTCTTCTTTGAATTCTTACACGCAGGGATTTTAAGATTACTCTCTTCTTGAAATTTGATTTTTGATCTTCCCTTTCACAGTAATAGCTCTCTTTGATCAGGGCTCTTTTCTTTTTGTTTCCTTTTTTTTACTTTTTATCGTACTTGGTGGTTTTAAATATTGAGTTCTGCTTTTGGGGCACAAAGGACACTGTCCTAAATTTCTTGTGCATTGTCAAGGAACTTGGTGATTTACTTTCCGAGCCATGATTTCTGGGGTTTAAATGTACCCAATGTGCTAGGGTGGCTTGGCCTAGTTACACCTGTTATTTTATATGTGATCAGGCTAGTAGTTCGCCTTCTGCAGTGGGGCTGAAGCCTCACCTCTGACCAGCTTTGCCACTAATCTGCTGAGCTGGGACTCAGGGTCCTAGGTTACTGTCTATGCTGTGGCTAACAGCCTCCCCCTGTTTTGCCTGTGGGCTATCTGCACTAGACTTCACTCTCCTTTTACTTAAATTAGAGCTTTCCTAAGTTATCTTATGGTGAAAAATTGTTTCATTCCACTTTTCTGTGGGTTCTGTCACTCCATAATTCAATTAGAGCCTTGATTTAAATTTTCATCCAAAGGCAACTGGGACAGTTCACATTCTGTGACATTTGTGAGACATGTAAAGACATGAAGATACATCAGATCTGAATATTAAGTTTTAAAACTTGAAAATGACAGAAATATCATTTGGTAACAGTGTCAATTTTGACTTTTCTATTACCACTAAAGAAATAAAATACATAACATCTCTAGGAAAGTACCAGGTGTGTGTGTACATGTATATATATACATGTACACACACACAAATACATATCTATATATACATATATGTATGTACCTATATACATATATAGGTGTGTATATACTTATACATGTATATTTCTCACAACAATAGTTAACAACCTACATGCTTTTATTTAAAAATAGATTATTTACATTCAAATAGACGAATATATTATATATATATATATATTTCATACATAATATGTATATATTTCATATATAATATATATATTTCATATATATAATATATATTTCACGTATATATACATAATATATATGAAAAAGCATAAATTACTTAATATGCACTAGACATACTTCGATAATCTAAGGCTAAAGACAGAACCCTTCAAGACTACACTGTACTTAAAGAGTTTCCATTTTAGTGGTTGAGTACCACACGTTCAGAAGAACTAAAACGGGTAGGGAAGAGGTGTTGCATGCAGAAGAATGGGAGGCAAAATCTGGCCTGCTAGGCTGCCGATTTGAGGCAATACAAGGTAAAGGATCATTTCTTGTAAACCAAAGTTTCTTGTAAAACAAAGTTTTTGTTTTTATTTTTTGAGAATGCTCCTTTAGTGAAAAATCTCAGGAATAAACATCCATCTATTTATTGTTTATGTGAAAGCAGGCAAACCAACCATATTCAAAGGTGATATGCTTTTTTCATAAAGGAAGGAAATAGTTTTCTAATGTGAAATAAGTGCCCTTTTTTTCAGATAAGGACATGTTACAATATAGCAGAGTTTGTATTTAGAAATCTTTTATTTTTTTCTTAGAAACCTAAGAGTTCATAAAGCATAATGATGAGGCACATTCATACTGAGGATTAGAGATAAATAAGGCATCATTGAAGATGGATTGCTTTTGTTACTGCTTGTCACACTTATTACCTTAAAATATGTTGCAAGAGAAATTGTACATTACATGAAAAATTTCATCTTACTCCTGACTTCTTTATATGGAATTCCTAGTTTACTTGTATATTAAACATTTCCTGCTACATAAAATTGTTGGTATCTGTTTTTCCCCCTTTCTCCCCTTTTACCAAAGACAAAAGAAGAAGCATTGAATACCTTTTGTTCATATGAGCTATTTACTTTTAGTTGCCCTTATTGTTTTCTGTGATAGAATATACACTTTTGAGGGCAGACATTTTGTGATTGCAGTTTCTATTGCCAGAGCCATGCAGAGTGTTTGGCAAACAAAAGAACTCAATAAATGTTTTAGTGAATACTGTAATCCAGGGGTATAGGACTTGTGACTTGAAGCGTGCATGTGACCCTCTAGGTCTTCAAGTACAGCCTTTAGACTGAATCCAGACTCCACAATATAAATCCTCTTACTAAAAGAATTTGTTCCTTAAAACTTAGATTCAGTGAAAAAGCTGAATCCAAGGACCAAGAAGGTCACATGTGTTCTCAAGGCTGCAGGTTCCCCATCGCTGCTGTAAGCAATGTACTCATATGAAATAGAGATGGATTCATGTAGCCCTTTTAAGTACTTTTAATATATCTCCTCTCGTATGCATTTCTGGTGCATTTCATTTAGTTCATGACATTACTGAATCTCTCTTTGCTAAAATAACAAACTCTTAATGGTTCTTCTAGTATCCAGTGTGTTGATGTTGAAATGCAATTGTTATAATGCTACTAGAAAAAACTTCCTAAAAAATAACTCAATTTTGTTGGTTCCAGGTTCATCAATATTTAATAGACACCAAGGCCCCAACAAGTGGGTTAAGTATTCACTATATAATAAATACTATTGGGCGAAGTGAAATGCTTTCTAGTAGAAATTAGGGTTATATCAACACTTCATAACGTCTAACATGATGAACTCTAATGGGGTACATGACCTTGATTTAAAGGATCATCAGAACATGAATGGAGTAGAACATTAAGGAAGGAATTACTTCCAGATGTATGAATAGAGGAAGAGCAAAGGAACTATGGATAAAGAATATCATGAAAGATAAAGTAGATAATTTTGAACGTGCAAAATTAAAATAATCTGTATAAATAAAACAGAATACCAAAGGAGCTAAGATTATGAAGGAACAAATTATATAAATAATTTACATATTTTTACTGATATATGAACTATTTTTGAAATTTATGAAGAAATAATTAAAATTTCATAAAGACAAGAACTATTCTCAAATTGATAACTGGTAAAAGGATGAAAAGATATTTTTAAAAAGAAAACACAAGCTATCAGTAGTCTTATGAAAACAATCTTTCAAATTACCAAAAATTAAAAATTACAAGATTAGTAAATTCTGAGTTTCTACCTCATAGACATTGGATTGGCCAAGATGGAGAACAAAATGGTGAGGCAAAGGGAGTACAGGCAAAATGAGACATTATTCCTGGAGTTGTGAACTTGTTCAACCATTTTGGAAAGCAATGAGGAGCTTAAATTTTAATGGGGTAACATAGCATAATTCAAGGGCAGGAGTTACTAAAGTGACTAGGAAGTTTGGCCAGGTAGGAGTGTGATAGTTTATGTGTAGTAAAAATAAGGTGAATGCTAATCTGTTAAGGCAGACCTGTGGCAGAGTCTGAGTCCTGGCAGGAAGGATTCTTTATGAAATTGATTATTTATTAATCTATTCAATAGAAATATTTAAGTGCAAATTATATGGAATGCCATGTTCACCCTTCTATTAAAGATCTGTGCTAATTTTTGAAGGTGGGAATTACAATTACTTTTTGTCATACTTAGTGCCTAGAATAGTGCCTAAAATATATGTTCAATTAATTTTTTGTGAAGCTAAAGAAAGGAAGAAAATAGACTCAAATTTTATTGGCTTTGCACTTTTCTTTTCAAATTTACCTTGCGACTGTTATATTCATTAATCCTTTCAGAGGATTATTTGAATATTTCTTGAAGAAAAATAAATGGCTTATTGATTCTACAATTGCATTCGTTTTATATCATTTACTTCTGCTTTATAATTTACCTCAATTTCTCTTTGATAATATTATTGTAACACTAATCAGTATATGTGTCTATATTCACAAATCTCTTTCTGGCACCATTTTTGCAAATATCATAAAAAATTCAACATATTCAGTAATACAATTTCACTAAAACTCATGGTAGTTTTCCCAATGGAATTGGGGAAGGGGCAAAATTAGTGATTTACTTGATGTAGAAAAGTCCAGTGAAGAAACAATGATACAGACCAACAATGGTTCTCTGAATACTGTCAGTTTTCAGAAGTATCAACAAAAGTGATTTGCACAGAATTAAGCAAGCAGAACAAGAGTAGGATGTGAACACAGCTCATCTTGACTCTGAAATCTGTTTCCCACTCACTGATATGCTGCCTTTGCTTTTTAATAGTGGAGATAGAGAATGTACTAGGAATTTCATTTACATAAGGATTCTAGACTAGGGAATTCCATTTTATGATTTTCTTTCTTAACATGAACTGTTTTTAAAACTATGGGAAGAGTTTCATGACTGACAACACTATTAGCCTTAATCTTTTTTACCCTTCCTTCATCTTATATGTTACTTTATAACTCAGCATATATGTCTTAGGAGAGAAATTCTTTAAAAAAATCGCAATCATTTTAAATTATCTACATATATATAAATTATCTACATACACACACACACACACACACACACACACACACACACACACACATATATATGTAATACTCTATATTCATTCCAAAGAACTATAATACCAGTAGCAATCCTTTGACATTGAAATATAAATTAGTATGTGTGTATATGTGTGCGTTTGTGTATATATGTCAGTGTGTATATGTACATGCATATTTGCATATTTACATGAATATGTATTTGTATATATGTATATACACTTGTACATGTATGTGTACATTCATATACATGCAAGTCCTGATTAACTCCCTGATGGACCATTGTAAGAGTCTTCTGACTGGATTCCCTGTCACAATTTTTCCACCTCCCCTCTCAAATGTCAAAGCTATCTTCCAAAATATGGGTCTTAGCGTTTGCCTCCTCTCTCCCCACATATATCAGTTCCAGGATCAAATATAAAGTTCTCTGTCATTCATATTCATTCATAAACTGCTTTCCTCCTTTATGGATTTCTTATATCTTATTTCCACCTCTCTTTTTCAAATCACTGAGACTGACTTCCTTGCTGTTCCTTAAATAAAATATTCCATCTGCAGACTCAAGGGATTTTCACTGACTTTCCCCCAATCTTGAAAAATGCTTCCTCCTTATCTATACCTTCTGGCTTCACTGACATCTTTAAAACCTAACTATAAATAATATTACATAAGAAGTCTTTTCTGTTAATTGTATTGCATTCACTCTTTTATTTACAATTTGTGCGGTATATAAAATTTCTGTATATAGTTTTTCCATGCAGTCTGCCCCTAAGAGAGTAAGCTGCTTAAGAAAAGAAACAATCTTGCCTATTTGTTTTTGGTACCTCTATCACTTGATAAAATACTTGGCACATAGTAGGTATTTCATTTGATTATTGACTGAATGATGATCATTAGTAATGAAATAAAGTACCTAAGTTTATGCTTAGAGCAACATAACTATACAATATTGAAACAATTGAGGTATATTAGCATAAATATCCTTTTAAAAAATATGTCCCTTCCATAACTACACACTAGTCTCCCTCATTGATATCAAAATGAAAAAAAAATCAATTTTCTGAAATGATACATGCATGATCAAGCAAAATACATGCCTATTTTTCCTTGTTAAGGTCATCAATATTCTGTCAGGAGTTTAGTGGCATATTTCATCTTCCTTCTTTTTGACTCATGGTTGATCAAAGTTTTAGTATTTCAAAGTTGTATTTCTGTATAACAAGATCATTGTATAAATTATTCTGTTAATTCTGTTTACATTAATCTATATCAGTTCACAAATGACTTTCCAGTTTCTTCTGAAGCTGTACATTGGATCAGTTCTTGTACAAAATAATATTGCTTTACATTTATAGAGTGTACTTCATCCATTCCTCAGTATGAGAAAAGGTACTGAATGGCTAGTATATAAAGAACTGCTGCAATTATATTGTGGAAACATAAATTATTTTCCAGGAATGGTACAACTGCCTTGATGAATACACACAAATTCTTTCCCTATACATATATCCAAATTTTTTGTCCTACTTGCCTATGCAATACCCTTTTATATTTGGATTACATATCAATTTGGCTATTAAAATGATGCATTAACTTTATTTAAGATGTTTATTTATAATTAGTTTCTGCTTTCCAGGTTTGATAG
This sequence comes from Potorous gilbertii, assembly GCA_028658325.1. Taxonomy (NCBI): domain Eukaryota; kingdom Metazoa; phylum Chordata; class Mammalia; order Diprotodontia; family Potoroidae; genus Potorous; species Potorous gilbertii. The sequence continues at coordinate 636,601,852 of CM053769.1, forward strand.
CAATTTTAAATCTTTTGATGAGCCCTCAACCCAGTAACTACAATGTTTGGGTTTATTGTAAACAAGGTTACTAGTTCAATTAACTTCTATATGCTCTGTATCTAATCTAACCCATTAATGAATATTTATATTTTAAACTAATATCAAGATATTTTGAAGATTATTGTTGACATCTGCTAACGTAAAGTTCTTTTCCTTCTGACATTTTTTTTCTTTTTCTCTCTATTTTTTACATTGACAAAAAAGGAACAATGTTGTAACATGTTCTTCTTTCTCCTCTAGAAAATTGTTAAATATTGCTACATTCCATTAATTAAAAGATGGTTCAGTAATTTGGCTGGCAGGTCACTAAATAAGTTAACAATTTTGTTAGTTTGATTATACTGACAGATCTTATCTATAAACAATTGCTGCATCTGTGATTATTATGTACATTTGCTTTTATGTATGCAAATAATTTTTATAGCTGAATTCGTATAGGTCACAGATGATATTTTTTTACAATGTAAATAATGTAAAATGTTTTATAATGTAAAATAATGTGAATTATGTGTACCAAATTTGAATAGAGTTTCTCTTTCTAGGTTTGCCTGCTAGAGATTGTGAGCTGTATTAAGGAATGCAGATGATAATTTTACATCACAAAACTCTGCAGATTTTTAATTAAATTAAGTTTTATTTAACTTTCTAAAGTTCTATAAGAATGCCAATACATCATCAGCAAAAAGTTAATATTTTGCTTCTTCTTTGACAATACACATTTTTTCCAGCGTGTCGTCCTTATTCTATTGTTATAATTAGACTTTGTTGGACTATATTAAATGATAGTGGTGATAACGGCCATATTTATTTTCTCACTCATCATTTTGGAAAGGCCTATGAATTTTTCCACTGCATGTAATGTTTGCTCTGCTGTTTAGATAGCTACTGCTTAATATGATAAATATTTATTTATACCTTTGGATTTACAATTTTCATAAAATTGGTATAAAATTATGTCAGTGGAATATTCATATTCTAGTAATGTAATTATGGTTGTGATTACTTTATGATTAACAGGCTTTTTAACATTTGTTATCTCCGGGGAAGAAGTCAAGATGGTGGTGTAGAAACACTCACATATGCTAGCTCCCGAACCCACAGCCTAAAAAATACCTCTAAGGAGGAACACCCAACATGTTCTGGAGCAGAGGAAGCCACGGAATGATAGAGTGGAGGAGATTTCTGTTCCATAGAGACCAGAAAAACCAACACTGGGGGTCTGTTTTGCACCAGACCCAGAGCGGAGCCCAGCCCTGCTCTGGCGGAAGAGCGGATCCAGGCGGGCTTCAGGACAGAATCGCCAGTGACCACACAGTTCCCTCTGCCCACGGCCACAAAAGTCAGTGAGAGGGCCTGTTTGGCTAGCTAAGAGGGGAGTGGGGTGTCTCCACAACTCTGGCCCTTCGGGAGGCAGCAGCTAACAGGGGCTACCAGAGCAGGCAGGACCTTGGATCCATGGTTGAAGGTGTCCACATAAACCCTCTAAGGGAAATGAGCCCTGTGCTGGGGACCTGCTCCCAACTGAGCAACTGAATTTAATGTTACATTGAACAGCCGCCCTGGCCCCTGAAAATCCTGAGGCTGGGAAGCAGCATTTGAATCTCAGACACCAAGCACTAGCTGGGTGGATCTGGAGGCGGGGTGGGTGTGGAAATGAATCTCGAAAGTCAAGCAATTGTCTGGGAAAATGCCCAGAAAAGGGAAAAAAAGTAAGACCATAGTAGGTTACGTTCTTGGTGAACAGATAGTTCCTCCTTTTATTTCAGATGAGGAAGAACAATGCTTACAAACAGAGAACGACAAAGAAGTCAAAGATTCTGCATCCCAAATATCCAAAATAAATATACAGTGGGCTCAGGCAAAGGAAGAGCTCAAAAAGGATTTTGAAAATCAAATTAGACAGGTGGAGGAAAAACTGGGAAGAGAAATGAGAGAGATGTAAGAAAAGTATGAAAATCAGGTCAACACCTTGCTAAAGGAGACTAAAAAAATGCTAAGGAAAATAACACCTTGAAAAATACGCTAACTCAATTGGCAAAAGAGGTACAAAAAGCCAATGAAAAGAAGAACGCTTTCAAAAGCAGAATTAGCTAAATGGAAAAGGAGGTTCAAAAGCTCACTGAAGAAAATAGTTCTCTAAAAATTAGAATGGAACAGATGGAGGCTAATGACTTTATGATAAACCAAGAAATCACAAAACAAAAACAAAAGAATGAAAAAATGGAAGATAATATGAAATATCTCATTGGAAAAACAATTGACCTGGAAAGCAGATCCAGGAGAGATAATTTAAAAATTATGGGACTATCTGAAAGCAATGATCAAAAGAAGATCCTAGACATCATCTTTCATGAAATTTTGAAGGAAAACTGCCCTGATATTCTAGAACCAGAGGGCAAAATAAGTGTTCAAGGAATTCACCAATCACCTCCTGAGAGAGAACCAAAAAGAGAAACTCCTAGGAACATTGTGGCCAAATTCCAGAGTTCCCAGGTCAAGGAGAAAATATTGCAAGCAGCTAGAAAGAAACAATTCCAGTATTGTGGAAATATAATCAGGATAATACAAGATCTAGCAGCTTCTACATTAAGGGATCCAAGGGCATGGAATAGGATATTCCAGAAGTCAAAGGAACAAGAACTAAAACTATTTATCACCTACCCAGAGAAATTGAGTATGATACTCCAAGGGAAACACTGGTCTTTCAATGAAATGGAGGACTTTCAAGCATTCTTGATGAAAAGACCAGAGCTGAAAGAAAAATGTGACTTTCAAACACAAGAATGAGTAGAAGTATGAAAAAGTAAACAGCAGAGAGAAGTCACAAGGGACTTACCAAAGTTGAACTGTTTACATTCCCACATGGAAAGACAATATTTGTAAGTCTTTAAACTTTTCAGTATCTGGGTAGTTGGTGGGATTACACACACACACACACACACACACACACACACACACACACACGCACACACGCAAATGCACGCACGCCCGCACACACACAGAGACAGAAAGCACAGAGTGAATTGAATAGGATGGGATCATATCTTTAAAAAAATGAAGGTAAGTGGTGAGAGGGAAATGTATTGGGAGGAGAGGGAGAAATGGAATGGGGCAAATAATCTCTCATAGAAGAGGCAGGCAGGAGAATTTTTAGTGGAGGGAAAAAGAGGGGGGCTGACAGAAAAGCATAAAGTTTACTCTCATCATATTCGACTAAATGAAGGAATAAAATGCACACACATTTTGGTATAAAAACCTATCTTGAAATACAGGAAAGTGGGAGAGAGGGGATAAGCTGGGTAGAGGATAACAATTAACGGAGGGCAATGGGAGGAGGGAGAAATTTGAAATGAATACTTTTCGGGAGGGACAGGATCAAAAGAAAGAATAGAAGCAATGGGGGGAAGGATAAGATGGAGGGAAATATATTTAGTCTTACACAACATTTCTCTTATGGAAGTCTTTTGCAAACTACACATATATGGTCTATATTGAATTTCCTGCCTTCTCAAAGGGAATGGGTGGAGAGGGAGGGATGGGGAGAAGTTGGAACTCAAAGTTTTAGGAACAACTGTTGAGTATTGTTCTTGCTACAAGGAAATAATGTATACAGGTAATGGTTAATAGAAGTTGTCTGGCCTTACAGGACAGAATAGAAGATGGGGACAATGGAAGGGAGGGATTATAGAAGAGAGGGAAGATTGGTGATAAGGGAAATTAGAATGCTGGGTTTATTGGGGTGGGGGCAGGGGACAAATGAGGAGAAAATTTGGTACCCAAAATTTTGTGAAAATGAAAGTATAAAGTTAAATAAGTAAGTTTATTTTTTTAAAAAAATATCTATTATCTCCTTTACATTGAGCCAAAACTTCAAGACCAGTGTAACACCTGACTGGCCACAGTATATAATATTTCTCATATGTTCTTGTGTCCTACCTACCAATATTTTTTTTACATTGTTTGGTTTTGTTTGTTTGTTTTCGTTCATTGTTCAGTAGAGATATTTATTTGTGTTTTCTCTCTTTTAAGTGGTATCGATATATTAATATCATGCAAAAAGATCAGAAAGATATTTTCCTTTCTTATGATTGTAAGAAATATACAGTAATGAAAGTAATTGTTTTTCTTAATGTTGATAGAATGCATTTATTAATCCAGTTGTCCTAGTATTTTGCATTTGAATATTCAGAGTTCAATTATGGCTTACTTAATTTTCTTTTCTGATATAATAAGCTGATATATCAACTATTTAGTATTCTGTCCGGATTTACCATTGATTTTCGTCCTGCCAGCATTGTGTAATTTTAAAACTATGGGTGCTGTCTGCAATGATCTGTGAGTCAAGAATATAAAATCTGGAGGATCAAAGCAAAAACTTGCAGAGCAGAAGTAGGCACCTGCTCCAGCTTTCCCCTCATAGTCCATAAAATATCTGTAAAAATATCTCTAAACAAATATTAGAGCAGCAGAAATCAGAAAATAACAGAGGGAAACAAATTTCCAGTCCAAGACAGACTGGAAGGTTGATAGGAAAAGTGTTTCCCATTGGGCTAGGAGTGGAGCACAGCTCAACTTGAGCTACACAACATGGATAGGACTGCTGTAGATGGGAGCAATAGATGGATGGGGTGCATGATGTCTTGGGGTGGGTGGTGGTGAAAGATGGGGAGAAAATTTTGAACTCAATTTTTTGTGGAAGTGAATGTTGAGAACTTAACTATATACATTTAAAAATGGAAACAAAAAAACATAAAATCTGACCTTGTTTCCATTTTCCCTCTATTGGTCAGGAAGTGATTTGATCAGGAAGTTTCCAAGATCTTAGTTTTTTGCATGTTAAGCTACAAGCCAGCTGTTATATTTTCATCTTTTATGCTCAACAAGAGACTTCCTAATTCCTCTTCACTGTCTGTCATCAGTGGTATCATCTGCATATCTGAGATTGTTTAAATTTTCTCTAATAACCTTAATCCTAGATTTTTATTCATCTTGTATGGCATTTTGCATGATATACTCTGCATGTAAGTTAAATAAATAAGGTGACAATATGCAGTTTTGTTATACTGACTTTCCAATCTTAAACTAATCAATTGATCCAGGTTCTTTTTTGACACTTTTTGGCCATGTAAAGATTCCTCAGGAAACAAGTAAGAATGCCTGGACTTGACATACTTTTTTGTGATCCGTATGGTGAAAAGCTTAAGTGTAGTCAATAAAGTAGACATACTCTTTTTGTTTTGTTTTTCTCTGGAACTCTCTTGCTTTCTCAACAATCCAACTAATGTTAGCGCTTTGGTTTCTGATTCCCCTTCCCCTTTGAAAATCAGCCTGTGATTTTTTAGTAATTTGCAGCTCACATTTTGCTGAAGCCTAGCTCAAAGAATCTCAGGAATGACCTTTTTCACATGTGAAATGTGTGTAACTCTTCAGTAATTTTAACATCCCTTTGCATTGCCCTTCATTAGGATCAAACCGATCTTTAAAATCTAGTATTCCCTGTTGAGTTTTCAAATTTTCTGGCATATTGAGGTCCAGCACATTAACAGTAACATCTTTTAGGATTTTAAATACATCAACTGAAATATCTTCACTTCTACTGGTCTACTGTTAGCAGTGCTTCCTAAGGCCCACTTGATTTCATTCCCTGAGAATTTCTGTCCAGGAGGATCAGTAACCACACTATTATGGTTATTAGTGATTTTAAGATCTTTGCTGTATTTTTATTTTTCTATCTTTTGTTTATTCGTGACAGCTCTTCTTAATCTCTTCTGATTCTAAGTTCCTACTATTTTTGTCTTTCATCATACCCAATTTTGCATGAATCCTTCTCTTGATACCAATAATTTTCATTAAGAAATTTCGTCTTTCCCATTCTATTGTTCCCATTTATTTCTTTGAATTTCTTATTTAAGAAAACCTTCTTTTCTCTCATTTCAATTTTATGGAATTATCAATTCAGTTTGATATATTTTTTCCCTTTCCTTCTCTTCTCTGCTATTGGTAAAGCCTCATTTGACAGTCATTTTGCTTTCTTGTTATTATTTTCCTCTGCAATGGTTTTAATGACTGCCTTATACAATATTGCCATCCTCTGTCCATAGTTCTTCAGGTGTTCTATCTACCAGAAGTAATCCCTTGAATCTATTCCTCCCCTCCATTCCACATTCATAAGAGATGTGATTAGAAGGTTTCTTTCTAAAGTAACTTGCTTGCCTATAGGCAACTTACTTTTTCAACAACCCAAAAGGCAACTCTACATATGGACATCACCAGATGGTCAGCATAGAATTCAGACTTATCAAATATTTTTCATCACAAGGTGGAGAAAGGGACTAGACAGTTAGATAAAATGAGCCCTGGAGTTGACGGTGGCTCAGATCATGAATATTTTATTGCAAAATTCAGACTAAAATTGAAGAAAATAAGAAAAGTCTTCAGACCATACAGGTAAAAACTAAACAATCTGGGAAAACACCACTTTATAAAAGTTAATAAATGCTAATTGACAAAATTGATTGACTTTTTGATATTCTTGGATGGGGGAAAACTACACAGGTGGGTATTTGAGCTGATAGTGTTAATAAATGGTCCCTTATACCTCCAGAGAAGACATAGACTCAACGGTATACTTAGAAATGTTTAACAAAAAATTTCCTGGAGGAAACAACAAAAACAACGACAAAATAAACAAACAAAAATAACAAAACTACTTCACTTGAAGAGCTTATAAATTTATTCTGCATTATATATATTTTTTGTATCATTTTATTAACTTTGAGCAAAATAATGAATTATGCCCGTATTTGTAACATGTGCTAATTTCTGAGGTGTATATATTCACACTGAAAATTTAATATCTGGCTAGCATGAAGAGTTGCTTTCTAGCTTCAGTACGCCCCTGAGTAGATCACTAAAGGAGTAATATTGTCCAACTCAAAGGCATGTGACTCATTTATGAGAGCAGAATTTAGGTAACATTCTCCAAACACACATGGGAAGCATCAGAAAGCCAGAATCACACAGGATAAATCTTACCTTGGCATGTTTTTATTTTTTAAAGGAAGATTCCAAAAGGGAATAATCATATAAACATTTGGAGAAGTTAGAGGAAAATGAAACAGCAGAGCTTTTCACCTTAAAACAATGTTTTGAAGGGTGGAAAGATAAGATTACCTTCCTGGGGTGAGGATCTACAAAACTAGAAAAGTCAGCTTGATGTAAGACAATAGGATATTACTGAAAGAGCAATATAGAATAGTGGAAAAAACATGGAATTTCAAATTCAGAGAACTTGGGACTGAACTTTGAAACTTTTTCTTATTATTATTTACCCGATCTTGAGAAATTTATGCAAGTATCTATTTTTATATTCATGAAATGAGTGGTTTAGATTAGATGGCCTTTAAAGCACTTCTTTTTTAATCTGCAAATCCTAGCTGTGTCAGTTAAACTATGGGATTCTTATCGTACCGAAGAAGGATCACAGCCACCTTGCCTAAAATATTGCTTCAGGCAAGTAGCCTGGGAACTTGCATCAACAAACTATGAGACCAGTATCTCTAGAGACAACATAGAGAAGGGTATGTTGTCAAGGAAGAAAGATGAATTAAGACAATTTTAAGCACAGTTCACTGCTAGCATTTTCCTTTTTATTTGATATTTTAAAAGTTTGGGGGTTAACAATGAAAATATGTCAAGAAAAACTCAAAAATTTGGCAATCTGAATTCATGGAAAAGCAAGGATAATACAGAAGTAGAAATCTACATTCTACAGTTTTTTTTTTTTTGGACGGGAATCCAGGTGAAAAAGAATCCAGGCTGATAGAAAAAAAGAGGTAGTAAGGAAGGACAGGTAGCCTTCAAATAAGGGCTGAAGACATTGAGAAAGAGCTGAAGAATAGAAGAAAATGCCAAAAAGAGGGAAAAATTAAACTACAGAATGCTACATTCTTGGTGAACAGGTATTTTCTTCCATCCTTTTAGATGAGGAATAAAAATGCCTACCATCAGAGGAAGACCAAAAAGTGAAGACTTCTGCACCTAAAACCACCAAAATAAGTATTCAATGCTCTCAGGCCATGGAAGAGCTCAAAAAGGATTTTGAATATCAAGTAAGAGAGGCAGAGGAAAAATTAGGAAGACAAATGAGAGTAATGTAAGAAAATAATGAAAAATGTATCAACAGAATGCGAAAGGACACCCTAAAAATTGTGAGAAAAAAACACCTTTAAAAATAGGCTAATTGAACTGGAAAAAGAGGTCCAAAATCCAATGAGGAGAAGTGTGATTTGAAAAGCAGAATTAGCCAGATTCAAAAGCTCACTGAAGGAAACAGGTCTTTAAAAATTCAAATGGGTCAGACGGAAATGAACAGCTTCATGAGAAACCAAGACATTCCAAAACAAAACAAAAGAAAGAAAAAAAATGAATACAGTGAGAAAAATCTCATTGGAAAAACAACAGATATGGAAATAGACGCAGGAGAGACAAATTAAAAATTATGGAATTACCTGAAAAGCATAATCAAAAATAAAAACAAGTCTAGGCATCATCTTTCATGAAATTATCCAGGAAAATTGTCCTGATATTCTAGAACCAGAGGGTAAAATAAATACTGAAAGAATACATCTCATGGAAGAGATCAAAAAAGAGAAACTCCTGGGAATACTAGAACCAAAATCCAGATTTCTTAGGTCAAGGAGAAAATGTTGCAAGCAGCTAGAAAGAAACAATTGGAGTATTGTATTAATACAGTCAAGAAAAGAGAAGATATAGCACTTACTACATTAAGGGACTGAAGGGCTTGCAATATGATATTCCAGAAGTCAGGGGAACTAGAATTAAAACCAAGAATCACTGACCCAGCAAAACTCATTATAACACTTCAGGGGAAAAAATTATCACTAAATGAAATACAGGGATTTCAGTCATTCATTTTTTTATTTATAAATTTATTTATTTAACTTTTTACATTCATTTTCACAGGATTTTGGTTTCCAAAATTTTCTCCCCATTTTTCCCCTCCCTCATCCCCAATACACTGGACATTCTAATTACCCATATCACCAATCTGCCCTCTCTTCTTTCATCCCTCCCTTCCCTTACCCCATCTTCTCTTTTGTCCTGTAGGGCCAAATAACTTTCTACTCCGCATTACCTGTATTTCTTATTTCCTAGTAGCAGGAACAATATTCGACACTTGTTCCTAAAACTTTGAGTTCAAACTTCTCTCCATCCCTCCCTCTCCAACCATTCACTTTGGGAAGGCAGGCAAGTCAATATAGGCCATATCTGTGTAGTTTTGCAAGTGACTTCCATAATAGTTATATTGTGTAAGACTAACTATATTTCCCTCCATGCTATCCCGCTTCTCATTGTTGCTATCCTCTCTTTTGATCCTGTCCCTCGCCAAGTGTTGACTTGAAAATGCTCCCTCCTCCCATTGCCCTCCCTTCCATCAACCCCCACCGTGCTTATCTCCTTCTCCCCCTCTTTCCTTTATTGTAAGATAGGTTTTCATACCAAAATGAGTGTGCATTTTATTCCTTCCTTTAGTCGAACGTGATGAGAGTAAACTTCAAGTTTTTTTCCTCAGCTCTCCTCTTTTCCCTCCACTAAGAAGTCTCCTGCTTACCTCTTCTAAGAGAGATAATTTACCCCATTCCATTTTACCCTCTCTCCTCCCACTTCATTTCTCTCACACCATTTACCTCGTTTTATTTTAAGATATACTCCCATCCTATTCAATTCACCCTGTGCTCTCTGTCTCTGTCTGTGCA
>CM053769.1:636612172-636628605 GCA_028658325.1 Potorous gilbertii
GTTTTTCTGGGTAGGTGATTCTTTGTTTTAGACCTAGTTCCTTTGACTTCTGGAATATCCTATTCCATGCACTTTGATCCCATAATGTAGAAACTGCTATATCTTTTGTTATGCTGATTGTATTTACACAATATTGGGATTGTTTCTTTCTAGCTGCTTGCAATATTTTCTCCTTGACCTGGGAACCCTGCAATTTGGCCACAATGTTCCTAGGAGTTTCTCTTTTTGGATCTCTTTCAGGCGGTCATTGGTGGATTCCTTGAATACATATTTTACCCTCTGCTTCTAGAATATCAGGGCAGTTTTCCTGGATAATTTCATGAAGGATGATGTCTAGTCTCTTTTTTTGATCATGGCTTTCAGGTAGTGCCATAATTTTTAAATTGTCTCTCCTGGATCTGTTTTCCAGGTCAGTTGTTTTTCCAACGAGATATTTCACATTCTCTTCTATTTTTTCATTTTTTTGATTTTGTTTTCTGATTTCTTGGTTTCTCAGAAAGTCATTAGTCTCCATCTGTTCCATTCTAATTTTCAGAGAACTATTTTCTTCAGTGGGCTTTTGCACCTCTTTTTCCACTTAGCTAATTCTGCTTTTGAAAGCATTCTTCTCCTCATTGACTTTTTGAACCTCTTTTGCCAATTGAGTTAGCCTATTTTTCAAGGTGTTATTTTCCTCAGTATTTTTTTGGGTCTCCTTTATTTAGGTATTGACCCGTTTTTCATGCTTTTCTTGCATCTCTCTCATTTCTTTTCCCAGTTTTTCCTCCACCTGTCTAACTTGATTTTCAAAATCCTTTTTGAGCTCTTCCATGGTCTGAGCCAATTGGATGTCTATTTCAGATGTTTTGGATACAATTGGTCTTCTTTGTCAGAGAGGAATGGCACAATCATCTGGTCCTCAAGAAAATAACCTTTTATGGTCTTATTTTTTTTTCCCTTTTCTGGGCATTTTCCCAGCCAGTTACTTGATTTCTCATAGTCCTCTCCACTCCTGGCCTAGGTCCCCCCAGCTAGTGCTTGGGGTCTGAGATGCAAATGCTGCTCCCCAGACTCAGGGCTTTTGGCAGCAGACCTGGCTGCTATTCAATGGGAGCGTAATTCCTGGTGCTCAGGTGGGGGCAGGGCCTCCTCCCAGCCTCAGTGTCCTCAGGTGTTTATGCAGAGACCTTTTGTAATGGAGGTCCTACTGGGCTCCTGCCTGCTCTGGGAACCTCTGTCTGCCTGCTTCTTCTGCTGCTGCCTCTGCTGCTGCCTCCTGAGGGGGCCTGAGTCCCGGAGACACCCGCTCCCCTCTCAGTCCATCTCTCTCACTGACCTGTGTGTCTGTGGGTGGAGGGAACCTTCGTGGCCACTGGAGATTCCGTCCTTGAAGCCTGCTCGGATCTGCTCGCTCCTCTCAGTCCTGCCAGGCCAGTGCAGGGCAGGGCTCTCCTCCAGTCCCTTGTGCGATGGACCTTTTGGGTTGGTTTTTCAGGGCTGTCTGGAATGGAAATCTCCTTCACTGTGTTGCTGCACAGAGTCCACTGTTCCAGAATTTGTTGGGAGTTCTTTTTACAGGAAATCCATGGGCTGTGGGTTCGGCGCTGGCATATGCGAGTCTTTCTTCTCTGCCATCTTGTCTCCGCCCCCCCCCACTTTCAGGCATTCTTGATGAAAAGATCGGAGATGAACAGAAAATTTTACTTTCAAACACAAGAGTGAAGAGAAGCATGAAAAGATAAATACAAAAGAGAAATCATTAAGAATTTACTAAAGTTGAACTGTTCACATTCCTACATGGAAAGATAATATTATTAACTCGAGACTTTTCTAAGTATTTGTGTAGTTGGAGAAATTATACACACACATATATAGATAGAAAGCTCAAGATGCATTGAATAAGAAGGGATGATATCTAAAAAAATAAAACTAAGGAGTGAGAGGAATATATTGGGGGGGAAAGGGAGAAATGGAATGGGGCAAGTTATCTCTCATAAGAGAGGCAGGAAAAAGCTTACTTTTTAAATAAATTTTATTTATTATGATTGTTCTACAACCACTGAAATAAAACTTAGCTTTTTTTCCCCTTTCCCTCCCCCCTTCCTTCCTACTCTTTCCCTGAGATGGCATACAATTTTATATAGATTCTACACACACATTCCTATTAAATACATTTTCACTATAGTCATGCTGCATAGAAGAATTAAAATGAATGGGAAAAATCATATAACAAACCAAAATGTAATTCAAAAGAAAATGATCTGCTGCATTCTATGATTGAATTCCACAGTACTTTCTCTGGATTTTGAAGGCATTTTGCCTTAAATGATCATTGGGAGTTTTTTTAAGTCCTTGCATTGCAATTAAGTTCCAAGTCTACCAGAAAAATCTCTCGCACATAATGATAGTTGCTGTGCATCAAATCTTGCAAGTTTTTCAAGGCCTTTCTGAAGTATTCCTGTTCATCATTTCATATAGTGCAATAGTATTCCATTGCATTTATATACCAGAAAAAACATTTTAAATGAAAGGGAAAAGGGGGGAGATGAGAAGGTAAAAGTGAGGCTTACTCTTATGACATTTGGCTTAAGGAAAGGGGGTGGATGAGGAGGCAGGAAATGAGAGAACTTGGAACTAAAATTTTTTGGAATGACTATTGAGAATTTTTTCCCATGCAACTGAGAAATAAGAAATATAAGTAATGGTGTATAGAAATCTGTCTTGCCCTCTAAGAAAAGAGAGAAGATGGGGATAATAAAAGGCAGGGGTGTGATACAAGGGACGGCAGATTGGATGAAGGGGTAATCAGAATGCATGACCTTTTGAGGGGGGAAAAGACGAGGAGAAAATTTGGAACTCAAAAATTTGTGGAAATGAATATTGAAAACTAAAAGTAAATAAGTGAACGTAAAAAAAGAAATTACAGGGAATTTTCAGTTCTCTAAGTGAATACACATACACACATAGAGTCCAATATATATCTTGTGGCTAGTTCTATTCCTCCATATAACTAAACTATGTTATTTTGAGAAAACCTTATTCTAGCCCATGAATGAGAATAAAAAAATGCACTCTGTAAACGCCATCTTAAATACCTCTTCATTTTAACCATTAGTACCATTTACCAGCATAAAGGATTATAATAGGGTTTACTAGCCTGGGGGCAAAAGACTACAAAGAGAAAAAAGAAAATGACAGTTTCAGAAGTGATAAATTTGTGCTTGTCCTTTGTTTTCAAAGAAGACCATTACATGAGAATTATGATGACCCGACTTGCTTTAACTTTTCCTTTGAGTGAGTGAAGGCTGTACAAGTTCACCAATCTCAATTTTGGCTCCTTGCCCATCTGAATTCATTGAACTGTTATTCATCAGGATGATTGGAGAAGGCCCATGATGCAATGAACGGTAATATAAATGAGAGGATTCTTGAGATAACAGTAGGATTGTTACTGATAGACTTAGTCCTTAAGAGCAATGCAAGGACCTAAATGATTCCCAAAGGACTCTGGAGGCAAAATGCCATCGACCTCCAGAGAAGAAACTATGGAATTGGAATACCTAATGAAGTAGACTATTTCTCTTGTTTTATGTTTTGGTTTGGTTCTGTTTCTCTCATGGTTTCTCCCATTCGTTTTAATACCTCTATACAGTATTACTAAAGTGAAAATGTGCTTGATAGGTATATAAGTGTAGACCCCATATAAGACTGCATGTCATCTCTTGGAGGCAGGTGGAGGAAGGGGGAGAAAATTTAATACTTGTGGAAGTGATTGCTGAAAACTGATAACAAATAAATTAATTAAATTTAAAAAGTAACAATAGGATCATTGTGGAGAAAAAGTTGATAAATGCGAAATTTACATTATTTTCTAATATTTCTTTTAAAATGTTTATTTAATAATATTATTACTACTCATAATAATATTGTCTTTTTAATTTTAAGTAAATTATTTTTGGAAAAGATTTAATGAATTTCCTAACAGCGACTAAATATTTAGAAATATTTTTGCTAACAATGATTTTTACTTTCTTTGTGTTCATTTAAGGTGAAAATGTTACTTAGTAGATCACAGGTGTAGTTTATCTTTTTTTAAACAATGAGATGTCAGTTTACAATTCATATTGATCATGAAGTTTTAATTAAGAAATATTATCATGTAATCAAAGTACCAGAAGAACCCAGAATCTGAGAATTTTAAAGCACATCAGAGATTATTTATGTCAACTGTTAACTGCTGAGATTACACATCCTTCAAAGCATCTGTTCTACAATATTCCCAAAGAGTTATCTAGCATTTGCTTTAATACCTTTGAGGAGGGGGAATCTACTGTACTCTAGAGCATACTATTTACTTTTGCTTCACTTATTTGTAAAGAAATTCTCCCATTCGTCTAATATCATTTGTCTTTTTGCATTTTTCTAGCAAGTCTGTGCCTGGAACAAAATATAATTAGCCTATTTCCTTCTGTATATGACAGCTATTTTAATAATTACTTGAAGAAATATCAGTATCCCATATGTGCACCCTCATCTGCAGTGATGACTTCTCAGTCCATCAACTCATCCTCAGATGTTACAATGTTTTTGATCTGCTCAATCACCGTTGTCCTTCTATAGGTATTTTCTGATATGATTACTAAAATGCGAGGCCCAGAAGACAGCAGAGTAGTCTAGATATAGTCAAATCGGGGAAGATTCTCTAGTCCCTTACATAACTTCTTTCTTAACATACCCTTGAGTTCATGTTCATTTCTAATGCAACCTCATGCTATTGATTCATACCATGTCTGCAGTGGGAAGTTGTACACATGCATACACACACACACACACACACACAAACACAGATACACACACACATATATACATGCACACACTTCTTTCCCCTTGACAAACTGTTGTCTACCTCTATTTCATCTGCCTTGTATATTTGGAGTTTATTTTTCTAGATAGAAGCTTTGCATTTATCCATATGTGATGTCATGTTACTGAATTAGGCCAAATACTCCAGTCATCACCACCCCTGTTTTATTTTGTTTCTGACAGTGCCATTCTTCCTAGTATCATGAATAACACTCCAAAAGATATGGTTTCCAGGTATTATTACTCAATTTATTGAATGAGATAGCTATAATAAAGTGATCGTCCATTGTTTCTTTTAATAACCTAAGAAGTCAAGGGAAATTTTGAAACACCTTAAATAAACATGTAGCTTGTGGTAGAAAATTCCCTTGACAAACAAAACTTTTTCCTGATTGGTGAATATTTAATAAAGAGATGAGCTAGAAGTCCTCAACTGCAACTGCTGAGAAAGTGGCTTAATCATGAGACTCAGTAACCTCAAAGCACTTGGGTATGGAAAATCATTTCCCTCCAGACAGCTCTTGCCAGTTTTCTCTTTTATGATTTTAAGGTCATCAAAACGCTAATGGGGGGGATCAATGGTAATCATTCCTTTACCCAAACAAAGAACTCATCCATACTGGATTCTGTTTATACTTTAATTAGAAATCAGGTTTCCATTCAACCCAGTTAAAAGTATGTGTCTTGGAGTTTAGGAGTAATCATATCACTCAGGTATGGCCTTCAAAGACTGGCTGATCTTTTTAGTAGTGGGTCTTAACAAAAATAGTAGGAAAAGGATGACTCACAAATTAATTATTACAATTGATTAAGTTATTAATATAATGGTATAATATCAATTTCTCTCTTTAGGGGAAGACATTTACCGCAATAGATAGAACACAAGGTCCAGAGTGAGGAATACTTATCTTCATGAGCTCAAATCCGACCTCAGACATTTACTAACTGCATGACCCTGGACAAGTGAGTTAGCACTGATTGCCCCTGTTTCCTCACTTATAAAATAAGCTAAAAAAGGAAATGTACCACTTTTGGGAAAAGCCCAAATGGGGTCACAGATTTGGACATAACTGAATGATGACTGAACAGCTTAGTACTATTCAATGTGTTGGTTATTGTCTACATTTTCTGCAGAATTGTTAGTGGCCTATTTATGCATTTATCTTTAAATATCCTTTTCATCTTCACCTGATTCTGATTCTAAGCATTATCATTCCTTACATGATTTTATAAGACTGTGTTCTACTTTTGCATTCATCCTGTAATTACTGGTCTATTTTTTACCTTATTCTCCTCTTATGTACGTGCCTTTCAGAATATTCACCCATAACCTTCTTATGTACCAATATTAGCATTTGTTTTGTTCTGTTCTATTTTATATTTTACATATCTTCCTTTTCTTCCTCATCAACATAATTTTTATTTTGAATCTCCAGATTTTAATTCTTGAAAGTTTTCTGCATGGACTCGTTCTTTCCTCCCCATATCCTTAAATAATTAGCTTATAGTGTCCTCCCAGTTCTTCTCGGAACACTTTAAAATCTCCACTTCAATAATTTAGGGCATATGCCACACTGTTGCTCTATTCCCCTGATCCTTTACAAAATTTAAGATGGAGTGGTCACTTCTCCTAAGGATATCATTTGCATCTATCAAATAGACGGTATTTGCTGTAGAAAATCAGATGAGGAAAAAGTGAAGTGTTACTCATTGGGTCTCATACCATTGACAGGAGGAGATTATAATTAGAGTATTCAAAAATTTTTAACGGGTGTGCTTAAGACCATAAAATGCTCAGAGAGATATTCCAGTAAAGGCAATCCCTCATTACTATTATAGTATGATTCTATGCTACATTTATGCTTTGTTTTCCTACATCTTCAACTCTTTTCTTTTGAAATCCAAATCATCTGATAATAATATCACTTCTTTTTCTTCCTCACTTCTTAGTCATCCAAATGGTCCCCAAAATATTTCAGTCCTTTAATTCCTTCCATTTCCTTAATGAAGAGCATATTCTTTTCATTATTTCTAGTCATCTTTTGTATAGTTTCCTTTCTAGATGAATGAAAAACCCTAGAGACAGAATTTCTGGATAATTAATAAACACTTTATCAACTAGGACAGCAAAAAATGAATTGATGATCATCCATCTCTCTTGCTAACCAAACTCAAAACCATGGAGATCCCTTTAATACCTTTTAATTATTTTGAAAATGACATTGCTTCTGACAGATGAAAAGCAACCCTAATTGGTGAAAAAGTAATGAGAGGGTGAACATTTTAATAAGGAGGTGGGCTAAAGGGCTTCAACTCCTCTGGTTGAGAATGTAACTTGATCAGGAGACTCAGCCACCTCGAGCTATCTGAAAGAAAAGGAATACAATTCTACCCAGACCACTAAGATTGAACAATGTGGAGATTTAAGGATATAAGTTTAATGTTTGTAGGACTAGAATTAATCTAGGATTGATTCTATTTACACTTTAATCTGAAGTAGGCTGTTCTAGTTGGGTGGGGTCTAGCTCAAGAGTCAGGAGAATGTTTCTGAAAGATTAGACCAATATCATCATCAGCACTGTCATGGATCTGACTGAGTGATCTACAAGTACTGGTATCCAAATGAGGAAAAAGAAAAAAGAAATCCTCCATCCAAATTTAATAATTGGGTATAATAAAAAATGATTTCTCTCACTTTCAGTTGTCCCCCTCTTAGATTTCTTCAACCTTTACCTGCTTCCTTACTCTGTCCTATTAACTACAACATGCTTATGTTTCCCAAAAGTCCCAAATGAGGACTTGATCTTATTCATTTCTATTAGGTGTTTGCCTCTATCTTGTCTGCATTTATTCAGGGAGAAGGAATAAACTACTTGAAAAAAGCCCTCTGTAGTTGATGCCTCCACTTCTTTTCCTCTTACTCTCTTCTTAATTCTGCAGTCTAACTCTTACTTTTATCATTTCATTTGAAACTGCTTCTCCACAGTTATCAATACAGTGCTCCCTTCCACATTGTGGGGGTTAGGAGAATATTACACTGGTGATCTAGAAAATCTGTGTAAAAGTTTTTGACCCTCTCTTCTTATCAGAGAGGAAGGCTGAATTTTTTTTTCTTTTATGGAGTGTTTATTATAAAATTTAGTTTTGTATGTATATCTACATATATAATATATAGATATGTGTGTGCATATATATGTACAGATAGATATATACACATATATACATATACATGCACACACTCATATTATTATGTGGAAGAGGTAATTACACTTTCCTAATTGCCAAATCCAATTGCCTTTCTTCTATTTTTATCCTCCTTCAATTCAATATAGCGTGTGATACTGTTGGCCACAGAATCCTTGTTACTCTCCTGTCGCTAGGCTAGCCTGAAACCACATTTTCTTGTTTCTCCTCTCACCTGAATGCATACTCTTTCTCAGGATCAAGTCGGTTAGGATTTGGCAAATTATGTAGAGTAGGGTCAATAGTTTTTATGTAAAACCCAGAAATTTTGCGGTTTTTACATTTTTAACGTAAAATTACATCCTTAGTCCTGTTCTAGTCCTTTCTGAGCCACATCACAAGACTAAGGCTGGGCTGGTCTCAGTGCTCTATACTTTGCTCTGAGGCCAGTGAAATGACTCTTTGCTGACCACCTTTCTGGCTGTCTTGTGCTGGAAACCTCTTTCACTCTGTCATTCTATGACTTCTGGTGCTCTACAATTTGTTTAAAGTTATTTTTACAGTTATTTTATGGGCATGGGGGAGACTATTGCAGGTTTTGCTTCTACTTGGCTATCTTGGCTGAGTATCCCCGAAGAAATTTTAAAAAATTGAAAACAAAACAAAACAAAATAACATATTGTTCCAAACAAGAAATGGTCTTAAATGACACACAATCTAGGAATGATCATGGGGGATAGGTGAATGAAAAGAAACAGGATTTTTTTTAAGTGTTAGAACCAATTAAAAAAACGAAACATTGGAACAATACATGTGGTACTTGGAAAACATCATAAATGCCCTTGAGAATAGAGTTTAATAAAATATTTGACTCATGACCCTAAAAGGAAAATATTATTTATCAGAATGAATACTGTCTTTCAGGAAATCAAATAAGAATTTGCTTAGAAATACTGAAATTTTTCCACAGTGTTTTGTAAAGGAGGAGTCCTAAATTTTGCCTACCCCAAAATATAACATAAAAAATTATTCTTATATTTATACTCATTGATAACAAAAGAAGAAGGGTAGGGAGGAAGCAGGGAAAACAGAAAAGAAAGAACATGTTCAGCACCATATAATAGAAAAAAAAGTAGATATTTAACACTACCCCCCAAAATTGCAGTTTTGTGGGAGGTAACTTGAGTCAATTGTTTGTATAAAATCAGACCATAAATGTGTCAGAATATGTTCACCACCCATGGATTGGAGTACCTCTGGCTTGAGAGCTACTGAGCCCTTTTCAGGCTTCTATTCTCTGTTTGATGTCCATCTGATTCATACAATTCTCATCTCACATCAAAGAAGCTGTAACATATAGTCAGTCACAACAGTCATAACAGCCACAAAACCTCAAAGAGATAAGTGAAGGCAGAAGGCCAAAGCTAAGCCCAGGGACAATGTGGCGGGGAAGAATATTCACAAGGGAAAGCCAAAATTGGGGCCTGACAGGGGAAAAGACTGAACAGAGAGGAAATAGTGAAAAACAAACCCAGGATAACTGGGATCTCTGGGCAGCCTCCAACAGCCTGCGGTGTTTTCTCCTGTCTACATTGCCCCATTGCCGACATTGGCCAGAGTGCTGTTCCTCCTGTTGCAAATGAACTCAACAGGTATCACATCCAAAATCAGTCCTGAGTGAAAAAAGATTGACAAATGAAGGACAGTTTACTGAAGCTGGAGTTAGATACATCTTTTTCTGGAGTGGATGCAGTAAAGGCGAGCACTGTGAAGCTTGTGTGAGTTTTTCAATCAAAACTAATCTAATCAGAGAGGTGGTATACCTGCCAAAATGAGTGAAAGACAGGATCATGACAACACGATTGCCACCATACCACCATCATCAGTGTCTATGCTCCGACCACGACAAACCCTGATGAAGTCAAACAAAAATTTTATGAGGATTTAGAGACCCTTAGCTCCAATGTGCCAAAAGAGAACTAGCTTGTAAGTTTGGACGACTTATTTCTAGATTAGGCTCAGACTACGTGACTTGGAAGGGAGTCCTAGGGAGGAATGGAGTTGAAAACAGGAACAGCAGTGAACATTTAGTGCTAAAGGCTTGTGCCTTGCATGAATTTCATATCACAAACATTGTCTTCCATTTACCTAAATGCAGTAAAGCTTCAAGGATGCACCCTCATAGCAAACATTGGCATCCAATAGACTACGAGATTGTAAAGGGAAGAGATAGACAAGATGTGAGAGTGACAAAGGCAAGGTGTGGTGCAGAGTGCTGGACTGATAATAGACTTAGCCTTTCCAAGTTAAATATTCACATTTATCAAAAGTGCCACTGCCAAGGCAAAATGACTACCAGAAAAATTAAAGTCAATAAATTAGAGATCTTCTCTGAGTGTGAACAGTTTATTGCTAACTTGGAGGAAAAGTTGAGCCAACACACACTTGGCAGCAGAGGAGCACATAAGGAGCGGTCAACTTTGAGATATTTGATGTACAACATTGCATTTGCTCATCTAGGTCAGAATACTCACAAAGACTAAGACTGGTTTAATGAAAATTATGGGGAAACTGAGAAGAGGCTAAATGAAAAATGAGAACTCCACAGAATTTACCAGCAGGATAGTTCATCTACCTCTAAGAAAGCAGCATTTAATTCCATCAAAAGCAAAGTACAAGCAAAGCTTCGAGAGATGTAGGATTCCTGACTCAGTATTAAGGGAGGTGAAATTCAGTGTTTTGCTGACAGTAACAATCCAAGTCACTTTTATGATTTTCTGAAAGCTATTTATGAACCCAAACACTATACTCATCACAACTACTCATGGCTGATGAAGCCACATTGATTAGTGATAAGGACATGATCCTAGAGAGATGGCCTGAAAACTTCCATAGTGTTCTCAATAGATCTTCATCAATCAATGCAGGTAATTGAACATTTAATTTATTTTGAAGTCAACCCATCCTTAGGTGAACTTTCAACTGAAGAAGAGGTTTGAGGGCCACTGGGTTCCTTTCATGTCACAAAACACCTGGTGCTGATTCTATTTCAGCTGAGACTTACAAGGTAGGGGGACCATGGCTCATACAAAAGCTGACTGAAATTTTCCAGGTTATATGGCAAGAGGTGGTTAAGGAGTTCAAGGATGCCTCCATTTTTGATCTCCATAAAGGTAAAGGCAATGGATTGTCCTGCAACAGTAACAGGGGTATCTCTCTCTTAGTCACTGTTGGCAAAATGCTTGCTAGATACCTTCTTAACAGTCAGATTCTTCACCTGGAAATGGTCATATAACTGAAGAGTAGCGTGGTTTCAGAAAAGGTCAAGGAACAGTTGATATAGTGTTTGCTGCCCAACAACTCCAGGAGAAATGCCAGGGGCAGAACAGTGGTCTGTGCACAACGTTTGCAGATCTAGGCAAGGCCTTTGACACTGTTAATCATGAGGACTAACGGAAAATTATGTCAAAATTTAGTGGCTGACAGAAGTTCCTCAATATTGTATATCAATTTCAGGATGGCATGTTTGCCTGGGTTTGGTGTAATGTACAATGCTCTCGTGACTTCCCAAGCACCAATGGAATGAAACAGCACTGTGTGCTTGCTTCCACGTTTTTTAGCATGATGTTTTTGTTCAAGGTGAGCTAGTGTACTGATGGCAAGTTATTCAATTTGAAAAGACTACAACTCAAGTCCAAAGTAGAGGAAGTGCTGGTGCATTGTTATTCTGTTTTCAGATGATTGTGCACTCAGTGCAATCTCTGAAGCTGAGATGAAACAAAGTATGGATCAATTCTCTGCTTCCTGTACTAATTTTGGCCTATAATTAACACCGAAAACCACAGGTGCTCCATCACCCAACTACCATACCATCCATACCTGGAACCCTCGTTTACAACAAATGGAGAAGTTTTGAATGCTGTGGATAAGTTCACTTACCTTGATAGTGTACTTTCCAGGGATGCACACATTGACAGTGAAGGTGATGCAAGCAATGCCAGAGGTAGCTCAGTGTTTGGGAGGCACCAAGGACAATTTTGGGAGACAAGAGGTATTAGACTGACTACCAAACTGAAGGTCTACCGAACCATTATGCTGATCTCATTGTTGTATGTCTGTGAAATATGGACAGTCTACCAGTGCCATGCCAGGAAACTGAATGGCTTCCATTTGAACTGTCTTAGGAAGATTCTGAGGATCACCTAGAAGGATAAGGTACCAGAAACTGCACTCCTTGCTCAAGGAGTACCCAAAATATAGAACTTGCAAAAGAAAAAGCGAGGATTGTAAATAATTCTATAATTTCTTGATAATCTTAAGAAAAGAATGGAGAGAGAAAAAGAAATATGCTGAACAGGTGGCCTAGGGAAAGGAAGGTTAGCAAAATAATTTTACATAATTATGATGTGTAAGTACATATCAATACATATAAGGAGAAGTTGAGGAGCAGCTATCCATTCAACCTCACTTTCCTCTGAATTGCTTAAAGTAAGAAAATACAGAGACAGAGACAGATGGACACAAAAATGAATTTTACTCAAAAAAAAAGAGTAAGAAAAGGAGAGAAGGGTGGTGGTTGTAGAAAATCATAAAAAATGTGTACGTTAAAGGAATGATTTGTCCAATACAAAGTGAAGTCCAAAAAAGTATAAAAGATTTGTCGCTCTTCGTGACATATTAATAAATCAGAATCTAAGGGGATGTCTACTGTTGGAATGGATGAATAAGTTATCATTACTGCAAGGGAATATTATAAGGCTGTTAAAAAACAGGAAAAAATTTTACAATGGCAACAACATCATAAAGAAAAAATCTTTCTATGACTTAGGAACTCTTATCAGCATAAACAAAACTCCTAAAGACAACTAATCATGAATAACACCATGCACCTTCTTATAGAGTGGGGAAGGATTCAAGGTACGAAATTAAAAACATATACATATACATATGTATATATATATATATATATATATATATATATATATATATATATATGTACAGCCACATATTTTGTTATATAGGAATAATATTAACGTAGTGATGAATATTTGGGAAATACTATCTAAAACAAATTTGTGTTTTTAAAATATTTGAAATCATGAATTTCTGCTATATTCTATAGCTAATCTGAATGGTTGTAGAGTAACTGTAATTTTAGGATTATGTATGTGACTTCTGTCCTTTAACAGAGGTTATTGCAGTAGATTTTGCTAGATATTTAATTATATAGCTGCATATAAAAGCTGCATCTCTTCCATAACCTGAGAATAAGTATGTAAGTAAAATTCAAAATTAGCAGACATACTACACATACACACTCTACATATATATGTATATATATGTAAGTATATATATATACATATATATATGTAAGTATATATATATACATATATATATGTAGAGTGTGTGTGTGAATATGTTAATATATTTAGATCTGTATTTTTCTCCCTCCCTCCTTTACCCCTCCCAAAGATATCAAGCACTCTGATACAGCTTATACATGTCTAATTATGTTAAAAATTTTTCCCCATTAGATAAATTGTAAAAGAAGCAGCAGAACAACAGAGGAAATTGACATGAAATAAAAATTAGAATATTTCCATTTACTAAAGGTATTTATTTACACAAGTTTATCATTTGGAGATTAGCCCCATTAGTTTTTGTTGAATATATTGTAATGGCAACGGATTTGATAAGGTGTTGCTCTACTTAAAATGATATCTTGAAGAAATATGAAATAGAATTCCTGCTTTTACCTATTAAGTTAGAAAATTTTGGACTAAAGAATATTTGGGGATGTCTAATAATACTAACAATGCTTTTGAAAATACTCAACACTTCAAGAGAACTTGTAAAAGAACCTTCAAGTAGTCATTTGCCTGCCCTTTTATATCATTTGGAGAGAGGAAAATAAATGCACTTTTATTCTTGTTTAACAATGTCATTCCTATAAACTATAACCCAGGGCACTCAAATATTTCAGACAATTAAAAGAAATTATCCCACTCGAAACAACCTCAACACTAACACAAGGAACCAATTAATACTGATTTGAATAATCAAAAATAACCTTAAAAATTACAGATATCTAACATGATCACTTGATATCATTTGATCTTCAGGTATTTATATGTAAAAAGAAGATTTTAGAATATAGCACCTCCAAATTCTTTTGGATACTGAATTAAGCTCTTCAATGCTTAATTGAACAACGTACTTTGCAGACTCATTTGCAACCATCTTGTATATAACAAGCCAAAAAGAAAATCAACCATTCATGTTGCAGCATGCACTAAGACATTTGTGAAAACATACATGCAAATGACAAAATATAATTAAATAGTCAACATTACAGAGCACATGGAGGAAAAATATTAGGAAATGCTAAAATATTGAAGATCTTGTTATAAAAGAGTGAGGAAAACAAATATACTCAGATATTAGATGATCAAAGGCAAATTAATTTGCCTCTTAGAAGAATTTCATTAAAATTTTAAGGCCCATATAAAGTAATCATATGAACTAATAACATGATTCACATGCAACGCTAAATGGGCTGACAGTTGTTTCCTCTTTTTGTTGATTGGTCCTTTCAGTCATGTTTAACTCTTCATAATCCCGTTTGTGTTTCGTTTGGGATAAAGATCCTGGAGTGATTTACCATTTCCTTCTGCAACTCATTTTTTAAATGAGAACTGAGGCAAACTGGCTTTAGTGACTTGTACAGATCATGTAGTTTATAAGTGTCTGGGGCCAGACTGAGCTCAAGATGAGCCTTCCTGACTACAGGCTCTATCAAGTGTACCACCTAGCTGTCTTTCCTTTGATTCCTATAACTACTTTAATTCAGTGTTTTGTTTTGTTTTTTGGCATTGCAGCAATTGATTTTTAACAGAATTTTAATGTATTTTTCAGATAATACTTTTAAGAAGTATTGTCTTATTGTCCTTAAGACTTCATAAAGTTAAAAATATAGAACTAGATAGTACTTATTTGATTATTAATGAATTTTAAAATCTCAATTTGGAAACATCTAATCTATTGAAATGAGTTTCCAAAGGAGCTACCCACACCAGAACAACAAAACTCAAGATGCTTCAAATGATTAGCAATATTGTTGTATATGTGGAAGGAACGAGAGGGAAGGGTGAACATACAGTCTTTTCGCACCAACCCACTGCCATTGACTAGATCAGAAGCATATAATATCTGAAGACTCATGTCTCATGCTGCCATCTAATGTCTGAAAAATATCTCTTCTTGGGCATTCTGGAAAAGGACTGTACTCAGAGCAGTTCTGAAAGGAAGGGCTTCTTTAAAAGATCTGATTCCTTAGTCTAGGTAATTTGTACAGATACTTGGATAATTCTCCTTAAATCTTCTGGTTATAAGAGTCAATACACTTTACTATAGCCTCTTAAATATTGCTTTTCCAATAACATTTTAGTGTTGTGAAAATCAGCCTAAAACTTTTGTTTCTAATCCTATTAACAACAAATCTATAAAAATTACATCAAATTAGAAATCATAGTTCACTTCAATCTTCAGAGAACTTGTGTTTTTTCATACCCTTTGTTGTACCTATCTTTATCTAAGCCCTGTACTTGCTATTCAAACTGGCAACAACAGTCTAAAGAAAAAAAGGTAAAAAAAAGAATCTAGGTTAGGTCCGACCGCACAGCCCATGGGTTTCCTCTAAAAAGAACTCCCAACAAATTCTGGAAGAGTGGAAGCCGTGCAGCAACACAGTGAAGGAGATTTCTGTTCCAGACAGCCCTGAAAAACTAATTCCAAAGGTCCATCGTGCCCCGAACCAGAGCGGAGCCCTCCCCTGCCCTGCCCCGGGCTTGTGGCACTGAGAGGAGTGAGCAGATCCAAGCAGGCTTCATGGACGGAATCTCCAGCAGCCGTGAAGGTCCCTCCACCCACCCACAGACTCACAGGTCAGTGAGAGAGACGGGCTGAGAGGGGAGTGGAGTGTCCCCGGGACTCAGACCCCCTCGGGAGGCAGTGGCAGCTGCAGAGGCAGCAGCGGCCAGAGGCTCCCAGAGCAGGGGGCCAGAGGCTCCCAGAGCAGACAGGAGCTCAGCAGCAGCTGCATTACAAAAGATCTCTGCATAAACCCCCTGAGGGAACGGAGCCTACAAGGTGGCCCTGCCGCAACCTGAGAACATGATTTATTCTTACCCTGAAGAGCAGCCAGGCCAGCCGCCAAAAGCCATGAGTCTGGGGAGCAGAATTTGAATCTCAGACACCAAGCACTAGCTGGGTGGATCTAGGCAAGGGGGTGGAGAGGACTCTAAGAAGTCAAGTAACTGGCTGGGAAAATGCCCAGAAAAGGGAAAAAAACTAAGACCATAGAGGGTTATTTCCTTGAAAAAATGATTCCAACCTTCATCTCTGAAAAT
>CM053769.1:636629105-636661807 GCA_028658325.1 Potorous gilbertii
AGGAAAAACTGGGAAAAGAAATGAGAGAGATGCAAGAAAATCATGAAAAATGGGTCAATACCTTAATAAAGGAGACCCATAAAAATACTGAGGAAAATCATACCTTGAAAAATAAGCTAACTCAATTGGCAAAAGAGGTTAAAAAAGCCAATGAGGAGAAGAATGCTTTCAAAAGCAGAATTAGCCAAGTGGAAAAAGAAGTGCAAAAGCTCACTGAAGAAAATAGTTGTCTCAAAATTAGAATGGAACAGATGGAGGCTAATGACTTTCTGAGAAACCAAGAAATTACAAAACAAAACTAAAAGAATGATAAAAGGGAAGAGAATGTGAAATATCTCAAGGGAAAAACAACTGACTTGGAAAATAGCACCAGGAGAGACAATTTAAAAGTTATGGGACTACCTGAAAGCCATGATCAAAAAAAAGAGCCTAGACATCATCCTTCATGAAATTGTCAAGGAAAACGGCCCTGATATTCTAGAACCAGAGGGCAAAATAAGTATTCAAGGAATCTATCGATCACCGCCTGAAAGAGATCAAAAAAAGAGAAACCCTTAGGAACATTGTGGCCAAATTCCAGAGTTCCCAGGTCAAGGAAAATAATTTGCAAGCACCTAGAAGGAAGCCATTCCAGTATTGTGGAAATACAATCAGGAAAACACAAGATCTAGCAGCTTCTACATTAAGAGATCGAAGGGCCTGGAATAGGATATTCCAGAAGTCAAAGGAACTAGGACTAAAACCAAGAATCACCTACCCAGCAAAACACAGTGTAATACTTCAGGGGAAAATATGGTCTTTCAATGACATTGAGGACTTTCAATCATTCTTGATCAAAAGACCAGAGCTGAAAAGAAAATTTGACTTTCAAAGACAAGAATGAGAAGAAGCATGAAAAAGTACACAGCAAGGAGAAGTCACAAGGGACTTACCAAATTTGAACGGTTTACAGTCCTATAAGGAAAGACAATATTTGTAACTCCTGAAATTTTTCAGTATCTGGGTAACTGGTGGTATTACACACACACACATACACACACACACATATACAGGCGTGCATGCACGCACATATGCACATGCATGCACACACAGAGACAGAGAGCACAGAGTGAATTGAATAGGATGGGATCATATCTTAAAAGAAATCAAGGTAAACGGTGAGAAAGAAATGAAGTGGGAGGAGAGAGGGTGAATTGGAATGGGATAATTTAACTCTCATACAAGAGGCAGGCAGGAGTCTTCTTAGTGGAGCGAAAAAGAGGAGAACTGAGAAAAAAAAAAACATGAAGTTACTCTCATCACATTAGACTAAAGGAAGGAATAAAAGGCACACTCATTTTGGTATGAAAACCTATCTTACAATACAGGAAAGTGGCTGAGAAGGAGATAAGCAGGTTAGGGGAGATAAGCAGGGTATGGGGGATGATGCAAGGGAGGGTAATGGGAAGAGGGAGCAATTTGAAGTCAACACTCTTGGGGAGGGACAGGATCAAAAGAGAGAATAGCAACAATGGGGTGCAGGATAGGATGGAGGGAAATAATTAGCCTTACAGAACACGACTATTATGGAAGTCATTTGAAAAACTGCACAGTTGTGGCCTATACTGAATTGCCTGCCCTCCCAAAAGGAATGGGTGGGGAGGAAGGGATGGGGAGAAGCTGAAACTCAAAGTTTTAGGAACATCTGTTGAATATTGTTCTTGCTAGTAGGAAATAAGAAATACAGGTAATGGGGAATAGAAAGTTATCTGGCCCTACAGGACAAAAGAGAAGATGAGGTACGGGAAGGGAGGGATGAAAGACGAGAGGGCACATTGGTGATATTGGTAATTAGAATGTTAAGTGTATTTGGGAGGGGGGAGGGGACAAATGGGGAGAAAATTTTGGAACCCAAAATCTTGTGAAAATAAATGTAAAAAGTTAAATAAATAAATTTATTAAAAAAAATAAAAGATATCACATAAAGTAAAAAAAAAGGAATCTATGAGGATCTGCCTTGCAATGTGAGCCTTTTGGTGAAAGATGTAATATTTACCAAAGCAGACTTGTATCTCCTATAATATAACATTTATTTCAGATTACACTGAAATATTTTTTCTTTAAGCAAAACTGAATAGTCTTTCTGCATTTTAATTTTATTAATTTCTAGAGATATGTTTTTGTGCTGCAAGCCTTTCCATTATTGTTTAACTGTTCTCATTTTATTCTGTGATATTTGAAAGAAAACTTATTGTAATATGTATTATTATATTTAATAGTAAGTGGATGAAAAACTAAGGAAGCTGTATCTAATTATCATAGGTCTGGTATTTAAATATCATTTCAACAATTAATACTTTTTAAATAACTGGTCCTGGTAACAAAATTTTGCTATGAAAGGAAAAATGAGGGACAAAGTTCTAAGTAAGGGAAGAATACTCCCCTACCTCAGCTTGAGTCCAGGGGAAAGTCATATATTACCCAATCATGACATTAATAGCATATTATAGCCTTACTAACAGTTAACCAGGTGGGAAAATTTCCTGTTAAGAAAAACAAATGACAAAATAGGGAAACTGCCACAAATGCTAAGTTCATCATATCAAATTTTACCAGGTACACACCTCCTCATTTAGCAATTCTCAGTTTTCACTCTTTTTGAATGACTGTCATTTTCCTGAAAATGGTGGGTTACTGGTTTAGTGAAAATTCAGACACTGATAGTGAAGTCAAACTTAGAATAATATCAATTACAGTTTCAAAGTATTTTATTTCAAACAGCAAATTTTATTTATCTGTGACTTAAGACGAAGTTTTTATTATTTTTCTGAAGTTGTAGTAACTATTAACAGTTACAACGTAAGTTACAACAGTTACAAGGATAGTTTATGTCTATCCTGGAGTATAAGTCAATCATTTTAAACTTAAAACTAACCACATTACATCACAGGGTTTCACAGGACATGGCTCTGCAGTAGCAGAGACAAGTAGGGCAAAATAGTAAACCATGAGATGAGTGGAGGGACTAAAGGGTTGGGTCAAAATACTGGAAGGTGGATGTGACTAACTTTATTAATAAAATAAAACGTTTACTATAGTGACTATGGGCAATCATTAAAAAATTTAAAGTTAAAAGTTAAAAAAAAGTTTAAAATATTAAAGTTTAGCAAGAGCAATGAGGTATAGACTCAACCCATACTGGGTTTAGAACCTGATTTTTGGTCAAAGAAATTATGTTTATTTATCTCGTAACACAGACCACATAGTTGATTCCAAAACATCCAACGATTGTGGAGTACTATGAACTTAGAGACTTTGCTTATGAGATGTGATTTTAATACAACTACATAAATTTGGATGAGACTTAGTTTTTTTCTAAGCAAATCTGTAAATTTTGTGCCATTATAACTGTGTGAGGTTCTCAATTCTAAAGCACTGAAAATTAGCAAAATTCTAACCCCAGTATTATATATCAGTTTGAGTCTTTTAGAATCTTATAACATAACAATACCAGGGTTGAGAAAATTGTTTACCTGTACCCATACAGCAAGTGTCTCAAACTTAACAAAGAAAAAATCCCAAAACTTAGATTATTGAATTTATTATTATAATACTTAGAAGTAAAATATAGCTAATAAATATTTAAGAACTTTTAAGCATATTTTACCCGTTGAATTTATAGGAATACTATACTGGATAGTAATAATAGTAATCTGGATACTACGTATACTAAAAGAAGTTTATATTCTATACATAACTAAGATAAGTTATTTTTCCAACATTATTTATGCTAAGAATTTTCATAATATAAGTGTGTATTTAAAACATAAAATAAAAGTATTACAATCAAGTGACAGCAACTTAGCTGAATATATTTCCAAATTTTCTTATTTAGAAGACATTCATCTTAGCACCTTTGCATTTGTACTATTCATCTCTAAAATCTAGTACAGAGTTATCCAGTGTGAAGTAATTGAAATCAACGAAAGAAATGATCAAAATGACAATTAACATATATCTAGTTCTTACCATAAGTCAGGCACTGTCTGAGTACTTCAAATCATTATATAATTTTATTTTCACAACAATCCTTGAAACAAAGTGTCATTATCTCCTTCATTTATTAATAAACTGATGTAAACAGATATGAGAAGGTTCGTTCGGGGTCACAAAATTAATAAACTTCTGAGACAAAATTTTAACGCACATTTTCCTGACTCATGCACTACTTTCCGGTAATAAACTTTGATTCAGAATAGGAAATGTGACTTTTCTTAATTGTTGACCTTAATAACATAATGTGGTTCATTGTAAAAGATAGCATATTGCATTTTATTAACAAAATTCAACTCAATTAAATTAAATAAAGATGTACAATTAAAAATTCAAAATGCAATTTTTAAAAAACACGTGGAATGTAGCAAAAGCATTTCTCAAAATGCTTATATGAATAAGACAAAAAGAGGATCATTGAATTGGAAGTGTAACTAAAAAAAGCTATGAAAAGAACAAATTAATAACCCCCAATTACATACCAAATTTAAAATGCTGAAAACCAAAGGAGAGATTAATGAAGTTGAAATTAAGAAAACTACTGAACTAATAAAACTGAGAGGCAGTTTTATGAAAAAAATAGAGAAATATTTGGTTAAAATGATTAGAAGAAAAAGAAATTATTCCAAATTACAAGTATCAAAAATGAAAACAATAAACTCACCAGCAATGAAGGGGAAATTGAAACAATAATTAAGAACTATTTTGCCCAAATGTATGCTAATAATTTTGACAATCTTAGTGAAATGGATGAATAAACACAAAAACATAAATTGTCTTGGTTAAAAGGGAACAAAATACTTATATTATGTCACCCCAGAAAAATAATTTTATAAACTTCAATGATCTCCTTTGAAAAAAAATCCCCAGGGCCAGGAAATTCTACAGTTCATAAGGAAATTCTATGAAGCAATTAAAGAAGAATTAATTCCAACATTATATAGAGTATGATAAAAATTTTGTACTGATGCCTTAAACCAGGATGAGTCGAAACAGAGAAAGAAAATTATAGATTAAGTTCCCTAATCAATATTTATGCAAAAACTTTAAATAAAATATTAGCAAAATTATTATTGCAACATATCAAAAGAATAACACACTATAACCAGATGAAATGTAAACCATGAATGGAAGGCTATTTCAATACTAGGGAAATTATTAGTCTAATTGATCATATCAAGAACAAAACAAATACAAACCATGTGATTTTCTAAATAGATGTAAAAAAAATTTTTGACAAAGTGTACCACTCATTCCTTTAAAAAAAAATAAAAGAAACTAGAGAGAATAGGAATACCTATCTGTAAATATTTTATGCAATAGGGAAAAACTCGAAGATTTTACGATAAGATTGGGGGAGAAACAAGGATGTCTGTTATCACCACTACTAATCAATATGGTACTAGAACTGTTAGCTTTAGCAGCAGTAAGAGAAGAAAAACAAAATGAAGGGAATTCAAATGCGATCAAAACAATCAAAGCTACTACTCTGTGCAAATGATATCATTATATTCTTAGAGAATTTTAGAGAATCAAGAAAAAGCTACTTGAAATAAGAAGCAAATTCAGCAAAGTTTCAGGATATAAAATAAACACTTATAAAACATTGTCGTTTCCATATGTTACTTACAAAGTCCAAGAGCAAGAGATAGAATGAGAAATTCCATTAAAAGATAATGTAGACATTAAAAAATATTTGAGAAGTTTCCTGCTAAAACAAACTGAGGAACTATAAAAACACTATTACAAAACAATTTTCAAACAAACAAAGTCAGACCTAAGTAACTGGAAAAAAAGTCAGTTGCTCAGGGGCAGGCCAAGATATTGTAAGAAAAATGGAAATTCTTCCTCCATGGGGGCACTCAGTTTTAATTTGGCCCTCATCACAAGAGCTCAGATTATATGTGGTGCACTTGTCAGCGCAAGCAACAGATTTCTAAAGTGTGTATTTAATATACAGATCTTAAATAAACTTTCTTTTTCTTTGGCTGCAAGTTTGGGTGGAATTCATATGTTAAGACCTGATGTGTCAATATTTTGTGGTCCCAACACCCTTAAACTTCACACTTTGAGGGCTTTGCTTAGATCTCAGCATGGAGGCAGGATGGATCTTATATAAAGTGAGAAGGTGGGAGGGATGTAGGGGTGGTCAGGTGGTCTGGTGATCCTGGAGAAAGACTCAGGGCAGCCTTGATGTGAATAGCCAGTGACTGGGGTGATTGGAGGTCAAACGCCAGGCTCCAGGAGAGCGGGATTTAGGCTGGGAGGTAGGTGAGAGCTACCTGGAGATAGCGGACAGTAGAGGACTGGGCTAGATTGAGGGTCATAAAGATTTGGGCATAGTGGTAGTGGAAGGTTTATGGCCTTGGCTGAAGGCTGAGCACTGGAGGATTCAGGGAGAGTTCAAGGGGGCTCTAAGAACCTATATGTCATCACTTTACATGATATGATTGCAAGTACTTCACCAGGGCTAACATTTCTTTTTCCTACTATCTACTACTGGGTACTACGGTAAGTACTTTACAAATTTTACCTGATTTTAACCTCAAAAATACCTGGGACATAGGTGCTTCTATTATATCCATTTTACAGATGAAGAAAATGAGACATAACCAGAACATACAAGTTTTCATTGAAATAATATTGTCGATGAATTCTGTATTAATAGATACTTTTTCAGGGAAAATATGTTTATTTTTTTTTTATTTTGTTGGACCCTTAAAAATACAAAAACAAACTATTGAAAATAAAATAGTGGAAAATCTGTGGTCCCGAGAAGGGGATTGAATTAAATTAAATAATAAAACTAGTGAATACTGGTAAAGTAAGAACATAGTAGTGATAGATGTTGGATAAGGTCAGTATGGTAGAAAGATATTTTTCTTTTGTTTCCTGATAAGAAAAAAAGGGAGAATGTTTTAATTGAATGATATCAGAGGGATGAAAAGCAAATAATTTTAATCACTTATACAACATTTATTCAGTAACAGTTTCAGTTAGAAATGTCATAATATTTTTAATGCAGTGGCACACTAAGTAATTTTGAAATGTGCTTCTAATAACACATAAAAAATACTGAATTTTGTACAACATATTCCAAAACATTAGACTAGAGTCCAAAATGATAACTTTAGGAATTTCACAGAACTTTGTGTGTCATATTCTACTTATTTACTTTGTGATTTCATTGGTAAGCATGGAGTCAAATATGATTTCTACATCGATGAGGCTCAAATCCTATTAACTAGACCTGACCTATTTGCTGATCTCCAGTGTCTCATTTCCAAACGACTATTGGACATCTTGAACTGAATGTCTCATTGGCACCTTAAACTGAACATGCCTACAGCTAACTCATTATCTTCCACCCCAATCTGCTCCTTTTCCTAATTTAGCCATTACTATTAAAGACATTACTATGTTGCTAGGGCCTGTTGATGTTACCTTTATATAATCTCTCATCTTTGTCCTCCTTTCTGTTCTGACACTGTCACCATTCCAGTGTCATCCCTAATCACATCATTCCTGAACTACTGAAAAAGACAGGTGATATGTCTGACTACTACAGGTTTCTTTCTATTCCAATCCATCCTTCACTAAGTTGCCAAAATGGTCTTCCTAAAGTTCAAATCTGACAATGTCACTCGCTACTCAGTTATCTTGAAGGATTCCCTATCATCCCCATGATTAAATCTAAAACACTTTGGTGTTCATATCCCTTTATAATATATCCCTCCACTTTTGACCGTCTTAAAACCTACACCTCTCTCATGTACTCTGTTATATAATAATAGTGGCCTCCTTGTTGTTCTTAAAACGTCTTTCTGTCTCTCATTCTCAGGCATTTTTCATGGCTATCCTGCACCCCTGCAATTCTTTTCTTATCTCTGCCTCCTGCCTTGCTTGACTTCCCTCAAATTCCAGCCAAAATCTCACCTTTTACAACAAACTTTGCCTTCATTAATTGATTAGTTATATTCAACTCTACATGATACTGTGGACATTTGTTCTGTATTTTTTTGTTATTTCCTTTTTCAGTGTTGCTCTTAGAGATGAGTAATTGAAGCAAATAAGGGTCCAGTGGATTGCCCATAGTCATACACCCAGTAAGTGTCTGAGGCCAGGTTAGAGTTCACATTTACCTGACTCCAGGCTGGGTGCTTTATCCACTCTTCCACCTAGGTGCCCTTTAAACTTTGCCGCATCATACTTAATTTTAATGCCTTTCATCTATCGATTACTTTCTATTTATCTTGTATATAGCTTGTTTCTAGATAGTTGTTTTGTGGTCCTCTTCATGATTAGATTGTGAGTGCCTAGAGGGGAGGGAGCTTTATTTTTCTTTTCCTTATATTCTTTCAATTAGCATAATGTGTGGCAGATAGTTGCTACATTTAGGTTAAATAAATCTAGGTGAAGGCAATTTGGAGAAATTCACTAGAAGGCCACTATGTATGCAGCCTGATATTCAGATAAAACATAGAGATAGTCCTTAATCACCATATCACTCACATTGTCTTAGAATTGGAACACATAGGAAAGTGATGATAGTATACTTGATAAACAATTTCTCTCAGATGACTCTATTTGCAGTAGGAGTGCCTGAGAATCTCAACCAGCATATTTGCAAGTGGCTGCATTATGTTTA
Organism: Potorous gilbertii; assembly: GCA_028658325.1. Classification (NCBI taxonomy): domain Eukaryota; kingdom Metazoa; phylum Chordata; class Mammalia; order Diprotodontia; family Potoroidae; genus Potorous; species Potorous gilbertii. Next base: position 636,637,786 of record CM053769.1, read on the forward strand.
ATGTGGAACCAGATCCTTCTTTGGAGCTGAGTTTCTGTTTCTGGTCAAAAGGCCATCTGTTTTTTTTTTTTTTATTTTTCTTTTTGTACTATCAGCAAACTTTGTATCACGGTTTTGAGAACTGGCTAGCAAGAGCTTCAATACAACAGTCTGTAAAAGCAAAATAGGAGATCAAGCAACTGGCTTTGATTGAAAAGAAAATGATGTTCTGTTCATATGAGATCTACAGTATTCCATTCACAGAAGATCCTTAATAAAAGGCTATAGCATGAAATCATGAAGTCTTAGAGAGTCTAGGTGAAGTTTCAGTTACCTAGCAAACAATTTCTTGTTATATGGCAAACTTTTCATACTTTGTGTACCTTCAATTTTTTTCCTTATATCTTCAACAAAAAGATACACTGATGCTATACTGAAATGTCACTTTGTAACTATAAAAATTCTCTGAAAACTTGATATTTCCCATGTGGTTCTCCACCTTCTCTTCTTTCATGTACAAATAAGTGTCATATATCTCTGGATTGCATATTACAACTTTTGTTTCACTAAAATTGCGCTTGTGAGAGAACTCCAACCAATTTTCTGTAAGCAGAGACTTGTATACTCTTAACCTAGTCATGTGAGTAGGGGATGGGTGGATAGCAGGAAGAGTTAGACAGAAGAAGATAGTGCTATTATATGTCCTGAGGGAGAACGGGAATTATTGGGGACATGGAAACTATGCGAAAGTATTTGTAAAATTTTATTGAATCTTAAATATATGTTACATATATATTTACATATATATTTACATATATATTTACATATATATGTATATATACCCACAGACACACATGTATATGTGTGTGCATATGTGTGTGTGTTTGTGTGTGTGTGTGTGTGTGTGTGTGTACAATAGCCGAGAGTTAAAAAGTAGAACCTAAAATAATGCCAAGGATAGAAATACTATGCCTGTCATTGTATCCCATTATTTAGTTTCAAAGACAATTCTCCATATATAGTAAGGATTGTGGTAATAAACAACCATCTACTCAGTATTGAAGGATTTCATATAAGGACTAGGGTAAGGGAAATTTAGAATAAATGCTTTATGAAGATGCTGTAACTTCAAAGAGGAAGACAATTTCAGTATTCAAGTATTGTCTTTGCTGCTACTTGAATCAAAGATGCCCTGCTAAAACATTTTTGAGGAAATTTGGGATGGGAATCAATTGAGCCCATGATACCTCAACCTCTGATATACCTTTCTGTAGCTCTATTTTTTCCCCTCATATCAGCTGATCTTACCTAAGTTCATTTTTCAATTAAAAAGTAATCCCATTTCTCAAGGGCCTTTGGGAAAAGATGCCAAATTAATATGGAAATTAAGTAAATTCCAGCAGCAAGTGAAATCCCTCCTCTATATCCCCCAAATTAGCTAAAAGAATCAAATATGAAAGGATCTGGAATTTAAAAAATAATACATTCTCAAGCTTATTGTAGTATCCCTTTTTCTGAGGAATAATCCTGACCTGCATACATGAAAGTCCTTGACCAGTGTATCAAGGCCAATGCTACGGCAAGTGTGAAGACTTTTATGTAGCCAACTCTCTTATTTTCATCTCATAGTTTTACTTTGATAGAAACTGAAACCTAAAATCCTGAGAAATAAATCAGAATTCTGAAATTAAGTGTCTTCATGTGAAAATCCAATAGAAAACAGAAATAAGAACACAAAGTGTTTTAAGATTTTATTAATAGACTTCTTTGAAAAATTTATGATTTCAGTGGTCTTGTGTCCTAATATAGTTTCCTTAATAATTAGTAGGGGAAAATCTAATGACCTAACTTCTAGTAATGTTTTTAAAAACTAAATCGCCAGACAAAATATAGTGTCTATATATAATAGTTTCTGGTTTGATGAGATCTTCAAAAATTTACATTGTGGGAAAGCTTTGAGAATACAGATTCTTCATCAATATATGCTAAGGCATCAGGAGTAGTACTGTATTTGATATTCTGGAGTGCTATAATTAATTGTATTATATTGAAGTCCTACTTTTTATTTTTATTTTTTTTCTTTTTGGTGCTAGTTCTAATTCAAAAGAGGTATTTTGATGGCAAGATTGTCAGACAAATTGACACTTTGATCAATTTCTTACCTTAAAACTTTTACTTAGCCTCTTTATTTAGTTGCAACTTTTTTATCTTAAGCATTCTCCAATCTCATTTCCTAATATGATCAGTCTTTTATATACATACATACATATATACATATATATATATATATATATATATATATATAAAATTCCTCTCTAATAGAATACAATCTTGCTGTGCACAGAGAGAAAGTCTTACATATCAGTGATTTTTTTCCACTCCTAGATTACTGTATGGCACACAGAAAACTCAATAAGTATGTATTGAATTGAATTGAATTGGATCATACATATGTGTGTGTGCATATTCATGTATATATGTACAAACATCAATATGTGTGTATGAAAAAGAAAGAAAGGAAAAGGTAATATTTTGTGTCAAACAATACTCTAAAATTTAGACATGTCTTTGCCATTTCAATCTCCAAATTCAGTCATTAACTTTTTATTTCTGTATCTGAATGAAAACATTTTTCCATTCATCATAATATTAACATAGAGTTACTTAATCACATGAAAATAATAATTGTGTTAGAGTAGCTAGGTGATGTAGTGAATTGATAACCCACCCTGGAGTCAGGAGGACCTTGGTACAAATCTGACCTCAGACACTTTACACTTACTAGCTTAGTGACCTTGGACAAGTCACTTAATCCCAAATGCCTTGGCTTCTCCCCTCCACCAAAAAAAAAAGAAAAAAAAAGAAAATAGTAAGTGTGATAATACTAAATAATAAAATTAAGTGGTGATCCTCTATATTTTGCCTAATATATTTTATTTTTGTCAACACAATATAGTAATAATATTTCAGATTTATTACTATGATGCAAATTTAAGAGCTATTATTATGCTAGGAGTATTTTTTATTTTGCAAACATAATCAACATCAGATAACCATTGCTTCTCTTATGTATTATTTAACATCTGTTATGAAGCCTAATATCTTGTCATGAGAAAAGCTTTTAGTAATTATGTTGTTTGTGTACTCTAATCAGTCACTAGAAATAGAAAGTTACAGATATTTTCATTTTCTTCTCAGTGAAGTTATGCAAGAATATATACTTCATCTTTCCTCTTGGTGATCACCCTTATTCAATAAGAACACACATCACATAATTCGCATGTGTCTAGGAGGGTAGAAGGTATCACGGTTTAGCTAGGTTAGTACAACGTTGTGGAAGAAGCATGAGCACTTTAGATATGGGGGCAAGTAGAATAGATTATAGTGTATTTCATAGAATTTTGAACTTTTCTCAAACTTCCTGATAGTTGAATTGGCATTTTCATCGCAATTTCTTCATTTCTGCTTGTTTGTTTGTTTGTTTGTTTATTTGTTTTTACCTACTAGTGTCTGTAACAGGCTTTGTTGGTATTCATCTCTTCTTGAATAATAGTTTAAAAATTCAAATTTTGAGAAATAAATAACTTCAAAAGCATATATAATTAAGTTTATAAGATCATTTTTTCTGGAAGGAGAGAATAAAGCAAGAAAAGAATTATGTCATTCAACATAGAAGAATCAAAGGCAAATATGAAGAGTGCTCGGGGTGAGACAAAGGAGTGAGGAATGGAGAGAGGAAATAGGAGAATCAAAAAAGAAATTTCTTCAACTTCAAACTTTTGCCTGTGACTGATTTTGACTGATACTTTAGACATGATAGGAATGAGTCACATAACAATTACCATGCTTCTGTCATTTAAATGGTGGCCACTTATATACTACCAGGACCACAGCTGATATTATATCTACTGCATTTTAAAGGCAGATAATTTCAGAGAGTTTCTGCACTGGAGTAGAGTTTTATTTTTCTTTGTGCTATATTACATTATATTATAACACTATATTATTAGAAGTATTTATATTATCATTCTGAATAATTTTACCCCTTACCATTTAATATCTTTGTTGTGTTAACCTACTCTGTAGTGACAATCAGTACATCCAGATCTCCCTTTAATTTAAAAATACAAATTATTTCAAAAATATTAGTATTATTTAGATTTGAAAACAGCAAGAAGTGGTTAGTGTATACTGGGATGGATGAAAATGCTGATGTATAAATCTGGTTGCTGTATGACTAACTTGGACTAAGTGGGACCAACATTTCAACAAACAGTTAACAAGTGTCTGGTATGGACCAAGTATCATGTGAAATAAAGGAACACAAATTTGAAAGTGTTACAGCCCTTGCCACTTTGAGTTTACATTCTAAAGTGGATGAAACACAATTGAAAGCATTTGCCAAGAAGAAGAGTTTTGGCCAGAGGCAGTCATTGAGATATTGACAATGTGTGGTGGGGGGAGGGTGGTATTTGAAGATAAATAGCGACAGTTTTTTTTTCACATTAGCAATGATAGTAGCGATTTTGTTACTCTCTGCTGAGTAAGAGGTTAAAAAGGGAATGTCGTTAGACTAAAATTGGGGCAAAACAATACCAGACTGTTCCTACATTTTATATAAAGATATAAAGTCAAGAGGAGTCAAAATGGAGGAGTAGAAAGATTCACACATGCTAGCTACGAACAAAAAGCACATGAATTTCCTCCAAAAAAGAAATCCCAACGGATTTTGGAGCAGTGGAAGTCTCGCAGCAGCACTGTGAAAGAGATTTCCATTCCAGAGAGCCCTGAAATACCAACCCCAAAGGGCCATAACACATATGACAGGAGTGGAGCTGAGCCCTTCCCTAGCCATGCAGCACTGAGACAGGCAGTTCCATCAGATCCGAGGAGGATTCAGGGACGAATCGCTGGCGGCCACAAAGATCCCTCCACTCACAGGCACTACAGGTCAGTGACAGACACTTCTGGATTGGCCAAAAGAGGAGCAGGGTATCTCCATAACTCAGGCCCCCTCATGAGGCAGCAGCAGAGGCTACCTGAGTAGGCAGGAGCTCAGCAGGAGCTTCATGACAAAAGGTCTCTGCATAAACCCCGTGAGGGAACTGAGCCAGGGAGGTGGTCCTGCCCCGACCTGAGCACCAGAACTTTAGCTAACATTGAATAGCAGCTCAACCTGCCACTGAAAGCCGTAAGGCTGGGGAGCAGCATTTGAATCTCAGACCTCAAGCACGAACTGGGCGGATCTGGGCACAGGTGGAGAGCAACCTCAGAAGTCAATTAACTGGCTGAGCAAATGCCCAGAAAAGGTAAAAAACCATAAGACCATAGCAGGTTACTTTCTTGTTGGTCAGATGTTTCCTCCTTTCCTTTCTGATGAGGAAGAATAAAGTTTACAATCAGGGAAAGACATAGGAGTCAAGGCCTCTGTATCCCAAACATCTGAAATAAACATCCAATGGGCTCAGGCCATGGAAGAGCTCAAAAAGGATTTTGAAAATCAAGTTAGACAGATGGAGGAAAAACTGGGAAGAGAAATGAGAGAGATACAAGAAAAGCAGGAAAAACAGGTCAATACCTTGATAAATGAGACCGAAAAAATGCTGAAGAAATTAACACCTTGAAAAATAGACTAATTCAATTGGCAAAAGAGGTTCAAAAAGCCAATGAGGAGAAGAATGATTTCAAAAGAAGAATTAGAAAAGTGGAAAAAGAGGTTCAAAAGCTCACTGAAGAAAATATTTCTCTCAAAATTAGAATGGAACACATGGAGGCTAATGACTTTCTGAGTAACCAGGAAATCAAAAAACAAAATCAAAAGAAGGAAGAAATGGAAGAAAATGTGAAATATCTCATTGGAAAAACAACTGACTTGGAAAAGAGATCCAGGAGAGACAATTTAAAGATTATGGGACTACCTGAAAGCCATGATCAAAAAAAGAGCCTCGACACCATCTTTTATAAAATTATCAAGGAAAACTGTCTTGATACTCTAGCACCAGAGGGCAAAATAAGTATTCAAGGAATCCACCAATCACCTCCTCAAAGAGACCCAAAAACAGAAACTCCTAGGAACATTGTGGTGAAATTCCAGAGTTCCCAGGTCAAGGAGAAAATATTGCAAGCACCTAGAAAGAAACAATTCCAGTACTGTGGAAATACAATCAGGATAACACAAGATATAGCAGCTGCTATATTAAGGGATCAAAGGGCCTGGAATAGGTTATCAAATGAATTAGGACTAAAACCAAGTATCACCTACCCAGCAAAACTGAGTATAATACTTCAGGAAAAATTATGGTCTTTCAGTGAAATAGACGACTTTCAAGCATTCTTGAGGGAAAACCAAAACTGAAAAGAAAATTAGACTTTCAAACACAAGAATGAGAAGAAGCATGAAAAAGTAAACAGCAAAGAGTAGTCATAAGGGACTTACCAAAGTTGAATTGTTTACATTCCTACACAGAAAGACAATGTTTGTAACTTTTGTACCTTTTCAGTATCTGGGTAGTTGGTGGGATTACACACATACACACACACACACACACACACACACACACACACACACTTGCACAGACATGCATGTGCGCACACACGTACACACATGCACGCACACACGGAGACAGAGAGAACAGAGTGAATTGAAGAGGATGGGATCATATCTTAAAAGAAATCAAGGTAAGCGGTGAGAGAGAAATGGAGTGGGAGTGAGAGAGTGAAATGGAATGGGGTAAATTATTCTCTAATAGAAGTGGCAAGCAGTAGACTTTTTGGTGAAGGGAAAAAGAGGAGAGCTGAGGAAAAAAAAACGTGGAGTTTGCTCTCATCACCCTCGAGTAAAGGAAGGAATAAAATGCACACTCATTTTGGTATGAATACCTATCTTACAATACAGGAAAGTGGGGGAGATGGAGATAAGCAGGTTGGGGGATGATGGAAGGGAGGGCAATGGGAGGAGGGAGTAATTTGAAGTCAACACTCAGGGAGGGACAGGATCAAAAGAGAGAATAGAAACAATGGGGGGCAGGATATGATGGAGGGAAATATAGTTAGTCTTACACAACACGACTATTATGGAAGTCGTTTGCAAAACTACACAGCTATGATATATATTGAATTACCTGCCTTCCCAAAAGGAATGGGTGGGGACGGAGGGATGGGGAGAAGTTGGAACTCAAAGTTTTAGGAACAACTGTTGAGTATTGTTCTTGCTACTGGGAAATAAGGAATACAGGTAATGGGGAATTGAAATATGTCTGGCCCTACAGGACAAAAGAGAAGTTGGGTACAAGATCAGGGAGGGATGATAGAAGTGAGGGGAGATTGATGATAGGGGAAATTAGAATGCTGGGTTTATTGGGGTGGGGGGAGGGAACAAATGGGTAGAAAATTTGCGACCCAAAATTATGTGAAAATGAATGTAAAAAGTTAAATAAATAAACTTATATTTAAAAATTTTTTTTAAAAAAAGGTATAATGTCATGATTGTTAGACAGAATGAAGCTGAGGATCTAGGAAAAGTCGCAAATTTACTCACCTTGTAAATCCAGGAGCTATAAACAAGATCTTGTCCTAAAATAATTGATCAATTCCGTGCATATGTGGAAGGGTGGGTATTTTCTGAGAGGACAATATAAAGGTCTCTTCTTTCTTCCTCTTCATTCTCATTTTCTTCCTCTCCTATTCCTTTTTCTGTTTTTTCTTCTCTCTGGATCTGTAATTCGTGGAATATCATCAGGTGACTGAGATAATAACAGTCTTAAATAACTGCAGTTTTGGTTTAGGACTGCTTTGTCGAGGATATTTCAGCATTTAAAGAGTTTGCACCTAGTTTCATATAACTTAGTGGCTAAAGTCATACTCAGAATTTGTAGAACTCTCCAAATCATTTCCCATGACAAGAAAGGCAACAGAAGGGGTACAGCATTCATTTAGCATGGGGAGGTTAAGGAGATAGACAGGAAAGGTCCCTCTTGCTGTGGCCAAAGAGGCCCATTGCAGGACTGGAGGCATTCCAGCAAGCTCCATCACAGTGAACCAGCAGTACATCCTGAGTCCTGAGGAGTTGAGCCAGTAAGCACCAACAACAGAACACCAGGTGTACCTTAGCATATCCAGGGAAATTTTGCAGACACAGCCTCATGAGTTTCACCAATCACTGAGCCAGTCTGTGCTCTAGCACTGACCTAGGGGAGGCAGGGAAGTGTAATGGTCAGTCCACTCCTCCACCACAGCTCACACTGCATGCTTCAGTATAACCCTGGGGAAACTCATACAGAATTCATCTGGCCTAAATCTTGGCACACAACAGTCTGCTCAGCCTCAGGAAAGCTACAGCATTATATATCTTCTAGTTGAAAGAACCAGAGGCCACAGAAAATTAAGGCAGTAATGGGGACCTTAAATTTCAGCCCAAGAAATGTGGAGTAGAGTCCCCTATATCACGGGAGAAGAGATCTACTTCAAAAGCCAGGAACAAGGCAATCACCATGAAAAAGAATGAAATTAGAAAAGCAAAGACTATAGAATCTCATTATGGGGTCAGAGAAAATCAAAATGTTAATTCAGAAGAGAATAGCAAAGGCACTATACCTACATCTGAACTAGCAAAAGGAAATATGAATGGGGTTCAAGCCCAAAAAAATTGTTAGAAGAGCTGAAGAAGGGTTTTGAAAGTCAAATTGAGAGGTAGAATAAAAGTTGACCAATGCTTTGAAAAATAAAATCATTTCCTTCTAAAAAAAAGTGACTAAATGTATAAGAAGGTAGAAAAGCTAGCCATAGAAAAATAACTCCTTAAAAGCAAAGGCAAGGGGAAAATAGAAAAGGAGGATTAAAGCTAACTGAAGAAAAAATTGTTAACAATTAGAATTGGGCAAGTAGAAAATAATGACTCTATGAGACATCAAGACTCAGTCAAATACAATCTACAGTATAAAATACAGCAGAAAATATGGAACAGCTCACCTGGGAAATAGATCCAGGAGATAAAAATCAAAGAATTATTTGTATATTAGAAAGACATGATGAAAAAAAAAAAGAGCCTAGACAGTATCTTCCCAGAAATCATCATGGAAAACTGACTTGAGATTCTAGATCCAAGTGCAAAACAGTCATTGAAAGAATCCACCGTTCATTTCCTGAAAGAGATCGCAAATTGAAAACTGCAAGGAACATTGTTGCCAAATTTCACAAGTATCAGATGAAGGAGAAAATATTGCAACCTACAGAAAAGGAAAAAAACCAAACAAACAAACCTCAAATAGCAAGTAACTACAGTCAGGATTAAACAGGATCTTGCAGCTTCTGCATTAAAATATCAGAGGAATTGGAATATGATATTCTGTAAGGCAAAGGAGTTTGGACTACAACCAACACTCAATTACCCAGCAAAATTGAGCATAAGCTTTTAGACAGGGAGATGGACATCCAATGAAATAAGAGATTTTCAGACCTTTCTGAGGAAAAGGCCAGAACTTAATAAGAAATTTTATCTCCAGTGGACAGATATATTTTAAAACAAAATTCAATGAAAAATTTAAACAACTCTCAATTGCAATGCTATTTACACTATTTGAGAAAAATGGTGAAGGAGCCCTACTAAATATTTTATGATATAAATATGGTGCTGACACCTAAACTGGGAAGACCCAAAACAGAGAAACAAAATTTGGACCAATTTTCCTAATGAATATAGATGAAAAAATTAAATGAAATATTAGAAAAAATTGAAACAACTTATCATGAGAATAACATATTTTGATCAGGTAGGATTTATACCAGAAATACAGAGCTGGTTCAATCTTAGGAAAACTATCAACATAATTGATCACATTAACAACAAAACAAGCAGAAACCACATGATTGTCTCAATAGATGTAAAAAGATCTTCTGGCAAAATACAACACCCATTCCTATTGAGAACACTGGATAATACAGGAAAAAATGGAGTCTTCCTTACAATAGCAAGCAGTACCTACCTAAAACCATCAGTAAGCATTATATGTAATAGGCGTATCTAGATACACTTCCAATGAGGTCAGCAGTGAAACAAGGATGGATGTCCATCATCACCACTATTTTTCAATATGGTACTAGAAATGTCAGCTTTAGCAAGAAAAGAAGAAAAAGAAATGGAAGGAATTTGATTAGGAATGGACAAAACTAAGTTATCTTTCTACAGATGGTATGATATTATACTTATAGAAACCTAGAGAATCAACTAAAAATTTACTGAAATAAACAACTTTTTCAGGGTTGCAGGATACAAAATGAATTCATGAAAGTCATCTCTAGTTCTATGTATTATTATATAGCAAGAAAGAGAAAGAGATATCTCATTTAAAGTTATTGTAGACAATATAAAATTTCTGGGAGTATTCCTGCCAAAACAAACCCAGGAACCAAATGAACACAATTACAAAACACTTTTTGCACAAATAAATTCAGATTTGAATAATTGGAAAAACCTCAGTTGCTCCAGGATGGGCCCAGCAAAGACAACAAAAATGACAATTCTACGTAAATTAATTTACTTTTCAGTGCCATACCAATCAAGCTATAAAAATTATATTATAGACCAAGAAATAATAACAAAATTCATCTGGAAGAACCAACGTTCCAGAATATGGTGGCTTGGCCATACCAGATCTTAAATAGTATGATAAAGTATCAATCATAAAAATACTTCATACCAAGCAAGAAAGAAATGGGTAAATAAGTGGAATAGCTTAGGTATACAAGACACAGTACCAACTTACCATAGAAGTCTACTTTTCAATAAACCCAAGGACCCCAAACTCACTGTTTCTCGAAAACTGCTTGCAAAATTGGAAACCACTGTTAGAAATTAGACATACATCAACTCCTGACATTGTATACCAGGATAAAGTTCAAATTGGTACTTGAACTAGGTATAAATGCTGACACTATAAAAATCTAGGGGAGGAAGGAGTAGTTTATTTGCCAGATTTATGAAGAATAGATGAATTCGTGACCAAACACGAGATAGAGAACATTGTGAAATGCCAAAAGAATAATTTTGACCCTATTGAATTGAAAAAGTTTTTGCACAAACATAGTCAATGCAACCAATACTTGGAGGAAAGCAGAAAACTGGGAAGGAAATTTTACAACTAGTTTCCGTGATAAAGTCCTCAATATTGCAAGCCCTTGGATCCTTTAGTGTAAAAGCTGCTAAATCCTGTTGTACCCTGATTGCATTTCCACAATACTTGAATTATTTCTTTCTGGATGCTTGCAATATTTTCTCCTTGAGCAGGGAACTCTGGAATTTGACTATAAATATTCCATGGAGCTTTCCCTTTCTGGTCTCCTTCAAGAAGTGTTTGATGAATTCTTTCTATTTCTATTTTACCCTTTTAGTTACTCCCTCCTCACACTGCACTCCCTTTCATCATCCACCCCCACCCTGCTTATCCTCTTCTCCGTAACTGTGCTGTGATGTAAGATAGGTTTTCATATCAAAATGACTGTTAATTTTATTCCTTCTTGATTCAAATGTGACGAGAGTAAACTTCACGTTTTCCCTCTCACCTTCCCCTTTTCCCCTCAATTGAAAACTTTTTTCTTGTCTCTTTTATGAGAAATGATTTGCCCCATTCTATTTCTCCCTTTCTCCTCCCGATATACTCCTCTCTCATCCCTTAATTTCATGTTTTTAAGTAATATGCCTTCCTATTCAACTCACTCTATGCTCTCTTCTGTCTCTTTTATGAGAAATAATTTGCCCCATTCTATTTCTCCCTTTCTTCTCCCAATATACTCCTCTCTAATCCCTTAATTTCATGTTTTTAATTAATATCTCTTCCTATTCAAGTCACTCTGCGCCCTCCTTCTCTGTCTCTCTCCCTGTCTCTCTGTTTTTCTCTCTCTCTGTCTCTCTGTCTGTGTCTGTGTATGAGTGTATGGGTCTGTGCGTGTGTATACTCCCAACAAACACTCAGGCAACGAAAAGAATTTGAGGAGTTAAAAATATTGTCTTTCCATGCAGGAATGTAAACAGTTCAATTTTAGTAAATCCCTTATGATTTCTCTTTCCTGTTTACCGTTTCATGCTTCTCTTGATTCTTGTGTTTGAAAGTTAAATTTTCGTTTCAGCTCTGGTCTTTTCATCAAGCATATTTGAGAGTCCTCTATTTCATTGAAAGATTATTTTTACCCTGAAGTATTATACTCAGTTTTGCTGAGTAGGCGATTCTTGGTTTTGGTTCTAGTTCCTTTAACTTCTGCAATATCATAATCCATGCCCTTGGATGTAGAAGCTGCTAGATCTTGAGTTATCTTGATTGTACATCCATAACACTAAAATTGTTTCTTTTTAGCTGCTTTCAGTATTTTCTCCTTAACCTGGTTACTGTGAAAGTTGGCTACAATGTTCCTAGAAGATTATCTTTTTCAATCTCTTTCAGGAGGTGATCAGTAGATTATTTCAATAATTTTTTGCCCTCTGGTTCTAAAATACCACGGCAGTTTTTGTTGATAATTTCATGAAAGATGATGTCTAGGCTCTTTATTTTGGTTATTGTTTTCAGGTAGTCCCATAATTTTTTAATTGGCTCTCCTGGAACTATTTTCCAGGTCAGTTGTTTTTCCAAAGACATATTTCACATTATCTTCCATTTTTTCATTCTTTTATTTTTGCTTTGTGATTTCTTGGTTTCTCATAAAGTCGTTAGCCTCCATCTGTTCTGTTCCAATTTTTAAAGCACTATTTTCTTCAGTGAGCTTTTGAACTCTCATTTCCATTTAACTCTTTTGGCTTTTTAATGCATGCTTCTCCTCATTGGTTTTTTGAAACTCTTTTGCCAATTGAGTTAGCCGATTTTTAAAGGTGTTATTTTCTTCAGCATTTTTTTGGTCTCCAGTAGCAAATTATTGAAATGCTTTTCATGATTTTATGCATCTCTCTCATTTCTCTTCCAAATTTTTCCTCCAACTCTCTTACTTGATTTTCAAATTTTTTCCTGAGCACTTTCATGTTCTGTGACCATTGAATATATTTATTTTCAATGTTTCGGATAGAGAAGCCTTGAAGTTTATGTCTTTCCCTGATGGTAAGCATTGTTGTTTCTCATTGGAAAGGATGGGAGAAGGTATCTGTTCACCTAGAGAGTAACCTTCTATAGTCTTATTTTTTTCCCTTTTTGTGCACTTTTTTCAACCACTTACGTCCTTTGTCAAGAGTAGGGTATACTCTAGGGATATGCAAGATCTCAGTTCCTCCAGGATGGCACAATCAAGCCTGTTCACAGGTCTGGGAGCAACCAGGAAGTTTTTGCCCAGAATCTGTGAGTAGTAGTTTCCACTCCACAACCACTTGACCTCCAGTTCCACCAAGCCAGAACTGGGCCCTGAGATTCAGACAAATTGCTCAGTTCCCCCAGGGGCTTTAGGCAGGGGCAGGGCTGCCATTCAGTGTGAAATAAAGATCAGCTGCTCAATTCCTCCAGGAGCATTAGGTGGGAGCAAGGCCTCCACATAGGACTGAGGTAAGGATCAGTTGCTGAGTGTCCCCAAAGTGTTTACTATCCAAAAATGGATGCAGGCTGCTGTGGGAGCTTCTGTGGGAGATGCTGCTGTCCTATGTTGCTTGTGTTGCTGCTACCTCAGTCCAGAGCTAGGGGAAGACCCTTCTCCATTCTCGGCCACGTGATAAACCCCTCTCACTGAATTTTGGTACCTGTGGTTTGAGGGATCTGCAAATCTCTGGTACTGTGGCTGGGGATTCCTCCCCTAGGCTTGCTTCCATCCTCCTCAAGGAGCCTTTTCCTAGCCAAGGCTGGACTGGGGTGTACTCCATGTCCCATTCCACAGACATTTCCTGTAGGCCTTTCAGGTAACCCTGACCTGGAAATCTCCTTCACTCTCTTGTTCTGTGGCTTCTGCTGCTCTGGAATTTGTTGAGTCTTTCTTTACAGGTATTTTGTGTGCTGTGGGAGAAGAGCTAGTGTCTGTGCATCTTTCTACACCACTATCTTTGCTCAGCTCCAGGTAATACATTTTTAAAGGTATTATTTTCTTCCGGATTTTGGGGGGGCATTCTTCTTTAGCAAGTTGTTGACTTGTTTTTCATGATTTTCTTTCATTGCTCTCAAATCTCTTCCAAATTTTTCTTCCACTACTCTTACTTACTTTTCAAAATCTTTTCTTGACCTCTTCCATGCACAGAGAGAACGCCTTTTTTTTTTTGGAGAATTTGAATGTAGGACTTGTGACCTTGCTGTCTTCCTCCAGGTTTATGCTTTGGTCTTCCTTTGATTATGTGTTTACTTTTCCCTCATTGGAAAGGATGGAAGAAAATTTTGCCTTGTCACCAAAAATGTAACCTTCTATAGTCTTACTTTTCCCATTTTGGGCCAACTTTCTAAACAATTTCTTGACTTTTCAGTCCTTTGTAAGTGGAGGATATACTACCCTTGGCTTCAGAGATTTGGGGCTGCTATCCTTTGGTATATCTCTAGGAACCTGTAAATTTTCAGTTCCTCCAAAGTGACAGAGCAAGGGAACGGTGTTTACTCATCTCCTGGACTGTGCCTTCATCTGTGAGGAAAAAGTACTCTTTTATGCCCTTAATCTGCTTGTATGATTCCCTCTCCACAGCCACCACCAGCTCCACCATGCCGGCACTCCTCCTCATCCCAGAATTGCCAATCAAGGCTGAGACTCAGCTCAGCTACTCAAATCTCCTAAGGTCTTTAGGCCAAGAGCTCTAGACATGGTTGATGATTCAGCAGTATCTGCAGCCATCCTGCGGCTGGGGTTGGGGCCTGACCACAAACCCCTCTCAGCTAGGTAAAATAGCTTTGTCCTTGGCCTTTGAAGCTGTCTTTGGTGTTTCTGTATTGAAGAAATCAGGAAACCGCAGCAACTTCACATGATTCAAAACCCTGAATCCTGCTCTGTTACTGTCTGCGGTGGCTCTACTCTGAGCCTTGCATGATCAACCCTTATTCTTAACCTTTCAGGCTATCTTAGGCTGGAAATTTCTTTCACTGTCATTTTGTAACTTCAGCTGCTTTGGAATGCGCCTAGAGTAATTTTACAGTATTTTAATGGCTTTGGGGGGAGAGTTCCAGCATGTCTCTGCTTCTACTCCACCACTTGGGCTCCTTCCCCGTGCCCCAAGATGTAAGTTATTTACAAATAAATACTTTTTTGTTTGCATTATTATTGCCTCATAAAACACATGTACCATGGCACTACATAATGAAATTCTTAATAGATTTAAATAGAAACAACGAATTTAACTAATACTTATTATTTATTAATGCTATTTAGCTTATAAAGTCTGTGTGTGGGTGCATGTCATTTCTCATGTGATTTTGTTTCAAAACCCTGTGGCATGGGTATTATATACATTATCATCAATATTCAATGGTTATGTAATTTGAGACTCAGAGAATTTCAATTACTTAACCACAACCAATAAACTCCTATCTATTTGAGGTATTGGGTAGTAGTATTACATTAAGAATTCTTTTTTTTATTTTTTTACTTTTTTGTGTTTATCCCCACACACCTTCCCCCACTACCCCCTTCCCTCCCCATGACAGAATACAATTCTGTATAGGTTCAACATACATTTTCCTATTGAGCATAATTTCACTATAGTGATGCTATGTAGTTGCACTGACATAAGTGCAAGAAATCATATAACAAATCAAAACATAATACACTAAAACCCACACACAAACAAACATGAGCTGCTACATTCTGCGAGTGACTTCCATATTTCTTTCTCTGAGTGTGGAAGGCATTTTGCCTTAGAAAATCGTCATTGGGATTTTTTTTTTCATTAACTTCTTGTGTTATTACAAAGTTCCAAGTCTACTAGAAAAAACTCTCACACACTGTGGTCATTGCTGTGCAAAAAGTTTTCCTGGTTCTGCTCCTTTCGTTCAGCATCAGATCATATAAGTCCTTCCAGGCCTCCCTGAAGTATTCTTCTTCATCATATCTTATGGCGCAATAGTACTCCATTACATTCATATACCATGATTTATTAAGCCATTCCCCAATTGATGGGCATCTCCTTGATTTCCAGTTCTTGCTACCACAAAGAGTGCTGCTATAAATATTTTTGAACATGTGGGTCCCTTTCCCATTTTTATAATCCCTTGGGGATACAGTCCTAGTAGCGATATTTCTGGGTCAATGGGTATGCACATTTTTGTAGCCCTTTGGGCATAGTTCCAAACCATTCTCCAGAATGTTTGGATGATCTCACAGCTCCACCAACAATGAATTAGAGTTCCAACTCTCCCACATGCTCTCCAGCATTTATCATTTTCTTCTTCTGACACGTTTGCCAATCTTATAAATGTGATGGGGTACCTCAGAGTTGTTTTGATTTGCATCTCTCTAATCATAAGTGATTTAGAGCACTTTTTCATATGATTATAGATATCTTTAATTTCTTCCCCTGAAAATTGCCTGTTTATATCCTTTGACCATTTTTCAACTGGGGAATGACTTGTATGGTTATATATTTGAGTCAGTTCTCTATATACTCTAGAAATGAGGCCTTTATCCCCAAACTTAGCCGTAAAAATTTTTCCCAATTTACTACATCCCTCCGAATTTTGGATGCATTGAGTTTGGTTGTGCAAAAACTTTTCAGTTTAACGTAATCAAAACTATCCATCTTGCATTTCAAAATGCATTCTATCGTATCTTTAGAAAAAAAAAAAACTTTTTCCTCTCCATAAATCTGATAAATACACTGTTCCTTGCTTCTCCAGTTTATTCATGGAATCAATCTTTATACCTAAATAATGTACCCATCTAGACTTTATTCTTGTGTACTGTGTTAGGCATGGGTCTATGCCTAATTTCTGCCACACAGTTAACCAGTTTTCCCAGAAACTTTTGTCGAAAAGTGAGTTCTTATCCCAGAAGCTGGGGTCTTTTGGTTTATCAAACAGGAGGTTGCTATATTCCTTGCCTACTGTGTCTTGGGTGCCAAGTCTATACCATTTGCCTACAGTTCTGTTTCTCAGCCATTACTAAGTGGTTTTGATAATTGCTGCTTTATACTACAATTTGAGGTCTGGTAGCGCTAGGCCATCTTCTTAAGCATTTCTTTTCATTAGGCTCTTTGATATTCTGTCCCTTTTGTTTTTCCAAATGAATTTTGAAATTATTTTATTCAGCTCTTGAAAATAATTATCTGATAGATTAATTGGTATGGCTCTAAATAGGTAAATTACTTTAGGTAGAATTGTCATTTTTATTAAATTAGCTCGGCCTACCCATGAACAATTGATGTTTTTCCACTTACTTAAATCTGACCTTATTTGCGCAAAAAGGGTCTTGTAATTGTGTTTATGTAATCCCTGGGTTTGTTTTGGCAGGTAAACTCCTAAGTATTTTATGGTGTCTACTCTAGCTTTAAATGGGATTTCTCTTTCTATCTCTTGCTCTTGGACTTTTCTGCTAATATATAGGAATGCAGAAGATTTGTGGGGGTTTATTTTGTAACCTTAAACTTTGCCAAAGTTGTTTATTATTTCAAGTAGTTTTTTACTTGAATCTCTGGGATTTTCTAAGTAAATCATCATATCGTCTGCAAAGAGTGATAGCTTAGTTTCTTCTTTAGCTATTTTTATTCCTTCAATTTCTTTATCTTCTCTAATTCATACAGCTAACATTTCTAGTACCATATCGAATAATAGTGGTGATAGTGGGCATCCTTGTTTCACCCCTGACCTTATTCGAAATGCATATAACTTCTCCCCATTGAGAATAACGATTGCTGAAGGTTTTAGGTAGATACTGCTTATTATTTTATGGAAAGTTCCCTTCATTCCTATGTTCTCCAGTGTTTTTAACAGGAATGGGTGTTGTATTTTGTCGAAAGCTTTTTCTTAATCTATTGAGATAATCATGTGGTTTTTGTTAGTTTTGTTGTTGATATGATCAATAATGCTAATAGTTTTCTTAATATTGAACCAGCCCTGCATTCCTGGTATGAAACCTACCTGATAATAATGTATTATTCTCTTGATAAGATGCTGTATTCGTTTTGCTAAAATCTTGTTTAAAATTTTTGCATCTACATTCATTGGAGAAATTGGTCTATAATTTTCTTTCTCTGTTTTGTCTCTTCCTGGTTTGGGTATCAAAAGCATATTTGTATCATAGAAAGAATTTTGGAGGACTTCTTCCCCAATTTTGAAAAATAATCTATATAGTATTGGAATTAACTCTTATTTAAAGGTTTGATAGAATTCACTTGTGAATCCATCTGGTCCTGGAGATTTTTTCCTAGGGAGTTCATTGATGGCTTATTCGATTTCTTTTTCTGAGATGGGATTCTTTAAGTATTCAACTTCCTCTTCTGTTAATCTAGGCAATTTGTATTTTTTAAAATATTCATCCATCTCGTTTAGATTATCGAATTTGTAGGCATAAAGTTGGGCAAAGTAATTTCTAATAATTGTTTTAATTTCCTCCTCATTGGATGTGAGTTTACCCCTTTCATTTTTAATATTAGTTATTTGATTTTCTTCTTTCTTTTTTTGATCAAATTGACCAAAGGTTTATCAATTTTATGAGTTTTTTCATAAAACCAACTATTAGTTTTATTTATTAATTCAATAGTTTTCTTAACTTCAATTTTATTAATTTCTCCTTTGGTTATCAGTATTTCTAATTTGGTATTTTCTTGGGGATTTTCAATTTGTTCTTTCTCTAGCTTTTTCAGCTGCGTGCCCATGTCACTGATCTCCTCCTTCTCTATTTTATTTATGTAGGCATTCAAAGATGTAAAACTTCCTCTAAGAACGGCTTTTGCAGTATCCCATAAAATTTGGTAGGTTATCTCATTATAATCATTCTCTTGAATGAAGTTGTTAATTGTTTCTATGATTTCTTCTTTAACCCATTCCTTTTTTAAGATTAGATTCTTTAGTTTCCAATTGATTTTTGCTTTATCTTTCCATGCCCTTTTGTTACATATAATTTTTATTGCATTATGATCTGAGAAGGATGCATTGATTATCTCTGCCTTTCTGCACTGGATTGTAAGATTTTTATGTCCTAGTACATGGTCAATTTTTGTAAATGTTCCATGTACCACTGAGAAAAAGGTATATTCCTTTCTATTCCCATTCAATTTTCTCCAAAGATCTATCATATCCACCTTATCTAGAATTTTATTTACCTCCTTAACCTCTTTCATGTTTATTTTGCATTTAGATTTATCAAGTTCAGAAAGAGTGAGGTTCAGGTCGCCCGCTAGTATAGTTTTGCTGTCAAATTCTTCCTTTCACTCCCCTAACCTCTCCTCTAATAATTTGGCTGCTATACCACTGGGAGCATACATGTTTAGTAATGATATTGCTCCACTGTCTATGGTGCCTTTTAGCAGGATATAGTTTCCCTCCTTATCCCTTTTAATTAGATATATTTCTGCTTTTGCTTTGTCTGAGATTAGGGTTGCTACTCCTGCCTTTGTTACATCAACTGAAGCACAATGTATTCTGCTCCATCCTTTGACCTTTACCCTATGTGTATCCCCCCGTTTCAGACGTGTTTCTTGCAAGCAGCATATTGTTGGATTATGGCTTTTAATCCATTCTGCTATCAGTCTCCGTTTTATGGGAGAATTCATTCCATTCACATTCACAGTTATGATTACAACCTGTGTATTGCCCTCCATCTTCTTTCCCACCATTTGTGCTTTTAGCTCTCCTTTCTTTCTTCCCCTCCTCAATAGTATTCACTTTTCACCACCTCCTCCTTCTGCCTTCTCCTCCCTCTTTTAGCCCCCCCTCTCTTTTCCTCCGCTTTACTCTTATTGCTTCTTCCATCCATTTTAGCCTCCCTCCCCTTTCTTCCCCCTTCCTCTCCTAACTACTTATAGAGCTAGTTAGGATTGTCTACTTAAGTTTATTGTTCTGTCCTTGAAACAAATCAGATTGGAGTACCTCTCACACAATGCTCATCTCCCTACCCTCTTTCCCTCTTCTGTAATTTTATACTTCTTCTTGTGATATAATTTGCCATTTTCTGTTTCCTCCTTTTCACACCTTCTATTACAATCCCTTCTCACGCTTAAATCATATTTTTTATCTTGATATCACTTACTTTGTACCCGTTCCCCCATGAATATCCTTTAATATTTTCTAATAGCCGCACAATTCTCAAGATTAGCAGGTATCATCTTCCCTTATAGGGAGGTAAACAGTTTGCCCTAATTGAGTAACAGGTTATTTCCCCCCCCTCCTGTTTACCTTTTTATGATTCTCTTCAGACCTGCATTTGAAGATCGAATTGTTTATTAAGTTCTGACGTTTTGGTCAGGAAGCTCTGGAAATCCCTTACTTCGTTGAATGATTTTCTCCTTGCCTGAAATATTATGCTGAACTTTGCTGGGAAGTTGTTCCTTGGTTGTAGACCCAACTCCTTTGCCTTACGGAATATGTGGTTCTAATTCTTTCGATCTTTTAATGTAGAAGCTGCTAAGTCCTGTGTAATCGTAACTGTGTCTCCTTGACATTTAAATTGTTTCTTTCTGGCTGCTTGTTATATTTTCTCCTTCACTTGATAGGTCTGGAATTTGGCAACTATATTTCTTGGGGTTTTGAGTTTGGGATCCATTTCAGGAGGGGAACGGTGGATTCTTTCGATGACTATTTTGCCCTCTGAATCTAGTACTTCTGGGCGGTTTTCCTTGATGATTTCCAGGAAGATCTTGTCCAGGCTCTTCTCTCCATCATGGGTTTCTGGCAGGCCAATAATTTTTAAGTTTTCTCTCCTGGATCTATTTTCCAATTAGATATTTTACATTTTCTTCTATCTTTCCATTCTTTACATTTTGTTTGACTGATTCTTGCTGTCTTATTGAGTCATTAGTTTCTACTTGCCCAATTCTAGGCTTTATCAAATTGTTTTCCAACGTTAATTTTTGCATCTCCTTTTCAATCTGCCCAATTTTTCCTTTCAAGACGCTATTTTCTCCAGTTAATTTTTCTACTTCCTTTTCCATTTGCCCTTTTAGGAAGTTATTTGCTCCAGTTAATTTTTGAAATTTCTTTTCCACTTGTTCAATTTTCCTTTTCAAAGTGATTTTCTCATCAGTGAATTCTTTCTTAATAATTTTAAGATCATTGGCCAGCTTATCTTCTATTTTCTTCTTCAGCTGTTCCAGGAGAGCTGTTCCAGCAGAGCTGTTTCGAGCAGTTCATAGTCCCTTCTAAAGATTCAGATGGCAGTACCGTCTCAGCTCTGACCTCTTTGGTGCTTGTGTTTTGGTCCTTATCCCCATAGAAAATTCTATGGTTCCTTCGGCCCTCTGCTTTTTCTTCATGATGTTGATTGAGTGTTGTGGCTTCTGGTTCTTTCAGTCCAAAGGTAGAAACCTTTTTGCTAAGCTGATGTATGAAAAAGCTAAAAGCAGGTTTTTGTTTGGTGTTTCCCCAATCAGCCTTAGGTTTAGCTGGTTAAGTATGGGGGTGGAGTGTTCTAGTAACAGGAGATATCTTCTCTGCTGACCTGAGGCAAAGGCAAGCTCAGGGGCTAGTAATCCCAGCTGTCTTATTGTCTTTCTGATTCCCCTGGACAGCTGAGACAGGCCTAGATGCTAATGCGTGTTCCCACCCCTCCTGGGGCTCCTCTCCTTGCACTGAGGCTTGCTGGGTCCTAGTGCAAGTTTTCCCTGCCCTGGACCCTCTGTCCTTCTGGTTTGCCTCTGCCCCTGTAGGAGGAATCCCCCGTAGCTATTTTCCTGGTGTCATGTGTTATGAGACTACTGGCCTCCTTCTGCTGTTTCTGCTGATCTGGGATTTTTCTGAGGAAATATTTTATGGTTCTTTCAAGGTCATCAAGGGGCGAGGAGAGAGCATTTGCCCATAACTCTGCCATCCTGGTTCCAGGAAGTTCAAGTAGGTGACTTACCGAAGTTTGATCTTTGGGCTGAATGTCTCAGGAGCTGCTGCGCTGATATCTGGCTCTTCGAGCGTGGCTCTCACTGACTGAGTTCGGCTTGTCTCCATCCCTCGGTGCAGCTCCTCTGGTTCTGCCCGCAGCTCAGGTTTCTCGGGTCCTTTCTGCTCCGCTGCGCCAGCTGTGTTGTGCTGTGCACTGTGGGCTCACCCCCACGGAACAGACCTTTCCCGTGGATCCTCTAGTCTAACGTGAGCTGCCAAACTGTCACCTTCTGTCTCACACTGGATTCTGCACCTCCAAACTTTGGTCAGATTCTCCTTTCAGAGGTACCTGAAGGAGTTTGTCCAAGAACTTAGGTGAGTCGTTGCTCTCACTCCGCCATCTTGGTTCTGCCTCCCTGCCATCTTGGCTCCGCCTCCTCTTTCTTTTTTAAATGTGGTTCCTCATCTCTTCCTTTGGATTCCCTCTCATTTTAATACGAGAATTTTAAGGAATCAGATGGACATAATTTCTTCTCCAATAAGCAGTTGTACATATGAATTAATGTCTATTTCTTTCATTTAATCATTTCCACCCTTTTTTTATTGTTTTATTTGGATAATTCCATTTCTTGAATGATTGAGGTTAATTTGAATTTGAGGGAATGGTATTAATTATTTCATTTGTAGCTAATGCATTTGTGAGAAAAATAATTCAGTCTTTCAGGATTGTAAGTTCAGCAGTTACATTAATGATTTACAATTGTTTAAATGGTTTATCACCTTTATCAAAATCAAAGATGTATGTTTAGACAAAAGAAAATTCCATGAATAATCTTAGTTGTTATTAACAACCGAATATATAAAATCACTCAAAAAAATTAACCCGTGAGTCACAAGTGGATTTGCTTTGGTACCACTCAAAATAATTCGCTTGTGTGAAGAGTAGAAGAAACATAGTAGTCTGTCATATTCATGTGGTTTCTTCTTCTAATCCTTTAAAGTGTTTATATTAAGCACAATGTCTCATATAATTGCCCTGAACATGCAGATAGGTTGATACTGATACTGAGGCAAAGCATTGATGAAGTGTCTTAATTTATATGTGTAACTGACTTTGTATATTTATAGCACATCTTTTTATGATTTCTTTAAATTTTAGGCAAATACTAAAATAAATACATAAAAAGAAAAGTGAAAGAAATAGTATAAGCTTAAATATAAAATTTTAGAAAAACATAATTTGCACAGTAGAATGTAGGAGAGGATTCAGAATACATAGCAATAACTTTCCATTTCAAAAAAGTCTATACATTGAATATTGGGTTTCAATTATGTATTGAAAGTTATCCATCTTTTCTTTGCTTCCCTATAGCTTTTCTGTTCTCCTCTGATATATACATTTACCCCTCTTCCTTTTTTCCCTCCTCCTTTCCCCTGTCCTCCACCAAGGCAACAACTAGTGAGGGTTTATTTATGTAGAGACATTGACATATACCTACTCATATACATGTCTACACATAGATACACACATGCATACATATATAAACACATACTTTAAACATAAACATATACATACATAAACATATACTACTCTCAATCTGTTTTTAAGTTTACAGACTTCTGCTAACTCCTCTATCTTATTTCTACCTACTACTTTGCACTCCTAATTACTTAACCTAGGCCCCACCAGAGATCCCTCCATTATAATCCCAAAAGTTCCTCCGTTATCCTCTCACTTCTACTGATCTAAAACATCCCTCTATATTGCCTTTTAAACTATTCCCTCTCCCTCTCCTCTAAAGATTTCTACTGTATCCTTATCCATTAGAAAATTATTTGTCTAAATTTATAAAATTGTTATAATCTTCTAGATGTGTATTTTTCTCTCTTGAACCCATTCCTGAGGAAAGTAGGTTTCTACATCTAAGAGCCCATCTCTGCTACTTAGTTATTCCCCATTAGTTCTTCCTCTCATGCCTCCTTTATATAATAACACTTAGCTGTTCTGGAATGGCTTTACTTTTTGAAGTCACATTATAATCCGGCCTACCCCAGTCTTTCTTACTATCAATTCGTAATGACAGTCTTAGACATAGGTTTTTACATTTACCATACATAAAAAGTAAACATTATTTCTTTATTGAGTCTAA
>CM053769.1:636670917-636688936 GCA_028658325.1 Potorous gilbertii
TTTCTTGGTTTCTCATAAAGTCATTAGCCTCCATCTGTTCAATTCAAATTTTGAGAGAACTATTTTCTACAGTGAGCTTTTGCACCTCTTTTTCCACTTGGCTATTTCTGCTTTTGAAAGCATTCTTCTCCTCACTGACTCTTTGAACCTCTTTTGCCAATTGAGTTCACCTATTTTTCAAGGTGTTATTTTCTTCAGCATTTTTTTGGGTCTCCTTCATCAAGATATTGAACCGTTTTCCGTGCTTTTCTTGGATCTCTATCATTTCTCTTCCCAGTTGTTCCTCCACCTGTCTAACTTGATTTTCAAAATCCTTTTTGAGCTCTTCCATAGCCTGAGCCCATTGGATATCTATTTCTGATGTTTGGGATACAGAGGCCTTGACTCTTATGTCTTTACCTGATGGTATGCAGTTTTCTTCCTCATCAGAGAAGAAGGTTGGAATCATTCATCACCAAGAAAATAGCCTTCTATTTTCTTATTTTTTTCCCCTTTTCTGGGCATTTTCCCAGCCAGTTACTTGATTTCTGAGAGTCCTCTCCATCCCTGGCCTAGGTCTGCCCAGCTAGTGCTTGGGGTCTGAGATTCAGATGCTCTTCCCTAGCCTCAGGGCTTTCAGCGGCGGCTCAGCTGCTATTCAGGGTAAGATTAAATTAGGTTCGCAGGTTAGGGCAGGGCCGTCTCCCAGGCTCATTTCCCTCAGGGGCTTATGCAGAGACCTTCTGTAATGGAGCTGCTGGCAAGCTCTTGCCTGCTCTGGGAGCCTCTGGCTGTCCACTGCCTCTGCTGCTGCCTCCCAAGGGGTACCATGTTATGGATACACCCTGCTCCCGTCTCAGGCAGTCCAGACGTCTCTCTCACTGACCTGTCCATCTCTGGGTGGAGGGACCCTCGCGGCTACTGGAGATTCTGTCGCTGAAGCCTGCTGGGGTCTGCTCACTCATCTCAGTGCCACGTGGCGAGGGAAGAGCAGAGCTCTGCTTCCTTTTGGTGTGCGATGGACCTTTGGAATCGGTTTTTCAGGGCTCTCTGGAACAGAAATCTCTTTCACTGTGTTGCTGCGCAGCTTCCACTGTTCCAGAGTTTGTTGAGATTTCTTTTTAGAGGAAATCCATGGGCTGTGGGTTCGGAGGTAGCATATGTGAGTCTTTCTACTGTGCCATCTTGGCTATGCCCCCCTGCTTGCCTCTTCTATGAGAGATCATTCACCCCATTACATTTCATACTCCCTCCTCCCAATACATTTCTCTCTCACCATTTACCTTGACTTCTTTTAAGGTATGATCCCATCCTATTCAATTCACTCTATGCTCTATGTCTTTGTGTGCATGCATGTGTGCATGTGCGCACACATGTTTGTGTGTGTATGTGTGTTTGTAATCCCACCCACTGCCCAGATACTGAAAAATTTCAAGAGTTACAAATATTGCCTTTCCATGTAGGAATGTAAACAGTTCAATTTTGGTATGTTTCTTATGACTTCTCTTTGCTGTTTGTTTTTCATGCTTCTTCTCATTGTTGTGTTTGAAAATCAAATTTTCTTTTCAGCTCTGGTCTTTTCATCAAGAATGCTTCAAAGTCCTCTATTTCATTGAAAAACCAGTTTTTCCCCGGAAGTATTATACTCAATTTTGCTGGGTAGGTGATTTTTGGTTTTAGTCCTAGTTCCTTTGACTTCTGGAATGTCCTATTCCATGCCCTTCAGTCCCTTAATGTAGAAGCTGTTAGGTCTTGTGTTATCCTGATTGTATTTCCACAATACTGGAATTGTTTTTTCTAAGTGCTTCGATATTGTCTACTTGCCGTGGGAATTCTTGAATTTGGCCACAATGTTCCTAGGAGTTTCTTTTTGCATCTCTTTCAGGGGATGATTGGTGGATTCATTTAATACTTGTTTTGCTCTCCGTTTCTAGAATATCAGGGGAGTTTTCCTCGATAATTTCATGAAAGATGATGTCTAGGCTCCTTTTTTGAACATGGCTTTCAGGCAGCCCTATAATTTTCAAATTGTCTCTCCCGGATATATTTTCCAGGTCAGTTGTTTATCCAATAAGATATTTCACATTATCTTCTATTTTTTCATTCTTTTGATTTTGTTTTATGATTTCTTGGTTTCTCATAAATACTATCAATGAAATTCTGAGATTTAGCCACTTTATTTTCCTGTAGTCTTTTTCTTCTTCAATTAAAAGCACCTTATTCAAGAAAATGGTACAAATATCTTTTTAATTACTTTGTCAAAATAAATATACATATCTTTGGATCTCTGAAACGCTAATTTTAAAAAGAGCAATTTTAAAAAGAATCAGTTTTTTCTGAAGTTCATCTGTGAAAAAGTGCTTTAAATCATTAGTAAACTGTGCAGATGATAATAGCCAAAGGAACTTGACTTTTCCAAACGTGTTATCATAAATTGATATTTTTGTTTAATTTATGTTTTAATGTTTTAATCTGTATTCATACACAATCAGTTCTTTCTTTGGAAATTTATAACAATTGTCAATTTAAATTCTTTTTAATTGTCTTGGATCTTTGTATTCCTGAAAATAGCTAAGTCATTCACAGATGATCATCTTATGAGGTTGCTGTTACTCTGTATGCAATACATTTCACTTTGCATCAGCTCATGCAAGTCTCTTCTATGAGCATCCTACTCATCATTTCTCATGGCACAATAGCATCAATCACAATCACATGTCACAAATTGCTCAGCCGTTCTCAAATTGATAGATATCTTCTCCATTCCTAATTCTTTATCACCAGGAAAAAGCAGCTATAAATATGTATTTACATATAAGTCCTTTTTCGGATATAGATAAAGTGGCATTATTAAGTTAAAGGGTATACATGGTTTTATGGCTCTTTAGGCAAAGTTCCAAATTGCTCTACAAAAAGTTTGAATCAGTTCCCATCTTCACCAACAGTGAATTAATGTTTCATTTTCTGCATATCTCCTCCACCATTTGTTATTTTCATTTTCTGTCTTATTAGTGAATCTAAAAGTTATAACGTAATAGCTCAGAATTGTTGTAATTTGCATTTTTTCAATTAATTGCAAGTTACAACATTTTTTTCCATATGGTTAAAGATACCTTTCATTATTTCATCTGGAAACTGTTCATATATTTTGATTATCAATTGGGGAATGGAACTTACTTTTATAAATTTAATTCAGTCCTCGTCATGTTGGAGAAATGAGGACTTTATGAGAGAGAATTGTTTCAAATTTTTTCTTCCCAGATATTATTTATAACTGTTTTTCACTCTAGTGTGTCCCCATTTTCTTTTCTTTTCTTTCCTCTTTCACCCCTCTCCCCCCAAAATGTTTTACTTCTGACTAAACACTCCCCAAATCTGTACCCCATTATCCCCTTCCCCTCTTACCTTGCTGTAGGGGACAACAACCATTTAAGCAAGAACTGTTTTCTCTCTCTCTCTTTTTAATCTGACAGAATTTGCTCTCTCTAAACATTGATGTTATTTGTTTCTCGTTCATATGTGGGAGAAATTATTAACCATGGGAATCAATTTCCATTGAGTGATTATAGCAATGTCAAGTGAAAGAAACTGTTTGAGGCTGCACTAAATAAGAAATATTTACCACTTCGTCATGGTATAACTAAATTCTCCCCATTATTTTCATCTATAAGATTTTATTAGCCAAAGCTGAGGGACATCTGAATTTTAACTGACCAGGGACGGTGAAAATTTTTGAAATAATATTATAATAGGACTGTTTGACTTGAGACAATATCATTTGAGATAATCATCTAATTAAAAATGTTGTAAACTATTCTCTGAATTTAAATTATTTATATTTTTATTTTACATATATATGATTTAGATTTTTTTAAAAAATAACTTCTTGGTGATTTATATTATTGGGTTTAGAAAGGAAGCATCTGTTTCTAAGTTTGATGCAGAATTATATTCTAATGGTATATAATACTTTGTCTCTTTTGCTAATATTACCAAGAAAAAACTGTAAATAATCAATTTACGTTATTAACTCAAAATTTGCTGTATATTTTCATGTCAAGAGTAAACATTTTCAACACTGGAAATAATATTTATATCAATTTATGAATACAGTGAGAAGTATTTCATAATAATATATGTAAGAAGATATTTTTTCTATATCAAAACATATAACATTAAAATAAATCACAAAAATTAAAATTAATATATATTTACTGTAAACTAGGTTGGAAAAACCCAATTATTTATACAGAATTAAAAACACTAAAAAATTCAAGTGTCTAACTCAGATCAGATGGGTTATAACAGATCTTCATGAAAAAAATAGAGATTTTAAAAGGATGAAATAAAAAGGGTTTTTCTCACTTTAAGTTTGGAGCAAATGACTTCTGAGATCCTTTATAACTGTGACTCCATCAAGCAGCTATTTTTGTTTTTTTTTAAGATTTTATCTGTATTTATAAGTAACTTTATCTCTGTGGCTTCATGTGATTTCTCTTATTCTTTACTTAATTTTACTATAGTGTGTCTTGAGTCTTACACCCAATGGATTCTCAATGATGATAAATGAAGATAATATAATATACAAGTGATTTTTAATGTAATGGAAGAGCTGTTTTAGTAACTAATACTGTACTTTGTAATAGAATATTAAAACCATTTTAATATTTCCATTGAATAGTGTGCAATTGCGTATTCTTAAATATTTGTTTTGAATGTCGCATTAATTATTTTGTAGTTGTATTTTATTGTGTGTTAAATTATTAATGTTTTGATATTATAGTTTAAGTTCATTAAGTTCATAAAATTTATGACCAAGTGATTTTGATGAGAAAGATAGATAGATAGATAGAGAGAGAGAGAGAGAGAGAGAGAGAGATTGATTGCCAATGTAAGGAAAGATATTTCTTATCAGAGTTAAAGCTGGAGTGAACAGATGCCATCAAAGGTTTGACACTTTTTAAAAACTTCCTTATCCCTGAGCTGAAAGCCCCAAATTCCAGTATCTATGTGGAATAAGAGGTGTCCATTCATTAATTTTTTGATAAATAAGGTAGGAAAAACAGTCCCCTCATATATTGTGAGAAGAGAGCACCTACAATGTTTCCTTCCATGGAGCTAATATGAGGGAGTCAACTCTTACTACCTACTTGATTTTATTTCTTTCTTTGCACCAGAATTAATAATAAAACAGAGCATTATTAAAGTTAACTAGAATATTCCTCTTAAATCGCATAGAAAGTACAATATTTATCAAAGGAACTTCACTCTGTAGTTCAAACAGGTGCTTTTCCACTGATTGTAGCCACAGACCACATTTTACATATTTGCCTCTATGATTCCTCCTAATGAATTCCCATAATTATCTTTTCTTTTTCATCAGTTTGTTTAAAATAGAAATCATTTATTTTGTAGGGTAGAGGGTTAGGTTTTCGTTGTCTGTTTTCCCTTTATTCTTCACTAGGGTAAATTAATTTAATATGCTTACTTTATTAACCTTCAAAGAAGCAATTTGTGAAGGGGAAGTCTTCATTAAAGGAATGACTTTTAAAAATTAATTTTCTTTAGTGACTGGAGAAGAATATGGTGAAGAGTTCAACTGATCAACAATATTAATGTTTATATATATTTATTTAAAATGTTTAAATATTCACTTAAAACATTAAAGTACAAAAAGTTAATATTTAATATGAATTTTATTTTTCATTAGTAGGAGGAGGAAGGAACGAAAATGAACATTTTAGAGGCTTGTACGAAACTTGTCTTGTAATAATACACCCTGGGGACACCCTATTGGGAAAGACTGACTTATCATATTATTAGAAAACTTGAAACATAGAAGGAATTTTGGAAATTATCTTATTTATTTCCATATGGAGAAAGGAATGTTTGCAGAATATCTATGCAAACTCACATAGTAGTGTTAAATAAGTTTTCATATAACTAATTTTATCTTTTTAGATAAGGATTAGATATAGCCATTTCTAAGTAGAAATAATATAATAGAAAATAGGAGGTTTGGATAAGAACTTTTCAACTTGTGTTGGTTGCTGAAATTTCAATAAACATGAAGAGAAGAAAGCATGAAAGCTGCTTCTCAGAGCTGCTTAGAAGAAAATATATCAATTGATTAAATACAAAAAGTATCAAAAAAAAAAGGTATAAGGGGAAAAGTCCGGAGAGTATTCTGATATGAATTTAATATTACAAGATAAGGTATTTGAAAGTAAATTCGTACACACACACACGCACATACACACATAGTTTGTTAATACATGAGTAATCTTACAGGAAGAAATAAGCGAAAATATGTAGAGGGGTAGCAATACTCTAGTAAAGATTAAAGAATACGTTTGAAAGAGAATCTACTAATTCCACTACCTTCCATGAGGAAGTTGAAGAATAAGAACTAAGAATAGACAGACAGATTGCAGAGAGGATTCTAGGAGTTGGTTCCCAATAGCAGAATGAGATTTCTACACATAATAAAGCAATTCCATAGAAGCTTTAAATGGATGAAAAAGATAACTTTAAATAATTCCTTGAGAATAGTATGAAGAATAAAA
Source organism: Potorous gilbertii (assembly GCA_028658325.1). Classification (NCBI taxonomy): domain Eukaryota; kingdom Metazoa; phylum Chordata; class Mammalia; order Diprotodontia; family Potoroidae; genus Potorous; species Potorous gilbertii. The sequence continues at coordinate 636,677,463 of CM053769.1, forward strand.
TATTTAACCATTTAGGAAATTAAACTTTCCAAGGTTAAATTGTATGATTAGTTAGTAAGAAATACAAATGGGGGGAGAACACAAAGTATAAACTACAGAGGGTTGAGTGTAGGACTTAATAGGTCAAATCATGAATGTCAAAATGCCAAAAGAGAAAGAAAAATAATATTGAGAAAAGTAAAGAATGCAAAGAATAAAATCAGCTCCCCAAACATGCCTTATATACCACTTACCAGTCTACTCTGCAAATGCTATTAGCAAGTAAAATTTCTAGAAAGAGATTCTAGAGCAGAGATTCATAACCTTCTGTGGCAAGCCACTTGTGGCCTGCTAGACCATGAATTGCAGCCATTTGACTGAATCTAAACTTCACAGAACAAATATCGTTCACAAAAATATTTCTTCTATAAAACTTGGACTCAGTCAAAAGGTCACTCAGCCAGGGTCTTAGAAGGCTACATGTGGCCTCTAGGCCACAGGTTGCCCACCTGTGTTCTAGAGTGTCCCTGAAGACAAAAGACTAAGTAATAGTGTGAAATTAAAATGACTTTTCTTTGAAAGGGAAAATATAAATTAATGTTACTTAGAAGGTAAGGTTTTGTTGGTTTCTTCTGTTTTGTTTTGTTTGTGAGGGAAAATACAAGACATATTCTGTCCAAATGTTCAAATGAGCTAGAAAAGGAAGGCTAATGAAAATCATGTGGGAGTTATGAGAAGTAGAGGATTAAACTGTATCAAATTATTGAAATCAAAGATACTGCATTGATTTGTGATTGGATGATGAATTATGACAGATAATAATTCCATCTCTATAACTATATCTCTAACTAGATGCATTTTATCACTATCTCTCTATATGTCTATCTGTCTGTCTTTCTGTCTGTCTGTTGAACTATCTGTCTGTCTATAATGTGCGTGTTTCTCTACCTCTATTGGTATATACTCATTGAATGGAATTTAAAAGACAATTTCCAATTAATCATGCTAAATATGAATGGTTTTAATTCCCAATAAAAAGAAAATGGAGAGGCTGAGTGGCTTCAGTTCCCATCCCTCCAAAAGTAATAAGCTTTTTAATAGGGAAGTAGCACAGTACTATGAAAAAAAAGTGAATTGAGTTTGATACCAAAGAAATTAGGCTCAAATGATGCCTCTCATTTACAATGTTGCAGTGGATAGTGAACTGGCCTTGGAATCACAGCTTAAATTGAAGTCTCCCTTCTGAAACCTTTTTCTCTGTGATGCTTGGCAAGTCAATAAAACTTCTTGAATTTCAGTTTCTTCTTTTACTAAGTTAAAAAATGGTTTTAATGACATTTACTCCCATGAATTTTCACCAAATGAGTTTTGTAAAGTTGTGTAATTCCCGAATCCTAACCTTAGTATTCATGTGTTTCAAAGGAAGAAGTTGTTATAAATCACAAAAGACAATCATTTCTAGCTTCACATTTTTAGTAAAATGATTCTTTGATTCTTGAAAACGTATCTAGAGGCAAGATGGTGGAGTGAGAGCAATAGGAAAAACATCTTAAAATACCTCTGAAAAGAGAATTTGAACAAATTTTAGAGTGGCGACATCCAATAGGAGACAGAGTATGGCAGATTTAAAACTCAGGATAGTCTGGAAGGTCAATGTGAAGAATCTGTTGCTTGGGTTTGGAGGACCACATAGGCAGTTCTAGCACAGGCTCTGCCATATCAAAGCAGAGCAGGAAGCCCCAGGTAGCCTGAAGGAGCAGCAGCACTGTGGAATCTGAAACGTAATACCTTTGGGTGAGAGTTCAGTGGAACGGGGAGAGAGAGAGAACTGCAGAACCTGAGGTAAATGCTGCAGCTGCTCCTGAGACTATCGGTCCACTAATTACATATCTGTAAGTCATCTACTTGAACATCTGGGAGCCAAAATGGAAGAGTGATCGATAAATGCTCTACCCTCCCTTGTTGATGTGGAAAAACTCCAAGAATTTTCCTCAGGAAAAATCCTGAAACAGTGGCATCAGACTGAAGGGTAAACAGTCTCTTACACAGTGACACTAGAAAAATCATAAAGGGGGATGTCTCTTGCTGTGGCTGAAAGTGACCAGAGCAGGAACAGAGCTGCACCAGCCAGCCCCACTTCAGCAAACCAGGAGGAGATTCTGAGACCCACGGGATTAGAGTTTATAATTCCCACTACAAAGGCCCCAGGCATGCTTCAGCATAGCCAGCAGAATCAAAAATCCACTAGCACAAACAAGGCTCACCAACCGCAGAGGTTACCTGTTCTCAGGATAGGAGACCTCCTGCCACCAGACCATCCCTCCCCCATGCTTAGTGCAGTTAGCTCCAGGGTAACTCCAGGGAAATTCAGAAAGACTTCACTTGGCCTCTGCTTTTGCACAAGAGCCAGCTCACCACCAGGTATACTACAGCATTCTAGCTTCTAGAAGAAAGAACCAAAGGTCACAATACAAAAGGCTTTAAGTTCAAAGCACAAGAATAACGGGACAGACCCCCTGCGTTGCAGAAGCAGAGAATGACTTTAAAAGCCAGGAAAAGGGTGATCATCGTGAGCAAGAAGCAAACTAGAAAAGAAATGACATTAGAATCTTCCTATGGTAGCAAGATCTAAAACACAAATACCAAGGAGGACAGCACCAATACTGTACTCCCATTTGAAACGTCAGAAGGGAGTAAAAATTGGTCTCAAGGCCAAACAGAATTTTTGGAAGAGGCCAAGAAGGAAACTAAAAGCAAAATTAGGCAGTTACAAGAAAAACTGGCCAATGACATTAAAAATATGAAAAAAAGAAATCACTGGAGAATTTAAAAGGGTAATTGGACTAGCAGAAGAGGAAGCAAAAAAACTAACTGGGAAATCCGACAAAGGGAAAGGGAAGTACAAAAACGAATTGATAAAATGACTCCTTAAAAGGAACAAGTGGACAGATGGAAAAAGAGGTGTAAAAGTTACCTGAAGAAAACAATTTGCTAAAAATTAGAATTGGGCAAGTAGAAACAAATGACTCTATGAGAAATCAAGAAACAATTAAACAGACTCTAATCAATGACAAGACAGAAGAAGATGCAAAATATTTCACTGGGAAAACAACTGACCTGAAAAATAGATCTAGGGGAGAAAATCTAAGAGCTATTCATCTACAAGAAAGGTATAATGGGAAAAAAAAGACCCTGGATAATATCTTCCAAGAAATCATCAAGGAAAACTGCCCTGAAGTCTTACCTTCAGAGTACAAAATAGTAATCAAAAGAATCCACTATTCATCTCTTGAAAGGGAACCGAAACTTAAAATACCAGGAAATATCACTGCCAAATTCCAGAACTATCAAGTGAAGGAGAAAATACTTCTGGGATCCAGAACAGAACAAATAAAATATTGAGGAACTACAACCAGACTTACACAGGACCTTGAAGCTCCTACCTTAAAAGGGATTGGAGTATGATATTCTGTCAGACAAAGGAGCTTGGACCACAATGAAGGATCAATTACCTAGCAAAGTTGTGCATAATATTTCAGGCAAGGAGATCAATAAAATAACAGATTTCCAGATGTTTGTGATGAAAAAGCCAAAACTCAATAGGAAATTTGATCTTCAAGCACAGATCTCAAGAGAGTCATAAAAAGATAAACAGGAGCAAAACAAAACAAAGTTGTTACCCAAAGTAGGCATCTTTATATCCCTATAAGGGGATATAAATCTTGCTAATCTTGAGAATTGTGTATTTATTGTGATATATAAAAGGAATGTGCACAGATAGAGGGAGTGGGTATAAATTAAATGATGCAATGATAACAAATTTCGTTTAGTAGTGGGAATGTATTGTAATGGGAGATGTGAAAAGAAGGAGGAAGAAAAAGGTAAATTACCTCACAGCAAGAGGCACAAAAATATATTCCACTAGAGAGAAAGAGGGGAGGGAGATGGGCATTGCTTGAGATTTACATTCATCTGATTTGGATCAAGGAGGGAACAACAAACTCAGCCAAGTATTGAAATACAACTGGTTCAATAGGGTATAGGAGGGGAAGTGGGAAAGAAAATGGAGGGAAGAAGTGGTAGGGGAGATGGGGAGAAAAATGGAGGGGGGGTTGTAAAAAGGGAGAGAAGACTAATGTACTTATTGGTCAAAAATAAAATCTCTGTTGTGTCGGGGAAGGGAGAAGGGAGAACCAAAAGCATGAACAGGGGGAAAGGCGATGAAGGAAAAGGAGCAGAGGGTAAACATAACTGTGATTGGGATTGGGATGATCTCTCCCATAAAATGGAGGTGGATAGCATAATGGATTAAAAAACATAGTCGAATTATATATTGTTTACATGAAACACAACTGAAAAGGGGACCCACACATGGTAAAGGTAAAACGTTACATCAGAATATATTATGATTCAGCTAATTGAAAAAAAAGCAGGGCTAGCAATCCTAATGTCAAAAAACCCCCAAAAAACAGAAATGCATCTAATCAAAAGAGATAAGGAAGGAAATTGCATCCTGCTAAAAGGCACCATAGACAACGAAGCAATTTCACTAGTAAACATATATGCTCCAAGCAGTATAGCATCCACATTCTAAGAAGAGGAGCTAAGGGAGTTACAGGAAGAAATCAATAGCAAAATTATGCTAGTGGGGGACGTCAGTCTCCTCCTCTTTGAACTTGATAGATTAAAACTCAAAACAAAGAAGAAAGAAGTTAAGGAGGTGAATAAAACTCTTGGTAAGGCAGATATGATAGATCTCTGGAGAAAACTGAACAGGGATAAAAGGAATATAGCATCTTCTCAGTGGTACATGGCACACATACAAAAAAATGACCATGTACAAGGCAAGAAAAACTTCAAAATCCAGTGCAGAAAGGCAGAGGCAGTCAATGCACCCTTCTCAGATCATAATGAAATAAAATTACATATAATCAGTGGTCATGGAGAAACAAACCAAAAATTATTAGGAAACTAAATAAATCTTAAAAAATGAGTAGAAACAATCAACAACTTAATTCAAGAGAATAACAACAATGAGACAATCTACCAAATCACATGGGATAATACAAAAGTAGTTCTTAGGGAAAGTTTCATGTCTTTGAATGCTACACAAATAAGAGGGAGAAAGAAGAGATCAATGAAATGGGCATGAATCTCAAAAAGCTAGAAAAAAATAACAAATTGAAAATTCTCAAGTAAATACCAAATTAGAAATATTGGAAAGCAAAGAAGAGAAGATAAAATTGAAATTAAGAAAAATAGTTAAATAATAAATAAAACTGAGAATTGGTTTTATGAAAAGACCAAAAAAATGATAAACATTTGGTCAATTTGATTTAAAAAAAGAAAGAAATAACCAAATAACAAATATCAAAAATGAAAAGGTTGAACTGTTACCCAATGAGGAAGAAATTGGAAGGATAATTAGAATTTTCTTTGCTTAACGGTGTGCCCATGAATTAGACAATCTTGATGTCTATTGATGACTATTTTAAAAAACATAAATTGTCCTGATTAACGGAAGACTACATTCAATGTTACATAATCCTACCTCAGAAAACGAAATTAACTACAGCATCAATGAACTCCCTCAGAAAAATTTCCGGGGCTAGAGAGGTTTACAAGTGAATCCTATCAAACTATCAAAGAACAAATAATTCCAATACTATGTAGACAAATTCAGAAAATTGTGGACAAAGGAGTCCTACCAAATATTTTTATGATACAGATATGACGCTGATACCTAAACCAGGAAGAGCCATAACAGATAAGGAATATTATAGACCGATTTCCCAAGTGAATATAGATGCAAAAATTTAAACAAGATATTACCAAAAAGAACACAGCAAGTTATGACAATAATGCATTATGCACAGGTAAGGTTTATACCAAGAATGCGAGGCTGACTCAATATTAGGAAAACTATTAGCTTTACTTATCATATCAAAAACAAAACTGACATAAAACACATGATTATCTCAGTAGGTACAGAAAAAGCTTCTGACAAAATATAATATCTAATGCTATTGAGAACGCTGGAGAACACAGGAATAAATAAAACTTTCCATAAAATAATAAGCAGTATCTCCCTAAAACCTTCACCAAACATTACATGCAATGGAGACAAGCTAGATTTGTTTTCAGTAAAATTAGAGTGAAAGAAGGACGCCTATTTCCACCAGTATTTTTCAATGTGGTACTAGAATTTTTAGAAATACGACAAGAAAATAAATTGAAATAATTAAAAAACGCAAAGAAGAAATTGAGTTATCACTCTTTGCAGATGATATGATAGTATACTAAGAGAACCCCAGAGAATCAAGGAAAACAGGACCTGAAATAATAAACAGTTAAGAAAGTTGCAGGTAACAAAATAAACCCACCTTGATCATCTGTGTTTCTGTATATTACTAACAAACTCTAACAGCAAGAGATAGAAAGAGAAAGCCCATTTGAAGCTTTGTTAGACACCGTAAAATATCTGTGCATCAACCTGCCAATACAAATCCAAAGACCATTGGTACACAATTTAAAAACAGTTTTCACAAATAAAGTCAGATCTGAGCAAATGGATAAAACTCAGTTGCTCATGTGTGGGCCAAAGCTATATAATAAAAATCATCATTCTACCTAAATCAATTTACTCATTTGGTGACATAGAAATGAAAATGCCAAATAATTGTTTTCTAGAACTAGAGAAAATAATATAAAAACTCATCTGAAAGAGCAAATGGTGTGGAATATCAACGGAAGTAATGAAAAGAAAAGCTACGGAATGTGGTCTAGCCCTAAAAGATCTCAAATGGTATTATTAAGCAACACTCATCAATACCACTTCGTACTGACTAAGAAACAGAGGGGTAGATCATTGAAATAGGTTAGACACTCAAGACACAATAGTCAACGAATAGTTTGATAAATCTAAGGATAATAGATTCTGAGATAAGAACACCATGTTTCACAAAAAGAAAAAAATGCAGGAAAAACTTGATAACAGTGTGGTAGAAACTGGGCACAGACCTATGTCTGACATTGTCCATGAGAATAAATTAAAAATGGATACCTACTCTAGCAATAAAAACTGATACCATAAACAAATCAAGGGAGCAAGGAATAGTGTATCTATCAGATTTATGGAAAATGGAGAAATTCTTAACCAAACAATAGGTAAAGAACATTGTGAAGTGCAAAATGGATAATTTTAATTACATTACATTCAAAAGCTTTTGTACAAAAAAACAAAAAACAAAAAACAGTGCAACCAGATTAGGTGGGAAGCAGAAAACTAGCAAAGAATCTTTGAAACTAGTACAAAGTGATAAAGGCCTCATTTCAAAAATATATAGAGAACTGACTCAAATATAAAAGAATCCACATCATTCCCCAGTTGATAAATGGTCAAAGGATATGAACAGGCAGTTTTCAGAGGAAGAAATTAAAGGTATCTCTAGTCATATGAAAAAATGCTCTATATCATTATTAATTAGAGAGATGCAAATAAAAACAACTCTGAGATATCACATCGCACCAATCAGATTGGCTAATATGACAAAATAGGAAGATGATAAATATTGGAGAAGTTTTGGGAGAGTTGCACCACTAATTCATTGTTGGTGGAGCTGTGGACTGATCCAACCATTCTGCAGAGCAATTTGCAACTATGCCCAAGGGTTATAAAAATGTGCGTACCCTTTTACCAAGCAATATCTCTTGTAAGAATGTATTCCAAAGAGATCATAAAAAGGAGAAATGATCCATCATGTACAAAAATGTCTATAACAGCTCTCTTTGTGGAGGCCAGGCCTGGAAATCATGGAAATGTCCATAAATTGGGGAATGACTGAACAAGGTGTTGTACTTGAATGTAATGCAATACTATTTTGCTAAAAGCAGGTTTTTGCATAACCCCGATCAGCCCTGGGGTTAGTGTTAAGTGTGAGGGAGGAGTGGTCTGGTCACAGGAGATCTCCTCAGCTGAACTTAGGAAAAGGTAAGCTCAGCGGATGGTGATCCCAACTTCCCTATTGTCTTTCCTATTCCCCTGGAGTGCTGAGGAATGCCTAAATGCTAATGCGTGTTCCCACCCCTCCTGGGGCCCCTCTCCTGGCACTGAATGTTGCCTGGGTCCTAGTGCAAGTTATCTCCGCCATGGGTTCTCTGTCCTTCCAGTTTTCCTCTAGCACATTATGAGGAATCCCTCTTAGCTATTTTCCTAGCTTCAGGTGTTATGAGACTATTGACCCCTTCTGTTGATTCTCATTATCCAGGATTTTTCTGGGGAAGTACTTTATGGTTCTTTCATGGTCATCAAGGGGGAAGGAGAGCGCATTTATTGATCACTCAAACATCCTGGCTCCCGTAAGTTCAAGTAGGTGACTTACTGGTGTTTAATATTCGGGCTGAAAATCTCAGGAGCTGCTGCGCTGATATCTGGCGCTCAATGGCTCTGGCTAGGTTTGTCTCTGGCCCTTGGGTGCAATTCTGCTAGTTCTGCCTGCTCATGTTTCCTGGGCCCCTTCTGCTCCGCTGTGCTGGACTCGCTGTGTTGTGTGTTGCGGGCTCACCCCTGGGGAACAGATCCTTCTCGTGGACCTTCCAGTCTAACCTGGGCTCTGAATCCATCACAGTCTATCTCCCACTGGATTCCACGCCTCCAAAATTTGGTCAGATTCTCCTTTCAGAGGTATCCAAAGGAGTTTGTCCAAGAGCTTAGGTGAGTCATTGCTCTCACTCAGCCATCTTGGCTCCACAGGAATACTATTTTGCTATAAGAAATGACTAACAAGAGATTTCAGAGGGGCCTGGCATGACTTACTGAACTGATACTGAGTGTAAGGAGCAGAACCAGGAGAATTTTGTACACAGCAACAAACAAAATTCACAAAGGATTTTTCTGGTAGACTTAGTAATTCACTGCAATGTAAAGACCTAAAAAGTTCGCAGTGGCATTTTCAGGCAAAACGCCTTACAGAAGCAGAGAAAGAACTATGGAATTGCATCGCAGAATGAAGCAGACCATTTTCTCTTATGTTATATTTTGTTTTGTTTTATGGTTTCTCTCATTTGCTTTAATTCTTCTATGCAACATGAGTAAGCTGAAAATGTATTTAATAGAAATTTATGTGTAGAACCTAAATGAGACTGAAAGCCGTCTTGGGGAAGGAGTAGAGTGGGAGGGAGAAGGAGGTAGCTAGAATGAAAAAAAATCTAAGTTATGTGAAAGTGTCACAGAAATGTGAAAACAAATAAAATAATTTAAAAAAAGAAAAATCAAAGTGAATAAATTCAAGAAAAATGAGTCAATAACATGTGAAGAAGACACACACACACACACACACACACACACACAATACTGAAGAAAATAGTCCCTTAAGAAACAGACGAGGTAAAGGTGTTCAATATGTCCAAAAAACCCAATGAAGAAAAGAATGTCTTAAAAAGTAGAATTGCCCAATGAAAACAATGGTACAAGAGCTCACAGAAGAAAATAATTCCTTAAAAATTAGAATAGAGCAATGGGAAACTAATGAATCTATCATAAATCAATAAAGGGTCAAACAAAACCCAAAGAATGAAAAAAGAAGACTATGTGAAATATCTCATTGGGAAAACAACTGATTTGAAAAATAGGTACAGGAGTAACAACTTAAACATTATTGAAAAATATGAAAATTATTATCAGAAAAAAGCCCAGATACCAACTCCCAAGAAATTATTGAGGAAAACTGCCCAGAGGTGAGTATAATCCAAGGGTTAAAGAGAAATTGGAAGAATCTCCAGATCCCGTATTGAAAGAGAACGCAAAATCAAACCTCCTGGTATTATTACAAGCGAATCCAAGAATTCCCAGAACAAGAAGAAAATTTTTCAAACAGCCATTCCAATTCAGCTACAGAGGAATTACATTCAGCATAATACAAGATTTAGCATCCTCTACATTAAAGAATCTGCGAACTTGAAACATGGTATTCCAATAGGAAAAAGGAGCTAGGATTATAACCAAAAGTAAACTGCCCAGTAAAACTGAGTATAATTCTTCAGGAGAAAAAATAAATATTCAACGGAAGAGAGGATGTTCATGCATTCTTTACGAAAAGACCAAAACTGCATGCAAAATTTGACTTTCAGATTGAAGAATAAATAACAGGTAAAAGGTAAATACAAGAGGATAGTCATTAGGGATTTAATAAAAGTAAGCTGTTAACAAATAAAAGTAAGCTGTTAACATTTATAAAGAGGAAGTTGATACTTCTAATTCATAACACCTTATTTTTTTTTCTTTCTCATTTGTAGGGTAGTGAGAAGAAGTATATACAGACAGAGGGTACAGGTGTGAGTTTTTCTTGAGTGGATGATAACAAAAAATAAAATTAATGATTGAGGGAGGAATGTACAGGGAGTAAAAGAAAGGGAAACGCAGAATAGGAAAAATTACCTAGTAAAAATGTTAAGCAAAAGTATCTCAAAAGATTTGTTAGGTTCTCTCATTATTACCATTCTCTTCAATTAAATTGTTGATTGGGGGAGGAGCCAAGATAACGGAGTAGAAAGATTCACATACGCTAGGTCCAAACCCACAGTCCATGGACTTCCTCTAAAAAGAAATCCTAAAAAATTCAGGAGTGGTTGAAGCCGTGCAGCAACACAGAGAAAGAGATTTCCATTCCAGTGAGCCCTGAAAAACCGATCTCAAGGGTCCGTCGCGCACTAGATGCGAGCACAGCCCAGCCCTGCCCTGGTGGCCGGGCATTGAGAGGAGCTAATCTGAGACAGCTTCAGGGATGGAATCTCTGGTGGTCACGAAGGTCCCTACAACCACAGGCGCACAGGTCAGTGAGAGAGACTGTTTGGTTGAGCGAGAGGAGAATGGCCCTGACTCAGACCCTGTGGAGAGGCAGCAGAACAGGCAGTGGCAGCCAGGGGCTCCCGAAGGAGACAGAAGTTTGGAAGCATTTCCACAGGTCTCAGAATAAAGCCCATGAGGGAACTGAGCCTGGGAGGCGGCTCTGCTCTCACCTGAGAACATGAATTTAATCTTACCCTGAATAGCAGCTGGGCCTGTCACTGAAAGCTCTGAGGCTGGGGAGAAGCATTTGAATCTCAGACCCCAAGCACTAACTGGGCAGATCTAGATAGGGGTGGACAGGAATCTCAGAAGTCAGGTAACTGGCTAGGAAAATGCCCAAAAAAGGGAAAAATTATAAGACAATAGAAAGTTACTTTCTTGGTGACCAGATGTTTCCTCCTTTCCTTTCTGATGAGGAAAAATAATGCTTACCATCAGGTAAGTAGGAGTAAAGGCCTCTGTACCCTAAACATCTGAAATAGATACAAAATGGGCTCAAGCCGTGGAAGAGATCAAAAAGGATTTTGAAAATGAAGTTAGACAGGTGGAGGAAAAACTGGGAAGACAAATGAGAGAGATGCAAGAAAAACATGAAAAACGGGTCAATACCTTGATAAAGGAGACCCAAAAAATGCTGAAGAAAATAACA
>CM053769.1:636689436-636737533 GCA_028658325.1 Potorous gilbertii
GTAATTAGAATGTGCAGTGTATTGGGGAGGGGGGAGGGGACAAATGGGGAGAAAATTTTGGAACCCAAAATCTTGTGAAAATGAATGTAAAAAGTTAAATAAATTTATTTAAAAAAAAAAAACAAAAATGAAAACTAGTAGAAAAAAAGGTCCTACCAAATTGTTTTTTGTGATACAAATACAGTGTTTTATTCCCATATCAGAGAGAGCAAACACAGAGAAAGAAAACTATAAATTAATTTCTTTAATGAATATGAAAGGAAAAAAAATGCATCAAACATTATCAAGTAGATTAGCACAATACCAAATATCAGAAATATCAAGCATTAGGACCAGGTAGGATTCAGACCAGAAACTTCAGGTTTGTTGTAATTTAGGGAAAAATATCGTCATTAAGAGTAGGGATGAAGTAAGGATATCCATTATCACCATTATTATTCCAAATTGTTTTAGAATTTCTAGCTGTAAAAAAGAGTAGAAAAAAAGCAACTGAAGTAATTAGAATGGGCAGGAAGAAAGCAAATGTGTCACTTATTTGTAGATTATATGACTTATAGAATCTTATAAAATCAATAAAAAGATATTAAATGGTAAACAACTTTCATAAAGATGAAGATCATAGAAGCACTCATGGAAATCATCAAAATTTCTATTTATTAACAGCAAAGTTCTGCAACAAGATCTAGAAAGAGATATTCCATTTAAAACAGAGGCAGATATTATAAAAAAAATTGGAATTCTGTCTGCCAAGATAGCTTTAGGGATTATATGATCATAATTGCAAAATATTTCACACGAAAGACAGATTGAAACAACTGCAAAATTTTAACTGCTTGGGACTAGGCTTATGCAATTTTTAAAGGGACAATTCTATCTAAATTAATTTAGTTATTGTGTTCAATACTAATAAAACTACTAAATAAATGTTTTATAATGACAGAAAAGTAATAAAATTCATCTGGAAGAGGAAAAGGTAAATTAAGAGAATCAATAAGAAAATTAAGAAAGGTGGCACAACAGAAATAGATTTCAAATAACATAACAAAGTGGTAATAAAGAAAATAATCAGGTACTGGATTAAAAAATCGAGTATTAAATCAGAAGACTAGATTAGAATCCCAATACCCAGAAATTATAATATGCAAGATTTTGAGGTAATGTTTTGGCAACAGTTTCTGGGAAAAGAGAAAATTGGTTTGGCAGACACGAGGCATAGGCTAACATATTATACCAGGTATGAAATATGATGAAAATAGAGAAATGATATAGACTTAAAGTGAGATACCATAAGCAAGTTAGGGGACCACTGGAAAAAAAAAACACCTTTCAAATCTATCTATAAGGATCAAAGAATAGATATAGAGAATCATGAGTAGTAAAATGGATATTTTAAATTATATAAAATTAAAATTGTTTGCAAAAATTAACGCACTCAAAATTAGAGAGAAACTGAGAAAGTGGAATAAGTGTCTAATGCAAAATTTCTCCAAAATATAGTTTCATTTCTCAAATATAAATGGAACTGAGCAATATCGCATACCCTATATTAAGATATGGTCAAAATGGGAAAATGGAGAAAAAAAACACACCCTTAAACAAATTCAAAGGGGTTGGAGCCAGGACGGTGTAGTAAAAGCAGGAATTTCATTGAATTGTACCCCCAAACCCCTTTAAACACCTAAAAAATGTCTTTAAATTAAGTCTAGAGCAGTAGAAACCACAGAAGAACAAACTGAAACAGACTTCCAGCAGAAAATAAACTGTAAGGTTGACAGAAAAGACAAATTGCACCTGCAGCAGAAAGTGTTGGCTGTGCTGGCAACTCCTACCTGTATAGGAGTGAAACAGGGCTCAGAGGAATGAATCACTGGCAGCCACGGTGGCTTCCAAGATTCTCAACCCACAAATCACAAAGAGAAATTTGACCATCAGTAGGAAACGTCTGCGGGATTCTGGTGAGAGATGAGTGTTGTCCATCTCCAGCCTGAGCCCCAGGGCAGCAACAGCTGTAATACCAGCAGTGGTTGCTTCCAAAACTCTGTACCTAGAGATGGAGGAGGAATCTTCTAGCTAATCAGAGGATTGCAGCGATATGTTTTCTGACTCTGAGACGGGTTTATCTTACTTTGCCCATGCTTGAATCTGGGTCACTGTTCTGGGTGGCAGTCCTGCGGTGAGGAAGAGCACTGTCATGGCAAAGCTTATGGCAATGGTGTACAGGAAATCCTCCTCGTAGTTCTAAGGAAGAAAGGAGTGCTTGTGATTGCTTACAGACCAGGCCAGAAGCCAGGAGAGGAATAATCAGTCCTCCTTCAATCTTACAACCTTGGAAGAATTGGAAATTTACAAGTCCCTAGAAATAACTGAAAATCCCTGTACATATACTCTGAAGTTTGGAATAGAACAACCTCCACTTAACAAAGAGCTCAAAAATCAAGTGATTGGCTGAGAAAACGGTGGGGGAAAAGAATCAGACTACAGAATTTTACTTTAGTAACAGAGAAGGCAAAAATATACAACTAACAGAGAAAAATAATGTCAAAGTTCCTACATCCAAAGCCTGCAAGAAGATACGAATTGGTTTCAGACCCTGGAAGAGCTGAAAAAGGATTCTGAAAATCAAGTAGGAGATGTAGAGCAAGAAATGGGAAGAGAAATTAGAGTAATGCAAGAAAATCATGAAAAATGAGTCAATGACTTGCAGGAGACCCCAAAAATGCTGAAGAAAATAACACCTTTAAAAATAGACTGACCTGGGGAAGCACTGGGAAGTTGGAGGCAGCCAAGGCCTGGCCCCGTGGGTTAAAATTCCAGCAAGCCCTGAAACTGGTGGCAAGCAGACTGACAGGGGGGAGGGGAGTAGACCAAGTGATTTTCCTTTTCTGGCTGTATTTCAGTTCCAAAGAGATGAAAATGTGCTCAAAATCCTATATTTCTGTCAAAGGTCTTCCTGGTCAGGTAGAAGAAAGACACCACTGGGGCAGATAAACTTTACAGGTTCAGAAGGTTCTGGATACAGAGAAGTTGACTCTCTGTGAGCAAAACTTTTCCATGACATAAGGAAACGAAGAAGTATAGGAGTTTGAAGTTATATATTTTCTATACTTTTGAATGGAGCATGACATTATGAATATGCAAGTCATACATGAGAGTAAATTTGAATTTTGTTACCACTAATAGCTAAATTTCCTGCCATATTATTCAGTCTGTGCTGTTGAATCTAAGGACTTTCTTCAATCATCAGTATGCCATGAATACTTATAGCTGCTTATAGTGGGACAGTCTGGTGTGATCAACCATACCAGTTGAAAAAGAGTTCACACTAGCTTAAGTGATTCATAGATCCCTAGATTATTAAAACTTAATTTTCATCCTCGTAAAGACAAGTATGTAATTAAATTTTTTCCAACATTTCTCTAGGCCCTCATTATATGGTTCTGAAAACACACTTCTGGGGGTGGAGCCAAGATAGCAGGGTAGAAAGATGCACATACTCTAGCTCCTCCCCCACAGCCCACAAAGTACTTGCAAAGAAAGACTCTTAAAAATTCTAGAGCAGCAGAAGGCACAGAACAATGGAGTGGAGGAGATTTCCAGGCCAGGGTGACCTGGATGGAAGATGGGAAAGGTCTGTTGCTCCTGGAGGGAGAGATAAGCACAGCCCAACCATGGCCACAAGGCGATGGGAGGAGTAGGACCAGAGCAGGACTCAGGGGTCAAATCCCCAGGAGCAGCGGAACTCTCATATCTCTCAACACACAGGCACCAAAGGCAGCTTCAAAGGGAGAAGGCTTTTCAAAATTGGCGAGAGTGGAGCAATGACCTCCCCTAGCCCTTGCCCTAGACAGTGGAGACAGTGGGAGCAGCAGCAGCAGCTGCAGTGGTGGTGGCAGCAGGCAGCAGGCAGCAGATAGCTTCCATTGTTGGAGGACTCAACTTAAAGTCGCTGGAAGAATTGAGCAGATGATTTGAATCTGAGGCCTGCGTGACACCACTGACCCACCTGAAGTCCCTGGGGGAATTGAACAGTTGATCTAAATATCAGTCATGATCCAGGCCCCAAGGTGAAATCCTTTCCCTGGATTGTGCCACTTTGGAGGGATTGAGAATTACAGAACAACAGAGTAGGCCCTTCTCTTGAAAAAGGACTCAAATATCAAGTAATTGTTTGGGAAAATTCCCAAAAAAGAGGAAAAAAATAAGACTATAGAAGCTTCCTTTCTTGGTGAACAGGTATTCTCTCTCATCCTCTCAGATGAGGAAGAAGAGGGTTTACCATAAGGGGAAGACATCAAAGTCAAGGTTCTGCATGCAAAATCTCCAAAATAAATCTGCAATGGCCCTAGGCCATTGAAGAGTTCAAAAAGGATTCTGAAAATCAAGAAAGAGAGGTGGAGTAAAAACTTGGAAGAGAAATCAGAGCAATGAAAGAAAATCATGAAAAGTGAGTCTACAGCTTGATAAAGGAGACCCAAAAAATGCAGAAGAAAATAACACCCTTAAAAATAGACTGACTTACCTGACCAAAGAGGTCCCAAAAGCCAATAAAGAGAAGAATGCTTTGAAAAGAATAATAATCCAAATTGAAAAGGAGGTTCAAAAGTTCAGAGGAAAATAGTTCTTAGAATATTAGAATGGAAGAGATGGAAGTTAATGACTTTATGAGGAACCAAGAAATTACAAAACCAAAACAAAAGAAAGAAAAAATGGAAGATAATATGAAATATCACATTGGAAAAATAACTGACCTTGAAAAAAAGCTCCAAGCGAGATAATTTAAAAATTTTGGGAACACGTGAAAACCGTGATCCAAGAAAAAGAGCCCAGACATCATCTTTCATGAAATTATCAAGGAAAACTTCCCTGATATTCTAGACTCAGAGAGCAAAATAACTATTGAGAGAATTGACCGAAAACATCCTGAAAGATATCCAAGAAGAGAAACTCCTAGGAATATTGTAGCAAAATTTCAGAGGTCAAGGAGAAAATATTGCAACAGTGAGAAAGAAATAATTTGAGTATTGTGGAAATACAATCAGGATAATACAAGATCCAGCAGTTTCTATATTAAAGGATCAAAGGGCTTGGAATATGATACTTCAGAAGTTAAAAGAACTAGGATTAAAACCAAGAATTACCTACCAAGCAAAATTGAGTATGATATGTTGGAGGAAAAATACTTATTCAATGATATAGAGAATTTCAAGTATTCTTGATGAAACACCGGAGATGAAAAGAAAACCTGACTTTCAAACACATGAACAAAAAGGAGCATGAAAAGGTAAACAGGAAGAAGCTATCACAAGGTATTTACTAAAGTTGAACTGTTTACATCCCTGCATGGATAGATAATAGATAACAAATAATATTGTAACTATTGACACTTTTCTCAGTATCTGGGTAGTTGAAAGGATTATACACACACCCGAACATACAAAAAACCACATATATACATATGTGTGTGTATATGTGTGTGCATGTATTTATATATATGTTTGTATATACATGTATGTACATAGGTAGGTATATGTGTATATATGTATGCAAACACAGTCAAAGACAGAGACAGAAATAGTCAAAGACTAAAGGGTGAGTTGGAGGGGAAAAGAACATATGTAAAAAAATGAAACTAAGGGGTGAGAGAGGAATATATTGGGAAGAGGAAGGGAGAAATGGAATGGGGCAAATTATCTCTCATAGAAGAGGCAAGAAAGAGCTTTTCTTTTTTTTAACAAATTTCTTTAACTTTTTACATTCATTTTCACAAAATTTGGGGTTACAAATTTTCTTCCCATTTGTCCCCTCCCAGCACCCCAATAAACCCAGCTTTCTAATTTCCCCTATCACCAATCTGCCCTCTTTTCTATCATCCCTCCCTTCCTTTGTCCTCATCTTCTCTTTTGTCTTGTAGGGCCAGAAAACTTCCTATTCCCCATTACTTGTATTTCTCATTTCCTAGTCGCAAGAACAACACTAGACAGTTGTTCCTAAAACTTCCCTTTAGGAAGGCAGGCAATTCAATATAGGCCATATCTGTGGAGTTTTGCAAATAACTTCGATAATAGTCGTCTTGTATAAGACTAATTATGTTTCCTTCCATCCTATGGCCTGCCTCCCATTGCTTCTATTCTTGCTTTTGATGCTGTCCCTCCACAAGAGTACTGATTTTAATTTGCTCTCTCCTCCCATTGCCCTCCTTTCCATCATCCCCCACTAGCCTGCTCATCTCCTTGTCCCCCACTTTCCTGTATTGCAAGATAGGTTTTCATACCAAAATGAGTGTGCATTTTATTCCTTCCTTTAGTCGAATGTAATGAGAGTAAACTTCATGTTTTTCTCTCAGCTCCTCACATTTTCCCTCCACTACAAATTCTCCTCCCTGCCTCTTCTATGAGAGATAATTTGCCCCATTCCATTTCGCCCTCTCTCCTCCCAATACATTTTTCTCTCACTGTTTACCTTCATTTTTTTTTTTAAGATATGATCCCATCCAATTCAATTCACTCTGTGGTCTGTCTTTGCGTGTGCATGTGTGTGTGTGTGCGTGTGTGTGTGTATGTATGTGTGTGTGTGTAAACCCACCAACTACTCAGATACTGAAAAGTTTCAAGAGTTACAAACACTTTCTTTCCATGTAGGAATGTATCAGTTCAACTTTAGCAAGTCCCTTATGACTTTTGCTGCTTACCTTTTCATGCTTCTTTCCATTCTTGTGTTTGAAAGTCAAATTTTCTTTTCAGCTCTGGTCTTTTTATCAAGAATGCTTCAAAGTCCTCTATTTCGTTGAAAGATCAGTTTTCCCCTGAAGGCTTATACTCAATTTTACTGGGTAGGTGATTCTTGGTTTTAGACCTAGTTCCTTTGACTTCTGGAATATGCTATTCCACACCCTTTGATCCCTTAATGTAGAAGCTGCTAGATCTTGGATGATCCTGATTTTATTTGCACAATCCTGGAATTGTTTCTTTCTATCTGCTTGCAATATTTTCTCTTTCACCTGGGAACTCTGGAATTTGGCCACAATGTTCCTAGGAGTTTCTCTTTTTGGATCTCTTTCAGGCGGTGATCGATGGACTCCTTGAATATTTATTTTGCCCTCTGGATCTAGAATATCAGGGCAATTCTCCTTGACAATTTCATGAAGGATGATGTCTAGGCTCTTCTTTTGATCATGGCTTTCAGGTAGTCCCATAATTTTTAAATTTGTCTCTCCAAGATATATTTGCCATGCTGGTTGTTTTACCAACGAGATATTTAATATTGTCTTCTACTTTTTATTCTTTTGCTCTTATTTTACAATTCCTTGGTTTTTCATAAATTGATTTGCTTCCAATTGCTCCATTCTAATTTTGAAGGAACTATTTTCTTCTGTGAGCTTTGAACCTGTTATTGCTTTTGGCAATTCTGCTTTTTAAGACATTTAGAAGGATGCCTTATTGACATTCCTCATTGCCATTGTGCACCTCTTTTGCCATTGGATTAGTCTATTTTCAAGGTGTTATTTTCTTCAACATTTACTGCTAAAGGCAACAAGTTGACTTGCCTTTCATGAAATTTTTTACATCAGTCTAATTTTTCTTCACAATTTTTGCTCTCTTTTTACTTTATTATCAATTTTTGCTTCAGCTCTTCCATGATCTGAGACCAGTTCCTATTTTTCTTGGAGGATGTATAGGAGTTTTGAGTATCTTCTCTTCTGGTTGCATGTTTTGATCTTCTCACCAAAGTAAGAATCTATAGTCTGATTTTCCCCCCTCTGTTTGCTCTCTTTCCCAACAAGTCATTTGACTTTTTGATCCTTTATCAAGGTAGTTTTCTGCTTCCAGTAGGTCATTGTAGAGGTTGTGTACTGTCCATAGTTTACACAGTTTGAACAACTGTTTTCCAAAATACTTCTAAGAATCTGAAAATTTTCAGTTTTTCCTAGGTTATATGATCAAAGGACAAGTGATTACTCCTCTTCTGGTCTATGCTATGGTCTGTGAATGAACTCAAGCATTCTTTTCTTTATTGGAACTATGAGGAGGATTCCCTCTCCATCTCTGCCTCAAGTTCAACCACACCAGTACTCCTTGTCCAAGGACCACCACCCAGAACTGCAACCCAGATCGAAGAAGGGCAAAGCAAGAGAATTCTGCCTCATACCCGCCAAAATTTTCCTCCAGTCCCTCTCTGATAAGCTGTGTGATGCCACCACAATCTGTGGTCCCAGAGCTCCAGAAAGAGCCACCACTGCTTTTGCGGTAACTTTTGTGACTGCTGCCCCCTTTGTCACTCTGAGGAAGGGGTCCAACTGGCTTCTCTCTCACACAGGTCCAATACACTTTTTCAAATAACCCTCCAATTTTTCCTTGGTGTATTGAGGTTGTCAAATCTTTAAACCACAACAGCTGCCAATGATTCTGTCCCCTGAGGCCTGCTTTGGCCTTATCTGTGCCGGCATTGCCCATCCTTGACTATGCTGTGTTGCCAGCTCAGAGTGATAGAAGCTTACTGTCATCCTTCAGGCTGTGTTGACTGGATATTTGTCTCATTCCATCATTTTGTTGGTTATGTACCTCTAGAATTTGTTTAAAGTCATTTCCACAGTTATTTGGATGGGTTTTTGGGAGTGCACAAGCGTCTGTTTTTCCTCCATCATCTTGGCTCTTCTTCTCAGATGATATGTATTTTGGAAAGCAGAAGATCTTGAGGGTCTGAGGAATGGAAATGTTTATATAGTTCACATAAAAAATCATATAGGTAGTATAAAAACAGTTCTGTGGTGTAGAAAACTTGTTATTTTAAGAGCCAAAATACATTGTTTCCATTCCTACTATTCACTAATCTAACTTTGGCAAGTGACTTAATTGTTCTGAGCCTTAGTTTCCTCATCTGTTTTACTAAGTGACTATATGATTACTTCTAGCTCTATATCTATGACCTTGATAGTAGTAGAAGGAGTTTTTGAACCCAGACCTAGTTATCCCAAATATAACAACCTTTTCCATTACACCTTACAACAATGTAATTCCAATTATAATTGTAATTTTTCTGTTTGTTTGTTTCTTTCACCTACTTCTCTTCCTCTTCCTTCTCCTCCTCCTCCTTTTTCTCCTTCTCCTTGTTAAACTGTTGCAGAGTTGTCCAGGGTCAGATAGCTGATAAGTGTCAGAGGTCACAGTTTAGTTAGTGTCTTCATCAGTTGAGTTCTATTGCTGTCTCTGTTGGAACCACCATGTAGTTTTCTCAAATAGGAGAATATTTGTGGAATGGTTCAGGTTTTTGGAACACAAACTGTCATAACGGTGGATGTGAAATGGAAATGGAAAAGTATTTTACTTATGGAAAAAGGTGTGAAATGTTCAGCTAATGAAATTTTATGTTATTCCTGAATGTAGTGAGTAATCACTTAAGTTATTTTTAGCAGGGCAATGATGTGAAAAGACATATGTATTTGGCCTGTTGTTTTGGCTGCCAAAGGAAAGAAGTAGTAGAGATAAAAGATTCCAAATACAGGGAGGTCAATGAAGTCAATGGATAATGTTTGCCTAAACTAGGATGGTGGTAATATGAGGGGATAGAAAGGGAAGCATGACTTACATATTAAGTAAAATTAACAGAATTTGGTCATTGATTACATGTTCAGGAAGTGCAGGAAGGTTTGATGAGACAAAAGAAAAATAAGGTGTCATCTAAGTATTAGACTGGGGGAGACTGATGCCATCAACTAAAGTGACTGTATAGAATGGAGGTGAAAGCAAGATCCTCATTTTTCTTTCTGGTCCTCCTCCAAGTTATATGAAACTTCTAATATTTTAGCAGTATATGGAAAGTCCAGTTAGTCAATGAACACGTATATTAAATGATTTCTAAGTAGTATGCATTGTAATAAATCCCGAAAATACAAAGAAAAGGAAAAAAGCCCTCAACCTTAAGAAGATTACCTTCTAATCATGAATACAAAATGTAAATTACTAATTATAAATACATGTACAGAGCAAATGGAAGGTGCATGGGAAAGAAGAAACAATGGAATCTGAGGCAACTAGGAAAAAAAAACTATTTAATAGAGAAAGTGAGATTTGACCTGAATTTTGAAGAAATGAAGGGAAATTAAGAGACAGGCATAAGGGAACAGAACATTCCATGAAGTGAAAATAGACCACGTAAGTGCATTGAGATGGAATACAGAGTTTTATGCTTGAAGATCTACAAATAGAACATGAAGTATAGCTGAATTTAGAAGAGTATGGAGAATCTAGAATTTAAGAAGTCTGAAAAGGAATTAAATAACTTTAGAGGTAATAAGGAGTACTTTAAACTTAATCATAGAGTCAATAGGGAAGCTGGAGTTCTTTGAAGGGTGCATGTGCATGCATGTTTGTGTGTGTGAGTGTGTTTGTGCACATCGATGTCTGCATGTATGGTATTTATCTTAAATCAGTCTTATAGATAAGTGACGGATGGATTGAAATGAGGGAAGACTAGAGGAAGAAAAATTAGAAGATTATTGCAATAATTCTAAAGAGGAAATCGGAAACTCAAGCTAGAGCTATTTCGGTGTGAGTTGGGAGGAGATATGTCTGAAAGAAGATAAAGAGTTTTAAGGAAAACAAACATAGAAATATTAACTTTTTAAAGAAACTTGGACATATAGGGTGAGTGAAAATTAGGTGACAAGAGTTATACCAAGATTTAAAACCTGGGACAGTGAAGGAATGGTGAATCTCTCGGCAGAAGTAGGAAAGTTCATAAGAGGTGAATATTTCAGGGAAAAAAACAGAATATGATATATGTTGGAGTCATGTTTGAGCAGCTTATGGAGTGTGCAGTTGAAGATGTCCAAAACTCAGGGACTGGTGAAGAACTGGAACTGAGGAGAAAGAATATGGCTAGAAATGTGATTGTATTATGATGATAATTGAGTCCCGGAATATTGATGAGATCATTAAGTGAAAAAAATATTTTAAAAAATATTTGCCCAGAATCACCCATATATTAATTTTCTGATGACGGATTTGATTTTAAGACAACCCTGACTTCAAGTTAGTGTTCTAGACAATGTGCCATTTAGCTACCAAATGAGGACTAACGTAAAGCAAAATCCATTAGAAATATGCATAATCATTCAAAGCAACTTTTTATGTTGACCATGTCCAAAATGTATTTCGCCTTATTCTGAAACCTTAACACTTCACTCTTCTGTTGGTAACATATTTCATAATTAGTCCTATGGAACCATGGTTTATCATTATACTAGAGTTCCCAATTCTTTCAAAATTGTTTGCCTTTACCATGTGGTGGATATTATGCTTTTTTTTTCTTATTTTATTCCATTTGCTCTGCATCAATTCACACAATCCCCCTCATGTTTCTTTGAAGCCATCTCTCATGTCACTACTTACAATACATATTCCATCATATTTTAAACTATAACTTATTTATAATTTCATTAACTTATGGGCAACTTTTCAGATTCCCAGTCTTTGCTGTGTGAAAAGAGATGTAAATCGGTTTGTACATCATTAGGGTTTTGGTTTTGTCTCTCTTTTTTGTTGTTGTTGTTTAACACTATTGCCTCCTGCAGTTTGCATTCCCTATAATTCTGCCTGCCAACTTTGCATTCCCTCTCACTTCCCTGTAGGGTGAAATTTTGTTTTTGTACCCACCTCTGTGAATGTGTAGTCTTCATTCCTTTAACCAGTTCAGATGAGGGTGAAGTTTTAGTGGCAGGTGCTCCCCCCACCTCTTTTCCTTGTTTATATAATTTCTACTTCTCTACCCTAATTGTGTGAGATGATTTTCTCTCACCTTCCTTTCTCTTCCAGTCCCCCTCTTCAGTGTATTTCTTTCCAACTTTATTTAAGTTCTCACCTTAACCTATCACTGAAGATAATCCGACAAATATCAACACGTGTAGGCCTTGTATAATTCAACTCAATTATTATTACCAATGACAAGCTTTAGAAAGGATAGACAGTTCATGTCCTCATATCTGAATATATTCGGTTTATACTTGTTTGGTCTCTTGTGGTTATTCATTCTGGCTTATGTTTTAGATTTCTCTTAACTTCTATGTTTGAACTCTATTTTTTAGACAGCTTTGATATTTTCATCATGATTGCTGAGAAGTGTAATATGTCATCAAAAATCCATTTTCCACCTCAGTAGTATTATACGGGGTGTAATGGTTAGTAAGTCAGTTTATCAGTACTCCCACATATTTTGCCTTCTGAAATATTTTTTTTCCAAATTCTCTGCTCCTTAATAACTGTGGCTTCTATATCATCTCTATGTCCTCAGTACTTTAATTATTTCCGTTTACTTGAAACATTTTTTTCTTTTGCTTTAAAATTTTGAATTATAGTTATAATGTTCCTAGAAGAGCTCATTTTTGTGTATCTTTTAGGAGATGCCAAGCGAATCCTTTCTCTTTTTTTACTTGGCCCTAGGATGCTGGATATTTTCTTTCAAGATATACAAGATTGGTGTATAATCTCATTTTAAATTACCATGACATTCAAATATTCAAAGGTCATTTTAATTATTTTTTATCTTCAGTCTATTTGCCCCAGGCAATTTTTGTTTTTGTTTTTGTTGTTGTTTTTCGGAGGTATTTTACATTTTCTTCCTTATTTTTGTCTTTTCACTTCCTTGTAATATTTCTTGTCTTGTACGTCATTGACTTCTATATGGTTCATTCCAATTTTCTGAGGTTTTGCAACTTAAGTAAGGTTTTGTACTCCTTCTGATAAATTTTCTCTTTACCATTCTTTCCTTCATAGGTCTCCTTTCTTTTTATTTCCCCTTATACCCTCTCTTTTAATTACAAAATCATTTCACCAATTGAATAAAACCTTTCTTCCTTTGTCTTTCAAGGTATGCTACCTGAGTTTACGTAGTACACAGATTGTTTTTCTCTGAGTCTTTGCTTATAGCAGAGCAAATGTTTTGGAGTCATTTTCTTCCTTTGCTTCTGAGATTTGTGCATTTTTTAAAATCAATTATTGCAAACTCTTTCCTGATTTGGAGATTAAGATTAGATTTGGGTTCTCAGGTACCTTGAGAGAAAAGGTCTGGGGTAGCTCTAAGGAAGCTTTCTGGGGGTGTTCAGTGTTGTATTATTCCAGGACCAGAGGGAGAGAGTAGAGACGTAAGATTTAAAGTCACAAAAGTCTTTGAATCCAGTTCAAAGTCTGGTGGCCCTAGTCTGAGCATTGTTAGCTCCTGTAATATATTTTGGTCTGAAACATCCCAAATAATGTCTGAACTTAGTCCTCATCATCCACGTAAGATGCCATATTATTTAGAATGACAGTCAACATACTACTGTAAACTCATCACTGGTCAGGATTCATGCCTGCTATTCCTCTGCAGACTAGGCTTGATCCTAGAAAAGAAAACTATGTTTTTCAACTCTGAACTACATATTACTGGGGAGTCTAGGGTGATGGGGGATCATCATAACGAATACATAATTCTCAAAAAACGTGATTAGAGATTGTGATGAAAAGGAAAACTGTGAAAGGAAAATGACTTATCATATGATGATAGCTCTATGGCTGAAAAGCAAATCAGAGGACATCTAGCCTAGTCCCCCTTCTCCAATTAATAGATGAGAAAGTAGATTCCAGGAAAGTAAATGAAAACTGAAAATCACATAAAATAACAGAAGTGACATGTTCCCTTTTAAAATTTATGCTCCTTCTGCATCTATCAGCAACAATTTAAGTGCGTACAATGTGTCATACAATATTCTAAGTACTGTGATATTTCAGTTCTTTTATATATTTGCATTTTCATAACTGAGGAGAATACCTAGCCCATAGTAGGTACTGAATAAATGCTTATTTACTAACTCACAAAGTGAATGCACATGCACATGCACAAACACATATGTGTATATATACATATATATGCATATGGATATATATAGATATATGTGTGGTGTATACACTACATATAAAGAGAATAAATTTTAATTAAGATAGCAACTAAATATTGATTTACATAATTCTACAAAGTTTACCAAATAATTTATATGAGGTATTGTAAAACTGTACCCAACAGAACCCCAAGCTAATAAATGTTATATGAAATTTAATGAGCAGCAATATGAATTCCAAAAACTTTGAATTTTGCTTCATTCAAAAAATTGGCAAACTGAAATAAAAAAAATCCTGCTGTAATAGTCAACATTCTTGGAAATGTGAGAAGGCAGACATTATGTCACTGTTGACAGACCTATGAATCATTCCAAACTTTTTGAAATTCAATTTTATATTACACTGAAAACATTTTAAAAATGCCCATGACTTTTGATTCAGAAATTCCATTACTTGGAATGTACTCCCAAAGATACAAAGACAAAAATATATGGGAAAAAAAGTGTTTTCCACATGCACATAAAAATTTTAAGTACCACTTTTTTAGGGGGAGCCAAGAATTAGAAATAATTCACATGCCCATCTGTTGAAATATACCTAAAGAAAAAGTATCTTTCATAAATATAATTGAAAGTTTCTTTGTCATAAGAATCAACAGATATGAAAATTCAGGGAAGTACAGACTGAAATTGATACTAAGCAAACATACAGAACTAGGAAAACAAAGTATATAATATATACAGCAATGTTACTGCAAATAATAATTGCTACAAAATTCAACTAAAAACAGGTTAATTTTGATGGCAAAGCTTGGACTTTAAAAAAGTGACTGTGAAAATGCACATGTATCTCATTTTTGAAGAAGTAGAAGATTATGAATGTGTAATTTTATCAATATTGTCAAGATATTTTTCATATTTGTTGACCTAGCTGAATTAATTGTCTTAGGTTTTTTCTTATTTTAAATCTGTTCCAAAATGTGCAATTTGGGGTAGAAAAGTGGAAAATGATGTATTTGGAAATGAAGATCGTATAAATGAAATATTTCAATGAAAAACAGAAGGAATGATGAACCAAAAGTCATTAATCAAACTAAAAATTTTATTGCGTTTGGAGGGTTTGCAAAAATGATCAACTACCTCAAGGATTAGAGAGTGTTAGATATGTTAGAAAACCAAAAAAGGCAAAAATAAGCAATTGACTATTAGTATTATGAGGACTCAAGCAATTTAAAGAATTCATGAGAATGTATAACAGTCTCAGTGTAATGAATAATTGGTTTAAATTCAGGAAAAGAATGCAGTAGTATCAGAGAAAAGTTTTGTTATTAAAATAATGGAGATAGAGTAATTCTAAGAAAAGAGGAATTTTAAGTTATAATTAGCAAGGGGATTGACTAAAGTGAAATGCAAAAGAATACAATTAACACTGAAGAATTTGAAAAAAATGTGAGGTCACAATGTTAGGGATGGCATCAATCTACATTTTTACTAATGAGAGGAGATGGAAGTAAAGACAACAATTCGCTTGGAAGCCATTGAAAAAGTGGAACATATACTTACGAGACAGGAAATTAAATAAAAAGATGATGAGAATAGTGTACAAAGTTAATGTGAAAATTAATGAATGATAGTGACAGAGAGAATAATTCTTTTTTTAATTTTTATTTCATTTTATTTATAAATGTTCTAGAATCACTTCCTTAAAATTAAGATTTTATACCCCCACACCTTCCCCCCCTACGCCCCTCCCTCCCCATGACAGCATACAATTCTGTATAGGTTCGACATATACTTTCCTATTGAGCATATAATTCTTGAACCAAACAGCTGTGAGAAAAAAGGTGTTGGCATAAGTGAATGAAGGAAACTTTCCCTTCTAAAAGGGAAGACATTGAGAATTTGGGTATTTAATTGAAGTTGTTTCTTTTTGAACAATCAGGTACATTGCATTTTGCATAAAGTTGCGCCAAAACTCATTTTCTTATCTTTTCTTTTTATTTAGTATTTTATTTTCCCCAGTTAAATGTATAAACAACTTTAACATTCTTTTTATTTTTACTTTGAATACTAGATTCCCCTTCCTCCCTTCACCAATGAGAAAGCAAAAATTACCTATAGGCTTTATATGTGTAGTCAAGCAAAACTTATTCATAATACTAGGGTGTACGGTGTGTTCAGGGAGGACCAGTACTGGTACCTTTGGTGTGATGGCCTGCCAAGCCATTTTCGGGACTCTTTCTACCTTTGGTGTCCCCCCCGTTACACCTAATTCACACCCAGGTAAACATTTTCAGCAGATGTGCCAAATCAGGTTGAGGGTAACCAGGGTTCTCAAACACATTGATGAGTTAGGGTCATGTCTACCTCAAGTATGTGAAGAATTCATCTAGTAGCATTGTCAGACGAGAAAAATTTGTTCCAACCGCCATGAAGGCAGAGGAAGTAGGCAATGTGGAGAGCTTAGAACTTGGTTAGACTGCATCCTGAGCCATTGCCACTCATCTTGACTCTGTCCTGTCACTCGACTATGATGGCTCTGGAGGAGAGAGTAAGGTTGACGATTTCGTGCAACTCTGTCTCACTTAAATCCAATTTACACAGGAATCAAAAGGCATCACCCATACCATTTCACGATTATGCCTCAAAGTCCTGTGGCAATAGGTAAGTGATGAAGCAGTAGGTGTGGAGACACGAGGAGCTGTGGTCATAACCCCGCAAATAGGCAGCCCAGGACATAGGGTCATTTCCCACTGGAAACAGCAGCCCCCTGGGTGTCTGAGCAGGCTTTTAAAGTTAGCACTGCTCACCTCCTGGTATGAGGAAGGGGGATAGAAAAGGTGACTTAAACATTACCTGCCTACCCAACTCTGGCCTGATTACCACGGCAAGACACACAAAATGTACGAAAACATCTGCAAAGATGATTCTACTCACCTAAGTTTTCAACATTAAATGACCATTGCTGTTGCTGTTTCCAACTCTATTTCTCCCTAGGACTCCTTGCCAAGTCTGGTAGTCTGAGCCTACGCTAACATTAAAATCACACAGAATTATAAGCTTGTCCTCTTTTGGCACATTGGCAATAAGGATCTCTAGATCTTCATAAATTTTTATTTGATTTCATCAGGGTTTGTCCTGGTGGGAGCATGACTAATAAACAATACAAAATCCAGTAGACCTGCAAGAAGAACTGCTCTTGTTGCTAGGGAACTCAACAGGTATCATATGGAAACATCATCCCTGAGTGAAAAAAAGGTTGACAAATGAAGGGTAGCTTACTGAAGTTGGAGCTGGGTACACCTTTTCCTGGAGTGGGTACAGTGAACGGGGAGCACCGTGAAGCTGGTGTGGGTTTTGCAATCAAAGCCAATCTAATAAACGAGGTAGTATGCTTGCCAAAAGGAGTGAATAACAGGGTCATTGCAATGTGATTGCCACTCGCAGGAAAATGCAATGCCACCATCATCTACCTATGCTCCCATCATGACAAACCCTGATGAAATCAAATAAAAATTTATGAAGACCTAGAGATCCTTATTGCCAATGTGCCAAAAGAGGACAAGCTTATAATTCTGTGTGATTTTAATGCTAGCGTAGGCTCAGACTACCAGACTTGGCAAGGAGTCCTAGGAAGAAATAGAGTTGGAAACAGCAACAGCAATGGTCATTTAATGTTGAAAACTTGTGCATCGCATGACTTTCTCATAACGACCACTGTCTTCTGTTTACCTAAATGCAACAAAACTTTGTGAATTCACTCTCGCAGCAAACACAGGCATCTAATACGTTATGTGGTTGTAAGGAGAAAAGACAAACAAGATGTGAGAGTGACAAAGGCAATGCATGGTGCAGAATGCTGGTCTGATCATAGACTTATCCTTTCAAAGATAAATATCTGCATTCATCAAAAGTGCTGATCCCAAGGCAAAATTACTACCAGAAGAATTAATGTCAACAAATTAGAGTGCTTCTGCGAGCATGGACAGTTTGCAGCTGACTTGGAGGGAAAGTTGAGCCAACACACAGTTGGCAACAGTGGAGCAGAAAAGGAGTATGCAGTGTTCAGAAATTTGGTGTACAGCACTGCATTTATTCACCTGAGTCAGAACACTCACAAACACCAAGGCTGGTTTGATGAAAGTGATGGGGAAATTGAAAAGCCGCTAGATGGAAAATGAGAACTCCACAGGATTTACCAGCAAGATACTTCAACCACTTCTAAGAACGGAGAATTTAATTCCATCAAAAGAAAAGTACAAATGAAGCTTAGAGAGATACAGTATTCATGGCTCAGTAAGAAGGCAAAGGAAATTCAGTTTTATGTTGATAGTAATAATCCAAGACCCTTTTATGATTCCCTGAAAGTTATTTATGGATAAAAACCTATGGTCATCAAAACAACTCAGTGCTGATGGAGACATATTTATTAGTGATAAGGCCATGATCCTAGAGAGATGGGATGAGCACTTCTATAGTGTTCTCAACAGAACTTCATCAATCATTGCAGAAATAATTGACCATTTACCTCAGGTTGAAGTCAATCCCTCCTTAGTTGAACTTCCTATTGAATAAGAGGTTTGAGGACTACTAGCCTCCTTTCAAGTGGCAAAGCACCTGGTGCTTATGTTATTCCAGATGATACTTACAAGGTAGGAGTCCATGGCTCATACAAAAGCTGACTGAAATTTTCCAGGTTATATGGTAAGAGGAGGTTATCCCCCAGGAGTTCAAGGATGCCTCCATTGTCCATCTCTATAAGGGTAAAGGCAATAGATTTTCCTGTGATAATCACAGGGGGATCTTCCTCTTAGTCACTGACAGCAAAATTCTTGCTGAAGTCTTCTTAATAGGCAGATCCTTCGCCTGGAAGATGGTCATATACCTGAGAGCCAGTGTGGCTTCAGAAAGGGCTGAAGAACAGTAAAGTGTTTGCTACCCGACAAGTCCATAAGAAATTCTAGGAGCAGAACATAGGTCTGTACACATCGTTTGTAGATCTGACCAAAGTATCTGAAACTGGTAGTATTGAGGTCTTATGGAACATTATGTCAAAATTTGGTTGCTCAGAGAAGTTCATCAATATTGTATGTCAATTTCATGATGGCAAGTTTGCCCGGATTCTGGATAATGGACAAAACTTTTGTGCCTTCCCAGTCACCAGTGGAATGAAACAGTGCTGTGTGCTTGCGGGTCCCATGCTTTTTAGTATGAAGTTTTCAGCTATGTTGACAAATGCTTTCATTGAGGATGAACGTGGAATCAAGGTAAACTACCGTACTGATGGTAAGTTCTTCAATTTGAAAAGGCTACATGCCAAGATCAAAGTGGAGAACGTGTTGGTAAATTATTTTCTGTTTGCAGATTATTGTGCACTCAGTGCAGCCTCTGAAGCTGAGATGCAACAAAGTGTGGATCAATTCTCTGCTGCCTGTGCTAATTTTGGCCTAATAATTAACACCAAAAACAACACAGGTACTCCATCAGTCACCACCACCCCTCCCATCCATATGTGGAACCCTCGTTTACAACAAATGGAGAAGTTTTGAATGCTGTGGATAAGTTCACTTACCTTGGTAGTGTACTTTCCAGGGATGTACACATTGGCAATGAGATTGATGCACACATTGCCAGAGCTAGCTCAGTGTGTGGAAGGCTCTGAAGAAAAGTTTGGGAGAGAAGAGGTATTAGGCTGACTACCAAATTGAAGGGCTACAGAGATATTTTGCCGACTTCATTGTTGTATGCCTGTGAAACATAGACAGTCTAACAGCGCCGCATCAGGAAACTGAATTGCTTCCATTTGAACAGTCTTAGGAAGGTTTTGAGGATCATCTAGCAGGATAAGGTACCAGATGCTGTAGTCCTTGCTTGAGGTGAACTGCCAAGTATTCAAACTATGCTTCAGAGAGAACAACTACAATGGGCTGGTCACATTTTTCAAATGCCAAATGTACACTTGCCAAAAAGATTATTATTGGAAAACTTGCATGGACAGCTGATCATAAGGTGGCTAGAAGAAATGATACAAGGACAGTCTCAAGGTGTCTCTCAAGAATTTCATACTTGACCGTGCAACATGGGAGACACTAGCAAAGGATCACTCAGGATAGCATACCCACATAAGAAAATGTGCAGTGCTCTTTGAGCAAAGCAGAATTGAGATAGCACAAAGCAAATGCAGGACGCACAAATTTTGGATATTCACCACTAATATTCCCACGGACTATCTGTGCCCAACCTGTGGTAGAGCATTCCAAACTCATATGGCTCTGATCAGCTATAGTCAAACACACTGAAATTTCACTTTACAGTGGTAATTTCATTTTGATCCTCTTCGAAGACAAAGGACTACAACCAACCAACCAACCAGTTCATCATAGTCATGTTGTGAAAGAAAGCATATACAAAAAAACCTTCACGGAAAGTAGAGTAAAAAAAAGAATACTTCAATAGGTATTGAGAAAGTTTCAGTTCTTTGTCTAGGGATAGAAAAGAAAATTTTTCATCATCAGTCATTTATAGTTGTCTTGGATCATTGCACCAATGAGAATAGCTAAATCATTCATACCTGATCGTCTTACAATATTGCTGCTAGTCTCTAAACAGTACATTTCTTTCATTTTACATCAACCAATGCAAGTCATTCCAGGTTATTCTGAGACCATGGTGCTCAATATTTCCTATAGTATAATAGGATTCCATCATAATCATTTGCCACAATTTCTTCAACCATTCCCCAGATGATAGACAACACCTCAGTTTTTATTTCTTTGAACTGCCCTCCCCAGAAGAAACTTGGTATCAATATTTTTGTACATATAGGACTTTTGGCTTTTCTTAATCTCTTTTGGGATAGAGAACTAATAATCTTACTGATAGGTCAAAAGGAATGAATGATTTTATGGCTCTTGTTTCAATATTGTAGCATTGTCTCAAATTGTTATACAGAATTGTTAAGAAATTATGTATATATATATATGTAAAATTATTATATATAAATTATATATGTAAGCAATTATATACATATATATAATTGTTATACAGCTATAACATTGTTTCAAATTGCTTTACAGAATTATTGAATAAATTCCCAAATCCACCAATAATACATTAATATGTCCATTTTTCCCCACATTGCCTCCCACATTTATCATTTACCTTTTCTATCCTATTAGCCAGTCTAATAGGTATGAGGTAGAATCTCAGAATTGTTTTAATTTGCGTTTATTCAATCAGTACTGAGAGTATTGTTTTCATAGAGTTATTGATGACTTTGTTTACTTCATCTGAAAACTGATCAGATCTTTTATCACATGTCAGTTGGACAATGGCTCTTATTTTTATGTTTGCCTCAGTTCTCTCTCTCTCTCTCTATATATATATATATATATATATATATATATTTGAGAAATGAGGCCTTTATCTCTGAAATTTGTTTCAAATTTTTTATAGTTACTATTACTAAGTGCATTCCCCTTCCAACCTATGTCTCGGCCCAATTGTTTATTCTACTCCATTTTTCCTCTTACGTTTTGCTGCTCCTCAAAAATGCTTTGCTTTTGACTACTCCTCTCCTAATTTACCCAACATTCTAACACCTCCCTCTCTTGTCCCGTTTCTTTCCAACTTTCCTGTAGGACAAGGTAGATTTCTATACACAACTGGGTATGTGTGTTATTCATTTGTTGAGCTAATTCTGATGAGAGCAAGTTTCCCTCACTTCTCCTCACCCCCCTCTATTTCATTTCACAGTAAAAGCCTTTTCTTGCCTTTTTAATGAGACCTATGTTACCTCTCTCTTATTCTTTCTCCCCGTATATTCCTCTCTCACTCCTTAATTGTATTTTTATATACCATCCCTTTACGTTCTACTCACACCTATGTCCTCTGTCTCTGTATGCTTCTTCTAATTACCCTAATATTAAGAAATGTCTTCTGAGTTACAAATATCATCTTCTCACATAGCAATAAAAGCATCACAAACTTATTATATCCCCTATGATTTCTCTTTTCTGGTTATTTCTTTAAGATTCTCTTGAGTCTGGTATTTTTAAATCAAAATTTCTATTCAGCTCTGCTCTTTCCTTCAAGAATGCTTGGACGTTTTTTATCTCATTGAATATTCATTTATTTTTTTCTCCTGAAGGATTCCACTCACTTTTGTTGAATAAGTAATTCTTGGTTTTAATTCTAACTTCTTTTCCCTCCAGAAATCATATGCCAAAGACTCAGACTCTTTAATATAGAGGCTGCTAAAAGTTTCGTTTTCTTTACTGTGGATCCGTGACACTTAAACTGTTGTTGGTGGTAGTTTCTGGGCACTTGCAATATTTTCTCCCTGATTTGGGAACTCTTAAATTTGACTGTAGTATTCCTGGGAGTTTTCATTTTGCAATTTCTTTCAAGAACTTCTCGGTACATTCTTCCAAATTCTGTTTTACTTCTGGGTCTATAATATAAGAGTAGTTTCCCTTGATAATTTTTTGAAAGATGATGTCTAGGCTGTGGTTTTGATCACTTATGGTAATTTATGATTATAAATTATCTCTTCTGAATCTATTTTCCAAGTTAGTTGTTTTTTCCAATTAGATATTTCCCATTGTCTTCTTCCCCACCCCATTCTTTTAATTTTGTTGTATTGTTTCTTGATTTCTCATAGTAATTTGCTTTCATTTTCTCCATTATCACTTTTTGTTTTCCTTTTGGACAGTTTATGATATTCTCTTCATGCCCTTTTTTTGACAACTTTTTTCCCATTTAGACTAGTCTTTTTTAAAAGTGTTATTTTTTTCAGTATTTTTCTTGCATCTCTTATACTACACTGCTGATACATTTTTCATTATTGTCTTGCTTCACTCTAATTTCTTTTTCCAATATTTCCTTTACCTTTTCAAAATTTTTTTTGAGAAGCTTAATGGACTGAGATCAATTCATA
Source organism: Potorous gilbertii (assembly GCA_028658325.1). NCBI lineage: Eukaryota > Metazoa > Chordata > Mammalia > Diprotodontia > Potoroidae > Potorous > Potorous gilbertii. The sequence continues at coordinate 636,712,242 of CM053769.1, forward strand.
TTTTCCTTGGAGACTTTAGACATAGGAGATTTTATTTTGTTGTATTCTTCTGAATATGTGTTTTTATCTTCCTTGTCACCAGAGTAACTTTCTATAGTTTTTTCCATTGTTTGTTCATTTTTATGGACTATTAGTTAAATTTTAACTCTTTGTTAAAGTAGGACTCTGCTTCCAAAGTTTAGGATTCACCCTCCCAAGATTCAATGGGTTTGTGCAGCTGATTTCAGATATATGTCTAGGGCCCTGTAAGTTTTCAGTACTGAGGGGAGTGTCCCCTTTCCACTGTAGCTGCAAGCTCGGCTATGTAATAAAAAATTAAAATAAATTTTAAAAATTGAATTAAAATGTCTCTTAAAATCATGATCAGTGAGCTTCAGAGGAACCTGGAAGCTCATATCCACACATATTGGCATAATTTAGAGATATTAAGGGTTTAGTTCCAGACTAACACAATAAAGTGAATATCAAAATCCTATAAGTCACACACTGTTTTTCTTTCTCAGTGCAGTGAGGAGTTACGTTTATATCATAGTCTATTAAGCTGCTATTTGTTTGACAATAGAAGCCTAGGTTTCACCTGTGTCGATTTTTAATATGAATTCCTCTCAAAATTTAGTCATTTCTAGCTTTTAATTTAGAGTGAGAGACATAGGACTCTTTTTTGTCATTTAAACCCTTAGAGACCACTGTAGCGTTGTTAATTGTTCTAATAACAAAATTGTTTAATCTCAAGAAATAGGGAGGGAAAGAGAAAGGGAGGTATAGCAAGTTGGTGGAGCAGTCAGAAAACACAGCATTTATTGATTGAATTCTCTCCCTTATAAATGTGTAGTTCATGGTGTGCAAAAATAAGTGTAATAGTAAACTCAAAGGTCACTGATCACAAATCACCATAAGATATATGTCATTAGTGGAAAAGTCTGAAATATTGTAAGAATTACTAACATGTGACACAGAGACAGGATATGAACACTAAAGTGGGGGGAAATGGTGCTGATAAATTTATAGCGTCCATAAACATTCAATGTCCAAAAAGAAACAAAAATCAAATGTCCATGAAGGACAATACATTGAAATGTAATAAAATGAGGTATATCTTCATATGTATATACATGTAATCTGTATGATTTTATGCTATACATGTATGCATACATATATGCGTGTGCATAGATACATGTATATATGCATGCGTATGTATAAATACCCATGCATAATGCATGTGTATACACATGTATATTTATCTATAAATGATTGTATGTAAATATGCATATACGTATGTACACGTACATATATATACACATGCATATATGTGTATACAAACAAATATACATATATACACACATATGTGTATTATGTGTGGGTCTATATGTATCCACATCTCTAAATTTATATCTCTGTGGAACATCCATATGTCTATATCTACTTATCTATACGTATATCTATGTCTATAGCTATATATTACTGAAATATCATTATGAGTCCCCTTCCCTTAATAATATCAACAGAGACTAATGTGTTATCTTGGACTGTTGAGGTCTGTTTTAATATTCTGAATAAGACCCACATGATTATCACTTCTATTTTAGTCTCCAATTGTAATTCTTAATGACTGGCAATAGTGTTACAGCCAGAAATAAATTTGTTACTAAATGTTATCTATGTATAGATCTGCAGGCTAGCAGTTAGGCAACTTCACTTAGTCACCTTACTTATGATCAGAATCAAAACAAAATTAGGGAACTTAATTACAATGAGATTGCTCAGAAATACTAAAAATAATCTTTTAAGTTTATATTTTGAAAGAGAAGGTTTTGAATGTTATTCTTTAGTCAAAGAATATTTTTCCTTTCTTTATGTTTTTAATATAGTCAATATTAATTTTGTTTCTATTGAAACATAACGCGAAATGAACAGTATTTTCTTCTTATGTAAAATGTCACTAGGATTTTCAGAGATAGAGATAGACACACTCAGTCAGAGACACAGAGAAGGAAATCACTATAAAAGGTATGTATGGTGTTTAACAGGGGAGTTTTTTAATCTTGATGATTTTACCAGATTGTAAATTTTTCATTGTGGCTTGATAATCTATTAAGAGAAGTAGGGGTTTGGGAGGAATAATAAAGGCTTTTAATTATATCTTCCAACACGAGGCATTTTTTTTTCTAATTAGCCCATTTATGAGAAGTTTGATAACATCTCCCTGTTATACCTCAGTGACTAGGCCTGTTTCCTGAGATGAATTGGTTGGTTTAGCACTACCCTCTTTATGCCTCCTAGGTTGTGGATTTAATTGTTGAAGTCTACTGTCATCACAAGATTAAGTGATTTAAATGATTAAATACTTGGAAAAACTGAGTCTCTCAGAAGTGTCTCTTTTCTCACCACATCTAAGAAGTGCTTCCTCAAGAGCTTAGACACTTTTTCACTTTTGCCCCGCCTTTTGTTCACCTGAGAGTTTCTAAAAGTACAGGAGGTGAAAGAGCATAATTTCCTATCTTTCAGCAGCTCCTATCGACTTCCTTATTTCAAAAGCCTAAGGAGAGCTGGATTTATTTGCCCAGGTACCGGAAAGTAAAGTTTCTGGAATATAAGAATTGCCAGTAACCCTTAAATTCCAGCCTTCATGTTTGCATTAATGACACACTCACATTAAGTACTTCTGTAGGGAAAAGTTTTCTTGGCAGAAAAGGTGTGAATTACAGACAGTATGAGCCAGGAATCTATAATTTTAGCCTCTGAAGGGAGGTTTTCTGGGCAATCACCCCGTATCAGATTTCTAATCTTACCTCTAAAGTGTTTAAGACTCAAGATGGTTAAAGAAAGAAAGATTTCTTATCACATGAATTTTGATTATATTAAACTTTGCAATAGTGAATAGTCAGAAGTATTATATATCCAATGTTTTGAACTATCTAATCATATTATGATACATAAAGAAAGTTAGAGGATTACTTTGCTCTAATAAACTGCAAACAGAAAGAATTTCAATAAACATATAAATAAATAGATTTATGTAAAATAATAGAATAATGAAAAATTTAAACAAAATAGCTTTAGTAACATAAATGAAATAATATCAAGAGCAAAAGTTCAAATTATTGTGTAATGATGCCTCTAAATAATTGAAGCTGACACATTACTTTCCTTTGTGTTAAGAAGGGACAAACATGTACCTCAGCCTCTGTTCTGAGCCCAGTGGAGCAAGTCCTATCCAGAAATTCAACATGTCTATTTACAAGACCCAGGCAAGAGAAGTTACAGGCATGTTACTTAACTCAGTTTACCTCAGTTTTCTCAACTGTAAAGTAAACTGGAGAAGAAAATGGAAAAACACACCAGCATTTCTCCCAAGGAAACTCCAGATGTGGTTGAGGAGTGTCAGCTATGACTGAAAAATCACTTAACAAGAACAAGAACAACAACATTTCAGTGACGAATCGATTTTGGTACAAATGTGGCCACAGTTCGGGAGAGGTAGTAGATCCTAACTTGTTTGACTTGAGCTTCTGTTCACAGTTGAAGTCACATTCTCTTCCTCTAACCTGAACTTTTGTTTAACTAGAGCTTTTTAAAATATAAAGAAGTTTAGTGTAGTGGAACTAAATAATAAATTTCATTTTAGAAGCTGTTGCCCTCCTGTCAAATGCTTTTTATTCCAGCTGGCTATTTCGGTGATGAGTACAGAGACATATCCGCCTCCTGTTCTATGTCTTACTCCAGGATTCAAATGCTCCTGCAGAGAGAGTATAAGTCTGATGACTTTGCACTGTTCTGCTGCAATAAAATCCAATTTACTTTCAAGTCATCACATCACCTGTCTGATACCATGTAGCAAAGGAAGGATAGACAAAAAAAAGAGATAAGTAGCATCACATATACGTTTGTCTATATACACACGTGCATACACACATTATATATGTGTGTATCTGTATATATGCATACGCATGTATAGACATATACGCACATACAGTTTTATACACATATGCATATATAAACATACACATACATGCATATATACATATGTGTACTTGCACATACATGTATTAATAAGCTTTGGAATTATCTTCTTTTAGATCTTCTCTTTGTAGAGCTTGTCTTAACTTTCTTTTATGTCCGCAGAATGTTAATTTTATTTTAAATTTTGAACTAAAATAATGACACATTAAATAGGCCAGAACTTAAAGAAAAAGTCACAGCAAGCTAGATATTGAGTGAAAAATAATACGAAAACATTTAATAAGGATAAATTCAATGACAGCAGTAGATAGCAGTTCATCCTAAAAACAGAAGATCTTAGCTTTGTATCTCAGTGTATTGCAATTCAGTATAATAAAATTTGGGCTAGTCACATAACTGTGATTGTCTCAGTTCCTCATATGTAAAATGTACTGGAGAAAGCAGTGGCAAACCATTATAATATCTTTGTCAAGAAAACCCCAAATTGGGGATCACAAAGAATCAAACATGACTGAAATGATTGAAAAACAATGACAAGAACATGAGGAACAGCTGATATAACAGCTGAAAGACTAATACACTTTTAGATTGCAATAGAAAAATTCTACTATTTATGTATTCTGTATAGGATTTACCACATCTGGAGGAGTGTTTGCACTTCTGAGGATAAGGATGTTGTTTGCTGCTATGCAAAAATGAAGGGACTTAGGCTGCACGACATTTAGTAATTCCACTTTTTTAACCAGTGTGTCAAAAAAAAAAAAAACAATTAAGTGCCTACTAAGTACAAAGTAGTGAGGATAAAAAGAAAATAATCTAGCGTTTGAATGGTACTAAATACACAAAATAAATACATTCTGTAGGTTTGTCAGTTGCAGAAGCCATTATGTATCTGAACTTCACAGAGACATTTTGTTCACCCTCCCTTTATATGAATAAAACTTTCAAGAAAATTCCTAATCGCAAAATGGTGTAAGGTAGCTTCTTTTTATTTCCTTATTATATTTTTCCCATATCTTTATCCATGAGGTTTTCTTCTACAATATGCTGCCTGTATAGAATATATTTATAAAGCTCTTAATACAGTTTCTACTGTGTGGTAGGTGGTTAATAAATGCTTATTTCCTTTTCTCATGCTACTACAACTGCAATTACCATAATTAATATAACTACTATTATTAGCACTATTTCTACAACTGTTTTTAGAAATGGTTCTCCTGCTCCTCCTCCTCCTACCAATACATATATGAGATTATTTTGTAGATTAGATACAAATATGAGAAGAGCATTAAAAGATTTTACACCATTCAGAAAAGTATGAATGATTACATTATGCTTTCAGAATATCAGTGAAGAGAGAAAAGGAATATTCTCAAACAGAAGTAAGCACTTAATAAATATTTAATTGATTGTACGATTGATTAATTAGAATGATTAGTTTTATCTCCGCTATTAAGTAGTGGTTTGGAAAAGAAAAATTGGACTTATTCTGCCAATGACTAAAATGAAGAGAAATAAGTAGAGACTTCAGAGAAGACCTATTTTAACTTAATATAAGGAAAAAAGTTTGTTGACAAGTGTTTTTTAATGTATAATGACCTTCCTATTAATGTTGTGTTTTCTGTTTCTTCAGAGGTCTTTTTGTAAAGGTTCAATGATTTTTTTCAAGGGTGCTATGAAAGGTAGCCTGTGTACAGATTGCCCTAGATGACATCGAAGGTTCATTCCAAATCTGAGACTCTGAGATATCAAAATAAGACACATTATAAGGTACATAACTGTCCATAATGCACTGAGTTTAAACTTATGCTGCAAGGAACAATGCTAGGTCTTTCAATAATTTTCTCAAAATTTCTAACTGAGTTAAATCAGAAGTTTTACTATTCCCTGAGTTCACATCAGGCTCTGATGTCAATGTCAGGAACAAGATTTTATAACTCTTGTGATTTGATCATAACACCTATGAGAAAAAGGTAAAGTGAAACAGAGCCAAGAAGAGGGAGTAAAGGCAGGACCTGCATAAAGTCTCCACCAAATTCTTTTAAAAATTAGTCTAAACAAACTCTAGAGCAGCAGAACCCAGAAAAAGATGAAGTGAAACAATTTTCCAGCTCAAGAAAATTTGGAAGATTGGCAGGAAAGATTTTTTTTTTAATCAGGATGAGAAAAAATAGTCCAGCACAGGTCACATCAGAGGAGATGAGGTCTCATGTAGAGTAGGCCTCAAGGTGACTTAATCACTTGCAGAAATGGTAATTTCCAGAGCTCTCAGCCCACAGACATTAAAGAGGGTCAGCAGGAAAGGTCTGTTGCAACGTGAGAAGAGTAAGCAAAATCTAGTGAAAGGCCATGAAAGCATGTACCCCACTCAGCAAACGGGAGGCAGTGGGAGTCACTAAATCAGCAGTGGCAATGGCATCAGCTGCTTCAAGAGTCCTCAACCCACAGCTGGTGTAATAGAAAGAACCCCAACATACACACGGTCACTTGCTATCACAGATTCTTGGATCTGGATTTTTAAAAGCAAAGGCAACTTTTTAGAGGTCAGCAATCACTTTAATCAAGCACATGTATTATTCACTTAGTTCAGGGTAAAAAGTCAGCATTCTGAACTTCGGAGAAAGTAAGGAGAAATCTACATCAATAGACAGTACTCCCAAACTATCTGATAGTGAGCAATGCATACATCAGAAAATAACAGACAGATGCAACTGCTTGACCATACACTCAGTTACCAGAGAGGGAAGCACCAACATCTGTGTTTTCAAAGTCAGACCAAGGGTAGGATTATTTAGACACTTCTGAGAGTTTCACCTGATACACAAGCTCCTTCCATAAACTAAGGCCGAAAGTAAAACCTCACCTTCAGAGAATTTATACATCTTGTTTTAGAACCTGGGGGCATCACCAACTTTGAGAACCATTGCATCATTAGAAACTTAACAAAAGTCACAGGCCTTCCTCCAAATCTTCCTTAAATGAGCAGGCCCTCTACTGGGTGGGAAAGATCTTTAATCTCATTAAAATAATTAAAAATAGAAATAAGTATACTGTTTCTAGTTAAAGAAACTCTTCTTTCTGTACCTTATTCCTACTAAAGACTTTTAGTTGGTAAATACAAGATTCAATCAAAGGCACTTGATGATACTAAAACAAAAACAGAGAAAGATTCAACTTTGCTTGCTATTAGACATGGTAAACATGGTCAAGCAATTGATCCAAAGATTACAAAAAGGAGATTGCTAGCACTAAGACAAGATTATGCTGCTTTCCCAGTACTTAGACCTATGTCTGAATGGAAGTCTCAGGATGAAGAATAAAAATAGGCAAGCAGAGTTTGCAGCCACAGTGCAAGGACAGAAAAGACTGCGTGGTCACTCACAGGTCAGAGCACAGGCTAGGAGAGGAGTAAACTCTTTTCCTCAGATTATATCACTTCGGAAGAACTGACAACTTACAATTCCCTAAAAATGTCTCTGAAAATATCCATAGAAACTCCTTAACACTTGGGACAGATCAAGCCACCTCCCCACCCTACCCCCTGGAAAAAGAGCTTACTTTAATAAAGACTTAAATTTAGATGGAAAAATGAACAAACAGCAAAAAAGAAATATTGAGGAGGCACAGCCAAGATGGCAGAGGAGGAAAACACACATGCAGGCTTTTCCTACACAGCCCATAAAATACCTGCAGAGAAGGAGTCTCAACAAATTTTGGAGCAGTAGAAGTGAAGAACAACAGAGTGGAGGAAATTTCCAGCCCAAGATGACCTGAAAGGCCCACAGGAAACATCTGTTGCATCAGGCATGGAGCAAGTGGCATAGCATGGCTCTGGGAGGAAGACACCTCGGGAGTGCAATCTTCAGTCACAGTAGCAATGAATTCCCAATCCCAGCAGCAGTAGTAGTCCACAGATCCCTCAAAACACAGGCACCAAATGTCAGTGACAGGGTTTTCTCAGCTGGCCAGGAAAAGAGAAAGGCCTTCCCATAGCTCTGGCGACAGGCAGTGGCCAGGAGGCCGCATCTGCAGGCTACAGCAGTTTCTACAGCAGCCCCTATGGCAGCCCACCTCCACTGTTGGATTGTAGAATCCCTGTGGGCACTGAATAGCTGACTCAGCTAAGCTGACCTTAGCCCTGTGTAGAGGCCCTGAGGGAACCGATATTTATCTCACATTGAATAGCAGCCTTGCCCATGCGATCAGCTGAAAATCAGTCCCCAGTGCTGGCTTAACAGAACTGGAAGCCAGGTGGCTGTAGAGAGGAAACTGCTAAGATTCTGGGCACAAAAATCTCCAACTGCTCCCAGACCAGTGTATACACTAATTGTGCCACCTTGGAGGAACTGAGACCTTATTGATTCCCAGAGTATAACCTACTCTTGTCAAAAGACCCAAAAGTCAAGTAACTTGTTCGGCAAATGCCCAAAGAAGGGAAACAATAAGACTATAGAAAGTTATTTTCTGGGTGAACAGATATCTTCTCCCATCCTTTAAGATAAGAAAGAAAAATCACCATCAGGGAAAGACATATAAGACAAGACTTCTGTATTACAAAAATTCAAAATAAATATTCAATGGGCTCAGGCCATGGAAAAGATCAAAAAGGATTTTGAAAATCAAGTTAGAGTGGTGGAGGAAAAACTAGGAAGAGAAATGAGAGAGATGCAAGAAAAGCATGAAAAGTGGGACAACAACTTCCTAAAGGAGATCTAAAAAATGCTGAAGACAATAACACCTTGAAAAATAGACTAACTCATTGGGCAAAAACGGTTCAAAAAGTCCATAAGGAGAAGAATGCTTGAAAAAAACAGAATTAGCCAAATGGAAAAAGGAGATCCAAAAGCTCACTGAAGAAAATAGTTCTTTCAAAATTAGAATGGAACAGATGGAGGCTAATGACTTTAGGACAAAACAAGAAATGACACACAAACAAAAAAAAACCAAAAGAATGAAAAAATAGAAGATAATGAGAAACATCTCATTGGAAAAACAACTGAACTGGAAAATAGATCCAAGAGAGACAATTTAAAAATTATAGAACTACATGAAAGCCATGATCAAATAAAGAGCCTAGACATCATCTTTCACAAAATTATCAAGGGAAACTTCCCTGATATCCTAGAACCAGGGGACAAAATAAATATTGAAATAATCCACTGATAACCTCCTGAAAAAGATCCAAAAACAGAAACTCGTAGGAACATTGTGGCCAAATTCCAGAGTTTCCAGGTCAAGGAGAAAATATTGCAAGCAGCTAGAAAGAAACAATTCAAGTATTGTGGAAATACCATCAGGACAACACAAGGTCTAGCAACTCCTAGATTAAGGGATCGAATGGGCATGGAATAGGATATGGAACGAGGACTAAAAACAAGAATCATCTACCCAGTATAACTGAGTATAATTCTTCAGGGGAAAAATGGTATTTCAATGAAATAAAGAACTTCCAAGCATTCTTGATGAAAAGGCCACTGCTGAAAAGAAAATCTGACTTTCAAACACAAGAAAGAAAAGAAGAATGAAAAGGTAAATAGCAAAGAGAAGTCATAAGGGACTTACTAAAGTTGAACTGTTTACACTCCTACATGGAAAGACAATCTTTGTAACTCTTGAAACTTTTTTCAGTATTTGGGTAATAGGTGATATTACACACACACACACACACACACACACACACACACACAAACACACACGCACTCACACACACAGATTTAGAGAGCACAGGGTGAATTGAATGGGATGAATCATGTCTTAAAAATGAAATTAAGTTGTGAGAGAGAAATATATTGGGAGGAGAAAGAGAGAAATGGAATGAGGAAAATTATCTCTCATAAAAGATGCAAGTAAAAAACTTTTCAGTGGAAGGGAAAAGGGGGAGGTGAGAGAAAAAGAATGAAGCTTATTCTCATCACATTAGACTAAAGGAAGGAATAAAATGCACACTCATTTTGGAATATAGTTAGTCTTACACAACACGACTATTATGGAAATCATTTGCAAAACTACACAAATATGGCCTATATGGAATTGCCTGCCTTCCCAAAGGAAGTGGGTGGGGAGGGAGGGATGGGGAGAAGTTGAAAGTCAAAATTTTAGGAACAAATGTTGAGTATTTTTCTTGCAGCTAGGTAATAAGAAATCCAGGTAATGGGGTATAGAAAGTTATCTTGCCCTACAGGACAAAAGAGAAGATGGGGATAAGGGAAGGGAGGGATGTTAGAAGGTAGGGCAGATTGGTGATAGGAGTGATTAGAATACTTCATGTTTTGGGGTCAGGGGAGGGGAGAAATGGGGAGGAAATTTGGATCCCAAAATTTTGTGCAAATAAATTTTGAAAACTTAAATAAATAAATTGAAATACAAAAAGAAAGGAAATATTGACTATTAAAAGTTGCTATGGTGAGGATCAAAACACATACTCAGTAGAAGACAACAAAGTCAAAGCTCCTATATCCAGAGCTATGAATTGTTCTCAGGTCATGGACGAAGTCAAAAAGGGTTTTGAAAATCAAGGAAGAGACAGTGGAAAAATTAGAAGTGAAATGAGAGTGATGCAGGAAAATCATGAAAAAAATGATTCAACGGTGTGATAAAGGAGACACAAGAAAAATATTAAGGAAAATAACATCAAAAAAAAACTCTAGACCAAATGGTAAAAGAGGTCCAAAAAGCCAATAAAGAGAAGAATGCCATAAAAACCACAATTGGCCAAACAGAAAAAGAGGTCCAGAAGCTCAATGAAGAACACAATTCCTTAAAAATTAGAATGTAATATATGGAAGGTAATGACTTTATGAGAAACCAAGACATAATAAAAGAAAATAAAAAGAGTGAAAAAAATAGAATGCAATGTGAAATATCTCATTGGAAAAGCAACTGACCTGGAAAATAGATCTAAGAGAAATAATTTAAAAAATATTGGACTACCTGAAAATCATGATCAAAATAAAACACTAGCCTACATATCATCTTTTAAGAAATCATCAAGGAAAACTTCCCTGATATTTTAGAACCATTGGGTAAAATAAAAACTGAAAAAAAATCCACGCAGCTATTCCTAAAAAGCATCCCAAAATAAATACTCCAATGAATGTTATAGCCAAATTCCAGAGTTCTCAGATCAAGGAGAAAATATTGTAATTAGCCAGAAAGAAAAAAAAAAATCAAGCATCCCCCAACTACAGTCAAGATAATACAAGATTTAGCACGTTTTTACATTTTAGGATCTGAAAGCTTGGAATACGATATTTGGAAGTCAAACGAGCTACAATTGTAATCAAAAATCACTTACATAGAAAAACTGAGTATTTTCCTTAAGGAATATAGTAGACATTCAATGACATAGAGTACCTTCAAGCATTATTAATGAAAAGATCAGAATTTAATAAAAAAATAACCTTCAAATAAAAATTCAAGAGAAACATAAAATAGCGAAGAGATAAGGGAAGTTATGAAGGATACAATAAATTTATACTGTTTATATTCCTCTGTGGGAACATGAAATTTGGAACTCATCTTTCTCATTATAAGGGGAATGAAAAGAAGCATATATAGACAGGGGACACAGGGGTGAATTGAATATGATGAGATGATCTCTAAAAATAAAATTCAGGGGTTAGAGAGGAATGTACTTAGAGTAATAGAAAGGGAGTTTTGGAGTGGGACAAATATCTCACATCAATGAGTCAAGAAAGCACTTTTACAGTGGAGTGGAAAATAGGGCAAGTAGGAGGATAAATCTTACCTTTATAAGAATTGACTCTACTAGGGAATAACACACAGACTGAATTGGGTGTAGAAATCTATCTTGCGTCACAAAAAGGTAAGAGGGTAAAAGGATAAGATAAGGGTGGTGGAAGTGGGGGTGATACAAGGTTGCAGAGATCAAGAAAGGGGGTAATCAGAAGCTAAACACTTTTTTTCATGGTTCTACAATGATTTTATTATAAATAGGTCCTTTTAGAATAAACACACATGGAATTCAATTCTATCTGCAACATTGCTCTAGTAACAGAAGGAGGAAGTGGAATCATGAGAAGAAGCATTGTTAAACATCAGATGACACCAATGGCAGCAGGCACCTCTTCCACATGGTGAACGAACCCAAGCGATTCCGTCAAAGCAAGGCTGGAGGAGGCTGGTACCTCACACTTGGTTCTGTAAACAGAACTGTTTCTTCTCCAGTCACCTAGATCGTCCTCAGTCGAGTTTCTCTGTGAATGCATCTGATCAGAAGGGAAACCACTGCTGTTTGCCTGCAGCAATGTCAAAGCATTCCTTCAACACCCCCTCAAGTGCTTATTGTGGATCTTGAACCTTCGTTTCTTCTGTTACACTAGTTTCTTCCTCTGCTGGATGGGAGCCACTTTCTTTGGTCCAGACTCCTGCATAGAAGAAATACACCGTCGCTTCAGATACTCTTCAGTTTTCTCCTCATCCATAGAATCCACAGTGATCCTTCTCCAAAATTTTGAAATTCTTCATCCATTATAAACTAACAGCCCTTGTCATTGAAAAAAAAAGAATCTTCTTCTTTTCAGGATTCGTGGCAAAGATGATTTGATCCCCTAAGTCCTTGACGACATTCTGGACATTGGGCAGCCCTCTCAATGTCTTCGAGGACAATCCCTACTAAGCCTCTCTGGTCATGCTTGTCTAGGAGCCAAGGGCAAGGCCTACTTATCTTTCAGCATGTACTTGGGCTTGAAGGTGTACTTCCCTTCTACTACTTCAATTTGGGGGTTGTTGACTAGTGCCTCAGACATCAGCCATTGTTTCTGCTCAAACCTTATGTTCAAATACTGGGTCTCATTCAAAATTTCTTCTAAAGTCAGTTGATGGTTTTCACCCCTCTGATTTCAGATCTCCATGTAATTTACAACCTTTGCAAGAGCTCCATATTTGTATTCTGAGACTCCAGAAAGGGATTTGCAGTTAAAGGATCCATTAGTGTGATCTGAATTTTGTTTGGAGCCTGAGGATACTCCCTATGAGAGAGAGAGAGTGAGAGAGAGAGAGAGAGAGAGAGAGAGAGAGAGAGAGAGAGAGAGAGGAGGGGAGGAGAATAAACAGGAAGGTAGGAGGGACACAGTGATAACAATCATTTCTATTAATTTTTTTTTAGTGAAGAGAGGTTTTATTCAGACTTACTGTTGTGAGAGATATCTTTCAAGTTATGTAAATATTATATGTATACTCAGGGTTAACTTCTTTTTTTATCTTAAGGTTTCATTGCTTTGATCCAAATAAAGAAAGATAACGTGTCTGCTGAATTTCTGGCTCCCTAGTAGCACTACTCTACAAGGTAAGAAATGCAGTAAAAGAACTGATAACCTTGAAGAAGAACATATGAAAAGTAGGAAGAACAGAAGCATCATTATGATGGAGGTAAGAACCAATTCACTTAATTTAGTGAGCCTTAATTATGATTCACTCAAACTGTTTTCTAACAGCTGGGTATTTAAAAATATATTATGATGCCTTGTCTGTAATAGATTACATTCTTAGAAATGCTATAAAAATATGACTACTTCCTCAAAGCACGTACAATGAAAGTGGAGTAAGGGATCAGTAATTGGTGCATGGGGTTGTATCTTTCATAGGTTCATGATTTACAGCCACAAATCACTTTAGAGGTCATCTAAAATCAGTACTTTAATTTTCAGTTTATTTATTTTAACATTCTTTTTTTTAATGGGCTACTCTCCCTCACTGCTACCCTTCTCACACTCACTGAGATGGCAAGCAAAATAATACTGGTTATACTTGTGAAGTCATTCATTACATATTTCGATATTGGCCATGTCAGAAACAAAAAAAGAATAAAGATATAAAGTAATGGGAGGGGGAGTTTCAATTATTCCTCAAAGTTGACAGTTTCATTCTCTAGAGATGGCATAGAATTTTTCATTTATGGATCCTTTGGAATTGCCTTTGGAATTCTCTTGATAAGAGAAGCTAAGTCTTTCTCAGTTCGTCATTATCGCAATATAGCTTTTACTGTATACCACATTCTCCTGAATTTTCTCACTCTTGTCCTCTCAGACTTTCCAGAAAATATCCTGCTGATCATTTCTCATAGGACAATGTAATTGCATCACAATGATATTGTACAATTTTATCATCTCCCCAAATGATGAACATTCCCACATTTTCAAAATTTTTACCACTATGAAAAAGCTATGAATATTTTTGTACACACCATAAGTTTTATCTTTTTTTAACCTTTCTGAGATACAGAAAAATGTTGATATTACTAGGCTCTAGAGTATTCACAGTTTACAGCCTTTTGGACATGGTTTCAAACTGTGGTTGGACGTATTCACAGTTACAGCAAAGGTTTAAGAGTATACCTATTTTTTTTTAGAGATAAGATCAATAATTTAAACATTACTGGACTACTTGAGAGCCAGGATCAAAAAAAAAAAGTCAGGAGAGCATATTTCAAGTAATTTAAGAAAATTGCCCTGATATTCCAGAACCCGATGACAAAATAAACATTGAAACAATCCACTGAGGACTGCTGAATGAGATCCCAAAATGAAAACTCCTAGGTCCAAATTCGAGAATTATCGGGTCAAGGAGAACATACAGCAAGGATCCAAAAAAACCCATTTTAAATAGTATGCAAGCACAGTTTGGAATTCTGAGAGTCCTCTCCACCCCCTGGCCTACATCCGCCCAGCTGGTGCTTAGGGTCTGAGATTCAAATGCTCCCAGCCAGTTACTTGACTTCTGAGAGTCGTCTCCACTCCAGCCTAGGTCTTGCCAGTTAGTTCTTTGGGTCTGAGATTCAAATGCTACTCCCCAGCCTCAGGCGGCAGGCTTGACCACTATTCAATGAGAGCTTATCTGCTGGTGCTCAGGTGGGGGCAGGGCCACCTCTCAGGCTCAGTTCCCTCAGGGGGTTTAGTAGAGATCTCTTGTAATGTAGCTGCTGTGGAGCTCCTGCCTGCTCTGGGAGTCTCTGGCCGAACTTCCTCTGCCTCTGCCGCAGCCGCCGCCTCCCGAGGGGGTCCAAGTCCCGGAGATACCCCGCTCCCCTCTCAGCCTGTCTCTCTCACAGACCTGTGCGTCTGTGGGTGGAGGGACCTTCGCAGCTGCTGGAGATTCTAGTCCCTGAAGCCTGCTGGGGTCTGCTCGCTCCTCTCAGTGCAGTGCGGCCAAGTCACGGAGGGGAGCGCTCCGCAGGGCAGGGCTCCGCTCCCGTCCAGAGTACCTTTGCGGTCGGTTTTTCAGGGCTCTCTGTAACGGAAATCACCTTCACCGTGTTGCTGCGCGGCTTCCACTGTTCCAGAATTTGTCAGGTGTTCTTTTTACAGGAAATCTATGGGTTGTGGGTTCGGAGCTAGCAAATGTGAGTCTTTCTACTCTGCCATTTTGGCTCCGCCCCCCCCAGTTTGGATTATTCAGAGCCTAGCAGTTTCTACTTTAAAGGAAAATAGGGCTTAGAGTATGACATTCTGGAAGTAAATGAGCTTGAATTACAACCAAGAATCAACTATGCAGAAAAATTGAGCATAATTTTTCAGGGGGAAAAGACAGATATTCAGTGAAACAGAGGACTTTCAATAATTCTTAATGAATAAAAACAGAGCCAAACAGAAAATTTATACTTCACATGAAAGAATTAAATGAAGTATAAATAGGGAAATAGGAAATAAGACCTATTTTGAATAAGGCAAAACTATTTGCATCCCTACATGGGAGGATGATAATTGTGACTCTTGAGAACTGGATCTTTATTATGGCATTTAGGCATTTTATTCTTAGACAGAGAATGTGAATATAACTTGACTTTAATGTGATGATAAAGAAAAATGAAGGGCTAACGAAAGGATTGTACTGGGGAAAGAAAAAGGAGAGTCATAAAAGGGAAAATTACAGGAAGAAGGGCAAAATAAGAGGAAAAAAAAGAGGGGGATGAACATTGTTTCAACCTTACTCACGTTGAATTTGTCTCAAAGAGGGGAATGGCATACACATTAACTTGGTTCTAGAAACCTATCTTAATACTTAGGGAAGTAGGAGGAGAAAGGAGAAAGAAAAGAGCTGGACAGATGGAAAGCAGAGAGGGAAGGAGGGAAGAAGTAGAGCAAAGAAAAGCAAGGACAATCGCAGAAGGGAGGGGAGATTAAGGGAGGCAGTTGCCAGTAGCAAAACATTAGTGAGGAAGGAAAAGCTAAAAGGAGAGAGAAAAATCTAAACAGGGATGGGGATTCTGCTTACACCTTTGGAAAGGAATAACTTATCTACGAATTGATACATTCACCTTCTGAAGGATTATCAGCCGCAAGAAACTGCAAAATCTCATGGGAAGAAAAGAATTTTTTTTTTTTTGTGGACAGAACATCCAAAGTATCAAAACAATAGATCAAAGCACTAAGGCAAAGTGTTGCTATAAATTCATAAAACAGATGTAAGTCAGACATTTGAGGAGGGACAGGATAAAAAAAAGAATAGCTACAAAAATTAGGATAGACAAAAATGCCCAGTTAGTAATTATAAACGTGAATGTGAATTGAATGGATTCATTCATTTAATGGGAAAGGATGGAAAAATGAATTAGAATCCAACACCCAAATATACATAGTTTATAGGAACCACACTTGAAAAGGCTCTCTCCTCATGTATGCAGAGTTAAGAATTATCCAGAGTTAAGATTAGCAGAATATATATTCAGCTGAGCCCTCCTTCTCCCGAAGGACCTCCCGGTAGCTGAAGGAGGAGACACTGCGGCTGTCACCGGTTTGTGCTCGGCTAGGTGAGTGCATCTCTTCTAGTATTAGCTCCTCAAAGCAAGAGCGGCTCTTGCTGTTGGTCAGGAGCTCCTTGCTCCTGCTGCTCCTGCATTTTATCAGTTCGTTTCCATTCTAGCTGCAGCTGCTGCTTCAGGTCCTTCAGGGCGCCACTCCCCTTCTTCTCCAGAATGCATTATCCATCTGCCACATCCTTCACCTCCTGCTTCAGGAAAGTGATGGTGTCCAGGTGGGCTCCACATAAGGCCTCAGCCTCCTGCAGCCGGTCTTCAACCGTCTGCACCTCCTCCTCTTACCTTGCTGCTCAGCCTTGTGGAGATCCTCTTCCATAACCAGGCTCTCCTGATACTGTTCCTCTAAGGCCTACTCTGAGTCCTTCAGGCACTGCTCAAACCAACCCTTAGCTCCTTCCATTGACTGCAGTTGGGTTTGCAACTCCTCCAATGTCTGCTGTAGGCTCTCCAGCTCGTGAGTCCAAGCCTTCTCCTCCCAGATCTGGGCCAGTGGCTCTTCTTGTCTCCTCCATCCGCTTAAACTCATAGTGAGCCTGCACAGTCATCATATCCTTTTCGGCCTGCAGCCTAATTTAGCCCATCTCCTCCTTGTGTCTTGAATTTTCTGCAGTGCCTCAGCAATTCCTTCATCCAGGTGGGCCTTCCTCTTTTCAACACTCCTTATGAGTGCCTCCAGCGCCAGCCCTAGGACCTGGAGGTGTTCCAAAAGTCGGCCATTCGCCCGCAGGGGTTCCTGGAGCTGAGAGTGAAGATCGTCTCTCTGGCCTGCGAGGGCCTTGAACTCTGCCTGGAGCTGCTGCAGCTTAGTGACCAGACCTAAAGTCTACTCCCACAAGGCACACAGTTCCTGGGCCTTGGCTGTCTGGATCTGGTCCTGCAGGCCCCAGAAGGGCACTGGCATGGTTCCAGCGTTTAGCTTGGCGCTGCTCCCTCAGATTGGCTAGACTCTGGTTGGCAGCCTGAATCTCCTGGTGCAGCTTCTGAGTCCGGGCTAACTGGGATTTGAGATTCACCTCCTAGTATTGCCAGAGTTCTTCAGTTTTATTCCTGCTGTCATTGTACAAAGCCTCCTTCTCTTTCTACAGGAGGAAGTAGCTCGCCTGTTTCTTCAACTTCTCCAACTTGCTTGCCTCCTCCTTCAGCTTTGTCATCTCCACATGCTTCGAGTAGTCTCTTCTCCTCCTTCTCCATTTCCCACTTCATCTCATCGTCTGTCAGTGGGTGTGGGGCTACTGTGCCTCCTGCAGGGACCCCAGAGACCCTGGTCTCATCCTTCCTACCAGTCCCTTGCAGGACAGGGGAACTGGTATGTTCTATCTCATAGCATTCCTGCAGGGCTGTAATGTTATTTTGGGAGGCTATGTTCTCTGCTTGCATGGGGCTATGTTCCCTGTCCATGGGGCTGCTGGCTGTTCTTGGAGGTCGTGGCCCTATGCAACCCTCCCTTAACTGCTGATTCTCTTGTTTCAGTTGCCCAATCTGTGCACACAGCTTGCTGAGCTTCTGAAGAATCGTCTGTTCTGCAGCCATAAGTCATCTTCCTGACTGTGGAATTTTCCTTCAGCATCTGATTCTCAGTGAGCAGAAAGTACACTTCCTGGGCTTTCTTGTTCGTGTTCAGGGCCTTCTGGGCTCAGTGAAACTCCTTATCCAGAAATATGATTCTCTGTCAGAGAGATGTGAACTCCACACCATTTTTCTCAACTAGTCTGACAGCATAGAGGGCAGTTCTGGGTCCACTGCCCTCTATGCTCCTGACGCCATCTCTGGCAATCTATATTTATTTTAAATGGAATTTCTTTTTACATCTCTGGCTGTTGGACTTTATTAATAATATATAGAAATACTGAGATTGTTTGTGTTTATTTTATATCCTGCAACTTTGTCAAAGTTTGTAACTATTTCAAGTTTTTTAGTTGATTCTCTCAGATTCTCTAAATATATCATATGAAATCAGTGATAGTTTTGTTTCTTCATTTCCTATTCTAATTCCTTCAATTTCCATTTCTTCCCTTTCGACGAAAGCTAATATTTCTATTACAATATAAATAACAGTGGTGATAATAGACATCTCTCTTTTGCCCCTGATTTTATTGAGAATGCTTCAAGCTTACCCCGACAACATACAACACTTGGTGATTGTTTTTGGTGGATGCAATTTATAAGTTTAAGGAAAACTCCATTTAATCCTATCGTCCCTAGTGTTTTCAATAGGAACAGGTGTTATATTTTGTCAAAAGGTTTTTTTGCATCTATTGAGATTATTAGGCAATAGTAGCCAAGATGACAGAGGAGAACATGGACTCGCTTAAGTGTACCACAAATTCCTTGAGATCTAAAAAGAGAATCTGAACAAATTTTCAAGTAGCAGAATCCATTAGGAGACGGAGTGTGGCAGATTTCCATCCCAGGACAGCCCAGAACTTTAAAGAGAATGATCTGTTACATGGGACTGGGGGAACAAAGAGCATGCAGGCTATACCAGCACAGATGCTGCTATAGCAAAGTCCAGCAAGAAATTTGGGGCAGACTGAATCATAAGCAGCAGTGTGGATTCTCAAACGTATCAGCCTGAGATGGGAGTCCAGTGGAATTGAATGAGAGAGAGGTGCAGCACCCCTGATAACAGAAGCAGCCACTCATAGGAGTATCATTCAGCCAGATAAATGTTAACTTCTGGGAACCAAGATAGTGGAGTTATCTGTAAGTGCTCTTCCCCTCCCCTTGTTCACCTTGAAACACTCATAGAATATTTCCCCAGGAAAATAAATCCTGGAACAGTGTGATCGGTCAAAGGGGTAAATAGTCTCTCAGCTCAAGAGGCTAGGAAAATCATCAAGGAGACACACTCTTGCTGTGGCTGAAGGGGAACAGTGCAGGACCAGAACTTTCCAAGACAGCCCCAACTCAGGGAACCAGGAGGAGATCCTGAGCTCCAGGGGGCTGGAGCCCATAAGCACCATCACCAGGACCACAGATGTGCCTTAGCACAGCCAGGGGACTTGGGAAGACACCAGGCTGAACCTGTCTGTGCTGTGGCTCAAGAGAGGAGATCTCCTGAAGCCAGAGTCCTCCTCAACAGTTCACCCAGCAAGTTTGAGGGTAACTCTTGAGAAATGCAGAAAGATTTCACCTGACCTCTGCCTTGGCACACCAGCCAGCTCAGAACCAAGTTAGCCGGAGCATTCTGTTTTCTATCTGAAAGAACCAGAGGCCTCAATACAAAAAGTGTCAAGTTCTCAAGGAAAGAATGGTGGGACAGAGACCCAAAAGCAGAGATCCACTTTAAAAGTCAGGAAAAAAGCAATCATCATGAGCAAGAAGTAAATTGGAAAATAAAAGACCATAGAATCTTATCATGGGGCAAAGCTCAAAATATAACTGCAGAAGAGATCAATACTGAGGCTTTGCCTCCATCTGAAACCTCATAAGGGAATATGTAATTGACCTCCAAGTTCCTAGATAATTCTAATTTAATACAATTTAGTACAATCACTAAAAATGATTATCCATTTCTGACACCTCAGAGAATTTCAGTTTATATACCATTTGTTGTTTCTTTCCTTATCTAAGTATTGTGCCTGATATAAATTCTTTTAAAAAATATAATGAGCTCTTTTTCCTTATTTGACAGTCAAATACCTTAAAAATGGGGGGAGATTAATTTTCTTTATTATTATGAATACTATTTAGGTGTAAAATCATTCATTCTATTTTTAGACTTATACCAAAACATACTCAAAACCTGAGTATTCACAATAGATACATTTAGAACCCATTCATATACACATATATGTACTTCCTAGAGAAAAGAGTCTAATTCTGTTGCTTTCTCAAAATTTACTATGTCATTTAATTTGAAGACTTTTTATATTATATATTTATCTTAATATTTTGCATAGTCATTTCCTCTCTAGGGGGATATCATACTTATGTTTTAATTTGACCACAAATACAGATTAATTTTTTACAGTGTTCATACTTGTTTACTTTCATAGTAAATAAGAAATTTTCCAGTATCAATCCACCATTTAATAGATTTAGTGTTGCACTTGCAAATCATCTTGATTAAGGGAATTTGCTATAAAAGGAAAAGGAGGGATGTAGTTATAATAATGTCATATATCATAATAGGGGGGAAATTTCCCTTATCTGTGTTTTAGTCCAGGCATGAGTCATAGTTGACAGCCAATCATATAGTAACAGGGTTTTAAAAAGCCAGGCTCAAGAATAACAAGTTTAGGAATTTTCCTTTACAGAAAGAAAGTAGTATGATGCCAGGAGGGGATAAAGTCATCGCTGAATTTTTCCCAAGCACATAAATATATATTTAACAGTTCCCAGATTGCAGCAGTGCCATTTTCTACTTACTGACAATTCAGACAAATATCCCTGTAATCAAAACTCAGAACAACAGTTAATTATTTTCCCAAGAATTTTTACCTTAAATAGTAAAATTTGACTCACCCCCACGAAGGGCTTGTATACCTTTCTTGTTTCCCTAGCAAATAACATTTCGTTAATGTTTTAGTTATGAATGTAAAATAACCATTTACTTGGACTTCTGACATACAGTAAGTATATGATAGTTGACTCATGTGTAATACGTTGAAGCTACATGTTGAAATCATGTTCATTTTAATAATCGCCAAGAATTTTCAAACGATAACTTGCTATTTTGATAAATTTATTGTTCTTAGTTATATAAAATTAATTCTTTGAATACTTGTTTTCAAATTCTTACTTTTATCATATCTTTTAAAAAGCCCAGTTAATCAACTGAAAATATTCAGATTAAATGTGAATTGTATTTGAAGGAGCATTTCTGTAACAGTTGCCTTTCAAATTTCACAATATAAGATGATCTAGAAATACAAAAATAAAATAAACAGTGTCATGTATATAAAACATGAAACAAAACCTCAGACATCCAGTCAGTCAACTGCATTTCCAAAATGTCCCATATTAAAAATGATCAATCTTATTAACTTTGGCATTTTTGTAGCCACTTAAGATTTATAACAATTACATTAAAATAAAGAAATAATATTAGTATTATTTTTAACATATTTCAGTCACTGTTATAAGCAATTTGCAATCATTATATTATTTTGGTCCTCACAACCCTAGGAGTTGGTGCCATTGTTGTCTTTTTGTTTTTTGTTTTCAGTTCAGGAAACTGGAGCCCACAGAGATAAGATGATTGTTTTGAGATTAGATATCAAATACATTTCTGCAACTAGACTGTAATTCAATTTTCCTTTCATTTTCCACCGTTTTCTTCTAATACCTTTATTCGGGAACGTGATTTGAAATGAGAGAGGTTAACAGGAAAAGAGGAAGGTCTCTGAATTGCAGAAGAGGGTCACAGGAAATCTTTGATTAAAACAGTAGTTTCATGGTCAAGAAAGATTAAACAAGAACTGACTATAAAGTGTAAACAGCAGAATAATTTTTCTCACTTTGAGATTACTTTCATACTATCTAACTTCCTTTAAAGAAGCTATCAGTCCTCAGGGTAAGTACAGATGTCATTTAACTTTTATAGCATTTAATTGTCATTTTTCCTTAAATCGAACTCTACCAAGTTGTACCCCCAAATCTACTAAAATATTTCAGAAGGAATTTAATTCCTGGTATTAACCAAAATCCCAGTTTTCCAGTGCAAACTTAAAAAGACATCTTCAAACTCTTTAATCATTAATCTCTTCAATTTCAAAAATCTACCAAGATGATTTTAGAAGTTATACAAATTTTTATCACCTGACTTTATTTCTGCAATTCTAGTCCAGTCAAAGCTGAAATGACAGAAATTATAATTTTTTCTCTTTTCTAATACTCTAATCTCCCTGAGAAAGCATAAAGGGGGAATTATTCCCACTTATGGGGACAATTGCTTCACATTTGAAACTTCATTCATCTTTCCCAGTGTTCTAAATTATCCATTAGCAATCTTTCTTGCTGGATGTATTTGCAACCTTTCAAGGGAACAGAATCTACAAACAACACAAACACAGCACAGTTATTTCACATTTTTAATGTCTCAAAGACAGACAAAATGATAAGACAGACGCATTATTACATCCAAGCTTTTCTTAAGGGAAACTAAGTTACAAAAGCATTATTGCTTATGAAGTGGAGTAGCCATTTTTTGACAATATTTAATTTTCTTGTAGGCGTCATCACGACATTTTAAAATTAATGCATCTTTTTCTGCTCAAATGAACCTTAAGTTGGCCAAGGGTGATAGGCGTCATCTTGGTTCAATTCCTCCCAATTAGTTACATATGTGCATATTTGAGGCTCGTGATTTAGAGTGAAGGCTGTTGTTTCGTGAGGAAGATCATCATGCACAGCTTGTATACAGGTCTAAGAAAAAGCAGTACTCATTTCTTTTTTTTTTTTTAAATATATAATTTATTTATTTTTCAGTTCCTAATACTCACTTCCATAAGAATTTGAATTGAAAATTTTCTCCTCATTTTTCCCGATCCCCCACCCCAAGACAGGATGCACTCCATCCACCCCTTCGACCAGTCTGTGCTTTCTTCTATTACCCACCCTTCTTCCGTCCCTCTTCCTCTCTATATTCCTTTAGGCGAAATAGATTTCTATACCCTATTGCCTATATAGCTTAATTTCTAATTGCATGTTAAAACAATTTTTAACAGTTATTTTTAAATTTTGAGTTCCATATTCTCTCCCTCCTTCCCCACCAACCCTCATTGAGAAAACAAGCAATTAAGTATAGGTCTTAAGTGTGTAACAATGCAAAGCACTTCCATAATAGTTATGTTGTAAAAGGCTAAGCACATTTCCCTCTGTCCTGTCCTGCCCTTCATTTATTCCATTCTCTCCCTTGACCTGTTCTCTCACAATAGTGTTTGCTTCTGATGATCCCTTTTCTGAATTGGCGGTCCCTTCTATTATCTTCTATCGCCCTCCACCTTGCCTTCCTGTAGGGTAAAATAGATTTCCATATCCTAATTGGAAGTTTTCAATATGTTTTTTTCTTTTTTTAATTTTAATAAATTTATTTATTTAACTTTTTACATTCATTTTCACAAGATTTTGGGTTCCAAAATTTTCTCCCCATTTGTCCCCTCCCTCCTCCCGACTACACTGAACATTTTAATTACCCATATCACCAATCTGCCCTCTCTTCTATCATGCCTCCCTTCCCTTACCCCATCTTCTCTTTTGTCCTGTAGGGCCAGATAACTTTCTATTCCCCATTACCTGTATTCCTTATTTCCTAGTAACAAAAACAATACTCAAAAGTTGTTCCTAAAACTTTGAGTTTCAACTTCTCCCCACACTTCCCTCCCTACCCATTCCCTTTGGGAAGGCAGGCAATTCAATGTAGGCTATATCTGTGTAGTTTTGCAAACGACTTCCATAATAATCGTGTTGTGTAAGACTAACTATATTTCCCTCCATCCTATCCTGTCCCCCATTGTTACTATTCTCTCTTTTGATCCTGTCCCTACCCTAGTGTTGAATTCAAATTGCTCCCTCCTCGCATCACCCTCCCTTCCATCAGCGCCCCCGCACCCTGCTTATCTATTTCTCCCCCACTTTGCAGTATTGTAAAATAGGTTTTCACACCAAAATGAGTGTGCATATTATTCCTTCCTTTAGTCGAATGTGATGAGAGTAAACTTCATGTTTTTTTTTTCTCAGCTCTCCTCTTTTTCCCTCCACTAAGAAGACTCCTGCCTGCCTCTTCTATGAGAGATAATTTATCCCATTCCATTTAACCCTTTCTCCTCCAACTACATTTCTTTCTCAGGGTTTACCTTGATTTCTTTTAAGATATGATGCCATCCTATTCAATTCTGTGCTCTCTGTCTGTCTGTGTACGTGCATGTGCGTATGTGTGTGCGTGCACGCCTGTACATGTGTGTGTATACGTGTGGGTATGTATGTGTGTGTGTAATCCCACCAACTACCCAGATCCTGAAAAATTTCAGGAGTTACAAATAATGTCTTTCCATATAGGAATGTAAACAGTTCAACTTTGGTAAGTCCCTTGTAACTTCTCCTTGCTGTTTACTTTCTCATGCTTCTTCTCATTCTTGTGTTTGAAGGTGAAATTTTCTTTTCAGCTCTGGTCTTTTCATCAAGAATGCTTGAAAGTCCTCTATTTCATTAAAAGACCATATTTTCCACTGAAGTATTACACTCAGTTTTGCTGGGTAGGTGATTCTTGGTTTTAGACCTAGTTCCTTTGACTTCTGGAATATCCTATTCCATGTCCTTTGATCACTTAATGTAGAAGCTTCTGGATCTTGTGTTATCCTGATTGTGTTTCCACAATACTGGAATTGTTTCTTTCTAGCTGCTTGAAATATTTTCTCCTTGACCTGGGAACTCTGGAATTTGGCCACAATGTTCCTAGGAGTTTCTCTTTTTGGATCTCTTTCAGGTGGTGATCGGTGGATTCCTTGAATACTTATTTTGCCCTCAGGTTCTAGAATATCAGGGCAGTTTTCCTTGAAAATTTCATGAAGGATGATGTCTAGGCTCTTTTTTTGATCATGGCTTTCAGGTACTC
>CM053769.1:636747231-636783279 GCA_028658325.1 Potorous gilbertii
TAGAATCAGGGGCCAAAATAAGTATTCAAGAAATCCACCAATCACTGCCTAAAAGAGATCCAAAACGAGAAACCCCCAGGAACATTAATCCTTCTTTTCAATTTGGTTAATTCTGCTTTTTAAGGCATTGTTATTCTTATTGATTTATGAGTCTCATTTTGCTATTAGTCTATTTTTAAAAGTGTTATTTTCTTCAGCAGTTTTTGACATTCCTTTAGAAAACTGTTTACTTCTTTTCCATTATTTTCTTGTATTGTTCTCATTTCTCTTTCCAATTTTTCCTCTTACTTTATTTTCAAAATCCTTTTTTTGTCCTGAAACCAATGCATATTTTTTCCGGAGGTTTTGGAAGCAGAAGCTTTGACTTTGATGTCTTGCTCTAATAGTGTGTGCTGGTCTTCTTCATCTGAAAGGATGGCAGAAAATACCTATTCACTAAGAAATTAATCTTTTATATTCTTATTTCATTTATCTTTTTCAGCATTTTCCCAGTCAGTTATTTGACTTTTGAGTCCTTTTTCGAGAGGAGGGTATACTCTGAGAACCTGTAAGTTCCCAGTTCCTACAAGGTGGCACATTCAAGGGAGATGAGTTTACTGCTCTTCTGGACTGTGCTCTCGTCTTGGAGCTAGTACAAGTTTTTTTATGCGCAGAATCTGTGAGGAAACTTCCCCTTCCAGAGCCTCCATAAGGTCTACCAGTTCAGTCCCCCTCCTCACCGCAGGGATGCCACACTGGACTGAGATTCAGATGAGTTACTCAATTACTCCAAGGGCTTTAGGTTGAGGACTCCAAAACTGGAGGTTGCTGCCACGGTGGGCAGGGGCTGGGGAAGAATTAACCTGCACCCTTCTCACCCAGATGAAAGAGTTTTCTCACTGACCTTTGAAGATGTCTCTGCTGTCTGTGGGATGAGGCCTCTGAAACCCACAGTTGCTACTGATGATACCCTGTGTCTGCTGAGCCATATGGCCAATACTGGGCTGTGCTTTGTGTTCATCATGGGGTGACCTGCCTAGGTCTGTAAATCTCTTCCACTCTTTTGTTTTGTGGTTTCTGCTGCTCTACAAATTTGTGTAGAGTAATTTTACTCGTATTTTTTGGACTGTGGGGGAAAGCTCTTACAGGTCTTCCTTCTATTATGCCATCTTGGTTCCACCCATTCTTCAATATTCGTTTTTTCACAGGGTTGAGGGTAAACATATTTAGCTAGCAGAACTTTATTGTAATTGCATCCACAATTAATATGGGTTTCTTATAAACCACATAATTTATTTCTTGCTTTCTTCTCTGTAATTTTATAGTGCATTCACTTCTTTTGGCTGTATCATATCAGACATCAAGGTTTAGATATTTAAGGATCTGTCTGTACACAAAAATAATTTTGATGACTTTGGTTACCAAAGTGTCAGAAAGCAAAAGAGGACCAAGTAATCTTTTTTTTTTCCAAATGATGTCAAAGGAAAAAAAAAAGTTTGCTCAGCTTAATATTCCCATGTCCACATGCATTTTATAACAAACTTACTTGCAAAGGCTTAGTTCAAATTGTACCTGAGAGGCTTACTAGGTATTTGACCATGCATATTTCACATTAATGATCTTAGCCTCAGTTTCCTCATATGCAAAATGAGAACAATAAAAAAATCTACCTTTCAGTGCTGCAATGAAGATTAAATTTTATGTAGACAGATGCATATGCATATATATATGTATATGTATATATATATATATGTATGTATATATATATATCACATATATACACATATGTGTGTGTGAATTTATGCTTTTAGAAGCATTATTCTTAGAAAGAATACCCAGGCTTCACTAAACTATCAAAAGTTTCCATGACACAAAGGCTTAATTATTATTTAAATGCAAATATTAAAGAAATACCCTCCCCATCTCAATACATTTGTATGACATTAGGCTGACAATTTTTTTCTAATCATTTTGCATATGTACACAATGCACAAAATAAGTGTTACAATATTTTATTGTTTCTTTTTAAATTCCATCCTCAAAATATAGTTCTCAAAGAAATTCTGAATGATTAAAACTAACAATACAAAAAAGCATTCAACCACAAAACAAGGTTGCCTTTATGTAATCTATGAAAATGCTAGATTCTTCTGGACTTATATTGTAACCATCTTCATTTAAATGAATTAATTCAATGTATTCCATCTATTGGCAAGAGTACCTTAAACTTTATCCTATGCATAAATATGTGTTCATTTTTATCAGGAAAAAAAAATTTATATGATAGAGCAAGTCAAGGATCTCATCACTGTACAGGTTGGATGAGAAGGTCATGATGTCTCTCACTTTAATGAAAAGCCTTCATTTTTTTTGGAGTGTATACATTTTTTTTTGTGACAATTGCGAGCGTGTAGCAAGAACTGAGCTGTCGGCTATTATAAGTTTCATTATGTTCTCTGCAAAAGAAAACACAATTTCACTCCTCTTTTAGTGAGTGATACACCATATGTCTTTATCAAACTGCTCTGTATTTTCCATGAAAGTGAAGGGATGATATGGAAAATCAGGATTTTTGTAGATGCATTATTATCTAATTTATGTTGCCTTCTTGGGAAACTTGAAGTGACAAAGAACAAAAAAAGTGTTTTTTTTTATCCTTGGTTCCCCATTTCAAAAGACTTTGAAGTTTTTCTTTTTTACAATACTGAATTTTGCTTCCTCACATTAATCTACCATATATCTGTTGTTGTCAAAACCTGCCTTACTCTTGAACCGGGTCATTTATCAAATAAAATTTTAATTCAAAATGTAAAGCTTCCAGAACCACAATATTAGAAATTTTTGGGATCTCAGAGGGAATCTTTTACACGAGATATGTGAAATAGAATTGAGAAGAACTTTGAGCTCATTGAGCTACTAACAGCATTATTGTAATGAAAATTAACTGTGAAAGATGTAGGTACTCTGACAGACACAAACGAATAAAGAAAATACTAAAAACCCCACAATAATAAAAAAAAATATTCTATTAAGCTCCAGAGAGAGAACTGATGGAAACAATACAAATTGAAATATAACTTTCTTGCTTTATTTTTGACATTTTAAAAAATATACAACTAATATAAAGTATATATTTTACATTATGGACAATGTGTAATTGATATCATTCTGTTTTCTCTGTCAGCACCTTCAGTGTTGGGGAGGGTTGGAAAGGAGCTCTTGAAATTACTTTAACTTAACCTTAAAATAGAAAGAATGTTATAAAAAAATAATAGATTTTCAAAAGAGTGATCAGTGTTTTCCTTCTGAACTTGGAACTGAACCCCTAATTAGAGATATCTCTGGGTGGACGATAAATATAATTTTAGGTTCATAACCCTCTCAGATGTTGGAGAAAAGATTTCTTAGCCTCAGGTCACTGATCTTTCTTATTCATTCCTTACCAAAAAGTAAGAAAAGTTCAGGCACACAACTGATTGTACTCACTAAAGCAGGTTAGATCTCAGACTATATCTGACTATGCTACTTCTGAGCCATGTGCATACACACACACACACACACACACACACACAAACATATATATATATATTCAGGAAATTGTCCCCATATAAGTTCTTGCATGCAGAAACAATGCCTTTCACGCATGTTTTCCCCTTATGGATAGTCTTTAAAAATATTTCTATTAATAACTACTTATACAGACTTCTTTGGTTTCAAAGGTCAGTGAGAAAATTCCTTCAACTAAGTAAGAAGGGAACATGGTCTGGCCCAGTCAGCAGAAGCAACTGCAGCAGGGGCTTCCATTTTTGGAGCCCTGTACCTGAAGATCCTGGGGGAATTGAGCACGTGATCTCTGAGGAAGAATGTTGGCATAGGGCAGTTGGAGCCTGTTGTGGAGAGGGAACCGTACTCATAGTTCCAGGACAGAAAAGTTTTCATCTGCTCTCAGATCAGTGATTAAGGCAGGAGAGGTATAAAGTTCTTTCCCTTGACTATGCCACCGTAGAAAAACTGAGAACTTACACTTCCCTAGAGTATGGCCTCCTCTTGATGAGGAACTCACAACTCAAGTAACTGGATAGGAAACAAAAAGGGGGTGGAAATAAGAGTATACTAGGGTACTTTCACATGGGAAAGGACAATGAATACCATTAGAAGGAAAAATAAAAGTCAAGGTTTCTGAATTGAAGACCAGAAAATTAAATATGCAATGGTCTCAGGCCATGGAATAGCACAAAAAGTATTTTGAAAATAAAATAAGCAAGGTAGAGGAAAAATTGGGAAGAAAAATGAGAGTGATAAAAGAAGATCATGAAAAACAAGTCAACAGGTTACTAAAGGAGCCCCCCCAAAATACTGAAGAAAATAACACCCTTAAAATATATTAACTCAAATGGCAAAAGAGGTCCAAAAAGCCAACGAGAAGAAGAATGTTTACAAAGCAGAATTAGTTAAATGGAAAAGGTGTTTTAAAATTTCACTAAAGAAAATAGTTCTTTATAAACTAGAACGGAGCAGATGAAAGCTAATGACTTTATAAGAAACAAAGAAATCACAAAACAAAATCAAAAGAATGAAAAAAATAGAAGACCATGTGAAATATTTCATTGGAAAGCAACTGATCTGGAAAATAGATCCAGGAGAGATAATGTAAAAATTATGGGACTACCTGAAAGACATGAACAAAAAAAGAACTAAGACATTATCTTTCATGAAATTATCAAGGAAAATTTCCCAGATATTCTAGAACCAGAGGGTAAAATATATGTTGAAAGAATCCACTGACCACCTCACGAAAGAGATCCAAAAGAAAAACTCCTAGGAATATTGAAGCCAAATTCCAGAGTTCCCAGGTCAAAGAGAAAACATTGCTAGCAGATTGAATGAAACAATTTGAATATTGTTGAAATCCAATCAGGATAACACAGGATCCAGCAACTTCTATATTAAGGGATTCAAAGTCTTGAAATAGTACATCCCAGAAATCCAAGGAATTTGGATGAAAACCAAGAATCACCTACGAAGCAAAACTGATTATAATACTTCAGGAGAAATATTGTCATTCAAGGAAATAGAGTACTTTGAAGCATTTTTGATGAAGAGAACTGTGCTGAACAGAAAATCTGACTTTCAAACACAAGAGCCAAGAGAAACCTGTAAAGTTAAATAGTAAAGTGAAATCCTAAGGGACTTACTAAAGTTTAACTGTTCATTTTCCTGCGTGGCTAGACAATATTTACAACTCTTAACATTTTTTCTAAGTATTTCAATAGTTGGAAGAATTATACACACACGTATATACATATATATATGTATATATATGTACACACATATATATATATGTATATATATGTACACACATATACATATATATGTGTATATGTAGAGAGATATATCTATCTATATCTATATCTATCTATCTATACATACACGCATATACACAGAGGGCACAAGGTGAGATGAATAGAAAGGCATAATACCTAACAAAATTAAATTAAGGGGTGAGACGTGAGAGAAGAATATATTGGGAGGAGAAAGGGAGAAATGGAATGGGCAAATTGTCTCTCATGAAAGAGACAATAAAATACATTTTTCAGTGGAGGGATAAAGGGGGTAGTTGAAAGGGGAAAAGTGAAGCTTACTCTCATCTCATTTGACTTAACAGGGGAATATCATGCTCTCTCAATTTGGTGTGAATATCTATCTTACACTACAGGAAAGTAAGGGAAAAGGGGATAAGTGAGGTGGATGTATGATAGAAGAGAGGGCAAATGGGAGGAGGAGTTAATAGTTGTAAACACTTTTGGGAAAGGAAAAAGTCAGAAGAGAGACTAGAATAAATGGGGCAGAATATGATGGAGGAAATCCAGTTAATCTTACACAACATGACTATTTTGTCAGTGTTTTGAAAAACTGTACATAGCGTATGTTCAATTGCATTCCTTCTCAGTAGGGTGGAAGAAAGGGAGAGGAGTTGGAACTCAAAGTTTGTGGATAGAATGTTGAGAATTGCTTTTGCATGCAACTGGGAAATTAGAAATCCAGTTAATGGGATATAGAATTCTGTCTTATCCTACAAGAAAACAGAGAAGATAAGGATAAGGGAAGGGAGGGCTGTGAGAGAAGGGAGGGCAGATAAGGGAAAGGGGCAATCAAAATGAATCGTGTTTGTAGTTTGGGGTATGGGAGAGATGGAGAGAATATTTACAACTCAAAATTTTGTGAAAATGAGTGTTGAAAACTAAAAATAAATACATATTAAAATAATAATTTCTATAACATTTTCACATGTCTTCAGAAAACCTGAAAAAGTTACAAGGATATTTATTACACTATGCAAATTCTTTCCAGAAAGTGTTGTGTCAGTTGTAATTTTTGGACACCAAACTTAAAGGAATTGTACATTTGTCAGTATGATCAAAGAAATGAAAGTTTCGTATTTGTTTTCATGCTTTCCTTTAAAACGTAAAAAAAATCTTACTATGTTGAGGATATAGCTTAAGCATATCTTGTTATCAAATAGCCACCAGTTTTTTACACTTAATTACCACATTAATTCATATTCAAGTTTAAATGATTCTTCACTAGTGTATCAGTGATTCAGCATTTGGGGAGCCCAAACCCATCTTGAAGAAATTATAAGAGAGATAAATCCTTCCCATTAATTTTGTTAACAGATAACCCCCAATAAAATACGAAACCTAAGTAGCACTTCAAAAATGTTCCTTCCCTGTTGCCCAAGGAAAATAGCATTTTCCATGAAGATTCACATTGCATGTTACACTTAAGCAATTTTTGTAATATACTCAACATTAGATTATCACTACTTACCACTTGGACCAATGCTCACAAATTGTAAACATCATGGAAGCAGGAACATACCTTACCTTTATTTACTTTAGTGTTTTAAACTGATGAATGTTATTAACGATGGTGGTATTATGGGTGTTCAAAGAGTCTCTCCTCTCCTGCTCCATCTCCCCATTGCAAGGAATTCCAACTCGACCCAGTATTTTCAAACAGTCCTGTTTTGACTATTGGTTGCTCCCATGTACATAAATATCCTGGGTTAACAGTTGTACAATA
This sequence comes from Potorous gilbertii, assembly GCA_028658325.1. Classification (NCBI taxonomy): domain Eukaryota; kingdom Metazoa; phylum Chordata; class Mammalia; order Diprotodontia; family Potoroidae; genus Potorous; species Potorous gilbertii. Next base: position 636,754,297 of record CM053769.1, read on the forward strand.
TGAAATCTTAGTGCCCTGTATGAGGTGTGGAAATGCTAGAGAAAGAATATAAAAAAAATTCTCAAATGTCCTACTTTTGACATGATCATAAACACTTGCTGTAAACATATTGTAACCAGTAACAGTTTGAAAGGCAGTGACATCTTTGTAGTTCTATCTGGTACGTATTGATTTGGGTGACAAAATGAAACTTTTCAGCAATTTCCACTCTTCTCTCATTTTGTTCCCCCCCTGGGGTGACTCCTAGTTCCTTATCATCATTCAAGAGTAGAAATGTTTTTCATAATTGGGGGAATCTCTTGAGGAAGTCATTGCATGTTGTGAAGTAGAAAATAAAATAATTGTGAAGTTTTATAGTTTCAATTTCTTTACTCTCTTTAGAATTACAGAACAGCCCTTTTGAATGATTATTATATTCCCAAATGCCTCTCCCAATGTATGTGTATAGTATAGTCCTTCCTGTGGACATGTTCTCATTCTTCAGACACACTTATCTCAGAACTAAGTTTCTTGATGAGAAGTAGAAATTATGACTCTCTCTAAATCAAGATATTCCCTGGTCTACACTGTGAATTTCTGGGCTCACAGGATGATTCTTAGCAATTTCTAGAGGGGGTGTGGAGCATTGGGAAAAGTGTCGAAATTAGAGTCAGAGAACCTGAGTTCAAAAGTCATCTCTGGTCCTTGCAAACATTTTTTAAAAATTATTTTACTGTGCTTATACTAGAGTTACTTAGGAATTGGAAGAATTTCTTCCATAATGGAGGGTAAAATCTTCTTCTACAAAACCATGCAAGAAAAAAAAATAACGTGTGCAGTTAATGACACAATACTAGATTGAAGCACCATGGTGACAAAAGCAGAGGCTGAAAGTAGGTCAAAACAAAGCGATGTTTTTCAAATATGATTAAAACATAATAAAACACAATTATTCTGCTTAAATTTACAAGGCCAAAAGGGGAGAAATAACAATAGGTCACAGTTCTACAACTTCCTAGGCTAGTCAATTACCAATAAATAACAATAGGTCCTATAAACGAATGATATAGTCATGATCTCTCCAAATAATCCCAATATCTTGATATTAAATAGTGGAACTCTTGGGCTATAATAAATAGCTCCATTACATATAGTACCTGGATATCATGTATTATAAGAAAACAACAAAATCAAAGTCTCCAATAAAATATAGAATAGGAAGGGCTATTCAAACAGAAGATCATCTTTCTCTTAGCAGTTAGCAGACTCCAACACGTCTCCAACTGCTTTCCATAACATCAATTCCTTCTTTGTTTTCTCTTTGAGAACTTTCTTCTTCTCCAGTATTTTCTTTAACCTATGAAACTCTTCACGCTCTCATTTAAACGGTTCTGTGATGATGTAAGTAAATGTCTATTCAGTCAGGGGAATGATCACAGCATCGATGTCATCAACCTGTCTGTTAAATTTTTAATGGCTTCCTCATGTGTAACAAATGATATATGCTGTGGTGCTAGTTGCACCAGCAGCTACACTGCTTTGGCATAGTTCCTCTTCAGGTTGGCCAATTGTTCCCCCTCTCTGACCAAAACAGTCAACCCATAATTGTCAGCTCCTTCTTGATAATGCTCAAACCCTGGTGAGGTGACACCACCTACAGTATCTTTCTTTGCTCTAATCTTCACTTGGGCTTTGTTCACATTCTGAATAACAGTGGTACTGAAGTTTTTAACTGTGAATTTGACTTCCAGAAGGGAGAAAGCAGCAAAGCAGCTTCTCACATTACTTTACCCATTAGCATTTTGGTCTCAGTGATCTTTAAGATCTGTCAAAATTGAAGAGCCAATTTTTATTTTTATTTTTCAAATAATTTTTTTAAATATTTTATTTGCTTTCAGTTTTCTACAATTGCTTCCACATATCTTACATTTTTACCCCTCCCTCCATCTCTTTTTCCACTTCCTCCCCAAAATGGTGGCCACTATATATAAGATCTACTCATAAATATTTATTACATATATTTTCATTTTATTCAGGTTGCATCAAAGAATTAAAATGAATGTGAGAAACCATTACACAAAAGAAAACACTGCACAAAAAGACTCTGCTTGCTCCTTTCACTTAACATCAGTTCATAAAAGTCCTTTTAAGTTTCTCTGAAATATTCCTGTTCATCACTTCTTATGGCACAGTAGTATTTCAGTACATTCATGTACCATAACTTGTTCATCCATTTCCCTATTGATGGTTATGCCCTTGATTTCCAGTTTTGGGACACACAAAGAGAGCTGCTATAAATATTTTTTGTGCATGTGATACCCTTTCCCATTTTTAGTATCTCTTTGGGATACAGTTCTAGAAGCGATGTTTCTGGGTCAATGGATACGCACATTTTTGTAACCTTTTAGGCATAGTTTCAAAATGCTCTCCAGAATGGTTGGATCAGCTCACAGCTCGACCAACAAAGAATTAGTGTTCCAAATCTCCCACATCTTCTCCAGCATTTATTATCTTCCTGTTTTTTCATGATAGTCAATCTGATAGGTGTCATGTGGTACAGGATTATTTTGATTTGAATCTCTCTTATAAAAAGTGAAAGAGCATCTTTTCATACGACTGTAGATAGCTTCCGTTTCTTCATTTGAAAAGTGCCTATTCATATCTTTGATCATTTTTCAGTTTGGGAATGAATTGTATTCCAGTACATTTGCCTAAGTTAACTATATATTTTAGAGATGAGCCCTTTATCACAGACACTAGTTTCAAAAATTCTTTCCCACTTTTCTGCTTCCCTGCTAATCTTGCTTCTATTGGGTTTCTTTGTGCAAAACTTTTCAATTTAATGTAATCAAATTTATGAATTTTGCACTTCAAAATGTTTTTCGTCCTTGTTTGGTCAACAGTATCTCTAGTCTCCGTAAATATGGCAAATTAACTATTCCTTGCTCTGTTAATTTGTTTATCACATCAGTTTTTATTACAAGATCATGGTTCCACTTGGAGTTTATTCTTGCGTACGGTGTCAGGCATTGGTCTATGCCCAAATTCTGCCACGTTGTTATCGAGTTTTCCCTTAATTATTTTCAAACAGTGAGTTTCTAGACTAGAAACTAGAGTCCTTGCGTTTATCAAACAGTAGATTGCTGTATTCAGTAACTACTGTGTCTTGAATACATAACCAAGTCCTCTAGCCTGGATTTCTATTTCTTTATCAATACGAAGTGGTTTTGAGGATTGTCTCTGAGAAAAAGGGAACATTCCTTCCTATACCCATTCAATTTTGTGCAGAGATCTAACATATCTACCTTATCCAGAGTTTTATTCATCTCCTCAACTTTTTTCTTGTTTATTTTGAGGTTAGACTTATCAAATTGATTGAGAGGTTGAGTTTTTTTGCTGTCTATTTCTTTCTTTACCTCCTTTAAATTCTCCTCGAAGATTTTAAATGATATATCACTTTGAGCACATTTGTTTAGTAATGATATTGCTTCGTTGTCTATGGTGCTTTTTACCAAGATATAATTGTATTCTTTATATCTTGTGATCAGATACATTTCTCCTTTTACTTTTTCTGAGATAGGATTGCTACCCTCGCTTTTTTTTACATCAGCTAAAGCACAGTATATTCTGCTCCAACCTTCCATCTTTACCCTATTTTATCCTTCCCTTTCAAAGGTTTTGTTTTTCTGAACAACATTTTGTTGGATTATGCTTTTACTCCATTCTGCTATCAGTCTCTTTTTTTATGGGAGAGTTCATCACATTCACATTCAGAGTTATGATTACAAGTTGTATCTTTCCCTCCGTTCTTTTTCTCCCAGTTTATGATTTTATTTCACCTTCTCCCATCTGATCCACAATAGAGTTTTTTGGCCACTGCCTCCCTCAGGCTGCACTACCTTCTTTCAGCCTCCCTTCCTTATCCTCCCCTTTTTGCTTCTTCCCTTCATTTTAGCCTCCCCTCCCGTTCTTTCCCCTTTGCCCCCTACTGCCTGTAGAACTAGGAAGATTTTTGTACTTAACTGAGTTTCTTGTTCCCTCTTTGAAGCAAATCAGATGAGAACAAATTTCAATTGAAGCTCGTCTCCCTCCTCCTACTCTAATATATTTTGGTATCTCTTCCTGTGATGTAATTTTCCTTTTCTTGTCTCCTCCTTTGCACATCCCCTCTTACCATCCTTTCACATGCTTAAATCACATTTTTATAATCATACCATTTACTTTATATTCACTCACTCTACTTATTCGTACCCCTTTTATATATCATAATAAATATAGAATTCTCAAAGATCACAAGTATCATCTTCCCTTATAGGTATGTGAACAGTTTGGTCATATTGAATACCAAGGTTGTTTCCAATGTTTACCTTTCTATGCCTCTCTATAGACCTGTGTTTGAAGATCAGATTATCTATTTACCTACAGTTTTGTCGTCAGGAAAGTCTGGAAATCCCTTATTTTACTGAATGTCCATCTCCTTGCCTGAATATTATTCTCAGTTTTGTTGGGTAATTGATCTTTGATGTAGTCTCAACTCCTTTGCCTCCTGGAACATCATATTCCAATCCCTCCTCTCTTTTAAGGTAGAAGCTGCAAGGTACTGTGTGATCCTCTCTGAAGCTCCTCTCCACTTGAATTATTTATTTGTGGTTGCCTGCAGTATTTTCTCCTTCATTTGAGAGTTCTTGAATTCGGCAACGACATTTCTTGGTGTTTTTAGTTTGGGATCCCTTTAAGCAGGTGATTGGTGGATACTTTAAATGACTATTTTGCGCCTTGGACGTAGGACTTCAAGGCAGTTTTCCTTGATGAATTCTTGGAAGATAAATTGCCAAGGTTCTTTTTTTCATCACGGTTTTCTGGTAGACAAATGATTCTTAGACCTTTGTCTCCTGTTTCCAGGTCAGTTGTGTTGCCAATTAGATACTTTCCATATTTTTCTGTTTTCTTCTTTAGATTCTGTTTGACTAATGCTTGATGTCTCATATAGTCCTTACTCTCTACTTGCCAAATTCTATTTTTATCAAATTATTCTCTTCAGTTAACTTTTGCATCTCCTTTTCCATCTGTTCAATTGTTCCTTTTAAGGAGTTATTTTCTCCAGCTCTTTTTTTGTACTTCATTTTCCATTATTCCAATTTTCCTTTTAAATTCTTCTATGATTTCTTTTTTTCATATTTTTAAAAATCATTGACAAGTTTTTCTTCTACTTTCTATCCATAGCTTTTAACATCCTTGAGCTCTTACAAGAATAATCTTGGGCTTGAGACCAGTTTATATTTCCTTCTGAAGTTTCATATGACTGTACATTCTCAATGCTGACCTCTTTGGTATTTGTGTTTTGGTCCTTGTCCCTACAGAAAGATTCTATCCTCTTACGTTTTCTGGTTTGCTTCTTGGTCATGATGATCGCCCTTGTCCTCCCTTTTAAAATGTATCTCTGCTTCTGGGCCACCAGGTGCTCTGTCCCACCATTCTTTTTCTTAAAATTTGAGACTTTGTGTCTGTGGTCAGATCAGCCATCCCAACACAGGTAGGCTCAGTGCAAATAATCCCCATTTACACTAGTGTCTTCTTTTCCCTTGGCTGTACTGAGGCATGCCTGGGATCCTGTTGTTGAAAATCGTAGACTCCTCCCCCTTGGAGCTCAGGATATCCTCCATGTTGGCTGAGGTTGCACTGTCTTGGACACCTCCAGTCCTGCAGTAGTTCCCTTCAGTCTCAGCAGGAGTGAACACCCTCCCTTTGCAACTGTCATAGCTTGACAGTCTAAGAGACTCTTTATCATCAGCTGATCCCTCTGTTCCAGAATTTTTCCTGGGAAAATATTTTATGTGTTTTTCAAGGTCAACAAGGGGAGGAATAGAGCATTTACTGGTCACTCCAATACCATGGCTCCTGGAAATTCAAGTACGTACAAGTAAAAGTACAACAAGTACAGACATTTAATCTCTGAGCTGATAGTCTCAACATTGGCTGCTGTAGTTACCTAGGGTTCTTCAGTTGTCTCTCACTCAGTTCCACTGGACTCCCCTCCTGGGCTTGTATCTTTGAGATTCCAAAGTGCTGCTGCTGCTTCAGACTGCACAGGGCTTCCTGCTTGGCTTTGCTCTGGGAGGGTGTACGCTGGTATATCCTATGTACTGTCCTCTACTCCAACACTGTGCAACACATTCTGCCAGTTGATCTTACAGTCTGTCCTGGGTTGGAAATCTTCCACATCCTGTCTCTTATTGGATTCTGCCTCTCTAAACTTGGCTCACATTCTCTTTTCAGAGGTATCTGAAGGCGATTGTCTTAGAGTGTATGTGCATAGTTGCTCTCCCTTCTCCATTTCCAGATTTTTCTTTAGGATGTTTACTTTCTCTGTTTTCCTTTTAATCAAGACTTTATAATGACATTTCCCATTTCTAAAGGGATGATTTCGATCTGTTCTTTGTCAGACATCGTGGTCGTCAATGTCCTGTGGTGGCAGCTTGGAGATCAGCACAATCATTTCCGCTTTAAAAGCTGCCAGTTGCTGCTGGTGTCCACCACATGCACTTCACACAGTCAGCTAGAAAAGGTCCCCTTGTAAATTTTTGATCTTTGATAAGTCACTTAATATCTAGATATCACTTTTTGCACCTGTAAGATAAGTATTTTGTACTGTATAAGGTACTTTCCAGATATAATTGAATGATCAGTGCTCCTTGTTGAAAGCGCCAACCTTAAAGAAAACATTTCTAAGCAGTTTTCCCACTTAGAAGAATAAGGATCTCTCATTTGTAAGTTGCATAGTGTTTTCTAAAACTAAAAATTATGCTGAGAATTTACAGGGACAAATATACTTTCCCCTACTGGGGAAAACCTAATTGGGTGGGGGGATGATGTGAGCTTAGGAGGGAGGAGCATATGTCTCTGTAAAATTCCCTGTACATTTCATGGACTGTAAATTCCTATTATTTCTTTTCCCCTTGTACTGTAAGTACTTTTCAAATGAAGGAACATTAATGAATAGCATGCATATAGTGATGCCAATTTTTCCTCTCCTTTTCACTACCTTACCTCACCTTTTCCCTATGGAGAAAAAAGGATTGTACAATGAGATTATTAACTATCATTAAGTTTTTACAGGTGGAGGAGCCAAGATGGCAGAGAGAGAGAGCAACTACTCACCTAAGCTCTTGGAGGAACTCCATCAGATTTCTTGAAAAGTAGACTCTGACCAAATTTTGGAGGTGCAGAATGCAATAGAAGACAGAATGTGGCAGATTCACAGACCAGGAAAGACTAGAAGATTGAGAGGAAGGTTCTATTCAGCAGTGGTGAGCCCACAGCACACAGTTTAGAACATTCTGTAGAAGCATGACCAAGCAGGACTCCCCCAGGACAGTCTCAGTTAACAGAAGCACTGTGGAAATCCTGAGTAGCAGTCAAGGGCAATAGACCAGTGGATCCCAGTGAGTGACAGACATTGAGGCCAATGTATCAGCTGTAGCTGCTCCTGCGAATATTGGACAGCAGAATACATGACTATTAGTCTCCTATTTCATCTTCTAGAAGGAAAATGGCAGAGTGATCTGTGAATGCTCCCTCCTCCTCCCTTTATTGACCTCAAAAGAATGATAAAATATTTCCCTAGAAAAATACTGGATCAGTGGAATAACTGAAGGGGTAAAGAGTCTCCTAGTACCTGAGGCTTGGAAAACAGCAATGGGGGGATTGCTCTTACTCTGGCAGAGGACAGCCAGAAGTAAAGGAGCCCCAGGGGTGTGGAAAATCCCACTAGAACCCAGGCATGCCTCAGTGGTTAGAGAGGATAACAGAAGGGCTGGAAACTTGCACTAGGACACAGGCATGAACTGAGATTGCCTTTACTCTAGTTCAAGTAAGAAGACCTCCCAAGACCAGGCCATACCTCCTCCACACTTAACAAGCTAGCCCCAGGTTTAATCCAGCGAAGTACAAAAACAAAGCAGAAAGGCACCTGCCCTTTGTTTTCTCACCTCAGCAGCTCATCAACAGGTCATCCAGCTTCTAGCTGGAACAACCAAAGGCTACAACAACACAGAAAACCTCACTATCATGAGCAAGAAGCAAAGGAGGTGGGAAAAGACCACAAAATATTTCTTTGAGGACAAATTCCCAAAAAGGAATAGCAAAGAGGTCAGCATTGAGACTATACTCCCATGTGAAACTTCAGAAGGGACTATCAACTGCTCACATGCACAGAGAATACTCCTGGAAGAACTGAAAAAGGAAATAGAAGACAAAAATGGCCAAGGATTTTCAAAGTATGAATAAACAATTCTATGAAGAGAGCAGCCCTTTAAAAAGAAAAACTGAACCAAGGAAAAGGAGAAAAACTTACAGGAAAAATAATTCCTTAAAAAGAATAATTGGACAGATGGAAAAGGAGTTGCAAAAGTTAATTGAAGAAAACAATTTTTTTATATATTTATATTTTTAACTTTTTACATTCATTTTCACAAGATTTTGGGTTTCAAAATATTTTTTCCATTTGTCCCCTCCCCACTTCCCAATACATGGAACAGTCTAATTACCCATACCACCAGTCTGCCCTGTCTTTTATCATACCTCCCTTCCATTACCCCATCTTCTCTTTGTCCTGTAGGGCCAGATCACTTTCTATTCCCCATTACCTGTATTTCTTATTTCCTAGTGTCAAGAACAATACTCAACAGCAGTTCCAATAACTTTGAGTTGCAACTTCCCCCATCCCTCCCTCCTCACCATTCCCTTTGGGAAGTCAGGCAATTCAATATAGGCCATATCTGTGTGGTTTTCCAAATAATTTCCATAAAAGGCGTGTTGGTAAGACTAACTATATTTCCCTCCATCTTATCCTGCCCCCCATTGTTGCTATTTTCTCTTCTGATCCTGTCCCTCCCCGAGTATTGACATCAAATTGCTCCCTCCTGCCATTACCCTCCCTTCCATCATCCCCCCGCACACTGTTTATCTCCTTATCCCCCACTTTCCTGTATTGTAAGATAGGTTTTCATACCAAAATGAGTATACATTTTATTCTTTCCTTTAGTCGAATATGATGAGAGTAAACTTCATGTTTTTCTTTTCTCAGCTCTCCTCTTTTTCCCACCACTAAGGCAACTCCTGCCCGCCTCTTCTATGAGAGATAATTAATCCCATTTCATTTCACCCTCTCTCCTCCCACTACATTTCTCTCTCACCGTTTACCATGATTTCTTTTAAAATATGATCCCATCCTATTTAATCATTCCGTGCTCTCTGTCTCTGTGTGCATACATGTACGTATGTTTGTGTGTGTGCACACCTGTACATGTTTGTGTATACGTGTGTCTATGTGTCTGTGTGTAATCCCACCAACTACCCAGAAACTGAAAAATTTCAAGAGTTACAAATATTGTCTTTCCATATAGGAATGTAAAGTGTTCAACTTTGGTAAGTCCCTTATGAATTCTCCTTGCTGTTTACTTTTTCATGCTTCTTCTCTTTCTAATGTTTGAAAGTCAAACTTTCTTTTCAGCTCTGGTCTTTTCGTCAAGAATGCTTGAAAGTCCTCAAATTCATTGAAAGATCATATTTTCCTCTGAAGTATTATACTCAGTTTTGCTGGGTAGGTGATTCGTGGTTGTAGACCTAGTTCCTTTGACTTCTGAGATATTTTTTTCCATGCCCTTCAATCCCTTAATGTAGAAGCTGCTAAATTTTGGATGTTCCTGATTGTATTTCAACAGTACTGAAATTGTATCTTTCTAGCTGCTTGTAATATTTTCTCCTTGACCTGGGAACTATGGAATTTGACCACAAGGTTCCTAAGAGTTTCTCTTTTTGGATCTCTTTCAGGCAGTGATCGCTGGATTCCTTGAATACTGATTTTGCCCACTGGTTCTAGAATATCAGAGGAGTTTTCCTTGATAATTTCATGTGGGATGATGTTTAGGCTCTTTTTGAGATCATGGCTTTCAGGTAGTCCCATAATTTTTAAATTGTTTCTCCTGGATCTGTTTTCCAGGTCAGTTGTTTTTCCAATGAGGTATTTCACATTAACTTCCATTTTGTCATTCTTTTGGTTTTGTTTAGTGATTTCTTGGTTTCTCAGAAAGTCATTAGCCTCCATCTGTTCCATTCTAATTTTGAGAGAAATATTTTCTTCGGTGAGTTTTTGTACTTCTTTTTTCACTTGGCTAATTCTCTTTTTGAAAGTATTCTTCTCCTCATTGGCTTTTTGAACCTCTTTAGCCAATTGAGTTAGCCTATTTTTCAAGGTGTTATTTTCTTCAGCATTTTTTTTGGGTCTCCTTTATTAAGGTATTAACCACTTTTTCATTCTTTTCTTGAATCTCACTCATTTCTTTCCCCAGTTTTTCATTGACCTGTCTAATTTGATTTTCAAAATCCTTTTTAAGCTTTTCCATGGCCTGAGCTCATGGGATATCTATGTCTGATGTTTGGGATATAGAGGCTTGACTCCTATGTCTTTACCTGACGGTAAGCATTGGTCTTCTCCTTCAGAGCAGAAGGTTGGAATTATTTGTTCAAGAAAATAACCTTCTATGGTCTTAGTTTTTTTTTCCCTTTTCCGGGCATTTTGCCAGCCAGTTGCTTGACTTCTGAGAGTCCTCTCCACCCCAGGCCCAGGTCTGCCCAGCTAGTGCTTGGGGTCTGAGATTCAAATGCTCCTCCCCAGCCTCAGGACTTTTGGCGGCAGGCCTGACTGCTACAAAATGGGAGCTTATTTCCTGGTGCTCAGGTGAGTGTAGGGCTTCCTCCCAGTTTCAGTTCCCTCAGGGGGTTTATGCAGAGAACTTTGGTAATGGAGCTGCTGCAGAGCTCCTGCCTGCTCTGGGAGCCTTTAGCTGCCTGCTGCCTCTGATGCCGCCTCTGCCGTTGCCTCTACCGCTGCCTCCCGAGGGGCCTGAGTCCCAGAGACACCCTGCTCCCCTCTCAACCCTTCTCTCTCACTGACCTGTGAGTCTGTGGGTGGAGGGACCTTCTCGGCTGCTGGAGATTCCGTCCCTGAAGCCTGCTTGGATCTGCTCGCTCCTCTCAGTGCCGTGTGGTCTGGGCAGGGAAGGGCTCTGCTACTGACCAGGGCTCAATGGACCTTTGCGATCAGTTTTTCAGGGCTTTCTGGAACGAAAATCTCCTTCAGTGTGTTGCTGTGCGGCTTCCACTGTTCCAGAATTTGTCAAGAGTTCTTTGTAGAGGAAATCCATGAGCTGTGGGTTCGGAGCTAGCTTCGGTGAGTCTTTCTACTCCTCCATCTTGGCTCCGCCCCCTGAAGAGAAAAAATTGAGGAAAATTAGGATTGGACAAGTAGAAACCAATGACTATGAGACATTAAGAATCAGTCAAACAGGGGGAGCATCCAACATGGTGTGTAGAAGGATTCACATATGCTAACTCTGAACCCACAGCCCATAAATTACCTGTTAAAAGGAACTCCCAACAAATTCTGGAGCAATGGAAATTGCACAGAAACTGAATGGAGGAGATTTATCTTGCAGAAAGCCGTGAAAAACTGACACCAAAATTCCGACATGCACTGGACCCACAGCAGAGCCCAGTGTTGCCTTGGTCATGTGGCCCAAGAGGAGTAGAGCCAAGCAGGCTTCAGGGGTGAAATCTCTGGCAGCCGGGATGGTCCCTCCACCCACAGGCGCTACAGATTAGTGAGAAAAATTTCAGGGCTGTTTGAGAGGGGAGGGGGATGTCCCATAACTGAGGCACACTTAGGAGGCAATGACAGAGGAAGCAACGGCCAGAAGCTACAGAAGCAGGCAGGAGTTGGGGTCCATTACTGAAGGTTTATGCACAAACCCCCTGAAGGAACTGAGACGGGGAGGTGGCCATGACCCAAGTGAGAACTTGAACTAAATTAACTGAATAGCAGCCTCGCCTACCACTGAAAACCCTGAAGCTGGGGAGCAGCATTTGAATCTCAGACCCCAAGCAACAGTTGGGCAGTTCTAGAACGGGGTGGAGAAGAATCTCAGAAGTCAAGTAACTGCATGGGAAAATGCACAGAAAAAGGAAAAAATATAAGACAATAGAAGATTACTGTCTTGGTGACAAGATGATTCCCCCTTTCCTTTCTGATGTGAAAGAATAATGCTTACCATCTGGTAAAGACATAGAAGACAAGGTCTCGGTATCCCAAACATCTGGCATAGATATCCCACGGGCACAGGCCATGGAAGAGCTCAAAATGGATTTTGAAAATTAAGTTAGACAGGTGGAGGAAAAACTGGGAAGAGAAATGAGAGAGATGCAAGAAACGTATGAAAAACGGGTCCATATCTTTCTAAAGGATATCCAAAAAAATGCTGAAGAAAATAACCGCTTGGAAAATAGGCTAACTCAATTGGCAAAAGAGGTTCAAAAAGCCAATGAGGAGAAGAATGCTTTCAGAAGCAGAATTAGCCAAGTGGAAAAAAAGGTGCAAAAGCTAACTGAAAAAATACTTCTCTCAAAATTAGAATGCAACAGATGGAGGCTAATGACTTTCTGAGAAACCAAGAAATCACAAAACAGAAGCAAAAGAATGAAAAAAATGGAAGACAGTGTAAAATATCTCATTGGAAAAACAACTGACCTGGAAAATAGATCCAAGAGAGACAATTTAAAAATGATGGGACTGCCTGAAAGCCATGATCCCAAAAAGAGCCTAGACATCATCTTTCATGAAATTATCAAGGAAAACTGCCCTGATATTCTAGAACCAGAGAGCAAAATAAGTTTTCAAGAAATCCTCCGATCACCGCCTGAAAGAGATCCAAAAAGAGAAACTCCTAGGAACATTGTGGCCAAATTCCAGAGTTCCCACCTCAAGGAAAAAATATTGCAAGCAGCTAGAAAGAAACAATTCCATTATTGTGGAAATACAATAAGGATAACACAAGATCTAGCAGCTTCTACATTAAGGGATCAAAGGTCGTGGAATAGGATATTCTAGAAGTCAAAGGAACTAGGTCTAAAACCAAGAATTAGCTACCCAGCAAAACTGAGTATAATACTTCAGGGGACAATATGGTTTTTCAATGAAATCGAGGACTTTCAAGCATTCTTGACGAAAAGACTAGGGCTGAAAAGAAAATTTGACTTTCAAACACAAGAATGAGAAGAAGCATGAAAAAGTAAACAGCAAGAATTCATAAGGGACTTACCAAAATTGAACTGTTTACATTCTTATATGGAAAGACAATATTTGTAACTCCTGAAATTTTTCAGTATCTGGGTAGTTCGTGGGACTACACACACCCATACATACACACACATGCACACACACTTGTACACGCTTGCACACACCCACACATACACACATGCGTACACACAGAGACAGAGAACACAGAATGAACTGAACAGGATGGGATCATATCTTAAAGGAAATCAAGGTAAATGATGAGATTGCAATGTAGTGGGAGGAGAGAGGGTGAAATGGACTGAGGTAAATTATCTCTCATAGAAGAGGCAAGCAGGAGACTTTTTACTGGAAGGAAAAAGATGAGAGCTGAGAAAAAAAACATGACATTTTCTCTCATCATATTTGACTAAAGGAAGGAATAACATGCACACTCATTTTGGTATGAAAACCTATCTTACAATACAGGAAAGTGGGGAAGAAGAAGATAAGCAGAGTGCGGGGGGATGATGGAAGTGGGGGAAATGGGAAGAGGGAGCAATTTGAAGTCAACTCTCTTGGAGGGACAGGATCCAAAGAGTGAATAACAACAATGCGAGGCAGCATAGGATGGAGGAAAACATAGTTAGTCTTGCACAACACGCCTGTTATGGAAGTCACTTGCAAAGCTACACACATATGTCCTATACATTGAATTGCTTGCTTTCCCAAAGGGAATGGGTGAAGAGGGAGACACGGGGAGAAGTTGGAACTCAAAGTTTTCAGAACAACTGTTGAGTATTGTACTTGCTACTAGGAAATAAGAAATACAGGTAATGGGGAATAGAAAGTTATCTGGCTGTACAAGGCAAAAGACAAGATGGGGACAAGAGAAGGGAGGGATGATAGAAGAGAGGGCAGATTGGTGAAAGGGGAAATTAGAATGCTCAGTGTACTGTGGTGGTGGGAGGGGACAAATGGGGAGAAAATTTTGGAACCCAAAATCTTGTGAAAATGAATGTAAAATTTTGATAAATAAATTCATACTAAAAAAATCATTTTGAAAATCAACTTAGACAGTTGGAGGAAAAACTGGGAAGAGACATGAGAGAGATGCAACAAAAACACTGAAAACCGGGCCAATACCTTGCTAAAGGAGACCCCAAAAAATGCTAAAGAAAATAACACCTTGAAAAATAGGCTAACTTAACTGGCAAAAGTGGTTCAAAAAGTCAATGAGGAGAAGAATGCTTTCAAAAGAAGAATTAGCCAAGTGGAAAAAGAGGTGCAAAAGCTCACTGAAGAGAAGAGTTCTCTCAAAACTAGAATGGAAGAGATGGAGGCTAATGACTTTCTGAGAAACCAAGAAACCACAAAAGAAAACCAAACGAATGAGAAAATGGAAGAGAATGCAAAATATCTCATTGGAAAAACAACTAACCTGGAAAATAGATCCAGGAGAGACAATTTAAAAATTATGGGACTACCTGAAAGCTATGATCAGAAAAAGACCTTAGACATCATCTTTCATGAAATTGTCAAGGAAAACTGCCCTGATATTCTAGAACCAGAGGGCAAAATAAGTATTCAAGGAGTCCACCGATCACCACTGGAAAGAGATCCAAAAGCAGAAACTCCTATTAACATTGTGGCCAAATTCCAGAATTCCCAGGTGAATGAGAAAATTTTGTAAGCTGCTGGAAAGAACAATTCCAGTATTGGGCAAATGCAATCAGGATAACACAAGATGTAGCCGCTTCTACATTAAGGGATTGAAGTTCATGGAATAGGATATTCCAGAATTCCAAGGAACTAGGTCTAAAACCAAGAATCACCTACTCAGCAAATCTGAGTATAAAACTTCAGGGGAAAATATAGTCTTTCAGGCAAATAGAGGACTTTCAAACATTCTTGATGAGAAGAGCAGAGTTGAAAATGAAATTTGACTTTCAGTCACAAGAATGAGAAGAATCATGGAAAAGTATACAACAAAGAGAAGTCATAAGGGACTTACTAAAGTTGAACTCTTTACATTCCTACATGGAAAGTCAATATTTACAACTCTTGAAACTTTTCAGTATCTGGGTAGTTGGTGAGATTACACACACCCAGACACCCACACGCACATACACAGATGCATGCACACACAGAGGCAGAGAGCACAGAGTGAATTGATTACGATGGGATCATATCTTTAAAAAATTAAGGTCAATGTATAACAGAAATGTATTGGAGGGAGAGAGGGTGAAATGGAATGGGGCAAATTATCTCTCTTAGAAGAGGCAAGCAGGAGATATTTAGTCGCTCAAAAAGATGAGAGAGGAGAAAAAAACACATGAAGGTTACCGTCATCTTATTTGACTAAAGGAAGGAATAAAATGCACACTCATTTTGGTATGAAAACCTATTTTGCAGTACAGGAAAGAGAAGGAGGAGGTAAGCAGGGTCAGGGGGATGATGGAAGAGAGGGCAGTGGGAGCAGGGAGCACTTTTAAGTCAACAATCGGGGAAGGAAGGGATCAAAAGAGAGAATAGAAATAATGGGGGGCAGGACAGGATGGAGGGAAATATGGTTAGTCGTGCACAACACGACTATTATGGAAGTCATTTGCAAAACTACACAGATATGGCTTATACTGTATTGCCTGCCTTCCCAAAGGGAATGGGTGGGGAGGGAGAGATGGGGAGAAGTTGGAACTCAAAGTTTTAGGAACAACTGTTTAGTATTGTTCTTGCTACTAGGAAAAAAGAAATACAGGCAATGGGGTGTATAAAGTTATCTGGCTCTACAGGACAGAAGAGAAGATGGGGACAAGGAAAGGGAGGGATGATAGAAGAGAGGGCAGATTGTTGATGCAGGAAATTAGAACGCTCAGTGTTTTGGGGTGGGGGAGGGGAGAAATGCGGAGAAAATTTGGAACCCAAAATTTTGTGAAAATGAATGTAAAAAGTTAAATAATAAATTTATATTAAAAAAATAATCAGTCAAAGAAACTCTAAAGAATGAAATGATAGAAAAAACTATCAAAATCTCGTGGACAACAACTGAAAGGGAAAATCGATCTATGAGAAAAAATTTAAGAATCACTGGCTTATAAGAAAGCCATGTTGAAATAAAGAGTCTGGATAATATGTTCCAAGAAATCGTCAAAGAAAACTAACGAGAAGCGCTAAAAAAAAGTGGGTAAAATAGCCATGGAAAGAATCTCCAATCCGGAAAGGGATCCCAAGCTAAAAACACCAAGAAATATTGTTACCAAATTCCGGAACTATCAAGTAAAGGAGAAAATACTGCAGGCAGCCAGAAAGAAATCATTCAAACGTCAAGGAGCAACAATTAGCATCACACAAGACCTTGCAGCCTCTACATTAAAAGACTGAAGGAATTGGAGCCTGATATTCTGTCAGGCAAAGGAGCTGGGACTACAATCAAGGATCAATTACCCAGCAAAGTTCAGCATAACACTTCAGGCAAGGAGATGGACATTCACCAAAATAAGGAACTTATAGCAAAACGCCAGCACTCAAAAGAAAATCTAATCTTCAAACGAAGGACTCAAGCGAGGCATGAAAAGGTAAACAGGGGAAAAGTGAAACTTTTTTCTCAGTTTGGGAAAACTGTTTATATCCTTATTAGGGAATATGGTACTTGTTAAATCTTCAGCATTTTTCATCTATTATGAAGTATACAAGGGCTATACAGACAGAGGAAATGGGTATAAAGTAAATGAAGCTGTGATTAAAATGTGATTCAAGCATTTGAAGGGATTGTAACAGGAAATGTAAAAAATAAATTACATCACAGGAAGAAGTACAATATCATATTATAGTAGAGGGAAAGAGGGGAGGGAGATGAGCAACTTTTGAGAAATATTCTCATCTAGTTTGGTTCAAAAATGGAAAATTAAACTTAAGTATATCAAACTAACTAGCTCTATTGGCAGTAGGAGGGGAAGGGGGAAGAAAGAAAAGGGGAAGCAGGGGAAGAAGAAGTAAGGGTAAAGGGAAGTAAAAGAGAGGAGGGCTGAGAGAACAAAGAGAAGCATGCGAGTGGTGGTAGTGAAAAGTGAAAACTGTATTGAGGAGGGGAAGGGAGATGGTAGAACTAAAAGGACAAATTGTGGAAAAGAGGATGAAGGGAAAGACACAGTTTGTAATAGTGACTGTGAATGTGGATGGAATGAACTCTCCCGTAAAATGGAGATGGATAACAAAATGGATTAAAAGTCATAATCCAACAATATGTTGTTTGCAAGAAACACATTGAAATGGGAGGACACACACAGGGTTAAGGTAAAAGATTGCAGTAGAATATCTTTTGCTTCAGCTGAGGTAAGGAAAGAAGGGGCAGCAATACTAATCTCAGACACAGCAGAAGAATCAATAGTTCTAATTAAAAGTGATAAGGAAGGAAATTATACCCTGCTAAAAGGCATCATAGACAATGAAGTAATATAATTGCTAAACATGTATTCTCCAAGTGGTATAGTATCCAAATACTTAGCGGAGAGGTTGGGGAATTTTTAGGAAGAAATAGATAGCAAAACTACACTAGTAGGACGCCTCAACCTGCCCCTCTCTGAAGTTGATAAATATAATCTTAAAATAAACAAGCAAAGAAGTTAAGTAGGTGAATAAAACTAGGCATAAGATAGGTACGATAGTTCTCTGGAGACACCTGAGTGGGCATAGAAAAGAATATACCTTTTTCTCAGTGGTACATGGCACACATACAAAAATTAACCATGTTTTTGGACATAAAAACCTCACAATCCAGTGCAGAAAGGCAGAGATAGTCAATGTATCCTTCTAAAATCATAAAGAAAAAAAATATATGAAATAAAAGGCCATGGAATGGTATAACAAAAATGTATTGGAAACTAAATAATCTAAGCCTAAAGAAGTGGGTAAAACAACAAATCATAGAAAAAATAAACAACTTAATTCAAGAGAATAGCAATAATGAGACAACTTACCAAATCATATGGGATACCACAACATTAGTTCTTCGGGAAAGTTATATATCTTTGAATGTCTACATGAGTAAAATAGACGAAAAGGAGTTCAATGACTTGGGCATGCAGCTGAAAAAGCTAGAAAAAAATACAAATTAAAAATCTCCAAGTAAATAACAAATTAGAAATAATGAAAACCAAAGGAGAGATTAATGCAATTGAAATTTTAAAAAGCATTAAACTATAAATAATACCAATAGTTGGTTCTATGAAAAAACTGATAAAATTGATAAATATTTGGTCAACTTGATTTTAAAAAAAAAACGAAGAAAACCAGATTACCAATACCGCAAATGAAGTGGATGAACTCACCTCCAATGAGGATGAATTTAAAATAATAATTAAAAATTGCTTTCCCCAACTTTATGTCCATGAATTTGACAGTCTACATAAGATGGATATGTATTTTGAAAAATACAAATTGCCCAAATTAACAGAAGAGGAATTTGAATACTTAAACCACCCCATCTCAGAAAAAGAAATTGAAGAAGGCATCAATGAATTCCCTAGGAAAAATATCCAGAGCCAGATGGATTTATAAGTGAATTCTAGCAAACATTTAAAGAACATTTAATTTCAATATTATATACACTATTTGTGAAAGTTGGGGAAGAAGGAATACTTCCAAATTCTTTCTGTGATACTAATATGGTTCTGATAACAAAACTTCAAAGAGACAAAACAGAGAAATAAAATTATAGACCAATTTCGCTAATGAATACAGATGCAAAATTTTGAATAAGATTTTAGCAAAAAAGAATACAGCAACTTATCACGAGAATAGTACATTTTGATCAGGTAGGATTCATACCAGGAATACAGAGCTGGTTCAATACTACGACAAATATTAGCACTATTGATCATATAGATAACTAAGCTACTAGAAACCGCATTATTATCTCTATGGATGCAGAAGAAGCTTTTGACCAAATACAACACCCATTCCTATTAAAAACATTGGACAGCATAGGAATAAAGGAAAGTTTCTACAAAATAACATGCATTATCTACCTAAAACCTTCCACAAGCATTACATGTGATGGAGATAAGCCAGATACAATCCCCATAAAATCAGGGATGAAACGAGGATGTCCCTTATCACCACAATTATTCAATATGGTTAGATTAGATTAGAAATCTTACCCCAAAAAATAGATAAGGTAAAGAAATTGAAGGATTTAGAATAGACAATGAAGAAACAAGGTTAACTCTCTTTGCAGATAATATGATGATATACTTAGAGAATCCCATAGATCCAAGTAAAAAAATAATTGAAATAAGAAACAACTGCCAAAGTTGACGATACAAAATAAACCCACATAAATCTTCTGTATTTCTACATATTAGTAACAAAGTTCAACAGCAAGAGATAGAAATAGAAATCCCATTTAAAGCTAGGGAAGACACCATAAAATATGCGTGTGTTTACATGCCAAAGCAAACCCAGGAACTATATGAGCACAACTACAAGACACTTTTCTCACAAATAAAATCATATGTAAGTAACTGGAAAAACATCAGTTGTTCATGGTTAGGTGGAACCAACATAATAAAAATGACAATTTTACCTAAATTATTTACTTATTTAGTGCCATACCAATTAAATTATCAGAAAATTATTTTCTAGAGCTGGGCTGGAAAAAACAGTAGAAAATTCATTTGCAAGAACAAAAGATCTAGAATATCAAGGGGAGTAATGAAAAGAAACGCTACAGAAGGTGGTCTAATACTATCAGACCTCTAATTGTACTATAAAACTGCAGTTATCAAAACCACTTGCTACTGGCTAAGAAACAGAAGAGTATACAAGTGGAATATGATGGGTCCTCAAGACACAGTAGACAATGACTATAGCAATCTACTGTTTGATAAACCCAAGGATCCTAGCTTCTGGCATAAGAATTCATTGTTTGAGAAAATTGCTGGGAAAATTGGATAAAAGTGTGATGGAAACTAGTCATTGACCAATATCTGACATAGTACACAAGAATAAAATCCAAATGTGTCCATGATCTTGGTATAAAGATTGATACTATTCACAGATAGTTGTTGTAACAAATATTGTATTTATCGATTTATTGAGAACGGAAAAATTTTTTGCCTATGGAAGAGATAGAAAGCATTGTGAAATATAAGACGGATAATTTTGATCACATTAAATTGAAAGTTTTTCACAAGTAAACTCAATGCATCCAAAATCCAGAGGGATGTAGAAAACTGGGATAGAATTTTTTTTTATCTAAGGTAGGTGATGTCGTAATTTTTACTATCACTCTCTGGAATATTTGATTTACCCCAACATACTTTCAAAACTCCAAGTATGTGGTTAAATAAAAAGAAAACTAATATACCCAGCTTAAGCCCCTCCCTTCTCCCCCCACCAAATCCTAAGTATAGAAAAGCTCAAGTTAAGCAAGAGACCTGGGCTTTTTCTCTCCCAATCGTGAACTCCACTTTGCCCTTTATGCATGTAGAGTACATTAATAAAAAGCAATAAAGAATGAGCTCCATAACAATGAACTTTGGGATTCAGGTTACATATTGTTAATCCTGTTGTGTTTTCTAATTATGTTCCTATCATTTATAAGTATATTCCTTAAATCTCCTTCAATGTACTTCACATTTAAATGAAAATAGGCATCTTGACATATATTATTTCAATATTAAGCAACCGATTAGAGATAACATATTACTAACTACAATAATAGGATTATTCAACAGGGATCAAATATAGAAATGATCAAAACGTTACAGACTGTACATAAAACTGAGTCATATTCTTCGACCAAAACACATATTCACTGTAAGTTAGAGAGGAAATACATGCATATAAACACAGTAGGGAGACATATGAATGACAAAAACATGTATCTAAACAGTTCACATATCTAGATGACAAACTTTGATTTCCTTGGTCCCTTCATGATCAATAAATCAAAAAAAAAAACCTTTTCTAGTAATTCCACCCCTTTTCTTCACCACCTTCCTTTTCAGAAAAATCTCTGCATTTTGTCTCATGAACCAATGAGCAATTGAAAAGCCCTTTGTCACTCACAGTCACGCTAAACAGCATACTATGAAAACAATTTTACATCTTCAGGGAAAAATATCTTTTTGGTAATTCAGAAAGCTACCAAACTACTCAGATCTTCAAAGTGTATGAAATACTTTTAATAATCTGATTTAATTCTTATCTTACAGATAATAGTTCTTGCAAGAGAATTCTTGTTTGACTCCTTGGACAATTCAAACAAGCCCACTAAACTGTTATGGTTTCTCCTTCATTCTCAAAGAGGACCATTATATTAGAGGGATGATTACATGACTTACACTGTAATTTAATTTGAGTGAGAGAGGGCTGTGCAAAGTCACTAACCTCACTTTCTCCTTTAGAACAATCTGGGTACAGAGGTCATATACTGACCATCACTAATTGTACTCGAAATTGACAGCATTTTTTTGTTTTAACACATATCAGCTCTTCTCATAGCAAAACAGATGCAATCCACCATTTTTTTAACAGCTTCCTTCTGTTCAACTAGAGAGTGCAGGGGAGAGCAACCCATAACCCTCGAGAACTTTCACCTTTATCAAGGTATGGATAATAGTCAAGGAAAATAAATCCAATGGTGGTAGAATTTTTCTCTCTTCTAAAGAAATGCTAGTCTTTCCATACCTATGCAGCAAATCTCAGTCAATAGCTTATGTTTTCTATCCAGTTTACTTTTCTATTGATTGTGTGATTCTCATTTCCTTCACAGCTTGTAATTTCACTCTGTCCCTATGTCTTCCTGAATGTCTCTTGTGTCTCAAATCATTGGATCAATGGCTTATCTATGCCACGGCATGAGACCTTTATGTATTTATTTTGGAGGTTTTGGATCCAGAAGCCATGATTTTTATGTCTTCCTCTGATGGTATGCATAATTCTCCCTCATATGAAATGATATGGGAAAATATATGTTCACCAAGAAAGTAACATTTTATAGCCTTATTTTTTTCTATTTGGGGATATTTTTTCAAAGAATTACTTGATTTTTGAGCCTTTTGTCAAGTGGAGGGTGTACTCTAAAGAAGTGTAAGTTCTCGGTTTCTCTAAGGTGGCAAAATCGAGGGAGAGGCATCATTCATCTTCTGGCCTGCATTCTTTTCTGGAAGCAACCACAAGCATTTCTGCCTCAGATGTGTGAGTAGAATTGCCTCTCCAAAGCCCCTACCATTTCAACCACTCCAGCCAGTGCTTCTAATCACCTCAGGACCACCACTCAGAACTGAGATTCAGATCAGTGCTTGATTCCCCCAAGATCTTCAGCCTAAAGTGCTCCAAAATGGATACTGCTTCTACCTGGGGATGGGACCAGACCGAGTTTCCTTCTCACTCAGGTGAAAGACATTTCTCGTTGACCTTTGAAGCTGTATTTGGTTTTGGTGATTTCAGGAGTTTGGGAACCGCAGTTTCTTCTGGAGATTCTGCTCCCTGAGGCCTGCTCTGGTCCTGTCCATGTCATGCTGTGCAAGCAATGCTGTGCTGCATTCTACTGATCTCTGCTCCTTCCTTGGAATGATAGACCTTTCCTGTCAGCCTTCCAGCATCTTGGGCTGGAAATCACTTTCACTTTGTCATTTGATGGCTTGTCCAGGTCTGTCCTTCTAATCTGTCATGTTAGCTGAGCCCTACAAAGTCTGTAAATGGGAAGATCTTTCCCATTCATTAATAGACCCATGTGACTTGCTTAAATCACATGTGGTGGAAAGAGCTTGCTGAAGTGGTGGAACAAGAGCCGAACTGTGAGGAAGTTGGTGAGAGAAGTCAGGGCAAAGGAGAGAGGAGGTAGACAGACACAGATAGTCTTACAGGTGTTTGTGATATGCTTTCAAAGGGATGTGGATGTGGGGGTGGCTTGAGAATAGCTTTGTCCCCTGCTGTGCTAATGTGTATTGATTTCTTTGTTTCTATGACAGATGTGGCTTTCTGGTACCAGAATTTGGCTTTCTGGTATCTGAATAAATATTTTTCTTCTGACTTCTATATGGATAGTTTGTAATTCTTTGCAATTCAGAACTACACCAGCATATTCATAGTCACTGTCAGTGCTGTGAGTATTGCCTTGGTGATATGGGAATGGTGGACAAATACAAAAAATTTGAATATGGCAAGGGATGAGTCAAGTATATGAACATTTCATCTTACTTCATTAAAATGTCACCACATCTGTTAAATCTCTGGAGGGCCCAGTTATTGGTATAAATGACTAGGTACACATAGACATGAATGAAACACAAGGAAGATTTGTGATATACAAGAATTCTGTAACTTGATAAGTGAGAGTATTTGTATCTTGCCTCATTTTCTATTGTTACAATTGTAATTTAGTTTAAATCAACAAAACAAGTACTTATTAAGAACTTGTCATAATGTGGGGAAGTAAAATTTATGGAAAATTTAATGGAATATTTCTGATTGTGAAGGACAAAACTGATCATAATTTCAAATGAAATAGGAAGAAAATTAGCAATAAAGTATTTTCTAAGTAGACCTGAACCTTACCACAATATATTATGTCAATGTGTCAGATTTAATGAGAGTAATGTCTTTTCACCAATATATATTCCTTACACATATTTTCTTTTTTCCATTTCTTTGTTATGATATTATAACATATTCCTTTTTAAGAAATGAAAGAATTAAGGTGAAAAATTTAACATGCGAAGTCAAGAGGCTGAGATAGGCATACACAGAGGAAATCTACATGGCGATTCACACTGGTAACAAGGAAAGATATGCACACCTGAGCAGCTGAGGAGAGGAAACTCACAGCTTGCTTAGTGCCCTCTATTTTTACAATGATATTGCTCCCACTTTGTGAACCCCACACATGGGTCATATTATTTCCTCCTACTGGGTACTGTGGTATGACAATAAACATCAAGCTATCTCATCACATGCCTCTTAATTACCAGAGTATTTGATCTTTGATGTAACTGTGACTAATAAGCGATAGAGTCAAAATGGAGATAAACTATACAGTTGAGAGAAAAGAAAAGAATGACTGTAAGTCAATGACAAAGTCATGAATATAAATCATGACTTTTATGTCTCTTCTAATAAATATGCAGGGAACTGGTTTACTGACTACTTTAAATGTGATTGAACATCTGCTAGCGAATAGGAGCATTCTCATCTAAGTGGTAAGTAAAGCAATGGAAAGAGAATCATGGCTTAAGATCTTCTTTCATAAAATTAGAAAAGAATAGAAATTATTTATCATTTAATATTTTGTTACCTAGTGAGTTTTAGGGAAGTTTGGGGACCATTTGGATGAACAGAATTTGTTATATTCAGAAATTCTCCGAGTTTTCTTGTGTGGAAACATAAGCAAGAGAGATTTTGTGATAGAACACGAAGACTGTACCATAGTTTGTCATATGAGGAGTCAAGACCCCAATGCAATATAAGTTAATTTTTTCAAAGAATTAAAACTCTGTGATACCCAGAAAATTTACAGTATTAGTAATGTGTGTCTGAACTTTATAAGACCTCTTGTTGAAATCTGTATATGGAATACTATTCTATATTCAGAGCTGAAAAGAACTTCAGGAACTACATAATTAAGGTCCCTTATTTTACATATGAAGAAATTGAGACTGAGTAACGTCAAATAACTTACCTTATTTCAAATACATAGTACATGTGAAAAGTGTGATTTGAACACAAACCCTCTGACTATAAACTGAGTGCTCTTTCGAGGGTATTATGATGCCTGTAGTTTTTCATTTCCTAACCAGTTATAATTGTAACATGTAACAATAATGTGGAAAATAACATGAAAAAGAGGAATGAAAGAATAATTTTGAGTACTGTTACGAAATATTCTTGTAGATGTCTTAAAAATAGGTCATTTGCTCCTCTCACGTTTACAAGGTATTTAGTATTATCATCCCCATTTTACAATCGAGGAAAATAAAGCAAGCAGAGGTCAAATAACTTGCCAAAAGTCACAAAACCAGCACTTTCTGTTGAACCATGAACCATGGTATTTCTGACTCCAGGACTATTTCTCTGTTGAGTAGGTTACCCAACTGACTCTACAACAAAGAAATATGTGAATATACAGTTGTTTATAAGTGAGATTGGAATTTGCCAAACCTCCATATTTTTAAAAATATACTTGTGATCACCATACGCTCAATATTTCATAATTAACAAAAATCTATTTTCCATAATCAATTATATTTTTTAATGATCAACAATTCTGAAGAGTTACAAAAGATCACAAAAATTAAGAGTGGTATAATATAAGATGTATCTGCAAGTTCTTCTTTTCCTTTGCATTAACTTTTTGCACTATTATTGTAAATGATTCAGATCTGAAATTTCTTTCCCACATCTGACAGGAAGTCTATTGAAAGCAAGACTTATTATTATTTATATATTTATAATGTTTGAATGTTTTGTAATATTCCTATCTTAGTCATTAATTGGTCTTTAACATTTTTTCAATGAGTCATTGCGGTCTGCCATCTGGCTAGATCAATAAAATATACTCTTGAATGTGCTGAACTGTTTCCCTTAACTTGAGCTCATCAAAATGCCATTTTAAGCTATAAGAAGACAGAATAATAAACAGAAATTTAAAACTGGGACAACATGCCCTTGAGTAAAGAAGAGAGAAAATCTTCCTGGAAAAAAAATATGACACTTCATTGTAGGAAAAAAAAATAGCTCATAATAAACCACAATATCCTTATTCTTCAATCAGTGTCTGCTAACAGGTTAGGTGCCTAAGGCAATAAAGTCTAACTCTGTATTCTTAGTCGCCTCTGAAAATCTGGCAGTGTTTTGCAATTTTTTTACAGTGTCTTTGATATTTGAGATTTTGTTGTAGATATTTGTTCACGTTTTCTTTCTCCTATGACATAGCCCTTATCCATGTTAGTATCTCCCACAGTCACTAGTATAGTTCCTTATTTGGCATTCAGTTGCACAAAATGCCAATTAAAGAGCATTTAGAGTTGTTGGATTATTAGTTAGTACAATACATATTTAAAGTTTATCACTTTATCTCCTACCTTGTAAGGTTGTTGTGCAACTTAAATGAGAAAAAGTGAAACACTTGTACCTTCATAAAGCACAGTACCTGGTATATTGTAGGTGTCATAAAAATCCTTTTTATGTTCATTATTATTTGCCAAATTGGCCTGCTTTATTGTTTCTCCATATGACACTCCAGCTTCCATTTCAAGCTCAGTTCCTTTCCATACTATATCCCTTAAGCCAAGAAAACACTACTGCTCAACTCTGTTTTCTTGCATCCCTATATCCCATCACTGAACAACTCAAATACCATCAAATACTTGAGGCTCCTCCTGATAATCCTAGGTTTTAGCATCTCTCCTTAAAACATATTATTTTGCATTGACTTTAAATGTTTGAAGTTGTAATTCTGTAAGTCATTTCCCTTGATACATTTCAATCTCCTTTAGGGAAAGAATAATCTCAGTTTTGTCTTTATATTTTTACTGAATCCATAGAGCCCAGCACAAAAGCATGCATTGCAATCACATAGTGCCTCCACAGAGTTAGCAATAAATAAATTCTTTTTGATTGCTTATTTGATTAAATTTTGTTGGATGCATTTTTGATAGGTTATGTTTGAATTTTGAAAAAAATTCACGTGGTTGATTTTTCGTCTATGTGTGTCAAGATAATTTATTCCACTCCTTTTAGGCTTTCTTTCAGGAATAATAAGTATAATGTGACTCATGATGTAATGTAACTCACATCACATAAACTGACCCAAGTTCAGATCAGATTTGTTATAATGTCACAATACCACCTCAGGGAGGTTCCAGTAGCAACAAATTTTCAAGTTTAGATTAAGTGGCTTATACAGAAATGATAGGTCATATGGTATGCAACAGAGACAGAATGAAAGTTTAACAGAGACTTAAAGAATTAGCCTCACTTGGTTTATTCAATGTATTTTTAAACCCAAAGTCATGAGGCCAGCCTTCACATTTTACAACCAGATTAAATGAAGCAAAAGTGAACTAACTTGCCCCAATTTATTATTATTATATTTTAGTCTGACTTTGAACTAAGGAACTCCAAATCCAAATGCAGTAACTTTTTTACTGTATCATGGATTTCCTTAGGCTCAGAGAGTAAAAGAGATTTTTTTAAGCTTATATGGAAAAGGGGTTGTGACATCATTTCAATCCAATTCCTCTGAAACCCATTCTAATGTGGTTTCTACTGCCTCACAATGGTTGCTTTCTGTGAACAAGTTTCATTTTAACTTCCTTTCTGCAGCCTGAGAACTAAATAGAATGTGATTTCATCAGAGCAGAGGCTTCCCTGGTTTCAGAACTGCCTCCACCAAAGAAAGTAGATTGTCATTATGTTTATGACTCACTTCATCAGATAGGTCTTACAGGTTGACCCCAAAATACAGGAGCCTAATGTCATAGGTTAGAGATGCGATTCTTCCCAATTCTAAGGTCAATTCTGCACCACAGAACAGTTTTTTAAATAAATGGATTTTTTTTCATTGTGACAATCAGAAGTATATCCTCCTAACAAAAAGCAGATACATTATAATTAATCTCAGCAACTAATAAAGTTGAGATATTTTGAATATGTATTCAAATAATGATAAATTATCTAAGCAAAGACAATATCCACAATTATAAAACTGATTCTTGGATTGGGAGATTTTTCTCTTACAATCTAACAGTCATGACTTGGGTATTGCATAAGTGACCTTACTTGCCTGCAAAATTCAATCATTTTTACATTCAAATTCAAATTATATTTTTGCTAAAGGCCTGAATTTGGAACTTGAGTACTCTAAATCAAGTTGGATTATGGTAATCATAATATCCAACATTATCTGAAGACATATGTGATGATTGGTAATCAAACATGACATAAAATCTTAGTATAATTTCGCTAAGGAACAGGTGATGTACAATTAAAATTCTAGGGATAGAACAGAAACACAACATAATATATACAACTGATGGCAGCTGTACTATTTTTTCTCATTTGGAAGAATTATCATGGCCAATTTTTATTGATTAGAATAGTTACTGGAACACATTTCTCTTTTGCTGTACATTTAACATTGAGAGTTTTTTTCCATTTTAAGTTAGAAATTGGGGTGATTTTCTTATGAAATGTAAATTACTATTTTTTAAAACTTTTTCTTATTTAAAAAACAAATTCAGATACATTTTAGTTTACATTGGTTTAAATGCTAATTTATTTATTTAACATTTATTTATCATTTTCACAAAATTTTGGGTTCTAAATTTTCTCCCCATTTGCCCCCTCCCCCACCCCGATATGCCAAGCATTCTAATTTCCCCTAACATCAATCTGCCCTCTCTTGTATCATCCCACCCTTCTCGTGTTCCCATCTTCTCTTTTGTCCTGTAGGGGAGATAACATTCTATTCCCCATTACCTGTATTTCTTATTTCTTAGTAGCAAGAACAATATTCAACAGTTGTTCCTAAAACTGTGATTTCCAATTTTTCCCCATCCCTCCCTCCCCACACATTCCCTTTGGGAATGAAGGCAATTCAATACAGGCCATATCTGTGTAGTTTTTCAAATGACTTCCATAATAGTAACGTTATGTAAGACTAACTATATTTCCCTCCATCCTATTCTGCCACCCATTTTTTCCATTCTCTCTGTGGATGACGTCCCTCCCCGAGTGCGGACTTAAAAGTGCTCCATGCTCTCATTGCCCTCTCTTCCATCATCCTCCAGACCCTAATTATCTCCTTCTCCCCCACTTTCCTTTACTGTAAGATAGGTTTTCATACCAAAATGAGTGTGCATTTTATTCCTTCCTTTAGTCGAATGTGATGA
>CM053769.1:636799570-636815533 GCA_028658325.1 Potorous gilbertii
AAGACCACCAAAAACTAGGGTAATTGTCATTTTCTTGCTACAATAACACTTAACTCCCTGGACCTGATAGAACTAGACTCATTTTAGCCTAAGAAGAGGATGGAATAAAATGTAGAGAAATTTTTAAACATCTAGTATGAATGATTCTGTTGTTAAGTGGGAAATGGTGGAATAGTGCCGTAGTTGGGGGCTCAAGAAGAGAAGAGAAGGTTCTGTTGCCCACCAGATGAACAAATGGTAAGTTAGAAATGTTGTTGGAAAGAGATGTTGAAAATAGAAAACTCACTCTTCCAAAATAGTATGCTCTGGATTTGCCCATTAAGCACATTACTTGAAATCAGCTGTATTTGGATGTACAAGCTATTTAACATGGCAGAAAGTGATGTAACTAAAATAAGAGTTTAGAAGTTCTTGCAAAGCTTTCGTACTCATTGGATGTCTTGTTATTTTTCTTATTTGAAAAGACTAGCATAACGTTTTGCATAGTTTGATGGGAAATTTGCCTCTTTAACTAACTTGGAAAAAACCTCTATTTCTCATTATCTTCAGCCTAGTAGTTGGACCATTATCTTACATACAGTGGGAAATGCTGTACATCTGCATATCTCAAATCATGTTGTCAGCAAACCATATGCATTTTAGACAGCCCTGATGGTTCAGTATTTATTGACATTTCTCTAATAGTTTTCTTTTGTTTTCATTCTCAGCAAATTTCTTTGGCGATGGTCAGGTAAGGAATGAGCCTCTTGAATTGATTGTTGTAGTTTTACTGATTATTCTGTTGGTTTCCTCAATATTTTATTTGCATGTCTAATTCTTTAATCTGTTTTTTTCTCCCTTGGATTGATGAAAGCATTTCATAATATCCATTTTACTTTAAATCCTGAATTGGCTGCATCCCAAACATTTAGTTATGTGATTGTCACCATTATCCTTAATGAAATTATTAACCCTTTCTCTGATTTGTTGTTTGACTCATCCATTCTTTTGGATCCATTCTTGAAGATGCATTCTTTTCCTCCAGCTCCTCTATTTGTGTATCTTTCTGGTTCAAGCATATTTCTCATAAATAACATATTGTTGGATTCTTGTTGCTAATCCATTCAACTACACTCTTCCGTTTTATGAGTGAGTTCATCCCATTCACGTTCACCGTTGTGATCATTAAATGTATATTTTCTTCCATCCTATTCTTTTCACTCATCCTTTTCTTTTTTGCCCTGTCTCCTCTTCAGTAGTCTTTTGTTTCTGACCATTGCGTCATTAATCTACCCTGTCATTCTTCCCTCCCCCTCATCTTTCTCCTACACACTTTTCCTCCTATTTCCCCTTGGGTAAAATGAATTTCTGTATCTCATTGTGTGTGTATGTGTATTCTTCCCTCCTTCAATCACTTAAGATTACAACAAGGTTCAAGTGTTGCCTGTACCCCTCTTCTGTCCCTTCCATTGTACAAACTCTTTCTAAGGCATCCCATTTATATGAGATAACTTTCTCCATTCTTTCTCTCCTTCCCCACAATCTTCCGGCGCATTTCTCAGAACATAATAGAGTCATACAGGTCGCTATCTATTTATACTACTTCTGGAACCCCTGATGATCATAAAATTCGGAAGCGGTGACGTGTACCATCTTGCCACACAAGGGATCTAAATAATTTGGCCTTCTTTAGTGCCTTGTGATGTCTCACTCATATTCACCTTAGTATTCTTCTCCTGAGTTCTGTGTTTGAATGTCAGATTTTCCATTCTGTTCTGGTCTTCTCATCAGGAATGCTTGAAAGTTTTCTCTTTCATGAAGAGTCCTTATTCTCCTGGAGGAATATACACAATTTTGCTGGGGAGTTTGTTCTTATTCTTGGCTCTAATCCTAGACCATTTCCACGCCAGAATCATATCCTAAGCCCTGTACTCCTTTAATGTGGAAGCTGCTAAATCTCATGTGTCCTGACAGTACTGGATGATTTTTCTCTGGCTATTGGCAGGATTTTCTCCTTCACCTGGGAGCTCTGGAATTGGAA
Organism: Potorous gilbertii; assembly: GCA_028658325.1. Lineage (NCBI taxonomy): Eukaryota > Metazoa > Chordata > Mammalia > Diprotodontia > Potoroidae > Potorous > Potorous gilbertii. Next base: position 636,801,591 of record CM053769.1, read on the forward strand.
AAGTTGTTGGGAGCTTTTATTTTGGGGTTTCTTTCACGAAGTGATTTGTGGCTTCTTTCAAGTTCTGCTTTTCACTCTAAGACATCTGGGCATTTTCTTCTGTAATATCTTAAACTATTATGTAAAGCTCCTTTTTTGTTCTTCTCTTTTGGATAGCTGAATGACTCCCCAGTTCTCTCTCCTCAATGTGTTTCGAGGTCATTGGGGTTTTGGATGAGATAGCATAGATTTTCCCTTGAATCGATTTTATTTTTTGTTCTTGTCTCCTAGAGGTATTAGCTTCTGTTTGCTCAGTTCTCATTTTTAAGGATTTCAGTATTTTTGTGCCTTTTTTAGTAATTACTCATTCTTTTCTCATATCTTTCTTGTACCGCTTTGTAAAATTTTTCCTCTTCCACTGTTATTTGTTTTTTAAAATCAGTTTTTATTCATTTGTCTCTCATTCTTTAAGACTTCTAACAATTCTTGTTCAACTCCTGTCCAATCTACCCTTATTCTTTGAGGATTTGCTTAAAGGTATCTTCAAGTCATTGCCTTCTTCTGTCTTTCTGTCTTGAGCCATAGTAGCCTTTTGTGGTCAGGTTCAGTTTTGGTTTGCTCATTCTTGCAGCCTATTTCTTGACTATGAACTTGATGTTGGCATGGGCTCTACTCACCTCTGGGCTTTCTCAGTTCAGTCTGCAAACTTTCAGTGCTCCCACAGTGGTGCTATCTGCTGTTTGCTACTCTTGTCTGAACTGTGTAAGTTCCTGACCCAGGTTTAGGTCTGGCTTGGGGGTGCTTGAGTTTCTCTAGAATGTTATTGGCCTCAGTCATTGTTAGCACATTTTGAGATTCTGCAGGTTCAGAGGGACCAAACTTATTGACTCTCCTTGTGTCTGGGTCTCCTGCCCAAAGTATTCCACTGCAGGACTAAAAGTGAACATTGAGCCCCTAGGTGTGCTCTGGGGCTCCGGTCCCACAGCACGGTTTGCTGAACCTCTCCTGATCAGTGCTCAGCTAGGGTTTCGTTCACTCATAACTACTCCTCTCTGCCGTATGTCTGTGGCCCAGAGGTGACATTTGGCCTCCTTCCTGCTCCCAGCATTAGTACAGGGTCACCTGGGATCTGCTCCTGCTTCACGATTCAGTTCTAGCCCTTTTACCATGCTTGGGTATTGAAATACTTCCCACTGTCCTGCCTGCAATTATGTTGGGCTCCTCGCCAGCCCCCACCTCAGTGTCCTCAGGTGTCTTATTTCTTAAGCTTCCCTGGCCTGGAGGGAATGTCACAGGGACGTTGTCTTGGCTTTCTTCATGAGAATGTGGCCTGCCACGTTTTCTAGATGGTTAGAGAGGAGGTGTGCTGGACTCATCAAAAATGCCCACCCTCCCTCTGTTCTCTTGGTTCTGTCCCTGTGCTGTGTGGCTGGGGGGGAGGTGACCTTCTGCAGGCTTAGCCTCCATTGTACCTCTTGGGGAGGTCTCTGACTTGACTTTTTGCATTGAGCTATCTCAGCTTCTTTGCCATTTCGACCTTGGTTACCCTGGCCCTCCCTCATCACACTCCTGGGTCACTGCATCAATGTCTTGAGTGGCCTTCCTGACTCCAGTCTGGTCTGCACTCTGCTCCCAAAGGAACTTTCCTTAAGAACACGGCAGACCAAGTGACTTCCCTCCTCAGCCAATGGCAGGGGCTCCCCTTTGTCCCCCAGAAGAAAACAGCCCCACCCTGTCTTTCCAGCCTTAGCCTCATTGGTGTTCTGTACTCCTTTCACACCCTGTGATCCTACCTGTATGGCTGTTCTCATGCTGAGAATTCATTCTAGTGCTCTTTCTTCCAATCACCCTGTTAACCCAGAGTTATTTATTAAGTGCTTCCTCAGTGCCAGGTCCCAGCCTAAAGGATACGGGTACAAAAAAGTCAAACAATTCCCGTTGGCAGGAAACTTCCATTCCCATGGGGAGACCAACCATGTTTACATTTTTGTAAATTGCGTAAATGTAAAACTACCTCTAGAGCAGTTAAATTACCTCTCCCCCATTCAGAGGGAGGTTCTGGGTATACAGGAAAGGTTTCCTTCTTGGTCCTTGTGTTCTCAGCACCCAGCCCCATCTCTGGCACACAGTGGTGCTTAACAAATGCACTGTGTTCCTTGTTCCTACTCCTAAGAGACTTTTCATCTTTGTGTGTTTTCCTTCCTGCTCCCAAGGCTGAACAGCATGTCCTGTCAAAAGTTCATGCCCTACAAAGACGGCTGGAAAATCTGGCTTCTGAATACTCTGCACGTTGGCAGGAGGAGATCATCAGGCTGGAGATCCTGGAGCGGCAGGGAGCCAGTGGAAATGGAGCTGGGAAAATCCTGAAACACCAGGATACTTTAAGTCTCCTGGAGGGCCTGATGGGAAGCCACCCTGAAGGAGGACTTTTGCAGGGACACCACCGCCCACATCCAGGTGAGGAGTTAGCTTTCCTAAGAAGACCAGGTCAGCAAACCCAGCCAGTGGGAAGCATCGAGATCTTGAGGTGAGGAAGAACTCTGGGCTTGTGAGGACCTGCCAAGTTCTCTGGATCTTGTTGAATGCCTGCAGTGACGGCTGCAGTCACTCTCCCGCCCTCCTGCCAGGACCGGGTCCGAGTCCCTTGGCCGCTACCGGGCAAACGCGGGGTAATGCTGGGGGAAAGTGAGACTAACGTGGGGCGCGCGCAGAAGGAGGAGCAAGGGCAAAGCGGGCCCGGGCTGGGGAGGAGGGCGCACACGGGGAGTGGGTCTGCATAAACATTATGTGTGTGAATTTCACATGAGTGAAAGCCCCAAGTATCTTAATATCTGTTGCATTGCTCAACATCCTTCACTTGGGTGATTAGTAGACCACGATCTGCCCTACATACTGCAACTCTTAAAAAAATGTAAATAACTTGAGAATGGTTAAATCATAGGATTTCCAATCATTAGGTCTAACTTGCATCAATATTTTATTTTCAAGTGCAAATTTGTCTGTTTGTGTGTGTGTGTGTGTGTGTGTGTGTGTGTGTGTCTGTGTGTGTGCATATGCATGCGTGTTGGAGGGAAGAGAAAGTACAAGGAAGGGGTTGGCGTAAATGAGCTGATACAATCTTCTCCTTTGCTTCAATTTTCTCTTCCAAGGAGAATGATATTTGGGATAGCAAGGATCGGATACCACAATGGATAATGGAGAATGGAAGCCCCAGATCAGTGTGGAGGTGGTTGGTCCATTCAGCTCTGCATATTCTGAGAAGTTCTTGCTATATTGTAGGGACTGAGATACAGAAAGAGCAGTGAAGAGGCCTCTGTCCTTAGAGAACTTCTCTTCTCTTACGTGTACATGGATGAGTCAGTATGAGGATCGCGAGAACGCTGACAATAAGGGAAGGGAAGGCATCGTAGGGGAGCCGGTTCCTGAGACAGGAACATGACAGTCCTGAGCAGTCTTAGCTGTGGGCTCGCCACCATGTGGTGACTTTTGGCCATGGTATTTCCTAAAACGAAAAGACAAAATTTATGGGCATCCCCTTTGTATGACTCCAGTCATAACAGAGAGTGTCAGAAAAGGGAGCAGAAGCGGACCACGATATTTCAGCTTTGAATCTCATTTTATTTTCTATTTTAAAAAATACTTCATTTCAGCATTCACTTTTATAAGATTTTGAGTTCCAAAATTATTTTCTCCTTCCCTGTCTCCTGTCCCCTTTCCCCAGAAAACAATCTGATATAGGCTATATGTGTACAATCATATTGAGCAGGTATCCACATTAGTCATGTTGTGAAAGAAGAATCAGGACAAACGGGGAAAACGACGAGAAAGAGCAAAAGAGAAAAATAATGCGCTTAAATCTGCAGTCAGACTTCACAGATCCTTGTCTGGATGTAGATGTCATTTCTTCCCTGAGTCTTTTGGAATTGTTTTAGAACCTTGTATTTCTCAGAAGAACTAAGTCTATCAAAGTTACTTATCACACAATGTGACTGTTACTATGTACGATGTTCTCCTAGCTCTGCTCACTTCAGTCAGCATGAGTTCATGTAAGCCTTTTCAAGTTTTCTTGAAATCAGCCTAATCAACACTATTTACAGCACAGTAGTATTCCATTCGTATACCACAGCTTGTTCAGCCATTTCCCAATCGATGGGCATCTCTTCAATTTACAATTCTTTGCTATCACAGAAAGCTGCCATAAACAGTTTTGTACATGTGGGTCCTTTCCCTTTTTAGATGATCTTTTTGTAATACAGAACTAGCAGTGGTATGGCTGGGTCAAAGAGTATATATAACATAGTTTTATAGTCCTTTGGGTATAGTTGGAACTTCAATTGAACTGCACTTCCTTAAAGGTGAGATCCTTCTCCATTGATCCCTATTCAATATTCCATTGGAGGATAACATGTGCATCAATACTGACCTTTTGATATAAGTGAAACCCCAGAAATGAGGAAATGGAAGGATGGCTAACAGGTTCTTTGAGAAATAAAAAAAAGGATTAATATCATTGGATTCACCAAAGAAGAAGTGCCTCAGTTGATTCAGCCTACTTGCTTTACAGATCTCATTAGTACAAACACAAGCAAAGCAGCCCCAAAACCTCCTTGGAGCTTTGGAGTCAACATTAGAGGAAAAGATGAGGTCAATAAATTCTATGAAAAAAACGATAGATTTCTCCAGATGAAGTCAACATACACCTTGATATTTGGTGATTTCAATGCAGAGGTGGGCAGAGAAAATGGCAAAAAACATATTGCAAAGTGCAACATAGCCGTAGGAATGGAACGAATTCAGTCATCTATGTAGAAGAAAAATTTTTTTTCAGGAAGAGTGAGAAGAATTGGAAAAAAAATTAAATGCAGGAATTTGAGTTGTATATGTTTATTACAAGGGTTTTTTTTTCAATAGATAATTAAGAGAAGAGGTGGATTTTCATTAATATGAAAAAACATGAGTGTACTAAATCCCTGGATGTGGCAAACGCCAACCAGTCTCCACACAAAATGGATCTTAATCGATAAGAAATGATAGGTTATTGATGTGGGAATCATGTCTGAAAAACTTTGCAGTCAAATCGTCTTGCCAAAGTAGAGGTCAAAAGCCCCAATGTAGAGAAAAAGGTAAGATGGCATGCAATTCAAAGAGTTTCAACTTGACTCATTCAAATAAGGGAAAAGGGGTGAAAAGTAGGAAATAGAGGAAGGAAAGAGCAGAAATTTAACCAACATAAACAAATTGCCACCTAAAGGAAGCCAAAATATCCTAGAAAATGTTGAGCCAACCACCACTTCATCCCCTTATCAAATAGAGAAAAATGGCCACCAAGGGCAACAATGGTTTAGTACATAAACTCGTTCCCAAAATTTAAAGAGGGTGGTGGAAGATCATGAACAAAGATCACCTCTGCCTTTACAAAAATAGAAATGGTGGAAGGAAAAATAAATTTCCAGAAAAGCAGATTTGAGACTAAACCACCCCAAGAGTATTTCTCAAAAGTGAGCCTGCCAGGGAGACAACAAAAGCATTAAAAATGCAACATGTCTGTTGGTGTTTCTGTAAGAAATGATTTTACCATTGACCACATTTGGATGTTTCTGTCCCTCATGTCCTATGCTGGATTGAGGAATGTTTATTGATTAGTTGCATTGTCCACAAGAGGCACATTCACTTCCTTTCTTTCACTCTCTTTACTCTCCCTAGTCTGGCCTCCAACCTCATTATTCAACCCAAACTGCTCCCTTGTGACTTCTTAACTGTCAGATCTAACAGCCTCTCTCAGTCCTCCTCCTCCATCCATCAGTCTACAGCTTTTCATATGATCAATCAGTCAATAAATATTTATTAAATGCTTATTATGCACGAGATGCTTTAAAAGCTTGGAATACAAAGGAAGAGAAAAACAGGGTGCCTACCCTCAAGGGTCTCACAGGCTGATGAGACAATGTGCAAAAAAAAGAATGTACCAGAAAAAAGAAGAAAAAGTCAGCAGAAGACAGAATTAAGGCAAGTTGGGGGACGCTTGTTGTAGAAGTAAAATTTAAACTGGTTCTTGAAGGGAGGTAGGGAAGCAGAGAAGAGGAAGGACAATGTTCCAAGTATGGAAGATGGACAGTCATGTGCATGGAACAGTCAGGAGGTCAGTGTCACTGGATTGAAGAAGTGGGGAGGGAAGTGGGAGTAGAGGGGAAAGGTAGGAGAGTGCTGCGTTAGGGAGGGTCTTGAACTAGCGTTCAGATAGGATTCTGTATTTGATCCTGGAGGCAATAGGGAGTCACAGATTTATTGAGTATTTGAGTGACATAGACCTGAACCTCAGGAAAATCCGTTTGTCAAGTGGAAGGAGGAGGGAGAGACTTGAGGCAGGAACATCCACTAGGAAATACTGTAGTATTGTAGACGTGGGCTTTCCTGACTCTAGCTTTGACCTCTTCTAGTCCTTGGAGTGCCTGTTAGTGAAAGCTGTTGTATAAAGATGGCTAAGTCTAAGAACCATACCAGCAACAACCAATCACAAAAATGGAACACAAATGGCATCAAGAAACCTAAGTCATGGTGATACATGTCTCTCAAATGGGTCAATACTACTGAGTTACCAAGTTACTGAGAAACACACACTTTGTCAAAAAACACAAGAAGGGGCTGAAGATGATGGAAGCCAACAAAAGCAAACAATTCCAAAGGTCCAAGCAGAGGCCATCAAGCCACCAAGGCCTTCAAGGCCAAACATCTTAGGCCCGAGATCTCCAAGGCCAGAGCCCAGCATGGTGGCCACAAGATGGCCACTAGGCATACAGGACCTAGAGTTCCCACCAAGCATCCAGGCCTCAGGAACGCAAAGCCTGACTTTAAGGCTACCAAGTGAACTGACCCAAAGGTCACCAAGTCAGCCATCAAGGTCACCAAGTCTGATCCCAAGGCAGCCAAGTCTGATTCTAAGGAAAAGGATCCCAGTGATTTCAGGGCTGAGAAGCCTGCTGAGTCCAAACCAAAAGATGGTATAGTTAAAGTTGCTAGTCTGAAGCCTTCAAAAGAGATGCTTCAGAATGATAGAGCTTGTTTAAATCCTAAACCATCATTTCCCCCCAGCCATGGTATGATTCTTCACTATTTTGGAAAAATAAAATAAATGGTGAGTTATAAGAAAAAAACAGTACACAGGAGATGAAGTCTGGACTAGGGTAGGGGCAGCATCAGAGAAGAAAGTCCAGGTTTTGAAAGATGCTGCAGAGGTGAACCTGAGGAGAGATGCTGCCAAGGTAAGATCTGCAAGAGATGTTGAAGGGTGAAATCTGCAAGAGATGTTGGAGAAGTGAACCTGAGGAGAGATGCTGCCAAGGTGAAATCTGGAATAGATGTTGGAGAGGTGAACCTGAGGAGAGGTGCTGCCAAGGTGAAATCTGCAAGAGATGGTGGAGAGGTGAACCTGAGGAGAGGTGCTGCCAAAGTGAAATCTGCAAGAGATGTTGGAGAGGTGAAACTGATGAGAGGTGCAACTAAGGTCAATTCCACAAAAGATGTGCACAGATCCGTTGGACAAACCTTGACAAATCCCTTGGACAGAAGTTAGGAGTGGAGGATGATGCCAAGGTTGGGGGCCTAGAAGATGGTGGTGATCTCTACAGTCATAGGCAAAGTAGGAGGGGGAAGTATAGGGGGAAGATGAAGAGTTCTATTTTGCACAGGTGGAGCTGAAAATGTCTAAGGGACATCCAATTTGTGACATCAACAAAGCAAGTAGAGATGAAAGACAGGAGGTCAACCAAGGGTTTTAGGCAGAATAGGTAATTTGAGCCTCATGAGCATAGAGAGGGTGATTCCATCCATGGCAGCTCATGAGATCACTGAGTGAAGTAGAATGAAGGGAGAAGAGAAACCGACCCAGGATTGAATCCCGGGTCTCCTCCTTCACACTTTTTCTCTCCAGGTTTTCGTGACTCCACCATCACCGGTTTGTCTTCCTTCAGGTTTGACTGGTCTTTCTCAGTCTCCTGGTGAGGATCTTCATCCAGGTCGTGCCTGTTAAGAGGCTGTGGTCCCCAGAGCTCTGTAAGATCTCTGCATTGGAAGCCTGCTAGATTGGACAGGTTACCTTTAGGTAATCATAGGACCCAGATTAACTTGCTTTCTGTTTTAAACTCTCCCCACTCCACCGCCTCCCCGCCTTAAAATAGAAGCAAGGAGGCAAAGGTCTATTAACCTCACTCTCTCTTCTCCCCATCTCAAGGTGAGCTCCCGACTACTCTCAATGTCCCTTAGGGAACCCTGATTTTATGTTCTTGCCCCATTTGTGCTTTGTGACAGGTTGCATCAATGAGACATCATGGCCAAGTGACAGAGAATCCTGAAGTCTGTCTTCCTATTCACTATTCACTTCCTATTCACTGCTTTATATAAGGTGCCTTAATTCATCCAGCAGGTGGAAACTACTGCATCAAGAAAGTCATTTTCAACCTCAGTTGAGCAGGGGCTTGTTCAGACTCTGAGCACTTTTCTCTCCCAAGGTAAATGAAGCAATTTGTTTTCATGAAGGGAGGGCAGAACTGCACGGGATAAAAAGATGCATTTCCTGCCTATGCTGCCAAGATCCAAGATCCCTTGTAAAATGGTGTCTGATGAGCTGCTAGTCTTTGCTTAGATTAGAGCAATTCTGCAAAGGGCACTCAGATTTTAGCAAAGTTGAATCTCAGATGACGGGTGAATTTGGAAAGCGTCAACGGGTTACGTTGCCCTACCTGTAGAGGGCTGGCTAATGAACTGATGCCAGCTCACTGGGAGGTCCCAGGGAAATTGTCCTGATTGCCCTGGGGGTTTTCTCCTTTCCTTGTGTTTGTTCAGCAGTTTTGTCAATGACTTCAATGAAATATCACAAGGTATGCTTGTCCAAAAGTGCCCATGCTAGAGCTGGGAGGGAGGGGTGGAGATGTCGGATGATTGGTAGGATGGAGGAGGTTTCAGTTTGCCGAAATTTAGGATTCTATCCAAATGAATATACCCAGTGGAGGAAATTGCAGAGTCCTCAACATGAGTTAGAAAAGAAAAACCAATGAGTGCAGGAGGGTGATGCAACCATGACTCCTGTTAAAGCATTTAGGGATTTTAGGGGATAGCAGTGTCTGTGTGAATCACTAGTTAAACGTGATGGTTGAAATGATCAGTGCCTTCCTGAGGGGCATGGAGAAGCCTACAATCTAGAAAGGGGGGGTCAGTAAGAGGTCTGCCCAATCTGCCCAACTCTGTCCTGAGGAGATCAGAGCTAGAGGGCAGTGTTCAGGCCTGAGCATCACATTTTGGGAAGGAAATGGCCCAGCTGAGGTGCCTTTAGAGAAGGGTGAGCAGAATGATGAAGGTCCCCAAGAACATGGTGCAAGGCCTTTGAGAAGATGTCAGAGGACCATGAGAACTGTCTTCAGGTGGCACACGAGATGGAACTCTGGACCTGGAAGCAGGAAGATCCACGTTCACATTCTCCCTCAGATACTTACCAGCTGTGTGACCCTGGACAAGTCATTTTACCTGTGTGCCTATATTTCCTCATCTGCAGAAGAGGTCTAGAAATGGGGCCCACCTCACAGGGTTGCTGTGTGGATCAAATGAGATATTTGTAAAGTGCTTGGTAAAGTGCCTGGCACAAATAATGCTATTATTTGAAAAGTGATGTGGAAGGGGTATTATGCTGTTCTGCTTGACCCAGGGTGAAAGAACCAGGAGTGGTAGGTGGAAGATGCCAAGAGGCAGATTTCAGACTGATGTCAGGACAAATTTCCCAATAACTTGAGCTGTCTCAAAGTGGAAGAGGATGGCTAGGAGCTTGTGGCTTGTCTCACTTTCACTGGAGGCTGTGAAGGGCATGCTAGTGACCCCTTGTTGAGAAGGCTGTAGAGTGTATTCTTTGTTGGGCACTGAAATGCTTCCCACTGCCCTGCCTGTCATTATGTTGTGCTCCTGGCCAGGCCCCACCTCAGTGTCCACAGCTGTATTATTTCATAAGCTATCCTGGGCTGGAGAAATGACTCACAGGGACGTTTTCTTGGCTTTCCTCAAGAGAATGTGGTCTGGTGCATTTTCTAGATGCTTAGAGAGGAGGTGGGCTGGACTCATCAAAAATGTCCACTCTCCCTCTGTTCTATTAGTTCTGCCCCTGTGCCGTGTGGTTGGGGGGAGGGGACATTCTGCAAGCTTAACCTCCTTTGTACCTCTTGAGGAGGCAGGTACCTCTCACCCGGCTTTTTGCCCTAAGCGCTCTCAGCTTCTTTGCCGTTTCAACCATGGTAACCCTGGCCCTCTCTCATCATACTCCTGGGTCACTGCAGCAGTGTCCTGAGTAGCCTCCCTTCCTCCAGTCTGTTCTGCACTCTGCTCCCAAAGGAATTTTCCTTAAGAACACAGCAGACCAAGTGACTTCCCTCCTCAGCCAATGGCAGGGGCTTCCCTTTGTCCCCCAGAGGAAAACAGCCCCACCCTGTCTTTCCACCCTTAGCCTCATTGGTCTTCTGTACTCCTTTCACACTCGGTGACCCTACCCAAATGGCTGCCCCCATGCTGAGAACTCATTCTAATACTCTTTCTTCTAATCAACTTCTCAAGCTGATGGGGTTCAGACTCTGGGAGCCTCCTTGAGCTCCCCTTGAATCTTCCCCCTTTATCTGGCCTTTCTTACTCAAATCTAATCTTCCCATTTGTTTCGGCAGTCTCAGGAAGCCGGAGCGTTTTCATTACCATTTCAGGTCTCCTGCACTCCCATCCTTGGTCCTATCAAAACCCCATGCCCCAGGCTGCCCACCACTCCCATCAAGATCTGTATCCATTCCCATACTGCCCCTATCAAGAGACCTGGGCTGTCCCACCTGCTTCCCACCCAAACCCTCCATTGTCTGCTATTTCCTGATAGCCTCCAGCTGTTTCCAGCCTTGGATTCCCTCCTTGGACTTCTCCCCAAGACCCTTCTTAAACCCCTCCTCCCATCTCCCTGGACTACCAGACCAATCCACCCCTTCCCCCAGATCCCTCCTATAGTGTTTCCTGTATTTACGTCCCACCTTGCCTCCTTGAAGACGCTCAGATCCAATCCAGCTCAGACTCTGTCTAGCTGGGATTGTATCGGGCCTGCTTGTGAAAACAAGTGCTACTAATGCTTACGCTCTGTAAGAGGCAACCCAATTAGGTGAATCCTTAATAAATTTTGTTTTATTTGACTTTAAGAAGGCTTGAGTCGAATTCATTCGAGCATGACCCGGACTGTCGATATTTTGGGGTCAACCAATCACCCACAGACCTCTTCAAATCCACAGATGTTTATTAAGCACTTCCTCAGTGCCAGGTCACGTCCTAGCGGATACAGGTACAAAAAATCAAACAATTCCCATCGAGAGGGAATTTCCATTCTCATGGGGGAGACCAACAATGTTTACATTTTGGTAAACAGCATAAATGTAAAATGAAGAAATACACCGACAGCAGTGAAAATACCTCTCCTCCATTCAGAGGGAAGGTCTGGCTATACAGGAAAGGTGTCATCCTTGGTCCTTGTGTTCTCAGCAACCAGCCCCATCTCTGGCACACAGTAGGTGCTTAACAAATGCCCAGTGTTCCTTGTCACTACTCTTAAGAGACTTTTCATCTTTGTGTGTTTTCCTTCTTGTTTCCAAGGCTGAACAGCATGTCTTTTCCAAGGTTCATGCTCTAAAAAGGCGGCTGGAAACTCTGGCTTGCGAATGCTCTGCACGTTTCCAGAAAGGGGCCATCAGACTGGAAATCGATCTTGGAGCTGCAGGGGGCCAGTGGGAATAGAGCTGGGAAAAGCCTGAGGCATCAGGATACTTTAAGTCTCCTGGAGGGCCGGATGAGCGGATGGGAAGCCACCCAGAAGGAGGACTTTGGCAGGGACACCACTGCCCAGGTCCAGGTGAGGAGAAAGCTCTCCTAAGGAGACCAGGTCAGCAAACCCAGCCAGTGGGAGGCATCGAGGTCTTGAGGTGAAACAACACTGGGCTTGCGGGGACCTGCCAAGTTCTCTGGTTCTTGTTGAACGCCTGTCTCCTTTTCTGTGGTCTCCAGGAAGCACTCACCAGCCTCAGGGCAGAATATCAACAAGATCTGGATAATGTTCTAAAGAAGACTTCCCGGGCATCCCAGGTAATCCCGAAGCTCGGATGCTTCTGGTGGCAGGGAAACGGGGCTTGGGAGGGAGAGGGGGCGCAGTTGTCTTGGGGAGGTTACTTTAAGCTGGAAAAATTGGTGCTGCTCTCAGTAGACCGAGCCCTTGCTTTCAGGTTCCCATACATGTATGGGAGCATTTTCAATTGACTCAGTCTCGGTGAGAGCTGCTGCGTGAAGACTCTGGACCCCCCTGTCTGAAGGATAAGCAGAGAGCTTACTGACTTAAAACAACCTAAGCCTTTTCCTGTAGCTCCTTTCTGGAACCCCTTCCCTGTGCTGAGCACAAGCATGCGTGAAGACCCAACTCAGTCATGGACATCCCTGGATGCTGGGGATTTAGGGGAGAGGTTAGGGGATGAACCCGAGGCAGCTGCAGCTAGGGCAACTCTGGGGGGGACAACTATGCCCAGGTTTGGGGGCACACAAGGGGAAGGGTAGCTTCTGTGCCCAGGTTTGGGAGGCTGGCCGTGTCCTGGCACAGGGGAGGGCACTGTCCCCATGCCCCGGCCCCAACCTCTCCAGGCCCTGACCCGCCCCAGTACCTGTCGAGAAGGTACTTGCGGAGGCGGCTGCAGTCACTCATCCGCCCGCCAGCCACGAATGCGTCCGCCAACACGTACGCTTCCCTATTGTCAGAGATACCCTAGGTATTAATCCCCACTTACAGATGAGGAAACTTAATTCTCAGAGATTAAGTAACTTGTCCAAGGTCACACAATTAGTACAAAACCGAGACCCTCACCCACCATGGTTGAGGGTAGAGACAGTGCTGGGCTTGGTGTCCAGTAACCTAAAGAACTTAAAGAAAACTTTCCTGTACCTGAAGGAAACTCACATGTAGACATGAATTCTGTGACTCCAGATGTACTTCCCTTGGCTTTAATGGACTGCGGGTCAGAACTTCAAGGTCAACTCAGCTTCCTTAGTAGGAGGCATCATAGGCATGTCCCACCACAGTTGAGCTAAAGACAGTCATGTGGAGTAGGCAGAGCGGGTATTAGAATGCCCAGTTTACAGATGAGAAAAGAGAGGCACCGAAAAACGAAGTGACTTTCTAAGGAGGCTCCGAGGTGAAGCAGCATGCTGTAGTTCCAAGCACAACAGACTAAGGATCTGGAGACCAAAGTTTTCATCCTGGATTTGCCACTAATTACTTAAACCTATTAGTGAAGCTGAGAAAGGCTTCCTGGAGCACCTGAAATTCTTTGTTGTCCTTTCTGGGCCTAAATTTGTGATTTTTGTTATTAGCTTGCATATATTCCTTGGCTCAACAGCTCCTTTTCCATGTGTTGTTGCATTACTTTGCAACTGTGCTCAGATGACTTCAGGGGTGTATCTCCTTCTCCTCCTGCACTCCCAATTTCATTGTAAAGTCCTTGAGGACAAGGAGATTTTTATTTTTGTATCATCTTGGTTTTTCCTATCACCTACTGCCGGGAGCTAAGTCTCAGGAGAAACTGCCCTTACCTCCCCAAACCACAAACTCCCTGTATGCACAGACCTTGTTAAGTGGTGTAAACGGGGAGCCCGTTACAGGAAGCGCCCTCCACGCGTTAAGGGCGGCGCGATTAGTCTGTTCTAAGAGTCCTAAGGGCAAATGTTTTTGCTTAGCCTCGGAGGAATACGTGCCTCGCCCAGTCAGTTTGTCAAAGGTCCACTTCTTACTAGATTTGACTTTTAAATTACTCTTTTCAATGTTTTGACAGTTGTATTCAAATTCAGCCTTCCAAGTTAGAAACTGGCCCCGCGATAAGACAGCCTGGGCCACCCTAACCCATTCCCCAGGGAGCAAATGCCCGCCTTGG
>CM053769.1:636816033-636836586 GCA_028658325.1 Potorous gilbertii
GATACCTCTTATCCTGCCCTGTCAGCCCACAGGGGAAAATCCGTCCCGGGTTCCTCAGACATCTATTGGGTACAATCCTTGACAGAAGAGAGGCCGACCCTTCAACTCAAGATACAAGGGAAATCATTCCTAGGCCTTATTGATTCAGGAGCTGCCGCTACAGTCATCTCCTCTTCCCACTGGCCCAAGCAGAATTAACTAAATGGAAAAGGAGATTCAAAAACTCACTGAAGAAAACAGTTGTTTAAAAATTAGAATGGAACAGATGGAAGCTAAAGACTAATATGAGAAACATAGAAATAACAAAAGAGAACCCGAGGAAAGAAAAAAAAATGGAAGATAATTTGAAATATCTCTTTGGAAAAAAAAACTGACCTAGAAAATAAATCCAGGAGAGAAATTTTATAAATTATTGGACTACCTGAAAGCCATGATCAAAAAAGTGCCTCAACGTCATCTTTCATGACATCATCCAGGAAATTTGTCCTCATATTCTAGAACCAGAGGACAAAATAAATACTGAAACAATTCACTGATCACCTCCTGAAAGAGATCCAAAAAGAGAAACTACTTGGAATATTGTAGCCAAATTCCAGAATTCTCAGGTCAAGTAGAATATATTGCAAGCAGCTAGAAAGAAATAATTAGAGCATTTTGGAAATACAATCAGTATAACACAAGATCTAGAAGCTTTTACATTAAAGGAGAAAAGGGTTTGAAATATGATCTTCCAGATGTCAAAGAAAGTAAGATTAACAAAAAGAATCCTTTTCCCAGCAAAACTGAGTATGGTATTTCAGGAGAAAATTCATCATTCAATGAAATAGATGACTTTCAAGCATTCTTGATGGAAAGACCAGAGCTGAATAGAAAACTTGACATTCAAAAATAAAAATCAAGAGAAGCATGAAAAGATAAACAGGAGAGAGAAATCTTAAGGGACTTCCTGAAGTTGAACCATTTGCATTCCTACATGGAAAGATAATATTTGTAATACTTGAAACTTATGTATATATAGACAAAGCACAGGATGAGTTGAGTAGGAGAGGTTCATATCCAAAAAATAACGTTGAGTGGGGAAAATTATCTCTCATAGAAAAGGGAAGAAAAGCCTTTTTCAATGGAGGGGAAAAGGGAGAGGTGAGATGGAAAAAGTGAAATTTACTCTCATCACATTTTGCTTAAGGAAGGAATAACATGAACACTCAATTTGGTATGAAAATTTGTCTTACACTACAGGAATGTAGGGGAGAAGAGGCAAGCAGGTTTGGGGGGCTATGATGGAAGGGAGGGCAAATGAGAGGAGGAAGTAATTGGATGCAAAACATTTTTGGGGAAGGACAAGGTCAAAAAGAATAAATGGATAGGATAGAGGAAAATATAGTTATTCTTCCAAAACATGACTATTATGGAAGTCGTTTGCAAAACTACACACACATAGCTTATATTGAATTGCTTGCTCAATCGGGATGGGGAGTGAAAGAGGAAGGGAGAAAAGCTTGAACTCAAAATTTTAGGAACAAATGTTGAGAATGATTTTCCATGCAAATTGGAAATAAGAAATATATGTAATGGAGTGTAGAAATCTATCTTGCCCTACAAGACAAGAGAGAAGATGGGGATAAGAAAAGGTGGTTTTGTTATAGAAAGGAGGATAGATTGGGAAAAGAGCTAATCAGAATTCACGGGTTTTGGGGTTATGGGAGGGGAGAAATAGGGAGAAAATATGTAACTCAACATATTTTGTAAATAAATTGTGAAAACTAAAAATATAAACATAAAAATTTTAAAAATTCCCTAAATCACTGTTGATTGGAGATACACTAGCCAAAATATCTCTGAAATACCACATCACACCTATCACTTTGGCTAATAAAACAGGAAGATGATAAATGTTGGAAAAGGTGTGGGAGAGTTGAAATACTAATTGTTTCTTGGTCAAGCTGTGAATTAATCCAACCATTCTGGAGAGCAATTTGTAACTATATCCAAAGTGTTACAAAATTGTGCCTACCCTTTTACCTAGCTATATTGCTTCTAGAACTGTATCCCAAAGAGATCATAAACGTCGTTAAAGGTCCGAAATATACAATTTTTTTTTTTTTGTAGCAGTTCTCTTTGTGGTGTCCAAGAATCGGAAATCATGCGGATGACCATAAATTGGGGGATGACTGAAAAAGATGTGGTATATGAATGTAATGGAATACTATTTTGCTATAGGAAATGATGAACAGAACAACTTCACAGAGGCCTGGAAACACTTATTTGAACTGATATTGATGAAAGGAGTAGAATGAGAAGAAATTTGTACACAGCAAAAACCTTAATATGTGAGGAATTTTTTTGGTACACTTAGTCTTTCATAGCAATGTTAGGACCTAAAAAATTCCCAAAGCATTTTTAAGGGCAAAGCAAGTTCACATCCAGAGAAAGAAATATGGAATTCCATCTCAGAGTGAAACATATTTCCTTTTGTTTTATCTTTTGTTATGTTTTATGGTTTCTCCCATTCACTTTAAATTCTTCTATTCAACATGACTGAGGTGAAATTATATTTAATTGGAATGTATGTGTAGGACCTAAATAAAATTGCACACTGTTTCGGGGAGAGAGTGGGGAGGGAGGGGAAAAATCTAAGATATTTGCAAGTGATTGTGGAACGATGAAAGCAAATGAAATATTTTTTTAAACAGTCTTAGCAGAAACCAAAAGTCATGCAAACATATTTTTGTGTTCTTAAAATAAAACCATGAGATCATGAATTTCCTTGAAATTTCTACAAATTCCTTTAGGTATGCCAAAACACATATATGTACGGATACATTTGTATAGACGCATATATATTTTCATTTACTTGCACACTCATAAGCTAAACTAATAGATAATGTTAATATTTCCCTTTAATGAGTAAAATAACTTATTGAATTAAATATAATAGAAATCCATTTTTGAACAATGTTGCCTCTAGCCTAAGATACTTTTTTCTGATACTTGTAGAAAGAGAAGATTTATTGGAAACCATTGTTCTTACTCTTAGGCTATAATTAAATACATTTTGAGCTTATTATGATCATTAATTATATTTTACTTATATCTTGAAGCACCATTTGTGGTTTTCTTTCTCCTCTAAAAATAGTTATGTTTCATATTTATGTATGCTTATTTTTAGTGATTAAGGGAATACATGATCTTATTAATAGATCAAATTATTCCAGTTCCACCATGGATCTTTACTCATTCCTGCCTTATCCTGTGCAATTTCTTTCCAAGTCATTCTCCAATTCCTGTACAATGTATTTCATATATTAGAGACTTCAACTTCTCTAAATCTTTCGTGACTAGTGGCACAACAGTTTGATTGTCCATCATGTGACATTACCAGTGCTCCTCAATTCTTATACTAGATGTTCTTTCACAATGATTCCTGAAGTCACCTTTTTCTCTAACTACCATCCTCTTATTTTCTCATGTGTTTTATTCTTTAATAAGCTACAACTGGCATTATTTTCAAATGGAATTCAGCTTATGTATTTTCATTCAACACTGTTATTTGAAACTGTTACTTTCCTGAGAATTTAGTGTACCACAAATCCTGGCTCTATGATGTAACTGAGAGTATATTTTGGTTGAACTGATAGATTTTTGTAACAGTGAACGTCCTAGTATGATTTGAAGTTTTGAAATTTTCTAAATTTGTTTTATCCTGGTCTCTTATTCTTGTTCTGTCTTTAGTGCCCATTCAAACACTTGCGTGCTCTCTCTCTCTCTCTCTCTCTCTCTCTTCTCTGACTAACTTCTTATGAAGGAATAAACTTCATATTTACGATCCTCAATTTACCCAGATCAGTCAAAATTCATTTTTATCTGGAACATCCCAGGCTATAATATGAAAAATTGTGAATGCCCTTAATGAAAATGTGACAGGAAGAGTGGCTATACCAAGAAAAATAAGAAGCAAATACACGTAAGAAGTGAAAATATTTCAAAGGCATTGATGGAACAAATTTACTAGATCTAAAAGTGGCAAAAGTATTAATGAATGACTGGAAAAAATCATGGATGTAATATGCATAAGAGAGATATAATTTATGTACAAATATATTATATATATAATATATATATAAAATATATATATATTATATATATACATATATGTAAGTATATTCATACATACACACATACATATATATATATATACACATGTAGAGAGTTGTATTTTATATATGCTTATTTTATATACTTGCACATGCATACACATCTGTAAATACACACATAATTGTCTATATGTGTTTCTATATACATATAAGCACATATATGTATAATCATGAGGACATCATTAAGTATTGACATATCTCTACCTGTATAGATAGGTAGATAGACAGACAGACAGATAGATAGATACTCTTACCTTTACAAAATCTTTATGAAAAGGCTCTTCACACATTGACAGGAGCATCCTTGAAAAGCACGAGAAATTAACAGGAAGTCTTTTCTTTTTCAATTTTATACTCTTGAAAAACCATATCTTTCTTTAACTTTGAATGGAATATGATGAAAAGTACCGTAAGTATTGCTTGTGGAATATAAGACTATATTTATTTCATAAAAAATTAAATGACAACTTAAAGTAGTCCTGCACAACTTGTTACATCGTTACTTTCTTTTATATCCTGTAGAATTTTCATGGGGTACCTGAAATCTGTTGGTGGAGTGCAAGTGGTCCTTACGGGTCATGTGTTGTGCAGGCCTACCTTAAAGATTTTTCAACAGGCTGTCTTATTTGTCTGTCTTAGGATAGAGAAATATCCCTTGATATCCATAACAGAGATTTTTTTTTCAATTGCAATATGATTATTAAGAGGAAGTAAGACATAAAATATTGATGCAAATGTACACAAAAACATAATTACTACTATCACAGAGAATGACCATTGCAGAGTACAAAAGGAAAAATAATTCTCACAATATGTTGTTATCTTCCATAGCTTCCTGTTTATTCACATCTTGCTGCTGGTGTCTACTGATGGTTAAAAAAAAAAAAAGTGAGGAAGACACTTAATCTCTATAAACTCATGTTGATTTTCCCTTTTCCTCGGGATAACTCTAGCTATTTTGTCCATTTCCTGTATGTATTTGTGTATGCATTGCATAGGACAAATGAGAAAATGCTCATACAACGAATGGACAATTTCCAAGTGCCTTATAACTACTTTTTCCGTTTGGTTTTGCTTGCTTTTTGTTTGTTTTAATCATGTCTTTTTCTGGAGAAAGTGTTGGAGAAAAACAACATGGGACTTCGGGTAGTTTCAATGGGATCAGACAATGTGAAGTATACCATTGAAGGTATCTGAGTAGGAAATGATGTGATCAAACCTATTTTTGTTAGAGATTATTTTAGTACCATTCTGCCAGATTGAATAGAGCTAGCAGACACTAACTAAAGTTGGAGACAACATTTAAAATGTTAATGTAGTGTTTCCTACCAGAGCATATAACTAATGACTTAGAAATCAGAATTAGAAGGTGAGACAGAGTAAATATCATAAAGACACAATTGACACGTCTTAGAAAATTATAAAGCAGGCAGCAATCAAACAATAGAATTGAAGCGGTAGGTACTAATATATAGATTGTAAAGGTTCCCTCAGGGATTGAATATTTGCTAACACTATATTGTTCTTCCATTCCTGAGGAGACTTGTCTCTCTACAGTACATAAACGTTTCATTCCCATAAATAGACTAATAAAAAGAAGAGTGGAGATTCATAAAACTTTAATTCTATTCTTCGAGAGACTATTACTTTAAGTAGGTGACCTTGGCCAGGTCACTTTAGTTTTCTAGACGTTTTTCCCCTCATTTTTGATATGATGTCTGCATTAGACAATAGGAGTCTTTCTATGGCCTTTTCACCTCTATCTTGGCAATATTACAGGCTAGACTCTTTCTTGGGGTATTCAGTCCCAGTCCCTTTATGAGGTTACAAATTAACCTTGTGATGGTAAATATCTTTAGCTTCTTTTTCTGTTTAGTTTATTAAATAGACTTTCATTAGCTTGCGACAAACTTGCTGTTCTTTTATATCAAAATACACAAAATCCCATTAAAGAAACTCTTCTTTTATCCATCTTCAAAAATTTTTCTCTGGTTAGATAACTAAAATAAATGGGCATGTTGTCTAAGATTGTTCTTTACACAATTTGCACGGAATGATTAGAATAAAATTGAAGAAGGAAGCAGAAAGAATAAGTTATCAAAATTCCAAACAACGAGGTTCAAAATAATTACCCTCAGTCAGCAAAGCTTAACCTATAAGTAAATATATCCCAACTAAGAGATAATTGTCCAGTTGCCTGATAACCTATTTTATATCTTTTTGTTTTGAAGAAATGATAGAGCCTTAGATCGTTTATTTCAAAGAAAAGTCCAAAGGCAAAATAAAACAACAACAACAACAAAACCGGATCTTTTCTCACCCCCAAACCTGCAAGCCCCATTCACAGTCTAGAAGTAACACATAATACTCAGTCAATAAACAAATATTAAGTGGTTGTTCTGTGCCACGCACAATACTAAATCCTGAGAGAAAAGGATGAACACGCAGTCCTCAAAAAATCTTACAATCTGTAGATAATAGAAAAAAATAAACAACAGCTGAAAATTTTGGAAGAGGAGGAGATGGAATGAAAGAGAGCCAGCAGGGATATGGTGGTAGTGTTTGTCCTTCATTACTGAAGATCATGCCATCAGAGAAATGATGATCTGACTTGCACCTCACTTTGTTTTGAGTGAGGGAGGGCTGTGCAGATCACCAGAATCACTTCCTCTCCACAGCCATCTGAATCCAGTGACCAGATATTTATCAGTATGACTGGAGATGATCTAGGATGCACTGGGAGACCTTGAGCTCTTTCAGGGAAGGTCTCTATGGATACTGACCTAGGGTGAAGCAAAGCCCATTCATGAATAAGCCTGTTTAAGAAGAAGTCAGATTGCCATCCCTTTCATGAGGCCAAGAATAAGAAAGACATCATACTGGGAGGGAAATAGCAACAGTTACTCTTGATAATCACTCTAAATCTAGCAAGGTCCAGAAGAGAGCTTAGGCAGGGGCTAATTGGCTTCCCAGCTTCAGAGTGAAGTAGGTTACAGGTTTTGAGAAAGAACAAGAAGGCAAATTTGTATGACCATAAGATTCCCAGTTGACTTTCCTTTCCTTTCTTTCCTTTCCTTTCCTTTCCTTTCCTTTCCTTTCCTTTCCTTTCCTTTCCTTTCCTTTCCTTTCCTTTCCTTTCTTTGCCTTGCCTGCCTTTCTTTGCCTTGTCTCGCCTTTCCTTTCCTTTCTTCAGTCCTGTCTTTTCTCAAAACGTTAAATCTACTGCATTCTGAAACTTATCTGCAAATAGCACCCTGCCTATAGCCTCTTCTGTAGCCTCCTAGATTTAAAGTGGTTAACAATAATAACTGTTGCTTTTTCTCTCCCAGGCTGATGTCTTTCTTTTTTTGGTCTCATTAAAGGGGCCATGCCCTGGCTACTTCTTAAACAGGTCTATTTATGAATGTGTGTTGGTTCACCAAAGTGAGTGCCTGCAAAGACCTTGGTCTAACAGGGTGTGATAGAGAAAACTCAGGGGCCTACCCAGGGAATTTGACTTTGCTTCTGAGGGCAAAGATGAAACAAAAGTTTTTGAAGGAGCCACCCATACAGAGAGATAGGCTGCAGTGTTTGAGGGAATTTCCAAGGAATACATTCCAGGGCTACAGTGATGAAGAAGTTTCTGAGGCAGTACGGAGGAAATCCAGAGTGTCACCTAAAGATAAATGAACCAAAACAATCAAAAGGATAAGATCTCCCTGTCCAAAATGGACAAAAATCTCTGTCTTGTGCAAGTGAATAAAATTCTCTGGCCATGTATGATATGTAGATTATAGATTAGATAGATAGATACGTATATACATAGATAGACACATAAATATTAAAATTGCAATACTTTTCAGACTCCTATATATTTTGCCTGATTATTAGTGGAGAGATTCTCCATGTCAGTCACTCTGTCTCTGTCTCTGTCTCATAAACTTGTAAGCAAGAAAAATAGATTACTGAGATTTAATAGACTTTGGATATGAAAATGAAAAATTATATCTCATTTGAGTAATCTTATTTAGGACTACTCTGAGCCTGGATTTCCTGAATTTTTTATGAATAGTATTAAATCATTCTTAAGACCTTTTCAGTTGATGACTTGCTACTAATCTGAGGTAAATAATTTCAAGGTTGTCTAAATATAGGAACATGTGTTGTTTGTATCATGAAGAGCCATCTTTGAAATGCTGTTCTCAAATCCAAGAAAAACTGATTTCTGCCTTAAGGAAAATGCGTGAAAGGGGTTAGATACACACTTCCTCTTTTCTACACCTACCTTGAAAAGGCCTAGCAAACTGTAATAATATTTATCTACTCACTAAAATGTTAATAATCTAGAAGTATATTTCTGGTTCAGAAAGGAAGTTACATCCCTCGCAGAAATTAAGGAGAAAGATAGTCCTTTCCTTACCAACTAACATCTCTCTAACTAGATACTGGTAACACAAAAAGGTAATTTAAAAAGAAATAGACAATACGAGGAGAAGAGTCAAGTTAGCAGAGTAGAAAGACAGACTTGTAGAAGCTCCCTCGTATAGCCCATAAAATACCTGTCAAAAATGACTTTAAAACAATTCTTGAGTACCAAAGGCCACAAAAAGGCAGAGTGAACGAGATTTATAGCCAAAGAAAATCTAGAAGGTCGACAGGAAAGATCCATCACACCAGGCATGTAGCGGAGTGCAGCCCAGTGGGTCATGTGGTGGGGCAGAGAGAGGAACCAGAAGAGGCTTCACGTAGTTGCTGGCAGCAGCAGTTTCAAGATTCCTCAAACCACAAACACCACAGACTGCTTCAAATGTCAGTGAGAAAGCTATTTCACCCAGGAGAAAGGAACATAACCTGAGCCACCAGCAACAGTCACTGCAGCAGCAGAATCCATTTTTGGAGTCTTCTGTCTGAAGCCCGTGGAGGAATTGAACTACTGATCTGAATCTCGGCCCTAAGTCTGGACGTGGGGTACTGAGGAGGAGCACTGTCATGGGAGAACTAGAGGCGGTTGTGAAGAGGAAATTCAACTCCAGATTCTGGGCAGAAAAGTTTTTGCTTGCTCCCAGACAAGTGCACAGGCCAGGAGAGGAGTAAACCCCTCTCCCTTGATTGTGTCACCTTGGAGGAACTGAGAACTTACAGGTCCCCAGAGTACAACCTCCTCTTGACAAAGGACTCACAAGTCAAGTAACGGACTAGGAAAATTCTCAAAAGCGGGGGAAAAATGAGAGTGTAGATTGCTATTTTCTTCATGAACAGGTATTTTATTCCATTTTTTCAGATGCGGAAAAACAATGTATAAAATCAGAGGAAGTCAAGGCTTCCAAAACTTGCAAAATAAATATGTAATTTTCTCAAATAATGGAAGAGCTCAAAAAGGATTTTGAAAATCAAATAAGAGGTGGAGAAAAAATTGGGAAAACAAATGAGAGCAATGCAAGAACATTATGAAAGGAGACCCCAAATGCTGAAGAAAATAACACCTTTAAAAATAGGCGATAGCAACTGGCAAAAGAGGTCCACAAAGTAAATGATGAGAAGAATGTTTTTGAAAACAGAATTAGTCAATTGGAAAAGGAGGTTGAACAACTCACTAAAGAAAATAGTTCTTCAAAATTTGGAATGGAGCAAATGGAAGCTAACGACTTCATGAGAAACAAAGAAATTACAAAACCAAACCAAAATAATATTAAAAATAGGAGACAACATGAAATATCTCTTTGGAAAAACAACTGACTTGAAAATTAAATCCAAGAGAGAAAATTTTAAAGCAATGATGGAAAAATAACCTCGATATCAACCTTCATGAAATTTTTGAGGAAAATTGCCCTGATATTCCAGAACCAAGGGGCAAATTAATATTGGAAGAGTCAACCAATCACCTCCTGAAAGAAATCTGAAGAGAGAAATTCCTAGGAATATTGTAATCAAATTCCAGACTTCCCAGGTCAAGAACAAAACAGTGCATACAGCTAAAAGAAACAATTCGATTATTGTGGAAATGGCATCAAGAAAACACAAGATCTATCAGCTTCTATAAGGGATCAAAGAGTTTGCAGTATGATATTCCAGAAGTCAATGAAACTACGATTGAAACCAAGAAACCCAGCAAAAATAAGTAAAATACTTCCGAGGGGAAAAACGATCATTCAATGAAATAGACGACTTTCAAGCATTCTTCATGAAAAAGCAGAACTGAAAAGAAAATTTGATTTTCAAAGACAAAAATCTAGAGAAGCATAAAACAGTAAACAGGAAAGAGAAATCATTAGGGGCTTTCTAAAATTGAACTGATTGCATTCATACATGTTAAGAAAATATTTGTAAGTCTTAGGACTTTTCTCAATATTTGAGTAATTGGAGGGATTTTATACACACATACAAACAAATACACACACACATACATACATACATATATATATGTGTGTGTGTGTATGTGTATATATATATATATATATATATGGAGAGCACAAGGCTATACCTAAAAAATAAATTTAAAGGGTAAGAGAGGAATATATTGGGAGGAGAAAAGGAGAAATCAAATGGGGAACATTATCTCTCATTAAAAAGGCAAGAAAAACTTTTTCAAAGGAGGATAAAAGGAAGGAGGTGAGAGGGAAAAGGTAAAGCTTACTTTCTTCCTATTTGTCTTAAGGAGGGAATAACATGCTCACTCAATTTGGTATGAAAATCTATCTTAAACTACAGAAAAGTAGGAGAGAAGAGGACAACTGAGATGGGGGAGATAGTAGAAGGGAGGATAAATGGCAGGAGGGAGTACTTAGAAGAAAATATTTTGGGGGACAGATAAGGCCAAAGCAGATAATAAATTAAATGGGGGGCAGGATAGAGTGGAGGGAAACGTATTTCGTCTTACACAGCATGATAATTATGGAAGTCTTTTGCAAAACTACACATATATAGACCATATTGAATTGCTTGCCTTCTGAGTTCATATGGGTAGAGAAGGAGGACGGGAGAGAAATTGGAATTCAAAGTATTAGAAACGAATGTTGAGAACTGTTTTTGCATACAACTGGGAAATACTAAATACAGATAATGGGGTATGGGAATCTATCTTGCCCTACAAGAAAAGAGAAAATAGGGATAAGAGAAGCGATGAATGTGATAGAAGGGAGGGCATATTGTGGGAAGGGGTAATCAGAATGCAAGCCGTTATGTGGTAGGGGAAGGGGAGAGATTGATAGAAAATTTGGAAAGAAAAATTTCGTGAAAATGAATGTTAAAAACTAAAAATAAATAAGCCTTAAAAAGGAAAAAAAAGCATAAAAAATAGCTAATTGTGAATAACTTCTTTTATCAAGACAAACAAGAAACAGAAAATAAGTTAAGCAGGCTAGATTACACCAGCCTGTATATGTGAATAATGAAAAAACAAGAAAGAGGAAAATTATTACCCAGAGATCCATTTTATTTTGAATAGAGAGAGAAGCTTAAACTCAGGAATACGTTGTGGTGACAACTTCCACTGTCTTTACTTTTCTTGTGTTATTACACTTGGATGTCAGAAACTGCATCCATTCCTTTCTAGGACCCTCTGATCACTCTGTAAAACTTTTCAAACTATTCTACAACAACATCTTTACCCTGGAAATTCATTGCCCTTCTGAAAATTGAAGTACATTTATTTTCCTGTGCCTCCTTCTGATTGACTAACTCCTCCGAGAAACTTTTCATGTGATTTCTTTCAGGAATAATTTCTTCTTTCTTTTACGGATTCCATACCTGATGCTCATAATGCCACTCCCACCCTGCCCCACCCAATCCTCCACTGCTTCTCAGATTTATTTTATGTATTGCATTCACTCATTAAAAGACAAACATTTTGAGGGCAGGGACTGTCTTTCAGCTTTCATTTTTATGTCCTAGGACTTAGCTCAATGCCTGGCACAGTGTAAATATATAATAAATGCTTAATAATTTTACCTGAAATCATATACTTCTCTAAGTTCAAAGGTTTGTGGTACACTGAAGACATCATAAAAATGGGAAAGGGTCCCAAATGTATAACAGGACTCTGAGCAGTGGCCAAAAACTGGAAATCAGTTGGGGAATGGCTGAATAAATCACGGCATATGAGTGTAATGGAATGCTATTGCAATGTAAGAAATGATGAACAGAAAGGCTTCAAAGAGGTCTGGGAAGACTTATACAGTCTGATACTGAGGGAAAGGAGCAGAACCAGGAGAACTTTGTACCCAGCAACTACCAGTGTGCAAGGATTTGTTCTGGTAGGCTTAGAATTTCATGGTAATGCAAAGGCTTAACAAATTCCCAATGGTCTTTTAAGGGAAAATGCCTTCCACATACAGAGAAAGAACGGTGGAATTCAAGCGTAGAGTATAGTAGATAATTTTATTTTGTATTATGTTTTAGTTGTTTTATAATTTATCCCATTAATTTTAATTCTTCTATACAGCATGATTATGGTGAAAACGTATTTAAAAGGAATGTATGTGTAGAATTTATATAAAATTGCATGTTGTCTCGGGGAGGGAAGGAGTAGGTAGAGGGAAGGAAATGGGAGGGAGGGAAAGAAAAAAATTAGGTTGTATCGTGGTGATTGTGGAACACTGAAAATAAATAAATACATAAGTAAATAAATAACCAAACAAACAAACAAATACATAAATAAAAAAAGAAGAGAGAAAAAGAAAAACCTGGAGAGAATTATAGAAACTGGTACAAAGTGACATGTACTGGGTAGAACATTACATCAATATCGTAAGGTTTTCCCTGTGAATGACTTAGCTATTCTCAGCAATACAATGATCCAAGTCAACTTTGAAGGACTTATGCTGAAAATACTATCTTCCCAGAGAAAGAACTGATGTCTGAATAGAGATTGAAGCATAAAAAATAAAAATTAAAAAGCTTTGTGATCAACTTCATTTCTTGCATGGTGAAATACTGCTATATCACACAGAGCAGTCTCTGTCAATTAGCAGTTATAACTTCCTCCATTAACAGTACACAGCATGCAAAACAACCCTAGCTTGGTTGGAATTTTGTTTACATGTACAAAATTATGAGTTTCATACACGTAGAAATCCAAAAGCATAGTGGAAATGGTTGTGGAAGATAATATTTGAATGAGAGAGATGACGAGGGAGACAGAACAAAGGAGATGATACAGTAGTGGGAGTTAGTCATGAGATCTGCTGTTAAGTTTCCCAACAAAACAAAAAAGCACATAATTTAGGCAAACTCTAGCTTGGATAAAAATAATAATAACAAATAATGGAGATTATTTAGAAGTCAACTGAATTTATCACTTTTTAAATCAGAGAAGCTGATAAATATCTTACTTACCCTGATGATAATTTGATCTTTTGAAAGGTCTCTATAGAGTAATGAAAGAGAAGTTGAGATACTTGAAGGACCCGGACTAGGATAATGGTAGTGTTACATGAGTGAATAGGAAGGACTAGATATCAAACAGAGCACCATGAAAGAATCAACAGCAACTGGCAGCTGATTGGAAGAAACTGTTACTTTCATTTCCTAATTGATTTCTTTTTCACTGAAAGGTAACATTTTTGTGGCCTCAGGTGGTAAGCTCAATTCAGGGGCTTACAAATGAACTAGTAAATTTTCATAAGCTACTGCTTCATGTGTTATAAAATACTGTATTTGCTTTGTTTTTTCCTAATGTTCTAGTATTTTCTCTTTCTTTGCTGTCCTTGAAGTTTTATATATGAAGACATACTGCTCAATTTTTATCGCTGTGGTGGGGAGCTGAGGCTTTTCTCTGAGTTTGCAGAAATGACCTTTGTTGAATTTTTCCCTTGTTGAACTCCTTTCTACTTATACCATTGGCAAATTGAAGTAAATTCTCAAGTTAAACTAGGGAATGGAGAAAGTCCAAAAATTGCACCATGTTAAAATGCTTTCTTTTTATTTGTTTATTTGAATTGTGTTTTTTCTCACTTGTTTTAAAATTTTTAAATATGTTTTATGTTACCATAAAACTGTTTCCCTTTCCGTGAGAATCTTCTCTAATAGTATTTTTTGAAGAAAAAATAGTTTACCTAAGAAATGCATTGGGAAAAAAATCTGTCATAATATATAATATACAAAAAACTTAAAACAGCCTCTCAAAGGAGTGGAATGAAGGTATCATATTTCTCTTTGTGGTCAACTTTATTCTTTGTAATTTCAGAACATTTAAAAGAATCACCTTGTGTTGTTTACTGCTCTTTACATTTTTATATCCTTATGCTATACACCTAACACTCAACTTTCCCATTAAAAACATATGATTATTTAAAAATATTATTTGTCTAATTCTAAATTACCACCAGAATAAGTGGATTAATTCAAAGTTTATGGTGCAGTATTTAAATTATATTTTCATATCTGAATTATCTCTATCCACCTTCCCCACTCATCGAGAAATCAAGTAAAAGAAAACCCATAAAAATACTTATAGCAAAAAAGAAAGTAAATTATCAGATTAGCCACACTGAAAAATTAAGGAAAAAGAAAGCATGAGTCTATCACTTCTTTCTCACGATGTGCATTTATATCAGTAAGTACCCCACCATACACTGGGGGATCTGCTATCACAGGTTCTTAGATCTCTATTCATAAAAGGAAAGGCAAATTTTGAGGGGTTAACAGTCACTTTAATCAAGCACGTTTTTCAATCCTTTAAGCAAGCACACATTCACCTATTTCAGGGGAGTCAGTATAAACTTCAATGAAGATGCTGAGAAATTAAATATCAACAGACATGCTTCCACAATGTCTGATCATTAACACATACATCTATACCAGAGAGGGAACATATGGGTTTCTCAAAGCCTGGGAGTTCCTTAGAGGGTTCCTAAAGTGCTCTTTTAGCCAAGCAAACACTTTTAGCCAGTAAGCCCCCAAATAAAATCCTCAACTCAGTGTTATTATACTCCTTTTAGAACCAGAGCCTATCACTTCCCTTGACAACCAGTGCCTCATAACAAAAGGCTTTGGCTTTCTTACAAATCTTCCTGGGCTTTACACGAGGTGGGAAAGATCCTCCCCAGTCACATTCAAATAGAGGCATTATACGTTTGATTATACTAAAAAAAAAACCAGCAAAAGATCCTATTTTACTTGCCATTGCAGCATCCCTTATTTCATTATGATTTCTTTGGAGTTTTAGGTGATCATTGCATCGATGAGAGATGCTGAGATCTCTTTCAAAGTTCATTATATTAACAATATTGTTGCTATAGTATAAACTGTTCTTTAATTTCTGCTCACTTCCCTTTGCATCCATTAACACCAGTATTTCTAGCTTGGTTTTTATTCTGAAAAAATCCTCTCGTCATTTCTTTTACCATAGTAGTACTTTATTACACTTACATGCCATACTTTGTTAAATCACTCCCCAGTTGTTGCCCCTTCAGTTCCCAATTCTTTGCTACTGTAGAAACAAAGAAAACAAACCGAAACTAACTCAGTGTAAGTGTTTCTGTACACATGGGACCTTTTCTTTTTTAATTCTCTTTGGATATGCAAATATTTTCAGTAATTTTAGATTAAAGGGAATTGCAGCTTAATAGTTTTGAGGGTGCGAAAAAAATTGCTTTCCAGAATGGTTGAACTAATTCACTAGTCCATCAAAAATGCATTATTGCATTTTTCTCCCACATCTCCTATAGCAGTTGACATTTTCCATGTTCTATCAGATCTTAGCCAATCTGATGGGTGTAAGGTGAAACGTACAAGTTTTGTTTTTTTTAAGTTGCTTTTCTCTATGTGATTCAGAACATTTTTTCATGACTACTTGTAGTTTGAATTTCTTTCTCTGAAAATTGGTTATACATATTCCTTGATCATTTGTCAAAGGGGAATGAATCTTATTCCTTTAAATTGACTCAGTTTCCTATCTCTCTTGGAAATGGCATAACGGAAACTTACTGTAATTTTTTTCACAGATTCCCATTTTTTGAACTTGAGTTCAGTTGCTTTATTTGTACAAATGTCTTACATTTGATGAAATAAAAATTATCCATTTTATCTCCTGTGAACCTAGACTTTATCTTTAGTTCTTATGCTTAGAACTAACTGGTATTTTCTTTGATGCTTCATTAATTTGCTTTCAATACCATCTTTACTGACAAAATTATATCCATGTGTATCAGTAAGCACCCCAACATACCCAGGAGGACCTGCCACCACACGTTTTTAGCTCTACATTCATAAAAGGAAAGGCAACTTTTGAGGGGTTAACAATCACTTGAATCAAGCACATATACCATTCATTTTATAATGCACATATATCATTCAGCCAATTCAAGGGAGTCAGCACCCTGAACTTCAGAGAAAATACAGAGAAATCAAAGATCAATAGGCATGGCTTTCTCTGTCTTACCATAATCAATACATAAATCACAAACCAACATATAGATCCGACTGTCTAGCCATAATTATCAGAGAGGGAAGTAACAACATCTAGGATTTCCAATTTGGAGGGCTGCTTAGTTGTTACCCAGAATCTCATGTGGCACCAAAATGATCTCCCTAAAACTAAATTCCAAAACAAAACCCTCACCTGAGAATCTTTATACATTTTTAGAGTCAGAGGACATCACATACTTTGAGAACAAGTGCCTCATTAACAAAAGGTGTGGATCTTCCTACAAATCTTCCCAGTCCTGAAAATAGGTGAGAAATATCCTCCTTAATCAACTTATTCAGAGGCGCTATATTTATTGGTATAAATAAAAACAGCAAAAGATTTTCTTTCTTGGCCTCACAAGATATTAAGCTTACCTTGTTAAGTAGATGAAAAGTTTGTGTACCTTTTTTTGATTTTTTTTGCCAAATTACTTTCCAGTTTTCCCAACAGTTTTTCTTGACTAGTGACTATTTGTTCAAATATGAGGAATATATGGGTGTTTTTTCAAACATTAGATTACTATGCTCAATTGCCTCTTTGTATTTTGTGCCTAATCTGTTCCACAAGTGAATCAGAGATGCTTGCAGTAAACACTGGCACCCCATCCATCTCCAGCTTTCTGCTTTCCTTTGAAGTTTGGCTGCAAAGGTTTTGCTTTGCAGAGCCTTTTCAATTGAACATAATCGAAATTAACCACTTTATATTCCGTAATGCTTTCTATAACTTATTTGGTCATAAATTCTTCCCTTCTTCAAATATCTGAGAGAAAACTATTCCATGTTCTCTTACTTTGCTTAAGGTATAACTCTTTGTGTGTCAATCATGTATCCATATTTTGTAATTATGTTTGCATAGTTTCTGCATTTGTCTTGGCAGGTAGTTTCTCAAATATTTTATACAACCTACAGTTATTTTATTTAGAATTCCTCTTTCTGTGTTTCTGATGTACCTTGCTGGTAATGTATTGATATGATGATGATTTATGTGGGTTTCTTTTCTATCCCGCCATTGTGCTAAAGATGTTAGTTATTTTCACTAGATATTTTTGGTTGATGCTCTAGGATTCTCAAAAAATATCATCATGTCATGTCATCTGTAAAGAATGACAGTTTCATTTCCTCACTGAATATACTAACGCCTTTATTTGCTTTCTCTTCTTTTATTTCTATAGATAAGTTTTTACTACAATATTGAATGGGAGTGGTGATAATGGACAACATTGTTTCACACCTGAATGCATGGGGAAGGTTCCTAGGTTAATCCTATTATACATAAGGATTGATGGTGGTACTCTAGAAAAAAAAATATTTATCATTTTAAGGAAACCTACATTTGTTCCTGTATTCTTTCTTTTATTTTAATAGCAATAGATATTATATTTCTCAAAAGGTCTTGCTATTGTGATATATGACTTGTGTGGGGTTTGTTATTAATGTGATCGTTAATGGTATAAAACCTACCTGCTCATAGTGTATGATCCTTGTGAGATATTGCTGTGAATATCCTTGTTGGTATTTTACTTCAAATTTTGGAATCAATATTTATTTTTTTCTGGTTAAAATAGATTTATTGATTTTCGTTTTGTTAATATAAATTTATTTATTTAACTTTTTACATTCATTTTCACAAAATTTTGCGTTCCAAATTTTCTCCCCATTTCTCCCATCCCCCCACCCCAATATACCGAGCATTCTAATTTCCCCTATCACCAATCTGCCCTCTCTTCTATCATTCCTCCTTTTCTTTATTCCCATGTTCTCTTTTGTCCTGTAGGGTCAGACAACTTTCTATTCTCCATTACCTGTATTTCTTATTTCCTATTAGCAAGAACAATACTCAACAGCTGTTCCTAAAACTTTGAGTTACAGCTTCTCCCCATCCCTCCCTCCCCAGTCATTCCCCTTGGGAAGGCAGGCAATTCAATATAGGCCATATCTGTGTAGTTTTGCAAATGACTTCCATAATAGTCGTGTTGTGTAAGACTAACGATATTTCCCTCCATTCTATCCTGCCCCTCATTGTTTCTATTTGCTCATTTGATCCTGTTCCCTCCCCGAATGGTGATTACAATTTGCTCCCTCCTCCCACTGACCTCCCTTCCATGATCCCCCCCCACCCTGCTTATCTCCTTCTCCCCCACTTTCCCATATTGTAAGATAAGTTTTCATACCAAAATGAATGTGCATTAATTAACTGAGGGAAAAAATAGGCCTAGAAAAGGCATCCAAATGAGACATTTTAGATGCTACTTAAAGAAAATCCAAGGAGGTAAGTAATAGAAGTAGAGAAGAGAGGGAACATTATAAGCGTGAGAGTTAGAGAAAATGCCTGTGAGATAAAAAATGATATGTCTTATTCATAGAACAGGCAGGCAGCTAGTGTCACTGGACTGAAGTGTATGTCCTGAGAAGGAAAGTGTAGGAAGACAGGGAAGGTAGGCGTGGTCTTGGTTATGAAGAGCTATGAATTCCAAAAAGAACATTTTTGCATTTGCCCCTGGAGACAATAGGAATTCAGTGAAGTTTATTGCATTTAGCGGTATTATGATCACATCTGAATTTTAGGAAAATCATTTTAGTGACTGAAAGAAGAATTACTTGGAACGGGACAAAAAATTGAAGTAGCAAATCCACTACCTGGCTAGTGAAAATCATTCAGGTATGAGAGGCTGAGGACCTGCACTCAAACAAGGCCATGTCAGAGGAAAACACAGGAAACAGAAAAGAAATTGCAAAAAAACAGAAATAATCAGCAGACCTTACCAACAGATGGGATCCATGGGTGAAAGTGAGAAGAAGTCTGGGATGAGGCCTAATGACTACGAAGGACCAGGAAGAGGGTGTTGCCCTCCACAATAGTAGAGAAAATAAAAAAAGGGAGAGTGGACTATTTAAAGGGAAAGAATAATTCCGTTTTGGACATACTGGTTTTAGGATTTCTACTGTATATCCAGTTCTAGATATCTGAAAGGTAACTGGAGGTGTGAGATTAGTGTTGAGTAGAATGATTCGGACATGATAAATAGGTTTGAAGATTGCCAGGATCAATATGAAAATTACATCCATGGCAGTTGTAAAGTTCAGCAAGTGAAGTAGTTTCGAGGAAAAAGAGTTCTCATGATTGAACCCTGAAGACACCTACAAAATTATACTGGGTTGATTCCATACAAAATACAAGAGTATTTTTTACTTACACTAAAATACAAAATACATAAACTATCTATTTTCCTGTGAATAGTCTCCTTATTCATGAATGCTTTTACTTGTTTTTGAAATAGGAATAAATTATTATTTCTCTTGAGTCATGTACATACGATATTCTATGTTTTGAGAAAGCATGTAAAGGTCTTGGGTTAAATTTTATGATGTTTTTTGGGCCTTTGTGTTTTGGGTAGAGTGGTTAGTAACATGGCAAGAAATAAAAGTCAGTAGCTTTTTTATATTTAAATAATTTCAAGAAGAATGCACAGTCCTATGTTTTATAGAAAATGTCTTAATCACATTTATTACGAATATTGAACTAATTTTTGGACTTTTATACTATATGGAAAAATAAGCACCTTTTCAACCCAAAATTCATCTGTAGCAACATTTATTCCTTGATACAGAAAGTATAGCTTCCCACTCCTTTAAGTCACATTACTTGTTTGTTTGATTTTTGTTGATGCTGTTGATAATTATTCAATCAATGAAGATTTAGCATTACTCAGGAAAGTAGCTTTGTTTCTTGAATTTTTTTAAATCATGCCATTTAAAGATGACACTGTATCAAATGAAAAGAACAATTATTTAGTTAACATTAGACAAATTCTCCATTTTAATTGATTTGTGAAATATACATACTTGATGTGCGTCATTCTTTATTTGTTTGTTTGCCTGTCTTCTGAAGTTAGATTTAAAAATTGAAAACTTTTAAGTTTATCAGAAATTACAAAGGCAATGAAACTTAGTTAGCACTGAATGAATATAAATTTGAAGTAAATATCAAAAACCTTATTTCAGCATAATTTTTTTT
>CM053769.1:636837086-636855999 GCA_028658325.1 Potorous gilbertii
CAAATGGGGAGAAAATTTTGGAACCCAAAATCTTGTGAAAATGAATGTAAAAAGTTAAATAAATTTATTTAAAAAAAAAAAAAAGAAAGTAGCCTTCTATGGTCTTATTTTTTTTTCCCTTTTCTGGGCACTTTCCCAGTGATTTGCTTGACTTCTGTGATTCCTTTCCACACATCTCAACTCCAGACCTGCCCCGCTAATGCTTGGGTTCTGAGATTCAAATGCTGCTCCCCTCCCTCAGGAATTTCAACATGGGTGGGGCTGCTATTCAGTGAGACATTAAGTGCTGCTTCTCAGGTGGGGGCAGGGTCGCCACACAAGGTTCCCTTCCCTCAGGCGATTTAAGTGGAAACCTTCAAAAATAAATCTGTGCTCCTTCCTGCTTTGGGAGCCCTTGTGTGCTGCTGCCTCCAGCGCTGCTTCCCGAGGGGGGTCGAGTTATGGAGACATCCCGAGCTCCCCTCTCAGTCCACCAAACAGTCTCTCTCACTGACCTGTAACACCTGTGGGTGAATGGACCTTCACGGCCGCTGGAGATTTCATCCCTGAAACTTGCTCCGATCTTCTCCTCTCAGTGCTGCTCTGCCAAGGCAGGGCCGGGCTGTGCTCTGGGTCTGGTGCAAGATGGACTTTTAGTGATGGTTGTTCAGGTCTTTCTGGAACAGAAATCTCCTCCACTCCGTTGTTCTGTGGCTTCCACCGCTCCAGAATTTGTTAGTAGTTCTCCTTTACAGATGTTTTATAGGCTGCGGTTTCAGAGCTAGTATATTTGTGTCTTTCTACTCTGCCATCTTGACTCCTCCCCCTATCATGATTTTCAAGCATTCTTGATGATAAAACCAGAGCGGAAAGGAAAATTTGACTTTCAAACACGACAATAAAAAGAAGCATTTAAAGGTAAACAGCAAAAAGAGATCGTAAGGGACTTACTAAAGTTGAACTGTTTATATTCCTACATGGAGAGACAATACTTGTAACTCTTGAAAATTTTCAGTATCTGGGTAGTTGGTGGGATTGCAAACACACTCACACATACACACACACACACACACACACACACGTGCAAGCACACACAGAGACAGAGAGCACAGAGTTAATTGAATAGGATGAGGTCACATCTTAAAAAAATGAAGTGGTGAAAGAGAAATGTATTGGGAAGAGAGAGAGAGAAATGGAATGGGGTAAATTATCCCTCATAGAAGAGGCAAGCAGGAGACTTTTTAGTGGAGGGAAAAAGAGGAGAGCTGAGAGATAAACATGAAGTTCTCCATTCTTCTGCACAATAGTTTTAATTTTTTCCCACTACCTTCCTCAGTCTTCCCTCTCTTCTTTCAGTTTTACTCCCTTTATCTGCTTTTCATTTACTACTCCTTCCCTCCTTTTTAGCTTCCCTTCCCCTTTTCTTTCCCCCTTCCCCTCCTATTTCCCATACAATATTAACAACAAAAAACAAAAAAACAAACACACCATGCATATAAAGTCATAGTCTCTCATAATTGCAGTATTTCAGAAATATGAAGCACTCTACTTTTAGTGTGTATTGGAAGAGACAGTACTGTGAATAGATGAAGAATATTCTTAACATCAGAAAACTGTGCCACCTTGGGAACTTTGCTTCACCTTTCAGAGCTCAAGGAAATTCATTAAGACTGTAAATTGCAAACCATTTGCTGATTTGAAATATAAGTCTCTGGGATTTACCTGCATAAATGAAATCATAAGTCCAGATCAAAAACAAAGCACCAAGAAAGATTAAGAAAAGTAAAAATGAAGCAAACATTACATACATAAGAAAATATGTCCATGAGGATTTACCTGACCTTGGACAAAACCTACAACAGTTATAGTTTACCCTTGTGAATATTCATTAAATAGTAAAGAAAAATTTGTATTTCTATATCAATTTTTTTTAGTCTATATATGAGTGTTGGTGGTCTGGCACCTGCACCTCATTTTAGATTCATTATGTGGAAAGATGCCATATCAGACACTGTATGTGTGTGTGTATATATATATATATATATATATATATATATATATATATATATATATATACACTCTCCATAATATAAATGTAAATATATCTCCATATCACTTTTTCTTTTTCATTATATCTTGTTCCATGAACTAGTTCATAAGATTACTCAGGAAAATAATCATTTTTTTCTACTTCTTTTTTTCTCTTTTTTATCTATCACATTGCTATACAAATAGTAGATTTTTAATAAATATCTATTAACCAATAAGTTAATATTATTTCTTGGAAGTCAATAGTTTTCAATTTTCTTTCCTAAAATTGATATTATTTTATTATAGTAAATATCCTTTTCCCTAAACTCATTAAAATAGTGCTTCAAAGACATTTTCTAGAACCAACAAAACTGGAGACATTTTAATTTGGAAAGACTGCACAAAATCGAAGATAATTTCCCTCCACTCCCATTGTTCAACATATTTTAATGTTAACTATTTCAGAATCATATTATCAATGGCTTCTGACTTTTTTATTTGTCCACTTTAATGTTGAATTAACTTCGTCATTGCGTTTGTCTTCATTATAATGTCTGAGCAAAGCACCTGTGAAATTTCAGGGGCAAAATGAGTGTAGTTTATTCAGAGGAGGAATAGTTAATTTCATTGTTTGGAAAAAGGAATATTTACCAGTTCATAATATTGAGGTTATCCAGTAGCTCAAAAAGTACATGAATCCAATAACCTATACCTACCTGAAAAATTATAGAGAAATGGTAATGTTGAAAATGCTTTCATTATATCCAAAAATATGATTTTTGTCATAATATATCAAAAACAGCATTTTTAAAGTGAATTATCATATGATTGGAAACTATGCATTTCCTCTATGTGACACCCTTGAATATCGCTACTCTCAGTATTATACACAACTGGGGTTGCAAATAGGGAGGGGGCAATCAGGTCTTTCCCCCAGGCTTAGAATTTATTGTATTTGGATGGCACTAAAAACTTTTTTCCAGCCAAGCAACTGCAGGGTGTTGCACCTCATTAGCAAAAATAATTAGACAAAATAGGAAGCTATCAGATGAAGGTGAGAGTAAACTTCTGCTTCCAACCAACTCTGCTCCGTTACTCCTCTCACCCATTGTTGCCTCCTGTAGTGCCAAAGCAATGTTCACAGCACCTACTGCTACCATGAATATCAGGGCACAACTCACAATTGCAAAATACCACAGACTCTCTACATGAAAAGCAGAACCAAAATATGTATTCAGATCCAAATCCATCACAACACCAATAATCTATACACAATAGCAATGCATAGGACAACACCATCAATAAGGCTTCCCCTTGCTAGACTTCCCACAAACCAGGTCCAACACACTCATCAAAAACAGGCTCTCTTAAACAAAATCACATTCGCAAAATCACTCATGCTACCCAGGAGCCTGCATTCTTCCTAGGTCTCACTGTTCTCAAGACTAACTTCCTCTTTGCTCTGCCTCTTGCTGCTCCATTCATTTAGCAAACTCCTAAATGTAATAGTCTTTGTAAGTATATAATTTCATAAAAGGATGTGTAGTTTTAAGCTTTTTAAATTAAAACATATAGTGCACATGATATATTATACATAAATTGTATATACGGACATATATACACATTATATACACACAAAAGTGTGTCTATATGTATATTTGCATATGTACATGCATATATATGTATGTGTGTTATATACAGGTCTAGAAATACTTTTGCATATATTTATAAACATATACTTATGTATATGTGTATATCAAATTTAAATACTTTCTCTTCCATTACAATGTGAATTACTTGAGGTCAGGGAAAATGTTTTTGCTTTCTTTCTATCCTCAGAGTTTAGTTCAGTGCCTGTCACATAATAATAATCTAATATATACTCATTTACAGATAGAATTCACCTAGATGCCCCTACCATATATTATTTGAGTTCAAAAAAATGCACTTCATCAATATAAGATGTAGATGGTTTATTATATGGAAAGTTTTATGAAAAGAAGATCTTTCAGGTTTTAATAATTTAAAATCACATATTATCACAATGTGCAATAAAATCAGCTAATTATTTTTTCTAGGTAATAATGCTTTTGAAAGGTCAAAAGTTAAATATGCTCTATCTTTAAAGTCTTGTAAGGGAGATATATATCTACATCTATCATTATAAACAGAAGACAATGTGATTTTTATGGGGAATAGGGAGAATATAAGGAAAATAAATAAAAACTTTGTAGGGAGAGAGGTAAGAAAAAAATGTAGACTATATCTTAGGCTGAATATTGAAAGTAAACGCCAATAAATTGTCAAGTTTGAGGAAAGAATAGAAATATGGCAAAGGATAAAGTGCTAATTCTGAAGTCAGAAAGACTAATGTTCCTGAGTTCAAATCTGACCTTAGACACTTATTCAATGTGTGACACTGGAGATGCCACTTAACACAATTTACCTCATTTTCCTTATTTGTAAAATGAGCTGGAGAAGGAAATAAAAAACCACTCCAGTATCTTTGCCCAGAAAATCAAAAATAAGGTCACAAAGTGTGGAACAAAAGTGAACGACAACCTCTTCGTATGCATAAATATAGAGGTATTTTTCTCTAAGTGCTCAGACTACATCTATAATACTGTCCCTTGTTATCACAATCACATTTTAGGTAGACCATTGACAAAATGGTGGCAGTGCGTAGGGACAATCACTTAGTGAAAGGTTGCTTTTGCTCATGTTGTCCAAATAGGGATTGCCACAACTGGTAAAATGAACCACTCAGAAAGTGTGGATTCACAAAATACTGTTTTATTTTTAAAAATGATAATCAGTGACCCTCAGGTACAGATAACTCATTTAAGAGATAGAAATGTGCCATAAGTACTTGATCCTTGAGGTGTTCTTCCCAAGTAATAAATCGGTCTTTTTATTCTCTTTATTTATAAATCCAAGGCTGAATTTCAAGCCATTTTGAGAGGAAAAAAAGGGACACATTAACCTAAAAATTTTTCTCAGTATCCTGGCTCATGACAACTCTGGTTTATGATGTGAGGTTGAAGGGTTAGCAAAATGTTTCCCCGATCTGGTAGCATATTGACACCTAAAACATGAGGATCAGTTCATAGAACTGATGTTGTCTACTCTGGAAAAACAATGGACATGATGAACTTGATATGAGAGCTAAGGGTGAAGGCAAGGGCAAGGGTAAGGGGCAGGTCGAGGAGAAGCAAGATGAGGCAGCAAAAAATTGTTTATTGGTAGATACAATAATTACTTAGTCGCAGAGGAAAGAATAAAGGCTTCTTCCACACTGGGTGGAACTCCTGGGTCAATCTTAGGACAAGGATCAAAGAGACATGGGATCGGAAAGTATGAATCAGAAGCAATTCCTGAATCAGAGAGTATAAATCAATTTCTGTGTTTGAGTAAACTAAGATTCCTTGACGATTTATATTGAATTGTTTCACTCCTGTACAACTGGTTGTGATCCCATTTTGGTGTTTTTCTAAGGAAATATGTTGGAGTAGTTTGCCAATTTCCTTTTACAGCTCATCTGATAACGAGTTGTAACTCATTATCAAACTCATTATACAACTCTCAGCTGTGACATGAGGAACTGAGGCAAACAAAGTGAAATGGCTTCCACAGGGTCACATAGCTAGTAAATATCTGTGGTGGAATTGGAACTCATGAAGATGAGCCTTCCAGATTCTCAGCTCAGTACTCTGTAATGTTACTTAGTTGCTGGCCCTCTTGGCAATTAGAACTATCCTAATGCAGAGTGCATTATCTTTATGGGTAATGGGTTGCCTCTCCCTGGAGGTCTAGACAAAGCTAGATGTCTGCTTTCCAGTTATGTTGAAGAGACATTTAAGAAAATATTTATTTTGTTTTGGCAAGGTACGTGACAAAGTGACTAACTGGTTTCTGAGATCTTTGAGATGCTATAATTTCTGAGAATTATGAGATTTGTACTTCTGTGATCTCAAAATCAACCTGTACAAAATTGAACTCATTATTTTACTTGCAAAATGTCCATCTTTCTCTTCTCTTATTTCTATTATGAGCACTTCCATCTTCCCTGGCAGGCAGCTTCGTATTTTGACACATATATGCATTCTCCTTCTTGCTTTCGCATTGTGTCAATCTTGCTATTATAACCTATTGATTTTACTAACTCAATGTTTTTTGCATCCAGCCCCTTTCCCATTCACATGGTCCTCACTTATTTTCAAGTCCTCATCACCCAGTGATCCCATGTCTATCTACATCATTCAGAATGCCTAACTTGCTTCAATAGTAAAGAAATACTTCCTCATTGAATCCTTTACTGATATTTCTAGTGGTTACTGGGCTCTATGTCCTAAAAATGCCAGTTATTTATCTAGTGACATGCATAATAAATCCTAATAGTGAGAAGACTAAATTAATTCTGAATCTTTTTTTCTAAATTAATGCTATTTATATTTGATATTGCCCTGCTACTAAATCATGTTCCTTTGCCTTTGAACTGAATTCCAAAATTCAGCTTGCCTATAAAGAGTTAAATTTAGAAATTCAGTTCCCCTGAAAATCACTGTTCTATTCTGGCCTCAAGTATGTCTGCTATCCCTGAGGAATGGGGGTCTCACCAGTGAGTCTGGTTCAATATCTATACTCCAAAACTACTGTTCGAG
This sequence comes from Potorous gilbertii, assembly GCA_028658325.1. NCBI lineage: Eukaryota > Metazoa > Chordata > Mammalia > Diprotodontia > Potoroidae > Potorous > Potorous gilbertii. Next base: position 636,843,758 of record CM053769.1, read on the forward strand.
GATATCTGGTCCACTATCCCTTATCATGGAAATGAATCTAATAAATGAACATGTCTTAGTCACAAGAAGAAAGGAGGGGGTTGTTGTTAGCCTCTCATTCCTAACTTCCAAACATTATATCCGCCCCCACCCCTCCACTCAGCTTTGTAACCAATGTTGTTTTCTTGATCCTCATGATATCACCAGTCCTACGGCCAATTGTATTATTTCCTTTGTCATCCTTTTGTGTTCTTTAGTCTTTACTCCTCAAAACTTACAAAAGAAGAGTTGCCCTGCCAGACATCTCTGATTAAACTGAGGCATCTTTTGGTGCATTCTACTGATAGGTAGCCTGTTGATCAAATGTTATCTTGCTTGAAGAAAATGTGTCTCAGTCTGCCATTTTGAATAATACGAGGACAATAAGTTGTTTTTATATTTCCAGAACTCACATTGTACCTTTCATGTAGTTGGGCTTAATAAAAAATTGGTGGACTGAAATGAATTGAGGTTGATAGTAAGAAATATTTTGAAATCAGACTCTTTTTTAGGATTTTGAATTTTTTTGTACTTCCTCACATATTTACTTAAACAGAAAACATATCTGTGGCATTCAGCAGTATAAATTTATATATATATATATACATATATATATATACATATATATATATATGTATATATATATATATGTATATATATATATATGTATATATATATATATACCAAAGACTAAAACATATTGTTGCCAGTGTCGCCATGAAGATAAACTCAGTTGATTCTACTTCTCCAGAATGCCTCATTTTCCAGTTCTGAATTATTTCGTTAAATTATTCTCTGCTAACCTTTCTAAGCTCTCTATACTTAAAAAAATATTATAAACTTTAATCTTGACAATAATATGAAATAAAATATTCTCTTCTCAAAAGCACTTCTGAATACCTACTTATTTATGCCAGGCTTCATTTTTTAAAACAAAATCCATTTTGTGCATAATTTAAAATGTGATATACGTAAGAACTGAATTTGTAGTTAATATATACACACATGTTTATGCTTGTATATATACTAGTGTTCTGAAAGCTGCAAAATTTCTAACCAATATCATAACCTCCAAACTGTAAATTGCAAAGCTGACATGTGAATATTTTTGAATGTTGTCTAATCAAATAAAGTAACACATTTATCGAATACTTAATGTAAACAGAAAACTTGAAAAATCAATGTAGTGAACAAAGGAATTACAAAATCTGACTCATTCTCTCAAAAAGTTTATATTTTAATTATAAAGCTGATATAAGTTATAAAATACAATGCTTATATTGATTTGTATTACACTCTCCTCAAAATAGTCTCCTTACTTTGTGTATATTTTATATTTAAAATAATGAACTTCGTAAAATATTACAGAACAGTCATTAAAGTGATTGACCACAATGCTGATGATTCTAGAAGAATTAAAGGCACATGTTGGCTGCATTTAACTGGAATGACTTTATGGATAAAGCATAATTGAACTTGGCTCTGAAGAATAGATTTCATTTGGATATACTGAAAAGTAAAAGTGGGAAATGAAGTATTAGAGCATGAACCCAGTCAAAAAATAATAATTAAAAAATGCTACAATCTTGTTTGAAGGGAAGCAGACAAGACATTTTACCATTGATTGAATTGTTCATTTGGATGTTTTAATGTTAGTTTGAAGCATAATTACTATTTTGAAGTACTCATCGTTGCTTATGGGTAATAATTACGATATGATGCAATATTCATAGGAGTATGTTTTTGAAATTATAAAATTAATAGTAATGAAAGTATGCACAGAAGCATATATAAAAACTATATATATATATATATATATATATAGTATGCATATATATTTATATGTTTACTTACATATTTATTTATAAAACATATTTAGGTGGTGTCTGACTAGTATTTTAAAATAAAGACATTTTTCTTCTAATTCAAAGTAGATAGTACTGAGGATTCAGATGTGTGAGAACACTTTCAATATGGTTAACCTGATAAATCACCTCTATAGCATAAAATCTTATTTGGAAAGTGAGAATTCTATAAGTAACTGTCTTTCCAAATTGTTATTAGACCTTTAGTTTCAAAGCAGATTACAATTTAAGGCTAGTTTGTATTTGTGTGAGCTAATTGATTTGTACTACCATGCCAGCATTAGGGAATACTTGCAAATGACAGCAGCATTATCTATTTCTAGTCATCTGTCTCATTTATAATGCAATATTTTCTAGTGGAGGTCAGGAGTGAGAAATGGGCTTAAAAATTTTATTTGTTATCTCTACAAAAACATTCCACATCTTTTCCTGCTTTATTTTTCATGTCAATATATGAATGTCTATATTAGTTTTAATGCTTGTGAGTGTGTGTATTTATGTGCACATCCTTGTGTGCATTTATGGAAAAAAATATGCTTCACTTAAAAGCTAATCATCAAGTGACTATATTCTTTGCTTTTTGCATCTAATTCCACTGGAATGTGACGTACTCAGTTATCCATTACTGACCTATCTCAGCTGCCATGACAGCATCCCAGAAAGAGATCTCAGACAGTTTCTGTGAGGAAATAACAGCATGAAACGTTCTGAGTATAGGAAACTCCCCTTCCATACAGAGGTGTGGCACAATGGACTATGCTATTTGACCTGTGTTTTAAGAGTGGGAAAACAGGAAATGAAGTAACAGTAAATGATTATTTTATGCTACCATACCATAATTTTAGAAGTACTATGAAATGTCTGTTTCCCTAGAACTCTTCCCTACCAGTGAGGCCTAGATTTTTTCTTTTCTCTAAAAGGAGCATCAGTCCATCACCACATATATCAAGAATGTCTGTTTGTGATTTATAATTCTTTTAAACTCTGGAGGGAGGGAAAAAGGGAGTGAGTATGATTCACACATCAAGAGGAAGGTTTCCTCTTTGTTCTGGCTTAGTAGTTGTTGTATTTTTTCTTTTTCCCTGGACGAAACGAGTATTCTACATATGTTTGTTCAGATTAAGGGAGGCAGAAATATTTTTTCTAATTTTCCAAGTCAAAACATATTTTTTTTTCATTTTCCATTCAGGATTTGCTTAAATTTTGGAATTATATATGCCACTATATAAAGTATACAATTGATGAGGGGAGAAGAGTACAGGAACTCCAACACTGGAGTTCCTTGCATGGGCTATATGGAGAAGAATTTATGGGCTCAAGCATTGTTGAGGTCAAGGTAAAGATTTATTAAGCTTTTTAAGGGGCAAGAGTTCTTAGGGAGCACTTTTGGTATCTACAGTCCAGGTCCTTTTCCCAGAGTTAACTGGGAAATAGCCCAAAGAGGGTGGGTACTACCTGGAGGTGTGGCTTTAGGCCTGAAACCTCACTAGGTCAACTAACGGTCAGGACTGACTAAGGAATACCAAGCTGTTCTCATTAATGTCTTGTTAGATAATAATAATGTAAGGGAGTATACTAACTCTAGGACATGTATGATTGGTCATTGAGTAGGAAATTTCGTTTTGACCCAGTACACAGACAGTTCAGGCAGTACACACTTGGCTGAGACCAATGAGTTCGATAGGCACAGCTAGCTACTCTATCAGGAAGGGAGAAGATAGTTGTTGCTGAGACAGGCTGTACTTGGGCTGGGGAGGAACTACTCAGGACAGTATTTTGAGGGTAAGAAGAAGCTTGATTTGTAAAAAGAAATGTGATATTCGAATCCAGTTCAAGCCAGGCACCCAAGCCGCCCATCATTCCCCCCTCAAAAAGATGAGACCCAAAATCTTTTGGAGTAAGGGATGAAGATCTCAGGTTATGAAACTGACTTACAGGGTCTGACCATTCAATTGGTAGGACCTTTCTCCTGTGTTAGTAACTTGGCCAATGCCAGGTCTAGAGAGTGATGGGTCATGGTCTTGGCCAGTTCTTTCTACCCTTCCAATGCTGTCATCTGCAAGTAGAGGGTACTGAACCTAGAAGACATGAATCTGGCAAAGATATTAAACAAGCTAGTACCAAAAAGGAGTAGGGATAAAATGACTAGAAGTGGGATATGAGAATACTGCCAAACTTCCCCACACCCTTTGACCATGCTTAGTAACTGTCCAGGGACAGAAGGGACTTGAATGACCCCTACTTGTCACCAAACTTCTTAGCATCTTTTCATATTTTTGATTAAACTTTTATTTACTCTTCACTAGCTTGCCTGTATTACCTTAAACCAAAGAGGTTTCTAACGTGAACCTCACAACTGAATAGATTTACATCCTTGCACCATAAGGTTCTTTATCCTTCTCTAATCATATTCACTCTGGAAGAGAAACTTTAGAAATTGAATACATTATTTTATATTATCTTGAAAATAAAATAAAATTATTAGGCATTATAAAAGATTTTTTAAAAACATTTTTTTCTAAAACTGTTTCCATTTCTTTTAAAATAGTATAAAATTTATTATGATGTTGAGAGTCATTAAACTTTCATCAAAAATAATTGAAAACTTTTAAAATGATAGCTCTCTTTTTACCTTAAAGAAAAAACTAAACCTTTAAATTTGAAATTCATTAAATCTAATTTGTTCTAAATGTCCTTAAGTAGCATGAATTGCCAAGGCATTATAACAAACTGGATTTTTGGTTATTGCAGAATACTTAGATATCACAAAACGCTTTAGTAAAAAATGTGTTGTAGTGGAACCTCACATTGGTAGCAATAAGAGACCAATCACAGAAAAACTCCACTGCTTTTAATATCCTTTTAAATAATGGAAAGATCTTAAGGAGAAATTTAAGTAGTTTACATAAATTCCTGCAGAGGTTCTAGTTACACCAAATGATTACAAAAAAGATTGCACAAACACCCAAATGTTTTGCTGATCATAGACATTCCTATAGAAGAAAAAAACAGAGACATGTGACATACCAAATATGACAGGATAAACCATCCTTAACTCTGTTTAAATTCAGATAAGACTGAAATTCACCAATCATGTAGTATTTGCTTTCTACCCAGATTCATGAATTGTTAGGGGGGAATCATTCCTTTTTAAAGAATATAATGGGGAAACTGAGCCAGGAGGATCCCATTCTAGATTGAGTCTAGAATTGTCCCCTCATTCTTTCTTCCATGGATATGTACTTCAATCTGTTAACAGTAGAGGATCACATTCCCTCTAAGAAGATCATGACATTTTTCTCAGATGCTGATTTAATGCAGACAACTATACTCAAACTGAAACTCAAAATAAAAATAATTATATTTCCAAGTGCCTTTTACCTTAAACACCAAGTTTCACTAACCACAACTTACAACCAGAAACAGTTATTTCCACAACGTTGAAATTTCTATAAGCAATAAAGATTTACCAGGACTCACATACGTAAGGGATTTCAGTTAAAATATTTCCTTCCCAAATTTAAAATTTGTACTGGTGTAAAAAGTCACTTGCTAAAATCCTTTAAATCTATTTCATCTTCTGAGCAAGTCATATTCATTGTTTATAAAGTACATAATCCAAATAATTTCCTTTCCTAAGGCTGATGACCATGTCCATAGAGATGGTTTCCAACAGCCTTAGAAATTTTACAAAAGAAGAGGAATCACCATGGACCTCAGGGAGGGGGTCTGATACTATTGCCCCTGCCTGCCAATCCCCAAAAATACAGGAGGAGTGTTCTAAGTGGGCAGCATCAATTCTGGATAAAGTTTTCACTCAGTTCCCTCCTTTCCACACACAGTAATCAACTAACAATTTTAGGTTTAACATTAAAACAGTAACCCCAAATAATTTAGTTGATGATCTTACAACTTTCGAACGTGATAGCCAAATTGTCTTAGTTATAAATTCTTTTTAACTACAGGCAAAGGTGAAAACACCTGGTTTTCTAAATGGCAGTTATAAAGTATTATAAGATAGCATTAGCAAGGCTGATAAAGTAACATAACTGGTTCTACACAATTTTTCCAACGTTGTTTAGTTTCAACAAAATTCAGATTAAAAACTTCTTGTAGAACATCATTTCTGACTCACAGTGGTCATTCAATTTTTACAATATAAGAGAATTTTACTGCAATTTAGAAACACAAAAGTAACACAAGCAATACATCTTAGAACACTTTAATTGCATTTCCAAACTCTCATGTAAAACTTATTAATAGAAGATTGGACTTACCAAATATAGAGGATGGTTGACTTCTGATCTCATGTTGCCCTGGTCCAACCCCTACTCTCCCCATAGTTGCAGAGGCTGGTTGTGGAGGAGTCAGAGATTTGGGAAACGGGAGAAAGAGGGATTAAGGACAGAGGAATGCTGTGAGGTTATGCAGTCCAGCACCTGGATTAGATGTTCAGGAGCCATTAATGAGGGAGATTCAGTGAATACAGAGGAGGGTCCTTGAGGAATCTATGAGCTTTGGAATTGCTCAGCTTTGGGCAACTTGGAGCAGAAGCTTTAGTCTCTGGTGGTATGGGAGCAAGGACTGAGTGGTTTCAGAGAAGAGGCTCCACTGCTTACCTAGAGAGATGTGCCTTAGGGTGCCCAGGGACCCAGGATTGTTGTCAGTCGAGTCCCAATATGGTTGCTATGCCTCCTTCCTTCTTCCTTTTGCCAGGTTGGGGAGGGTAATTCAAATTCCCTTCTATTCTTAAGTACTCTCTTCTCTTGGTCTGATCTGGGATATGAGGAGTTAACAGAATCTGCCAAAATGTTTTTGGCTGTTCTTACTATTCATTGTAGCTCTTTCTCGGTGGTCAGAGTCAGGACTACAGGGTGAAAGATCTTAAGGGTTCTATCTTTTACTCAAGTAAACTTAATTTCTATGTCTACTCCTCCAAAACTTCTTTGAAAGAGAGAGCTATGAATCTGCTAGTCGAAATGAGGGAGACTGGAGAAATATCCATTGGTGCCTAGTCCTCTCCTGTCTCCTGGAGAGTTCAAAACTTGTCTCTGAGATGGCTATCTTTCCATATCTATACATTTTTCCAATTTGCCTTACTGCCAAATTGTATAATAAATTTGGTCTATCTTAAATATCAAAATAGGAGTGATACTTTTCACTTAAGAATGCATTTCAGCTCCTTTTGGTTATAACCCATTACACAAAAACTTTTTTTCTTTTAGGTGAGGTATGAAATGATTAAATACTAATCAGTCTCTCTGATATAAGAGAAACTTTTCCCCACTTCCTTGTCTTTCTCTCCATCTCCAAAACCTGGCCAGGGTTAGAAGTTAAAAAGAGAGAGATAATTTTACCAGTAACTTTACAAAACTTTCTAGACCTTTTGTGCTTTCCTTACACTTTATACCCACGCTGTTATCCTTTCAACATTCTTAATTTCTTCTGGAGCGATTTGATTAAAACCTCTTTATAATTGCATATACCTTCTTTCCATTTCTGACATGAAACTGCCTTTAACACTCATTGAAACTAGGCAATATAAGATTCGTTTGTCTCTTTCTCTCTCTTGTCCTTCCACTCCTCTAATGCTATAATCAGAGAGTGTGGGACAGGGGGAAGGAAAGAGATAACCACGTTCCAAAGTCCAGCTATATTAACACAGATGCTCTCATTCACACAGACACAGAACATACAGAGACAGAACATACACAGATAATGAAAGGAAAAATCCCAAAACTTAGAGGACTGTCAGAAATCATCTCCACAAACCAGACAATTTTTCTTCACTCTCTAGATCACTATGGAGGCCAAGTAAAATGTTCCTTATAATCTTGGAGATCAAGTTTTCTATAAGTGAATGGGAGGAAGGGTGTTGGCCCGTCCATTTCCCTGTACGCCTCAGAGATGGATATGGAAGGGAAGGGTACCAATAGAGTGCCTGTAGACTACTTTTTCTGAGCATTCCAAGAGAGCAAACCTGCACAGAATTCCTTCCCAAGGCAAATCTTATCTCATAGAATTGTTCCAGAGACTATTGAAGGCTCCACCTGAACCCTAGTAAGGATCCCTAGGTACTAAAGGGGTGATTCTCAACTACAGGTCTAGGAGAGGTTCTGGGAAACCTAAGAGAAAGGGAAAGACAGGGAAGGTTTACTTGAAATTGAACAATGTCCTGGACCTCAGGCTGTTTCCCCACATCGGGCACCAAAAATATGATGACTGCTGGAAGATTCAGTACAGGAACTCCAAGACTGGAATTCCTTGTGTGGGCCATCTGGAGTGGAATTCACGGGTTGGAGCATTATTGAGGTCAAAGTAAAGGTTTATTATCCTTTTCAGGGGGCAAGAGGTCTTAGGGAACTTGCAACCTTAAAGGGGTACAGGTAAAGTTTCTGAAGGATATTTTATCAATACATGTACTGAGTATACTAATTAGGTGATTCAGTGTGGAATTAGGAAGTGGTTAAGGAATGGTTCGTTATTAAAAGAACATGTACTTCTAGTATCTATAGCCCAGGTCCTTTCTCCATAGTATACTGGGAAATAGCCCAAGGGGTTTGTATGTGCAAGAGTGACTTTAGGCCTGAAACATTATTAAGTCAATCAATGGTCGAGTCTGACTGAGGAATATCAGACTACTCTCATCAGTGTCGTTAGACAAGAGAAATGCAAGGGAGTATACATATGTCTAATTCTAGGATTCATATAATTGGTCAGTGAATTGTTAATGTTATTTTGACCCAGTACACAGACAGTTCAGGCAGTACCCCGCTGGTTCAGACCAATAAGTTCAATAGGTACAGTTGGCTACTGTATCAGGAAAGGAGATAACAGTTGTTGCTGGAACAGGCAGACTGTCCTTGGGTTGGGGAGTAACTGCCTGGATCAATTTTTTGGGACTAGGGAGAAATGTGATTTTTAAAGAGAAATGTGACTTTAGAATCTGGCTCAAGGACAGGCACCCAAGCACCTCATCACAATCTTAAGGATGACCATGCCACTCAATCCAGATCAATTTTGTTTCATGTGCTAACTACTCCAGTTTCCTAACAACTTTTGAAAACATCACGTGCACAACAAATTTGTGGCAACAAGCATCGCAACTCATATCTTACAAGTCATATAGATCATATAGATTCAATATTTTCAAAGAGCCAACTAACCAATTAATCCAGAAACAGAGTTAATCCAGAGGGTGAGTGCAATGGATTGTTTTCATGCCAAGTTCAGGGCACAGCTTGCATGCTGGGCCTTAGCTCTGGAAAACTAGGTGTTTCCTAACAGAAATAGTCAGCTGCTACTTTTTAGAGCTATGATTATCCCTGGGATCATTTGCATCATCATTAAGTGACCCTTTTTTCCTGCATAATCACATTGAAGTCTTCAAAATAAAAATAGATTTCCTATATCTTTAGGTGCCAGCAAAGGGCATCTTTCAGATTATAACAGGTCCTGTATAGACTCTTCTTGTCAGTTCTCCTCGATTTTTTTTCTTTGTTCATATGATACCATTGGCTGAGGGACATAAAACTAACAACCTTGCTTGTAAGAACACTATTGGAGAGAAATAATTTTCTTCTTGATTAAAATATTTCCCTAACTCCCTTAAAGTAAGTCTGATATCTTCAACCTCCTTATAGCAATACATATGGTTGTGTTGAGCATCTTTCACAGGCATTAGTTTACAGATCCTTGGCCAATTTCAAAGCAGTCCTGTTTTAATTTCCTTTTTTCCTAGAAGTGGCTAACCATTCTGTAACTTCTAATTTATGATGACAAGTCTTAAATCAGATATCTCTAAAATCCAAAGTCTAGGCAATAACTTATCCCTTTGGTCCTAAATACCATTCTCAGTAGAAGGCCAGACCATTTCTCTGAACTCTGGTCCTATTAACTCCCAACCTTCTGCTCTATAAACTTAGGTTCAAAGGGATCTCCTTATCAATGGACATATGAGAACCCTACATCAGTCACTTGTAAAAAGGGATCATACTGGTGTATTGCTGCCACTTTCCACTAAGCTTTAAAGCATCTATTCCCAAAATTTTCTGTATACTGCTCTGACTTCAAAGAAACATTGTCTTTTATTTTCTTCAAATGATCATTTCACTTGGTCTGATATAATGATGGTCCTAAAATGTGATTAGGAGCATTTTTTTTAATTTTAAGTTTTTGCTAACTTCTTTTTATTAATTTATTTTCAACTTAAATATCAAAACTAAGACAATAAGAAAAGACAAAAACATTTTGTAAACTTGAATACTAAAATTTACATACAAAATAGGAAAAGAAAAAATACCATTGCCATGTGTACAGTAGGAGGAAAGAGAGGATTCAAAATATAGAATATTAAATTGACATTTCAAGAAAGCCTATATAATAAACACTATACATTGTATTCTGAACTCTCCATCTTTTCTTTGCTTCCTTGTAAGTTTATTTTTCCTTTTTTCTGTGCACTTTTGCTGTTTTTTTTTTCCACCTTCCTACCCTCATCCCCCAGGAAGGCTACGATTAAGTTTCCATATGTTTATATGCACATGTACATACACAGACTCACACATACACATATACACTTATGCATACATCCACATCCACATATATACATAAAGACAGGTATAACATATGCATATATATATATATATATATAATATACACATCTATACAATATATGCCTATATACAAACACACGTGTATGCATTTATGTACAAACATATGTGCATATGTATATATGTGTTTGTATTTGTATTTGTATATGTATTCACATAATTCATATGCATATATCTGTATATCTCTAATCATACTCATATACAGACATTTAAATTTATATGCATATAAGTAACACCGTATTACCCTCCTTTGTCCTCTGTTGTCTGATAGTGGATAACATTTTCATTCATATGTACAAACTTTTTCATATTCTTCCAAGTTCACAAACTAATTGTTTCCTCCAAACTTATACTATTTATTTTACAAAATATAAAACAATATTGATGAATATAGCAGATATATTTTATATCTTTTGATTAAATTTGTTTTAGCTTTAACTTTCTCTGAGATCATGATTACTATCCCTGCTTTTTCCCTTAATATATTCTACTTAAGGATCTCTTACTTCCTATCCCTTCTAACTCTTTTCCTTTACTTCTGATAGCTACACTGCCCCTTCTATTACATAAAGCATAGCCCAACCAAATATTCCTTCCTCATCCTCTCCCCCCTTCCTATCCGCTTTTCTTTTTATTCTATTCCCATTAAGCTAGACACCTTTCTATACTCCTTGTTATTTAATTCTTTCACCCTCTTAAACTTAGAAGACATTTATTCCCTTCTATATGGATATATTTCTCTCTCTTTAATCCAGATATGATGCGAGTAGGGTTCCTATAAAATTCCCTCCTCTATCACCGTCCCATTAGGTTTTTATTTCATTTTGAATTTAGAAGACTTTTACACTGATGTATATGTGTATGCATATATGTATGTATGTATGTATGTGTGTGTGTGTGTGTGTGTGTGTATTTTTCCATCTTTATCCCATTCCTGATAAGACTAGGGTTCTACAAGTACCTCCTCTCCCATCTAATTGTGCTTTATCAATTCTTCTAATCACATCTCATTTTGAGAAGAAAATTACTTTTTACCTTCTCTCAGACAATATTGTTTTTTAGATTCGCATCAAACTTAGCTCTGTCTCAATCTTCTTTTTTCTTTTTTTCTTTTTATATATTTATTTATTTAACTTTTTACATTCATTTTCACAAGATTTTGCGTTCCAAAATTTTCTCCCCATTTGTCCCCTCCTCCCACCCAAATACACCGAGCATTCTAATTTCCCCTATCACCAATCTGCCCTGTCTTCTTTAATCCCTACCTTCCCTTTCCCCATCTTCTCTTTTGTCCTGTAGGGCCAGATAGCTTTCTCTCTTCTTTCCTCCCTCCCTTCCCTTTCCCCATCTTCTCTTTTGTCTTGTAGGGCCAGATAGCTTTCTATTCCCCATTACCTGTATTTCTTATTTCCTAGTACCAAGAACAATACTCAACAGTTGTTCCAAAAACGTTGAGTTCCAACTTCTCCCCATCTCCCCCGCCCTACCCATTCCCTTTTGGAAGGCAAGCAGTTCAATATAGGCCATATCTGTGTAGTTTTGCAAGTGACTTCAATAATACTTGTGTTATGTAAGATGAACTATATTTCCCTCCATCCTATCCTGCCTCCCACTGTTGCTATTCTCTCTTTTGATCCTGTCCCTCCCCAATAATGTTGACTTCAAATTGCTCCCTCCTCCCATTGCCCTCCCTTCCATTCCCCCCCACCCTGCTTATCTCCTTCTCCCCCACTTTCCTCTATTGTAA
>CM053769.1:636865940-636883414 GCA_028658325.1 Potorous gilbertii
ATGGATTCACAAGTGAACTCTATCAAACCTTTAAAGAACAGTTAATTCCAATACTATATAGAATATTTTTGAAAATTGGGGAAGAAGGAGTCCTCCCAAATTCATTCTATGATAAAAATATGGTTTTGATACCCAAACTAGGAAGAGACAAAACAGAGAAAGAAAATTATAGACCAATTTCTCTAATGAATATAGATGAAAAAATTTTAAGCAAGAGTTTAGCGAAACGAATACAGCATCTTATCAAGAGAATAATACATTATGATAAGGTAGGTTTCATACCAAGAATGCAGGGCTGGTTCAATATTAGGAAAAGTATTCGCATTATTGATCATATCAACAACAAAACTAACAAAAACCACATGATTATCTCAATAGATGCAGAAAAATCTTTCGACAAAATACAACACCCATTCCTGTTAAAAACACTGGAGAACATAGGAATAAAGGGAACTTTCCATAAAATCATGAGCAGTATCTACCTAAAACCTTCAGTAAGCATTATATGCAATGGGGAGAAGCTAGATGTATTTCCAATAAGGTCAGGGATGAAACAAGAATGCCCACTATCACCACTATTATTCAATATGGTACTAGAAATGTTAGCGGTAGCAATTAGACAAGATAAAGAAATTGAAGGAATAAAAATAGCCAAAGAAGAAACTAAGTTATCACGCTTTGCAGATGATATGATGATATATTTAGAGAATCCCAGAGATTCAAGTAAAAAACTACTTGAAATAATAAACAACTTTGGCAAAGTTGCAGGTTACAAAATAAATCCCCATAAATCTTCTGCATTCCTATATATTAGCAACAAAGTCCAACAGCAAGAGATAGAAAGAAAATCCTATTTAAAGCTAGAGTAGACAGTATAAAATACTTAGGAGTTTACCTGCCAAAACAAACCCAGGGATTATATGAACACAATTACAAGACACTTTTTGTGCAAATAAAATCAGATTTAAGTAAGTGGAAAAATATCAATTGTTGATGGGTAGGCCGAGCTAATATAATAAAAATTACAATTCTACCTAAATTAATTTACCTGTTTAGTGCCATACCAATTAAACTATCAGATAATTATTTTCTAGAGCTGGATAAAATAATATCAAAATTCATTTGGAAAAACAAATGGTCCAGAATATCAAAGAACCTATTTTCTCTGAAGTTCAGGGTGTTGACTTTTCCCCTTGACCTGCTATATGAAGTGAATGCTATATGTCTTGATTAAATGTTTGTTGACTCCTTCAAAGTTTCCTTTCCTTTTAGAAAAAACTGATCAAAAACCTATGATACAAGGTCCTCCTGTGTATTCTGGGTGCTTGCTTTTACAAGGGGGAGCAAGGAAAGAAACATTCTGGGAAATTTATATCTCTAAATGCCCATAACCATAAAATGGAGAAAGAGTAGATCAGTGAATGATGTGTACAATGACAACAACAAAGGGGGAAAAACATGAAAAAGGACGTATTAAACAACAAACAACAATTTGGAAATACCAAAATCTAAAGAAGAGGTTATGAAATGTGAAAGTAAGAAAATCATTGAAATAATAAAAAAAAACTCGAAACTGCTTTTATGAAAACAGTGATAAAACAAATGCACCATTGTGTGGTTTTATTAAAAAGTATAAGAAAACCAAGCTATCAGAATCAAAAAATAAATAAATAAAAGAACTGAATGCAGAAGAAATTAAGATAAAATTAAAGAAGCTATTGGGAGATATTTTATCCCGTTATATGCAGATAAATAAATAACCTTAGTGAAGTAAATGAGTATTTACAAAACTATAAGTTGCCTAGATTAATAAAAGACGAACAAAATATTTTTGAAAAGTCTATGTTAGAAAAACCATCAATTTGGTCCCCAAGAAAAAAATACTGATGCTAGATAGAATCATAAGTGAATTTTGCAAAACATATAACGAACATTTAATTTCAACGCTTTATAGAATATTTCATGAAACCTTTAAAGAAATCTTTCCAAATTTGTTTATGAAACAAGTATTGTTCTAATACATAAATTAAGAGCAAAATTAGAGAATGAAAATGATATAAAATTTCCTTCATGAACAATGAAAAAATCAAATACAATACCAGCACAATTTAAAAAAATAAATCAAAGGTATCTGCGGTAATAGAAATACATTCTGAATCAATATTGACTAGAAAAAATACAATTTAAAACAATTCTGAAGTACTACATGTAGCATATACAGCACCTATGGGGACTGTGAATATGGCAGCAGTTTTGAATTACAAAATATACCAAACTCTTCACGTGGAAGACAGAACCAAAATATTTATTCAAGCACCAGAAAGTGAAAGCCATCAGAGCAACAAAGAATTGCACCATAGTAACCAAGAAATCAAGATGTCTATAGACATCATCAGGTCTTCCCACCAACAGGCTCACCTAAACAAAATTACCTTCTCTCACTCTCAGCCAACTGCCTGCTCTGTCTCTGTCCTTACCAGCTCTGACTTCTCTGACCAACTTCCTCTCAGCTCTACTTCAACTCTCCCCCTTCCTGTTTTATTCACTGAGTGGGCTCCTTCCACCAGAGGCCTTACATAACTCAAACTCATGTGACTTAGGCTTCCATGTGACTTAAGCAGGCCAAATAGACTGAAAAATGGATGAGAAAGAGCTTTCCTTTCCAGAAAAATACATTAACTGAATTAAAAATACATTTGGCCCAAGGATCTTTCTTAAGCATTAAATATGTAAATGGGATACCTGATATCAACAGAACTTTACAGCAATATAACAGGGATAACACAAAATAAAGACATAAAACAACATCTCAGTGTGGGCTGAGCACAAGCACCCCATGACTCCTCCCTTAAATGAATGTGTCATAAAAATCTCTTGAGGCAAGGGGAGAAGGTCTTTTCTTCCATAGCTGCTTCCTGCTGGTATTGTACATAGAGCTGTCCCTGCCCCAAGAGGTCCCATTCGAAGTGTCAGTTCTCAGCTGGTATCCAGAACTTGGTCTATGACAGAACCAAGGTGTACCAAGGCACATCAGACAAGGAGTCACAACAGCCTTAAGTGATTGGGCATCTACAGGTGGAGGGTATTAAGCCTGAAGAAAACAAATCTGACAAAGGTGAACAGCCAAAAAGCCAAAAAGAAACAAGGAAACAATAACCAAAAGCAGGGTAGATATAGCGTCAGGCACGCTTCTGGAATCCATGAACCCACTATCATAGCCTCATTCATTATTGTTTACTGTTTTCTCATTTGTAGTTTGGGGGTCATCTTTCTGCCTAGATATACTTTCTTAAATCTGAGCTGTAACCTGGCCAATATCCTATTCTCCCTGCATGCATGACAAACTTGGGTACAACGTTTCAGGAGGGTCAGTTCTTATTTCCATTCTCAGTCCAACATTAGGTATTTCCTCGATTAATTTTGCGTAGTCCATTAGGTTGAATACCATCTATTCTTCTAAAACCTACCCCTATTTTCAATAGATTAGAAAACAATTATTTACTTGCCAGTCTGTTCTGACTTTGTATTCCCTGGCTATTTACTTTTATCTCTCAAGGAAATTTGTCTTCTTCACTGATTCTCACCATCCAGGATCCCAATTCGTTTCCCATTCTTTGGGTGAAGGGACTCAAAATATCTGTGACCTCCTACTGAGTAAAATCTTCAATTACCTCCTCAAACACTCTGTGCCCCCTCCTGATAATTGTCCTGCTTTCTTCTTAGTATCAGATGAACTTTGGACGTCTGATATTACTTTTTCATTGTCTTCCCAGGGATCCTCCTGGTAGGTATTATTTAGGCGCCAATCAAGCCCAGCCTGTGCAAGGGCTGCACACTGGTTCCTCTTTTTTATTTCTTTTTGGGAGCTAAACTAACAAGAGATTTTTCTTTTATCACCCCAAAATTTGTAGCTTGAACTTAAAAAACATAGTTTGAATGCTTGCAGCATAAAAAGCTTCTCATGGAAGCCAGCCAACTCCCTTTCCATGTGACCTTTCTCTTCCAGTAGCTTGTCTCTTCTTTTACACATAAGGCTATAACTATTTAGCAAGGTCTAGCCTCTCCAACACACACCTGACAGTTCATTATCTGATTCTATTGATATTCCTTGCAAACATCTTTCCAAATATGTAGGTTATCCCTTTTGTAGCCTCAAGTCCTAGTTTTCACAAAGCCCTGTGCTTGTGGCCTGTTCTCTTGTTAGGGAAGAAAAAAGTAAGTCCTCCCATTATGGGTATCCATTTCTCTCTCTAAAGTTTTTCTCCCTTGAAATAGAGGCCTGATATTTTGTGATCCCATCCTCATTACCAAATGTAGCAACAATGTAATATTCACAGTATCTATGGTGGCTATGATAATGTTGGCACATTTCAGAATCACAAAGTATAACAGATTCTCCACATTCAAGATAGAACCAAAATATTTATTCAAACACCTGAAAAGTAAAACTCAACCACAGAAAGCCATATCTATCATATCAAGAAAGAATGCTATCATAGTATTCAAGAAGTCTATACACATTATTAAGCGTTCCCACAAATAAACTTCCATAAGAAAAATTCCCTTCTCTCACAGCCAGCTGCCTACTTTCTCTGTCCTTTCCAGTTCTGACTACTCTGACAACTTTCTGTCAGCTCTGCTCCAGCTCAGCTTCTACTCCAGCTTCTACTCCAGCTCCACCTGTTCGTGTTCTACTTTTCCTGGTCCACTCTTTCAGCAATCTCCTCCCACCACATGCGACTTAAGCTTCCATATGATTTAAGAAGGCCACATGGGCCTATTAATGGATAGGAAAGATGCAAATTAAGCAAGAATACATTAAAATACATTAGCGATACAGCTTCATTTACCCTGTGATCCGCCGTGTAATATGTGATTTATGGCCCTCAATAACAAGTAATGAGATACTGTATTTTACCATGCTTCAGGCATATTTGCCTATCAAACCCTACAAGAAACAAGATCCTTGAAGAAGGGGACATCGCAGATCATGAGAAAGACCTGAGGTCCATTTCATTAGAAGGGAACTTGGACTCTTTAATAAAGTGTCATTGGCTCAGAACTCTGACTTGGTCTATTTTATTGTACATTGGAGAATTTTAATCCCCACATCCCCTTTCCATTGAATTTAGTAGTGCTGGACAAGAGTTTTTTGAATATTGCAATTGGCCTCAAATCATTAATATTCAGCATCTCCCATTCTTTTGAGTATGTTGCTAAACTCCTCTAAGCATCAATGACCTGCCATCAATAAAACAGGTGCTTGCCTGACAATGGAGCTTTTTTCTGATTTTTCATTCACAAATTACTTATAGGACAGATGCATCTGCTTTTTGCAGCTGCCTGATTACTCTGACTTTATTTTAATTGGGCATATTTTAATCATGGAAAGAAAGGAAATTGGAATGCAAAGTCCAAGACAAGATTCTGCACTCTAAGCTCCAGACTTCTGAAGACATTCCCAATGAATTTGTTAATAATGACACCTTCAATACTTAAGACTTTTCTCTTTTTTATTTAAGTATAATATTTTCCCTGAAAGAATTGTTATTTTTTTTAACTTCAGAAAGTGTATTTTAACTTTTTCTGGATTACCATATGATGAAGAAGTACATTTCCTCTGGAGGCTTAACATAAAGTTACCACTTGATTTATAAGTATGTGACATTGTATCCCCTTTCTCGATATTTTTTGCACATTTTCTTCCCCATGCTGGGGAAGATGTCCCTCTCCACTTGTCTGTTAGATTCTCTATTTTCCTTCAAATTTCAGTTCAGATACCAACTCCTATATAATGCATTTTTCTCTTGATAGTGCTATTGGTTAAGATATCTCTCACTATATTTATTTCTCTACCTCGTGCATAGGACTATGTTTTCTCCACCTAGTGGGATGCATGCTCTTATAAGATATCAGCAATTTAATTTAAGAATAATATTTATCTTTAACGCTTGAGTTCCTTGCAAATAGTAAGAGATGCATTAATGCTTGTGACATGATTCATTTCTGTAGAGCATTTCATTTCACTTTCTCTTTTAACCCTGTACATTAGTCATCACATCATAAATATTTATAAATATTTTACACCCCTCCACTACATTTGAATATTCTTTAGGGCAAAGGACTTTGCTCTTATTTACCATTTTATGCTCAACAGCTAGAATATAATTTGCTTTCTCTTTGTAAGCACTTAATGTTTGTTGAATTCAGTTCAACTGAATGGATTTAACCAACAATTTTCTCCTAGGCTTTACAGTATAATGTTGGAAACTGATATTTCATTTATTTTTTCATACCATGTAAATAATTTTCATCCTCTTCATTTAAGAAGTTTCAGAGTGTACTTGTACTCAAAGCAATTATTATGATGATATCTAAAGCAGAACATTTGGAAATCTTAATGGTCAATAACATTGATAAAATGACAAAACTCATTATCCTGACAAGCTCTTTAACTACATTTTGAACTTTGTTTGAGGATTCACATATTTTTCATACTGAATAAGACATGGATGAAAATTATAACTATTAATGTCACCTTAAATGGAAGAATTTTCTGTCCTTTTTATTAATATTTTCTTCTAAACTGCATATAATTGTTTACAATCTATTTCTTAACACCTTCAGTTCCATAGTCTCTTTTTACCTCCCTCTCTTCATCCATCCATGAGAAGAAAAATATTTGATATAGATAATTCATGTATAATTTTGCAAAATATATTTCCATGTTAGCTATGTTACAAAAAAAGAAAAAATAAATCTCCAAAAAATAATGTTAGAAACATATGGTTGTTTAGTCCACATTTAGGATTCATCAATTCATTTGCTAGACACGGATACTATTTTCCATCATGAATCCATTGCAATTGTTCTTGAAATATTACATTGCTAAGAATAGCTAAGTCATTCACTGTTAATCATTCGGTATTGCTGTCACTGTTTGCAATTTTCTGCTGGTTCTGTTAATTAGAGTCTTCATTAGTTCATGAAAATCTTCTCACATTTTTCTGAATCCATCCTGTTCATCATTTCTTGTGTTACAATAATATGCCATCATAAGCTTATGCTACAACTTATTTAGGAGTTCGACAACTGATGAATTTCCTCTCAATTTCCAATTATTTTCCAATAGAAAAAGAGCTGTGATAAATAATTTAGTCCTTTAGGTACTTTCATTTTTTTCTTTGATCTCTTTGAAATACAAATGTACTAGTGGTGTTGTTGGTTCAGAAGGCATGCAGTTTTTTTTTTTAGCATGTAAGTCATAGTTTCAAATCATTTCCCACCAACAATGTATTAGCATCCCTATTTTTCCCACCTCTCTTCCATTTGTCATTTTACTTTGAGAGGTGCGGTGTAGTGTAGTGCCAATGCCACATTCACAATGCCTTCAACAGCTATGAATAAGCCAGTAAAACTAAGAATCACAAAGTTAACACACTCTCTGTAGAGAAAGCAGAATCAAACCGTATTCAAACACAAGAATCCTGAATCCCAATGGCAGAAAATAAAATACATTATACAAACAAAGAAATCTATACACAATAACAATGCAGGAAGAGCTACCATCCCCAAGCCTTACTTCAGTTGTGCTTCCCAGAAACCAGTTTCCTTAAACAAAACACAAACAGGATCCCTTAAAAAATATCACAGATGAGACTCGCCTCCCCCAGTGTTGGTTGCTATCTGCTTTGTCTTTCCCGTCTCTGATTACTGTGACTGACTTCCTGCTCCATCTCTTCAGTAAACTCCTCTCACTACAGCCTTCACGTAACTCAGACTCCCATGTTACATAGGCAGGTCACATGGACCTATTAATCCATGTGAAATACCTTCCCACTTAAATTATCATTACATTTGAGTGCAAGATTTTTGAATTCAGTACACAGGTCTATGATGTCCCATTCAAGGGGTTAGTTTCTTAGCTGGCATTTTGAACTTGGTCAACATCAGGTGCGGTGATGACACAGCACATTGGACAGGTGGTGACATCTTCCTTAAGAGGAATCTAGAGATGGAATGTATTTTGTCTGCAGAAAGTAAATCTGACAAAAAGGTGAACAGACAAAAAGCCAAAAAGAAACAAGGACACGATAACCAGAAGCAGGGTAAATATAGTGTCATTGATGCTTCTGTAGTCCATGAACGTACTATTAGAGCCTCATTCACTGTTTAAGGGATAATGTTTGTGATATAAGGGGACCGGTTTGTGGGAAGCCTAACAGGGGGAAGGCTTGGAGATGTTAGTACCCTCTATACTGTTATTGTTGTATGTTGTATGTAGCCTTTGTTGATATAAGAGATATGGTGGAAAAACAACATGATTCCAGTCCTAGAGGAACATGGTGAGCCCTACCACTTATGAACTTTTAAATACTACAAAATTATTTGTCATAACTGCGTAGCAGAACTGCAAAACACTATGAGAACTCTAAAAGTTAATCACGTAAATAGCCAGATATTACCATATGGAGGAATCGGGATAGGTTTCTAATGCTGAATGAATGTTGTGATTTGAAACATTACAGAGAGACAAGTAGGATGCTATTGGTCCTCCAGTAAGGAAGGCCAAAGTTCAGATCTCTTCTTAAACACGTAGTGACTGAGTGACCCAGACAAGTCATCGATTCTCTTTCTCCCCCAATTTTCTCAGTTGTAAATGAGGATATTAATAGTACCTGCTTTCCAATGTTGTTGTGAACATCAAATGAGATAATATTTGCAAAGGACTTATCACTTTACCTGTCATATAATAGGTACTTTAGAAATATTTTCTCTTCCCTTCACCCTTCAAACTGATTATAGTAGGTGTAAGGAACTGAGCTTATAAGAAATAAATCTAAAGACTATGGAACATGTAAGAAAATGATGCGAAGTTCAATAAGAAAGAATTCCTGGATTTCAAAATGTGATAAAGGAAGTTATACACACACACACACACACACACACACACACACACACACACATACATATATATACACACACATATATATATATGTATACACACCACACACGCACACACACACACACACATATATATATATATTTAAACTGGTATGGTCCTATATAGTTAATTTATCTCATAAATTCTCATTTCTCAAATGTATTGGGAAGTAAGATGAATTTATAAAAATAAGACTCATTCTTCATTTGGAAAATGGTCAAAGGATATAAAGAGAAAATTTTCAGAAGAATGCTAAATAATGAGTCACATAAAAATGTGCAATATCATTATTGATTAGAGATATGTTAACTAAAACAACTGAGATATCACCTCACACATTTCAGACTGCCTGACATAATTGGAAAAGGAAAACAATCAATCCCTTTTTGAATGTGGAAAAGTAGGGAAATTAATGCATTGCTAGTGGAATTGTGAATTAGTCCAACTATTCTGGTTAGCAATTTGAAACTGTGCCTGTCCTTTTACTCATCAAGACAGTGACAAATTCACTTTTCCAAGGAGAAGAAATAAAAGAGGAAAGGATCTACATGAACAAAAATATTTATAGTGTCCGTTTTCATTTTCAAATATCTTAGAACCATGAATTGAGGAGGTGCCTGTTAACTGGGAAATAAATGAATGAGATGCACTATTATTATACTGGAATACTGTTATGCTTTAAGATATAATGAATAGAATATTTTTCAGAAAAATCTAGGAAGGCTTGTATAAACTGATACATGAGAAATGAAAAGAATGAGAACATCACATATAATAATGCCAATGCTACAATGATGACAACCTGTGAAAAAAACTGAGCTACTCAGATGAAAACAATGATTCAAGACAATTTTAAAGGACCTATTATGAAAAAATGGTATTATTGTTGTATGTATTCAAGTGTTTTAATTATGTTTATGATGGCAGAAAATACACTTAATAAAATGTACTCTTCTATTTTTAATTGGGAAATTTAATCTTCTTACAAAATTACAAAGTTTGTTATTTGTTCCATTAAGCATACATTTCTCCTATTTTAAGTTAACACTGAATCTTTGCAAATTGTTTTTTATGTTAAGCTGAAATTAGTGTCTTCATTTACTCCGGCAAATCATAACCCAAATGCTTTCAATTTATGTTGGGTTTTTTTATGTTATCTTTCTCTCTCCTTGTTTTATTTGTTTTAATTTTCATTTCCCAGGAAGCAATAAGGCCATAGACTTACTCCTGTCTATTTATTCTTTTTATCCATTCTTCTGTATTAGTGAAATGTCAAGTCCTGACAAAATGATTTTTCTTCAGATGGGAATTGCATACAGTGACATCCAAGGTCCCTCTCAAATTTCCCAGTCTAGAATTATTTAATACATCAATGGATCTATAATCTCATCAGTGTGGATTCTATTATAAATGATACATATCTACCGATCCATATTTCCTCATTCCATGAAGAAAATTCTGTGTATCTCGAAACATTTTCCTATAGGAATCCAATAGGAATGCTAGAAAACTTTCTTTGGAGTTCATGATGCTACATCATTACAAATGAATGAATAGATTATCCAACTGTTATTGCACACATTTTTAACATGATCAGTCCTGATATTCTGCTGGTGATATCCCAATTGAGATACCGGACCTCATAAATTCCATAATATTCTTTGGTCATGTATCTCCAGGATACTGTGAATAACTCAATTTAAGTATTTTATGGTAACTTGTTTCAATTACAATCAAATGTGTTGTTTCCTTATTTCATTCTTGTTAAGACTCAGAGAGAATTTCTACTATATGTCCAAGAAATATGCCCAAGAGGAATGGACTGTTGTGGAAATGTCATACAAAACACATCTCAGTCTGGACAAAAGGATTTTATTTGTTTTTGGTTTTATCAATAGATTGATTAAACTGTTTTAAGTAATGATAGATCTCAAAGAACAGACTTTATAGCATTCCAGGGTTTGCTAAAATAAAGTAGCACTTTCATCACCGAAGAGGAATATCTTGAAGGCCTTACCATCTGTAAGGAATTATTTCTTTTTGGAATATGCATTGGATTGACATCATGATAATGGCACCATTTTGGGTACTATAATAATTTATTTATTTTTTTCTTCACTAAGTAATAATTAGATAATTTGATGAAGTTATTTCTGTTCTTGCCTCTATTGAGAAATATTTTAAGTTCTTAATTTGAGGAAGACACATTACTAAAAGATTCTTTAAAAAATCTTATTTTCCTATTAAATCAAAACATTTTCAATAGTTAAGTAAAAATAAGCATAGCAATATGTTTTATTCCATGAATTCTTTGGTCACGTGAGAGGTTATGAATGTTCAGTGGTTCAGTCATGTATGACTCTTCACGACGTAATAAATGACATCAATAGTGTCCAACAAGTTTTATTAGAGAAGATATTAGAGGGCTCTACCATTTCTTTTTCCAGTGGATTAAGGTAAACCGAGGTTAAATGACACAAAGACAGTAAATGTCAGAAGGCAGATTTGAACTCAGGTTTTCTTGGTGTGTTCATCCTTCGTTTTTGAAGAAGACCATGACATCAGCGAAATGATGACGTGACTTATACTTGATTTTGTTTTGAGTGAGGGAGGACTGTGCAAGGTCACTACTCTCACCTTCTCATCCTGAGCCATCTGGATCCATTGAGCAGATATTCATCTGGATGACTGGAGATGGTCCAGAATGCGTTAGGAGACCAAGGACTTTTTTGGCTAAGGCTGCTTCAGGTACTCACTTAGAGTGAGACAACACCCATTCAGTGAATAGGGCTTTATAAGAAGTACTCATGGAATGGACCTTTAATGAAAAAATAAATAAATAAATAAAGCTGGGAGGGAAATAAAAGCACTTATTGACAATTAGTTCGTTGATTGGTTGTCCTTCATTCTTAAAGTGGACCAAAATGACATCTCATGATAAATTAAGTTTCATTGTGTCAGACTATGGCTGATCAGACCAATAAGAGTTAATAATGCTCTCCCACAGATTGGACATTGATAGCTCGTGTGAACATTTGGGGTGGACACTCCAAATTTGTGAATCCTACATTTCTTTTGTGTGTTTCAATTATTCTTTGCTCATAGAGCACAGCACCCTTTCTTTGATGTGGGAACGCCATGCTGAGTGATCCTGTGCCAGTGTCTTCCATGCTGCATAATCAACTCCAAAGTTCTTGAGAGAGACCTTGAGAATGTCCTTGAATCGCTTTTTGTAACCACCATGTGATTACCTGCCTGTAAAACAGTCTCCATAAAGTAGTCTTTTTGGTAAGCATACATTTTGCTTTTGAACAAGAAGTCCAGCCCATCAGAGTTGTGCTCTCTGAAGGTTATTTTAAATTCTTGGCAGTTTAGTTCAAGCAAAGACTTTAATGTCTGGTACCATATCCTGCCAGGAGATCTTCAGAATATTCCTAAAATGATTAAAATTAAAACGATTCATTTTCTTGGCATGGTGCTGGAAGACTATCCATGTTTCACAAGCATAAAACAATGAGGTCAGTACAAAGGCTCTGTAGACCTTCAATATGGTAGTCAATGTAATATCTCTTCTCTCCCAAACTTTTCTTCTTAGATTCCCAAACACTGAGTTAGCTGTGGCAAGGCACGTGTCAACCTCATTGTCAATGTTCATGTCCCTGGAAAGTGCCCTACCAAGGTAAGGGAACTTATATATAGCATTCAAAACTTACCCATTTATTGTAACCAATGGTCCCGCATATGGATGGTGTCTTGTTGGTTGATGGAGCATCTGTGTTTTCTTGGTGTTAATCATTAGGCCAAAATTAGAACAGGCAGCAGAGAATTGATCCATACTTTATTGCATTTCAGCTCCAGAGGCTGAATTGAGTGCACAATCATCTGGAAACAGAAAATCATGCACCAGCACTTCTCCACTTTGGTCCTGGCTTGTAGCCTTTTCAGATTGAAGAACTTGCCATCCGTACAGTAGTTGACTTTCTTGCTTTGTTCATCTTCATTGAAAGCATTTAAGAACATGGCTTAAAAGATCATGCTAAAAAACATGGAGCAAGCCAACATCTCTGTTCCACTCCATTGGCAACTGGGAAGGCATGAGAGCATTGTCCACTATGGCAAGAGAACTCAAATAGCAGACCTGAGTGAAACAAGGCTGACAAATGAAGTTCAACTTAGTAAAGTGGAGTTGGAAACACATTTTTCTGCAGAGACCACAGTGAAGGGGTGTGCTGTGAAGGTGGCATAGGTTTTGCAAATAAAACTAATCTAGTGAGCAAGCTGGTATGCCTGCCAAAAGAGTAAATGACGGGCTCATGAAAATGTGATTGTCACTTGCAGGGAAACGTCATGCCACCATCATCAGGGTCTATGCTCCTACCAACATGAACCTTGCTGAGGCCAAAAAAAAAAATTTCATAAAGAACTAGAGACTCTTATCATCATAGTGCCAAAAGAGGACAAGCTTATTGTTCTGAGTGACTTTAATGCTAGGGTAGGCTCAGACAAAGAGACTTGGCATAGAGTCCTAGGGAGGAATGAAGTTGGTAATAGGAACAGCAATGGTCATTTACTGTTGAAAACTTGTGCATCACATAACTTTCTCATTACCAACACTGTTTTCTGTTTACCTAAACACAATAAACTTTCATGGATGCACCCGTGCAGCAGACATTGGTATCTGATAGACTGTGTGATTGTATGGAAAAGAGACAAACAAGATAAGTGAGTGATGAAGGCAATGTGTGGTGCAGAAGACTGGAATGATCACAGAGTTATCCTTTCCATGCTAAGTATTTGCATTCATCAAAAGTGCCAACCCTATGCAAAATGATTACTAGAAGAATTGATGTTAAGAAATTAGAGTTCCTCTCTGAGCATCAACAATTTGTGGCAACACACAAGTGGCAACAGTGGGGCAGATAAAGAGTTGGCAGCTTTCAGGAACTTGATGTACAGAACTGCGTTTGTTCATCTGAGTGAGAACACTTCAAATACCAAGACTGGTCTGAAGAAAATGATGGGGAAATTCATAAGCTGCTAAACGAAAACCTAGAACTCCACATGATTTACCAGTAGCATAGTTAATCTATCTCTAAGAAGGCAGAATTTAATTCCCTCAAAACTAAAGGAGAATTAAAACTTGGAGAGATGTAGAATTACCTGCTCAGTAAGAGGGCAGATGAAATTCAGTTTTATACGGATAGTAAAAATCCATAGCACTTCTATGATTCCCTGAAAGTTATTTACAGACAAAAGAAATCTACGGTGCATCACAGCTGTTCAGTGCTGATGGAGCCACATTAAATAGTGATAAGGGCATGATCCTAGAGAGATGGGCTGAACGCTTCCATTGTGTTCTCAACAGACCGTCATCAATCAATGCTGAGTCCACTGACTGTTTACCTCAGGTTGAAATCAGTACTTCCTTAGCTGAACTTCCAACTGAAGAAGAAGAACTGAGTGCCATTAGGCTTCTTTCATGTGGCAAAGAACCTGGCAATGATTATATTCCAGCTGAGATTTAGAAGGTAGGGGAATCATTGCTCAAGGACCCATTGTTGTCCAGTCTATGACAAAGTGCACTGGGTTTCGGTGAAGTGCTCTATCCTATAAGCCACTTAGTTACCTCAGTTTTAAATATTGTTTGTGGTAAAATATACGTTGTTACAGTTTTGCTTTTTCCTTATTACGTATACATTATATATCATATATGAATATAAATATATATGAATATATATATATATATATATATATATATATATATATACACATGAATACAATATATAAGTGGAAATATATGTTCCCAGAGGCATGTATGAATTTATATACATATATACACACATACGTATATATGAATGTTACTAAACAATCACAACTCATTCATGATTCTGTGTGATTTTTATCTGCATCTTCTAATTCAATCATTATTGGAGGGCTTTTAAATCCGTATTTTTTTATCTGTACCAATTGGCTGAGTAGGAAAAGAAAACTCCATGTTGTTTTTTTAATATTTTTTACTATTATTGTTAATATTAATTATTATTTTATTTAGTTCAATTCTTATTGTTCAAACATTTCCGACATATCCTACTCTTTGCTACTCCATTTGTATTATTTTTTCGGGGGAGGGAGTTGCTGGAATAGTTTGCCATTAACTTCTCCATCCCCTTTTATATGGAAACTTTTATAGGGAAACAGGGTTAAGAGATTGCCCAGGGTGACACAGCTAGTATTTGAGGTCAAATTTGATCTCAGGGCTTCCTAACTTCAGATCCAGAGACCTACAACTGTGCTACCTCGCTGACTTTGGTTGTTATTAGCTTGCAAGAAAAAGGTGAGTGTAATAAATGGTTTGAGGTTTCACAAAAAAATAGTAATAATAACATATTGGTAACTTGTACCATCACTTCCTGGTAAATAGAGGAGGAAAAATGGAAACTGTGTCAGATTTTACATTCTTATTCCCAAAGATCACTGCAGTCTGTAACTGTAGCCATGTAATGAAACATGTTTACTCTTTGGAAGAAAAGGAATACAAATCTAGAAACCATGCTAAAAAAAAATAGAAACATCACCATATCAACAAGATATCTATGATCAAAGCTGTTTTTCCCCCTTAGTAGCAATATGTAACTGTGATAGATGGAGTATAAGAAAAGCTTATCTCAGCATAATCAACACTTTCGAACTGTGATTCTAGAAAATACTTTTGAGAGTCCCTTGGATAGCAAGAAGAGGTAATTAGACAATACTTGAAGAAATTAATTCAGTCTGTTCACTGCAAGGTGAAATACTGATATTTAAATACTTTGTCCACTTAGTGAGAAGACACTGTTTATTGGAACATATCCTGATGTTGAGAGATTAAAGGTAAAATGAAGAGGGAACAGCAAAAGATGAGATGTATAAATAGTATCGTGGAAACTGCAAGCATGAAGGATGACCTGCTTTGAGTAACTGTGGGGGAAGAAGGGACTGACATGCTTCATGGGGTCAAGAAAAGTCAGACATAACTAAATGAACTGAACAACAATAACAAATTTGCAATATTTCTTGTGAGAATATTTTGTTCTCAAATATTTGTGAACAAATTCATTGAGAACCTTTTCATTGGGGAATGGTTTTTGTTTTTAATTGACTAGTCTATTCATTTTCTTTATACAGTGAAGACCAAATAGAAACCTTTGATGCAACGATCCTTTCCAATGTTTTTCTCTTTTTAGCAAAATGATACTTTTTAAATACACAAAAAATTCAATTTTACGCAGTCTGGTATCTTTTTAAGTTTCCTAGACACTTTGTCTCGTTAAGCATTTTACCCATAGTCATAACTATGAATGTTTATGATCTCCTTTTCTTCTGCATTTTAATGATTTTGTCTTTAGTATTCCAGTCACTGTACTGATAATGCATTTTGGCTAATTGTTAATATA
Source organism: Potorous gilbertii (assembly GCA_028658325.1). Classification (NCBI taxonomy): domain Eukaryota; kingdom Metazoa; phylum Chordata; class Mammalia; order Diprotodontia; family Potoroidae; genus Potorous; species Potorous gilbertii. The sequence continues at coordinate 636,882,318 of CM053769.1, forward strand.
ATTTGACTTCTTAATGGAAAGATGTCTCCCATCCATTAATAATTGGTCCATGTGACCTTTTTGAGTCAGATCAAATCCTGACTCAAATAAATCAAGTTACATGAAATAGGAAGAGCTGGAGCTATGGCAGAGCTGGGAGAAGTTGGTCAGATTAGTCAGAGCTTGGAAGGATAGAGAAAGTAGGCAGGTGGGGCAGCACTTAGTATGAGTGGGAGGGCTTGTTTACAATTTTGTTAAAGAGAACTTGTTTAACATTTGTTTAAGGGAGTTGGTTTGTAGTAAGCTTAACAGAGGAGAGGTTTGTGAATGGTGTTATCCTCTACATTGTTAATGCTTATGGATTTTTTGTTGCTGTGATTGATTTGACTTTCTGGTGTTGGGATTTAGATTTCTGGTGTTTGAGTAAATGTTTTGGTCCTGTGTTCCATGTGGATATTCTGTTGTATTTTGTGATTCAGAATTGTACTGTTGGGGGAGGAGCCAAGATGGCGGAGCAGAAAGATTCACATATGCTAGCTCCAAACACACAGCACATAAATTATGTGTAAAAAGGAACTCCCAACAAATTCTGGAGCAGTGAAAGCTGCGCAGCAACTGAGTGGAGGAGATTTTTGTTCCAAAGAGCCCTGAAAAACCGCAACCAAACGTCCCTTGCATACCAGCCCCAGAACAGAGCCCAGCCCTGCCTTGGCCACAAGGCCCAAGAGGAGAAGATCTGAGCAGGCTTCAGAGACAGAACCTCCAACGGCCACACAGGTCCCTCATCGCATAAGTCCACAGGTCAGTGAGAGAGCTCGTTGAGAGGGAAGTGGGGAGTCACCACAACTGAGGTCCCCTCAGGAGGCAGCAATGGAGTGGAGGGGGGGAAGAAGCAGACAGGGGCTCCCAAAGCAGGCAGGAGCAGGGATCCATTACTGAAAGTCTCTGCATAAACCCCCCTGAGGGAACTGAGCATGGGAGGCAACAATGCCCCCATTTGAGTACCTGAAATTAAACATAACCTGAATAGCAGCCAGGCCTGCCACTGAAACCCCTGAAGCTGGGTAGGAGCATTTGAATCTCAGACCCCAAGGAATAGCTGGGTAGATCTAGGTGGG
>CM053769.1:636883914-636906225 GCA_028658325.1 Potorous gilbertii
CAAATGGGGAGAAAATTTTGGAACCCAAAATCTTGTGAAAATGAATGTAAAAAGTTAAATAAATGTATAAAAAAATAAAATAAAATAAAATAAAAAGAGGAGGAAAGTGAAAAAAAAAATCAGGGGGTGCTCACTTTCATATCTACATTAGCATTTTGCCCTTATAGAATGCTTTTCCTCCAAAGAATTTGAAGTCAAAGCACTTAACAATGAAAAAGCTCAGCCATCAGCCATAACAAATTGTGAGGAAGGAATGCTTGACAGAAAAAGTCAGTTTAAAGTAGGCAGTTATTTGAATTGGTATTCCCTCTTTCAGATAAAGTAACAGATTTTTCACCATTCCCTCAAGGCTTATAACCCTGGACTCTGTTACTGCAGGAGATAAGGGTGAATTCCAGAGTTGAGTACCGTGTGTTCAAACATATGTATAAGTATCCAACTCTTAAGGCTGTCTCTAGCTAGCTGATAAAACCTACTATAAACAGCATAAGAAGAATGACTGAGATGATTCCCTAAGTAGCAAATCTCAAGATTGAGAAAAATAGCGATGAATCCATTTTGATCAGGAAGAAAGAATAGCAAATGCACTTATATATGCTTACAAATAAACAAAAAAGAGAGCATTTTTATTGTTATATCTTATGTAATCAATTTTGTTAGATATAGACTTGAGTAAAATTCCAAAGTAGTAACAGTCTATATTAATATATTTCTGTTTGAATATAGACATTTCCTATTAAATCAAACATTTCTCATTTTATTTTTAATTTGTCTGTTATATACTTAAGAGTCTTCATTTTATGCCCTCAGGAAGTGATTGGTGGTTTCTTTCATTTTCTATTTCACTGTCTGATTCTAGGATATACTGGTAATTTCTTTTATTTGACATCTAGGTGTTTTTTATCATTGCTTCAGATAGAGTAATAATTTTTATTTTATTAAAAAAATTAAAAATAAACCTATTTTACAGTCTTTTTCTGATGAGATATTTCACATTTTCTTCTGTTTATTTCATCCTTTTGGTTTTGTTTTACTGCTTCTTTATGTTTTTTGGGGGTATTAGCATGTACTTACCTCATTTTAACTTTTAAGGAATTGTTTTCTTCAGTGAGCATTTGCAACCCCTTTTTTTGTCCAGTATGACAAATTTGGTTTTTTAAGCTTTTTTTTTCCAGCGGTTTTATGTCCCTCTTTTACAAGTTATTAATTCTTTTTGTTATTTTCTTGCATCATTTTCATTTCTTTTCTTGCTTGGGGAGTGGGAGGTCCTTCCCTAAGCTTCAAGGATTTTTGCCTCACTATTTCCAGAGCTAGGTTTAATGACTGAAAATTCTTAGTACTTCCATGGTGATGTGACCTGATGTGAGCTTTGTTCGCTGTTCTTCTAGAATATGTTCTGGTCTTTATACAGGAAGGTCACCTGCTTCCCTGAAACTGCAAACATTAGTAACTCTTTTCCCCATTAGCTACCTGTGCAAGTGTTCCTTTTTGCTTTGGAATTGTGACTTGCACCCTACTCCATTGTGACTGACCACAAGTGTATCTCTTCTCTCCGGAACTACAACCAAGAATTGCATGTTGGAAATAGAGTTGACAATCGGCACCGAATGAACCCACGACCAGCAATGGTCACCTGTAATCTCTATTTGATCAGTTGTCTTACCACCTTACCATCCATGGAATGAGAAACTTTGAAACTACTACTGCTGTTGACACTCTCACAGCCTCCTCCATGTTCATATTGCTTATGTTGGAGGCTGTGCATTTGGGGCCTGCACCCAGTATGCTGTCACAAACCTCTCCTGCTGACCTCTTAAGTTATCTTAGGCTGAAAAAAATTTTGCCCTAATTTTCTCAGTGCTACTGCTCCAGAATTTACTTTCCGTGTTATTTTAATGTTGTTTAGGTGGAAATATTTGAAGAGTTTAGCTGAGTTGCTTCCTCTAATCTTCAATATTCCAATTCTTGAATCCTTGTAATCTGATTTGTGACTTGATTATTCAACTGATATTTCTCTCTCCAAGGCTGATCAGTCAGTGAAACAGATAAAATATTGTGTATCTGTCTCTGTGTACATATATATATATATATATATATATATACATATATATATATATGTGTGTGTGTGTGTGTGTATGTGTGTGTGTGAGTGTGTATATATGTATATGTGTGTACATAGATAGGTATGTAGATATATGTGTATGCATATGCACACATAAATACATATAAATACATATATATGCGTATATACATACATGCTTACTCTTTGAAACGTGACTTTAAAGAAGCCAGCAAAGCCAGGAACTTAGGAGATGATTTGTTCAATTACGACTTTTTTGAAGCTGAATTCTAGATTTATATATTCAACTCTATCCATGCCCCGCCTCCTGGTTTCCAAACTCATATAACCAAGTGAACACCCTATCTTCAGCCAGATGTCCTATTGACATCACAATAACAAAATGTCAAAACAGAACTAATGTTTTCCCCAAAACTGTCCTCTCTTCCTGATTTATATTATACCTGTAGTACAGCATCATCCTTCTAGTCACTCAATTTCTTGATCTCAGAGATACCTCATTTTCTGTCTCACATTTCAATACTCAAATTGCATCCAATCTTACTGATTCTGCCTGCACAAAATATCTCCCATTCATTCTTCTTTTCCTATCTTCTTGTTCACTAGCCTGAATTAGGTACTCGTCAATTGTCACGTAGAATATAACTAGAGCTTCCTAATTAATTACCCTATCTTCAATCTCTCTCTACTCCAGTTTGTCTTACACAAAGTGGCCAAATTGATGTCCTCAAAACACTGGCTTGATCATTTTACTTCCTGCCTTGGAAATTTCAGTGACCTCATGTTTTCTCTAGGATGTGGTACAAACAACTCAATTTGACTTTTGAGGAAACTACAATTTAACTCTGCTTATATATTATTGTTTTTTATACATAACTGTTATTCAAATATCCTTTACTATACGGAAACTGGCACGACTACTGTCCATTTATATTTTGTCTCTCATCTTCATGCCTTTGAAGAGTGGCACAATATGTTCCTCTATATATAATATATCCCTTTTTCACCCCTGAATCTTAGAACCTCTAGCATTTTTCAAAACTTGGGTAAGGTTGTTCTAGGAAACTCTGTCCCGATTTCCCAAGGTGTTATTTCCTTGCCATCAAAAATCCATTTATATGTGAGATTATATATATATGCATATGCATGTGTATTTATACATAAAACACATGCACACACATGCGCATACATGTACAAATGTGTGTGCACACATGTGTATACATACACACGTGCTATGTGTAGATAGATACATATCTGGGTGAATATCACACTTCAGATCAGAATCTCAATTCCTAGGTTATCTTTGTATGGTTCTCAATAACCTTGTTTCCAAATCTTTCTAATATATTTCATGATCTTAGAATCCTGATTTCAAAAGAAAATATGACTTATGAAACATAACCATAAAAGAGAATATGATGACACCTTTTATTTTAGATAGCTAAGTGCAGTTAGATGATACAACACGGCACCTGTGATCAGAAAAACAAGTTTGACCCATGCCCGAGATGTTTACGCAGGACTTTACACTGGGGAACCTCTGTTGACTCCAGTCTTGCTATCTGAAAAATAGGTTTAATAAGACTTCCTTATTCTCAGAGTTCCTTTGATGACAAAATGCCTAATTTTTTAAAGGGCTTTAGAAATCTTAAATCTCTATATAGATGCTGCCTATTAATGCTATTGATAAGTTTCTGATTTCTCAGGGAACATTCAAATTAACTGTAGAACTTTAGAGAACAATATTTTACTGGGAGGAGATGGAAGCAATGGTGGAAATTGTTTTGTATGATTTTTATAGTACTTGCTTTTACAGAGGCCAACTACTTACAAATACTTTATAATAAAGGCAGATGACGTTTCTTATCAGCAAAGAAATAAATTAAACACTCAAATTTTAAAATGTTTCTCCAATTTCTATTTTAAATTCCACTTTTGGAATTTTTGAAACTGACACTTTCAAGAACATTCTGATTACTGCTACCTAACCAGAATTCTAGAGGGAGGGCTCAATTTGTTTATTATATTTCATTTTTCCTATTGTGAAAAGTGGCAAGATTATAGGAATGCACTCAACTGTAAAGGGTAGAGTGAAGTGTGTAAGACCATTAATGTTCATTATTAAGCTTTTCAGAAACCTGATAACTAAAGTTGTCTATACTTTAGAACTCCCCAATGCCAAATGGAGTATCAGAAAATGTGTGTAAAGTTTTAATTATCTGAGGAAAAAAGGATGCTAAAGTGAACTGAACCTCATGATACTTAGGGATTTTAATGAAGAAAGAACATTTGTTCTTGTTGTTAACCGAAGAAAAGTTGCATTTTAAGGGATTGTATCCCAGGAGGAGTTATACAGGCAGACAGAAAAAAAGATAGGGAAAGAATGTTAAAGACCTAAAGCAAACTTTATTAATAAATTGGCCTTGAAAAGCAAAATATTTCACACTCCCCTTTTTAGCAGTGTTATCTTGTGTACTGACTCTCATAAGTAATTCTTATTCTCTTCAGTTCCAGGAAATTATAGGCATTGTATTTTGTACACAATAGAAAAGTGAGATTAAATCAATACTTCAGAACTGTAATATGCCTGAGAAAGTAATAAGACTGAAGTTTCAACTATAGTCATCAAATTAATCCTGATATAAACTAAATTGTAGACAAATGAAATTTATACTAGTTACGGAGTGGTGCATTATCAAAAACATAATTTTACAAGAGAGTTTAAAACATTAAAACTTGAATAGCAATTCCTTAAAATAACTTCAATTATTCTGGCATTGTGAAAATGTCTTCTTGTAGTAATAACTCATATTCTAAACTGTTGTCTTTTTCCCCTTTGTAACACACCACATAATCAAATCAATGCCCAGTTTCATCCTAAAAGGATTATATCTACTTAAAGCACAATGTAGTGAGAAACCTTCTGTTATTTCTTCATATAATCTCCACATCTAGTCTGATTCAATTCAATTTGGTTCAATTGCACAAACATAAATTATGTGTATACTCAGCACTAGGAACTTTGATAGGTACAAACAGTTCAAAGGGGAAAAATTGACAGGAATCCACTTTTAAGGAACTTTGAAGAGAATATCTCTTCCAAAGTTGACACCTCTTTGGTCAGCGATTTTAACTTTTTCTAGAACAATATAAAACCATGTTTAGAACCATTAATGAGGAATGCCAATCCCCCTTGGGGGCCACTTAAAAAGTAAATAACTCAAAAGTAAATAAAATAAAGTATGCTTCAATGCGTAAATAAAGTGTCCTTCAGTCATTATTGAGAACACAAGTTCTTTCTCTGGGAATGGAAAGCATTTCTTATCATAAGTCCTTCAGAGTTCTCTTACATCACCACGTTTCTGAGAAAAGCTGCCATTTAAGACCAACCAAGTAATAATATTTTTATTATTTTGTACACAGTATATTTCATTTTTCTTCAGCCCACGTAACCTTTTATATTTTTTCTGACATCATCTTGCTCAGCGTTTCTTATACTACAACATTATTCCATAATAATCACATAATTGCACACCACAACTTCCTCAGGCAGTTCCTAACTGATGGGTATCCCCTAACCTTTTAACTTTTTACTCCCAGGAAAGAGGCACTATAAATATTTTTGTAAATGTAGACCCTTTTCCTTTCTGTTTATTTATTTCTTCTGGGATACAGACCTAGTAGTGGTACTACTACTCAAAGGTTATGCATGCTTTTATAGTCTTGAGGGCATTGTTACAAATTTATCTACAGAATAGTTGAATCAATTCACAAATCCACCAACAATGCATTAAAGTTTCATATTCCCCATGTCCCCTCCAGCCTTTGTCATTGAACTCTTCTGTCCTATTAGTCAATCTAATAGGTATAAGTTAGTACCTCAAAATTGTTTTAATTTGCATTTCTCCCATCAACAGTGAGATACAACTCTTCATCCTGGAAGCTCATTTACTCCTTTACTTTGTACTTTGAAAATATTCTTTTCCCCTAAAAATATTTGCCTCACCATCTAATTGGCTTCGATCTTTTCACAACTTCCCTTTTAAAGACGATTTAAAGGCTGACAGTCATGTCGTCACCCTTTCCGGACTTCACTGCTTAGTTTCTATAGGACATTTTCTCATTCGTTCTCTCTCTCAACATTTCTCTCATTTTCAGTTAGCAATTATTTATTATTTTCTACCTGGAATTTAAGCCCCTTCATGGATGAAACTGTCTTGATTTCCATTTATATTTGTATTCCAAGGACTCACCACAGTGCCTGGCACATAATAAGCAATCAATAAATGCTTTCTTACCTCACTTGACTGAACTCAATCTATAGATTGAAGTCTTATCTTCCTCAGTCCTCCTGAATGTAAAGTCGTTATATACCCCCCCCTCCATAATTTCCCCTCTTCTTTACTTTCTTGTACCTGTTGAGGATACTACCTACTTGTCAGTCACTCAATTTTACAGCCTAGTTGTCACTCCTTCCCTATCCTGCCATGCTAGCCCTTGTCAATTATCATAGATTCTGTCTTTTCAAAATTCTTTCAAAATGTCCCCATATTTCCTCTGACACTGCCACCACTCTTACATGGTCCTTAATTGCCTCCCCATTTGAATTTTTGAAATTACCTTACTCTCATTTCACTCTAACCTATTCTCGACTCAGGAGCAAAAATGAATTTCCTAAAAGGAAGGTCTGATTAAACATCCCCCTCCTCCCAGTTATTCGAAGCTATGAAAGACAAAATTGCTTGTTTACAATTAAATGCCTTCATAAAATTCATATTTTTTTGTTTCCTTTTCAATTTTCATAAATTTTATACCTTTCTACCCACTCTATTATACATTCATATTCACACAAATGAATCCATTTCTAAATTCTATAGATTTTTTTAGCTGTTCTGTACTACTGGAATGATTTGTTCTTACTCTCCTTATTTCCTTGGCTTTTTTAAAGTCTCTCGTAAAATCCCACCTTTACCAAAAACTTTCCCTAGTTCACCTCTTTCCCACTCCTTATGCCTTCCTCAGAGATTACCAAACATTTATAGGTTGTGAATGTGAGTGTGTATACATATACATACATACCAGCATAAATATATGTTTGTATGTGTTATGCTTTTGCATTCTGTCTTCCTATTTTAAATTGTGATATGTGATATCCTTTAGGGCAGAAACTTGGAAGATCACCAAGTAATGTCTGCCTCACTCAGGCAAAAGGGAAATACAGTCCAGAACAGAAGTATCCCAGTAAACCGGTTGAGTACACGTTTACATTACTCTTATTAGTATTGGATCAAAGACTGAATAATATGCACAATCAATTGACCATAGAATTCTATCTAACACAATATGGAAGGAATAGAGGTAATTAATGGAAGAGTGACTGGCAGAAGGGAGGGAAACAGGGTGGATCAAAACCCAGAATCCTGTGATATGCCACATATAAGAAACATTCCTGAAGCAGAAGTTAGAGAATACGGGTAAAGAGATAGAGAAAATTATCTTATGATTCCACTGAAGTTAAAAAAAAAGCAGGGATAGCATTACTGATCTCAAAGAAAACAAAAGGAAAATAGACCTAATTAAAAGAGTAAAAGAAGAAAACTTCAACTCACTGAAAGTTACCATAGACAATGAAATAACACCAATACTAAACTTATATGCACCTAGTGATATGGCATCCAAACTCTTAAAGGAGAAGTTACAGGAAAAGACCAAATAAAAGACAAAGAGCACTACAAGATATGTAATAGATAATTTTGATTAAATTATATTAAAAAGGTTTAACACAGAAAACCTATGCAACTGTAGAAAGAAATAATCTTTATAAAAATATATGTGATAAAGGTCTCATTTTTCAAATACGTAGAGAGCTGAATTTATAAGAAAAAGAGTCACTCTTCAATTGATAACTGGTGAGAGCATATGAACCAGCAGTTTGCAGATGAAGTAATGAAAGCTATCTATAGGCATATGAAGAAGTGCTCTAAATCATTTTTGATTAGAGAAATGCAAATTAAAACAACTTTGAGGTACGACAGCACAGCTGTCTGATTGACTAACATGACAAAACAGGAAAATGATAAATATTGGAGAAAATGTGGAAAAATTGGAACACTAATGCATTATTGATGAAGTTGTGAATTGATAAATCCGTTATGGAGAGCAATTTTGAAATATGTCCTAAGGGCTACAGCACTGTGCATACCCTTTGATCCAGCAATACCATTACTTAGTCAACATCCCAAAGAGATTAGAAGAAAGGGAAAAGGACCTACATGTGAAAGAAAATATTTATAAGAGCCGTTCTTCTGATGGCAAAATATTGGAAATTGAGAGGATGTTCATCAGTTGGGGAATGTCTGAACAAGGTGCAGGGCAGGAATATAATGGAATATTATTGTGTTACAAGAAAAAATGAACAGCATATTTCAGAAAAATCTGGAAAGACTTGGAAGAACTGATGCAAAGTAAAATGAAGAGAATCAGGAAACATTGTATGTAGTATAAACAATATCTTATTATGATCAACTATGAAAGACTCAGTCCATCTCATGAACAAAATGATTCAAGAGAAGGAAAAAGGGTTCATAAAGAAAAATGATATTTACCTCCACATCAAGAACTGATGGACTATGAATGCAGATTTAAGCATATATTTTTCACTTTTTTTCTTTTACCTGTTTTTCTCTCCTCCTGATCTGCTTCTTCTTTCAGAATTGTGAATAATGTGAAACTATATTCTACAATAATCTTAGAACTTGTATTAACATATATCATGTTTACTAGCTTTTTATTTTCTTAGTTAAATTATTTTATTTGTTTTCATTGTTCGACAATCACTTCCGTATTTCTTAGATTTTTTTCCTCCTTCCTTTTATTTCTCCTCCTCCCCACTGCCTCCCTGAGACTGTGTACTACTAACTTATATGGGATCTACACATACATTTCTATTAAATACATGTTGCATAGAAAAATTAAAATGGATGGGAGAAAGCATAAAACAAAACAAAATATAATACAAAAGAAAATGGTCTTTTTCTATCTGTGATCCAATTCCATAGTTCTTTCTCAGGATTTTGAAGGTGCTTTGCATCAAGAGTCCTTAGGAATTTTTTTTTAATTCCATGCATTGCAACGAAGTACTCAGTCTACCAGAAAAATTCCTCACATACTGTAACTATTGCTGTGTTCAAAGTTCTCTTGATTCTGCGCCTTTCGCTCAGCATCAGTTCACAGAAGTCTTTCCAGGATTCCCTGAAGTCTCCCTGTTCATTTTTTTCCCATCACACAATAGTATTCCATTATGTTCATATAGCACAAAGTGTTCAGTCATTCCCCAGTTGACGGGCATTCACTTGGTTTCCAGTTTTTGGCTACTAAAAAGGGAGCTGCTGGAAATATTTTTGTACATCTGGGACCCTTTCCTATGGCTACTATGTCTTTGGAATAGAGCCCCAGAAGCGATATTGATAGGTCAAAGTTTATCCATATTTCTGTAGCTATTTGGGCATAGTTCCAAATTGCTCTACAGAACGGCTGGATCAGCTCAAAGTTCCACCAACAATGCATTAATGTCCAACTCTAACAAATATTCTCCAACATTTATCATATTTTTGTTTTGTCATGTTAGCCAATCTGACAGATGTGATGTGCTACCTCAGAGTTGTTTTGAGTTGCATCTCTCTAATCAAGAGTGATTTACATTATGTTTTTCAAATGATTTTAAATACCTCTAATTTCTTCCTCTGAAAACTCCCTGTTCATATATTTTGGCTATTTACCAATTAGGAAATGACTTGACTTTTTATACATTTGACTTTCTTCTCTATATATTTTAGAGATGAGGCCTTAATCACACACACTAGTTGCAAAAATTCATTACCAGTTTTAGGCTTCCCTCCTAATTTTGATTGCATTGGGTTTGCTTGTGCAAAACATGCGTTTTGTACATCATAAAGTTCTCATAAACTTCCCCATTCTCCAAAAATATGACATATTATTCCGTTGTCCAGTAATTGCTTTATAGTCTTTATGCCTTAATCATGTATCCATTAGGAATTTTTTCTGGTGTACAGTGTCAGGCATTGGTCTATATCCAGTTTATACCACACTTTTATTCAGTTTTCCAAGCAATTTTTGTAAAATCATGAGTTTCTATCTTAGAAACTGGGATTTTGGGGTTTACCAAATAGTATACTGCTATATTCATTGACTCTTGTATCTTGAGAATGTAACATATTCTACTTATGTTTCTTAGACATTACCAAGTGATTTTGATGATTGCTGATTTTTAATAAAATTTGAGATCAAGTAGAGCTAGGTCACCTTTCCCAATATTTCTTTTCATTAGTTTCCAAGATATTTTGGACGGTTGGTTCTTCCAGATTAATTGTAATATTATTTTTTGCAGCTCTAGAAAATAATATTCCTGTAATTTGATTGGTATGGCACTGAATAAGTAAATAAATTTAGGTAGAATGTGTCATTTTTATTACATTAGCTCAGCCTACCCATGAGCAACTGATATTTTTCCAACTACATAGATAAGACTTCATTTGTGGGAAAAACGTTTTGTAATTGTTTTCATATCATCCCTGGGTTTGTTTTGTCAGGTAGACTCCCAGATATTTTATAGTGTCTACCCTAGCTTTAAAGGGAATTTCTTTTTCTATATCTGGCTATTGAATTTTTTTTGGTAATATATAGAAATGCAGATGATTTATTTGAGTTTGTTTTGTAACCTGGAAATTTGCTAAACTTGTTTATTGTTTGAAGCAACTTTTTACTTAATTCTATGAGATTTTCAAACTATATCATCATGTCATCAGCAAAGAGTGATAATAGATTATTCTTTGCCCACTCTAAGTCCTTCAATTTCTTTTTTTCTCTTCTTGCTACAGCTAAAGTTTCTAATACAACATTGAAGAACAGTGGTGATAATGGGCATCCTTGTTTCACCCCTAATCCTACTAGAAATGCATCTAGCTTGTCCTCATTACACATAATGTTTGCTGATGCTTTTATGTACATACTACTTATTATTTTTTGGAAATTTTCTTTTATTCCTACATTCTCCAGTATTTTCAATAGGACTGGGTGTTGTATATTACCAAAAGTTTTCTTAATCTATTAAGATAATCATATGGTTTATGTTAGTTTTATTGTTGATATGATCAATATTGGTACCAGTTTTCCTAACATTGAAACAGCCCTGCATTCCTGGTATAAAACCTACATGACCACAATATATTATTTTCATGATCAGTTGCTGTATTGCTTTTGCTACTATCTTATTTAAAATATTTGCATCCATATATAAGGAAATTGGTTATAATTTCCCATCTCTGTTTGGGCTCCTCCTGGTTTAGGTATAAGAACTATATTTGTATCATAAAAATAATTTGGTGGAACTGCTTCTTCAACAATTTTCCAAATAGTGTATATAATATTGGAATTAACTGCTTTTTAAGTGTTTAGTAGTATTCACTTATGAATTCATCTGGTGCGGAATAGGAGCAAAGATGGCGGAGTAGAAAGATTCTAATACACTAGCTCTGAAACCACAGCCCATGGATTTCCTGTAAAAAGAACTCCCAAAAAATTCTGGAGCAGTAGAATCCCCGCAGCAATGGAGTGAAGGAGATTTTCGTTCCAGAGATCCCTGAAAAACCAACCCTAAAGGCCGTCATGCACCTGACAGGAGCAGAGCCTAACCCTTCCCCTGGCCACAAGGCATAGAGAGGAGCAGAACCAAGCAGGCTTCAGGGATGGAATCTCTGGTGGCCGCCAAGGTCCCTCCACCCACAGGTGCTGAAGGTCAGTGAGAGAGATTTGCAGAGTGGCTGAAAGGGGAGTGGAGTGTCTCCATAACTCAGGCCCACTCAGGAGTCAGCAGCAGAGGCAGTGGGTAACCAGAGGGTCCCAGAGCAGGTAGGAGCCACGGAAGTTCTCCACATAAACCCCCTGAGGGAACTGTGCCTGGGAAGTGGCCCTGCCTCCAACTGAGCACCAGAACTTAAGTTCACATTGAATAGCAGCCAGGCCCGCCAACAAAAGCCCTCAGGTTGGGGAGCAGTATTTGAATCTCAGACCCCAAGAACTAGCTGATTATTTCTAGGCGGGGATGGACAGGAATCTCAGAAGCCAAGTAACTGACTAGGAAAATGCCCAGAAAAGGAAAAAAAAAATAAGACCATAGAAGGTCACTTTCTTGGTGAACAGATGTTTCCTCCTTTCCTTTCTGATGAGGAAGAACAATGCTTACCATCAGGTAAAGACATAGAAGTCAAGGCTTCTGTATCTCAAACATCTGAAATAGGTATCCAATGAGCTCAGGCCATGGAAGAGCTCAAAAAGGATTTGAAAATCAAGTTACACAGATGGAGGAAAAACTGGGAATAGAAATGAGAGAGATGCAAGAAAATTATGACAAATGGGTCAATATCTTCATAAAGGAGACCCCCAAAAAATAGGCTAATTCAATTGGCAAAGGATGTTCAAAAAGCCAATGAGGACAAGAATGCTTTTAAAAGCAGAATTAGCCAAATGGTAAAGGAGGTTCAAAAGCTCACTGAAGAAAATAATTCTCTTAAAATTAGAATGGAAGAAATGAAGGCTCATGACGTTTTGTGAAACCAAGAAATCAGAAAACAAAACCAAAAGAATGAAAAAAATGGAAGAGAATGTGAAATATGTCATTGGAAAATAGATCTAGAAGAGATAATTTAAACATTGCGTGACTACCTGAAAGGCATGATCAAAAAAAGAGCCAAGATATGATCCTTTATGAAATTATCAAGGAAAACTTCCCTGATATTCTAGAATGAGAGGTAAAATAAGTATTCAAGGAATCCACCAATCACTGCCTGAAAGAGATCTAAAAAGAGAAACTCGTAGGAACATTGTGGCCAAATGCCAGAATTCCCAGGTCAAGCAGTTAGAAAAAAACAATTTTAGTAATATGGAAATACAATCAGGATAACACAAGATCTAGCAGCTTCTACTTTAAGGGATGGAAAGGCATGGAATAGGATATTCCAGAAGTCAAAGGAACTAGGACTAAAACCAAGAGTCACTTAGCCAGCAAAATTAAGTATAATACTTCAGGGGAAAATATGGATTTTCAATGAAATAGAGGATTTCCAAGCATTCTTGATGAAAAGTCCAGAGCTGAAAGGAAAATATGATTTTCAAACACAAAAATGAAAAGAAGCATGGAATAGTAAACCGCAAAGAGAAGTCACAATGGACTTACCAAAGTTTAACTGTTTACATTGCTACATGGAAATACAATATCTGTAACTCTTGAAACTTTTCATTTTCTGGGTAGTTGGTGGGATTACACACACACACACACACACACACACACACACACACACACAGGAATACACACAGAGACAGAGAGCACAGAGTGAATTGAATAGGTTGGGATCATATTTTAAAAGAAATCAAGGTAAACGGTGAGAGAGAAATGTAGTGGGAAGAAAGAGAGTGAAATGGAATGGGGTAAATTATCTCTCATAGAAGGTATGAAAACCTATCTTACAATACAGGAAAGTAGGGGAGAAGGAGATAAGCAGGGTGGGGGGGATTATGCAAGGGAGGGCAGAGGGAGGAGAGAAAAATTTAAAGTCCACTCTCAGGGGGGGACAGGATCAAAAGAGAAAATAGAAACAATTGGGGGCAGGATAGAATGGAGGGAAATCTAGTTAGTCTAACACAACATGACTATTATGGAAGTCGTTTGCAAAACTACACAGATATGGCCTATATTGAATTGCCTGCCTTCCCAAAGGGAATGACTGGGGCGGGAGGGATGGGGAGGAATTGGAACTCAAAGTTTTAGGAGCAACTGTCGAGTATTGTCCTTGCTACTAGGAATTTTGAAATACAGGTAATGGGGATTGAAACGTTATCTGGCCCTGCAAGACAAAAGTGTAGAAGGGGTAAGGGAAGGGAGGGATGCTAGAAGAGAAGGCAGATTGGTGATAGGGGTAATTATAATGCTCAGTGTATTGGGGTGGGGGAGGGGAGAAACGGGGAGAAAATTTGGAACCCAAAATTTTGAGAAAATGTATGTAAAAATTAAATAAATAAATTTATTTTAAAAAGTTAATTTTCAATAGAATCCTTCCTTGTGATTGGAAAAATAAAATATTATAATTGAGAAAAGAAATAAATATTTAGCAATCACTGTTATGTTCTTCAAAGAAAAATAACTCCAGTTTCTTCAAATTTTCTTTATGTATAACTGAGTAAATACTCTTAACCTTCCTAATTTTCATTCTCTGGGTGTTCTAATGATCATTACTATCTTAAAATTGATATCCAGTACTGAATACAATACTTCATATATGATTTTACCACGACAGAGAGCAAAAGGACTATCATTCCCTTTTCCCCAGAACCTATACCTCTCTTAGACAACGCCAAGATTGTGTAAGCTTTTGTGGCTGCCATATAATACTACTGTAGCATGCTGACCTTGTATCCAAATAAATCTTCCTTAAACTTTTCTTCAGTCTAATTTCTTTATAATTATTTCTGAAGTTCTCGATTACATTGTGAACCCCTTATGGATAGAGCCGGTGTGTGTGTGTGTGTATGTGTGTGTGCACTCGCGCATGTATGTGCATTTGTGTACATTTTATCCCTACTTCTTTTCACAGTGCCTGATAAATATTTGGCATTTACAGATATTTTTTGAATATCTACTTTCGAAAAGTCGATTTTTTAATCGTGAGCATAGCTTTACAACCATCCCTTTCAGTTAATTTCATGTAAGTTTTCTAGCCATCAAGTAATTTTTGGAGCCTGTCTTCATTGTAAGCAATACCTCCAATTTTGATTTCATCTCTAACTTTGATTAAGATTTCATAAATGGGAGGGAGTAGCCAAGACGGCGGAGTAGAAAGATTCACATATGCTAGCTCCAAACCCACAGCCCATGGATTTCCTCTGAAAACAACTCCCAACAAATTTTGGAGCAGTAGAAGTACTCAGCAATGGAGGGAAGGAGTTGAATTCTTTACATTCCTACATGGAAAGACAATATCTGTAACTCTTGAAAGTTTTCATTATCTGGGTAGTTGGTGGGATTACACACACACACACACACACACACACACACACACACACACACACACACACACACACACACATACACACAGAGACAGAGAGCACAGAGTGAATTGAATAGGTTGGGATCATATCTTAAAAGAAATCAAGGTAAATGGTGAGAGAGAAATGTAGTGGGAAGAAAGAGAGTGAAATGGAATGGGATAAATTATCTCCCATAGAAGAGGCAAGCAGGAGACTTTTTAGAGGAGGGAAAAAGAGCGAGAAGCTGAGGAAAAAAAACATGAAGTTTACTCTCATCCCATTCAACTAAAGGAATGAATAAAATGCACACTTATTTTGGTGTGAAAACATATCTTACAATATAGGAAAATGGGGAAAGTGATAAGCAGGGTGGGGGGATGATGGAAGGGAGGGTAATGGGAGGAGGGAGCAATTTGAAGTCAACACTCAGGGAGGGACAGCATCAAGAGAGAGAATAGAAACAATGGGGGGCAGGATAGGATGGAGGGAAATATAGTTAGTCTTACACAACACGACTCTTAAGGAAGTCACTAGCAAAACTACACAGATATGGCCTATATTGAATTTCCTGCCTTCCTAAAGGGAATGCCTGGGGCGGGAGGGATGAGGAGGAATTGGAACTCAAAGTTTTAGGAACAACTGTTGAGTATTGTCCTTGTTACTAGGAAATAAGAAATACAGGTAATGGGGAATAGAGAGTTATCTGGCCCTACAGGACAAAAGAGAAGATGGGGACAAGGCAAGGGAGGGATAATAGAAGAGAGGGCAGATTGGTGATACGGGACATTAGAATGCTGGGTGTATTGGGCTGGGGGGAGGGGACAAATGGGGAGAAAATTTGGAACCCTAAATTTTGTGAAAATGAATGTAAAAAGTTAAATAAATAAATTTATACTAAAAAAAGTTTTCATAAATATTTTTATACACGTCATGGATAAAAATACCAAACTGAACAGGACTGAGCAAAAATTCTTTATTTTATTATAGATGTCTTACAACATTATGTTAACTCTTAATTATAATAGTTTTATCTGTCAGTTTTATCATTTCTAAATCCACTTAATTTTACTGTTACCTGGATATTTCACCAAATGTATTTGAGATATTGAGGATTTTGAGAGTGGCTGGAGAATGAAAATTAGGAAGTTGGAGGGCATTGACTCTGTAGCATGTAAGGGAAAAAAACTGAAGTAAATGCGGCCATTTTAAAAGAAGCACCCAGTGAATAGGAACATAACAGTAGTTGTTAAGTATTGATTTGTTGGTTTGTTTTTCCAGTTAATAATATTTTATTTCTTTCCAATCACATGTAAAATAGTGCTCAATATTAACTTTTGTAAGGTTTTGAGTTTCAGTTTTTTGCTCCCCCTTCAAAATAGCAAGCAATCTGATGTATACTACAGATGTATAATCATAGTGAATATATTTTCACATTAGTCATGTTGGGAAGGAGAATCTAAAAAGGAAAAAATGATGAGAAAGAAAATAAAAAGAGAAAACAATGTGCTTTGATGTGCACTTAGACTCCGTAGTTCTTTCTCTTCATGTGCATAGCATTTTCCATCATGAGTTTTTGGAATTGTCTTAAATTGTTGAATTACTGAGAATAGCTAAGTCTATCAAAGTTGTTCCTCACACATGGTTGTTATTACTGTATACAATGTTCTCCTGATTTTTCTCATTTTACTCAGCATCAGTTCATGCATAGCTTTCCAGGTGTTTTTGAAATCCAGCTGCTCTTCCTTTCTTTTATATAGCACAACAGTGTTTCCGGTGTTTCACATCCCACAGCTTATTCAGCCATTCTGCAGTTGATGGGCCTGTCTCAAATTTTCAATTCTTTATCACCAAAAAAAGACGTGCCATAAATGATTTTTATATGCATATAATGCCAAAGTTATGCCCATAGCATCCCCTATGAATACACAGGGTAAACTCACAAAATATAATAAACTCACTTCCTCAAAGGGAAAACCAAAATGTTTATTTGGTGCATCATTAGAATAGCAGGATATAAGATGAAGCAGTTTATTTTTCACTAATCCAGGGAGTGCTGACATCTTAAACCTTCTTCCTGTCAGACCTCCCCACAAAAGTAAGTTACCCTGGATAAATTCGTCATTCTGCCAACTTACACCTTGCTTCTCTCTCCCTTGTATGCCTATTCTCACACTCTTCTTATGCTGTCTTTCTCTCTCTAACTTGGGTAATGTCCTCCCAGTCTGAGCTCCTTGTGACCCAGGCTCCATGTAACCACAGGTGGGTGGGGAAGACCTTCCTATTCGATTAATACTACAACACGTGAGACCTTTTCACTTTCTAATGATCACCTTGAGATGTAGATCAAGTAGTGGTAATTATGATTCAAAAGTTATGCACAGTGTTACAGCCCTTTGAGCAAAGTTCCAAATTGCTCTCCACAATATTTGGATCAGTTCACAACTCCACCAACAATGCATTAGTATTCTAACTTTCCCAGGGTACCTCAAAAATTTTTAATTTGCAATCTTTAGTCAATAGTGGCAGATCATTTCTTCATATGACTATAGAAAGCTTTAATTTATTACTCTGAAAAATGCCTCTTCCCATCCTGTGACAAGTTATCAATTCGGAATGGCTTGCATTCTTATAAATTTGAATTCTTTCTCTATGTATGTGAGAAATGAGGCCTTTGTCAAAGACACTGACTGTAAAAACACTTTCCAGCTGTCTAATTTCCTTCTCGTTTTGATGGCATTGACTTTATGTGAAACTTTTTAATTCAATATAATCAAAGTTATCCATTTTGCGTTTCATGATTTTCTCTCTTTTGTTTAGTCATAAATTTGTCCTTTCTTCATTAATCTGACAGGAGAAATATTCATTGCTCTCCTAATTTGCTGAGGGTATCATCTTTTAACTCTAAATCATGTACCCTTTTTGACCTTATATTGTTATACGGTGTAAGATACTGGTCTATGTCTTGTTTCTGCCATAATGCTTTCTGGTTTTCCAAGAAGCATTTTTTTTTTCAACTAGTGAGTTTCCAGCCCAGAAGCTGGAAAGTTTGGGTGTACGAAAAACAGATTACGGTAATCATTAACTACTTTGTTTTGTGTACCTACTTTATTCCACTGATCCACTTTACTCTTTCTTAGCCAGCACAAAACAGTTTTGATGACTACTGCTTTATAATAGAATTTTAGAGCTGGTAATGTTAAAACACTTTCCTTTGCACTCCTTTTTTTTTTTCTTTTTTAATTATTTTATTTGTTTTAAATTTTCTACAAACACTTCCATATATCTTAAATTTTCTCCTGCTCCCAACCCACACCCTTGCTGAAATGACTTGCAATCTTATGTAGATTCAATACATACATTCTTACTAAATACAGTTTCACCTCATTAATGTTGTACAGAAGAATCAAAATGAAAGGGACAAACCATGAGAAAAACCAAAACAAAATTCAAGAGAAAATGGTCTGCTTCACTCTGTGGTTCAATTCAATAGTTCTTTCTCTGGATGTGGAAGGCATTTTGCTTCAAGAATCCACTGGGAATTTTTTAGGTCCTTGCATTGCTGTGAAGGGTTAAGTCTACCAGGAAAATTCCTTGCACATTGTTGTTGTTGCTATGCACAAAATCCTCCTGGCACTCCTTTTGTTAATTCCTTTGACTTTTTGTTCTTCCAGATGAATTTTGTTATTATTTGTCTAGCTCTCTTTTTTTTTGTAGTTTGGTATGTAACTGAATAAATAAATTCATGTTGGTAGAATTGTCATTTTTATCACATTAGTTTGGCTTTCTCTCGTGTAATTGATATTTAACAGTTATTTAGAACTGACTTTATTTGTGTGAAAAGTGTTTTGTAATTGAGTTCATATAATTCCTGGGCTTGTCATGATAGAACAACTCTCACATATTTTATATTGTCTACACTTTTTTAAATGGAATTTCTCTTTCTCTCTCTCTTGCTGCTGGCTTCTTTAGCTATATACAGACATGCCAATGATTTATGTGGGTTCATTTTCTATCCTGAACGTTTGCTAAAGTTGTCAATTATTTCAGGTAGTTTTATAGTCAATTCTCCAAAATTCTCCAAATATGCCACAAATTCTTCACTGTCTATTCTAATCAGTTTAATTTCTTTTTCTACTCATTTTCAAAACTAGCATTTCTTATACAATATTGAATGAGAGTGTTGATAATGGGTAACATGGTTTCTCCCTGATCTTAACTGGAATTATTCTAGTTTATTCTCATTACATATAATGCTTACTTATGATTTTAGATAGATATTATTTATTATTTTGAGGAAAAAATACATTAATTCCTATGGTCTCAATTGTTTGTTTGTTTTTTTTACCTAGGAATGGATGCTATATTTTGCCAAAAACTTTTTCTCCAGCTACTGAAGTATAAACATACAATATATGTTATTTTGATATCACCAGTTATGCTAATTGTTTTCCTAATATTGAATCAGCACGGCATTACTGATATAAATTCCAGCTGATGATAGTGAATTATCCACATTATAAGTTGTTGTCGCCTCTTTTCTAATCTACTTCGAAATCATCAGAGAAATTGGTCTATAATTTATTTTCTTTGATTTAACACTTTCTGGTTTAGGTAACAGCACCATATTTGTATCATGAAAAGAATTTTGTAGGATTCCTTTTTCACCTACGTTTTCTGATAGTTTATGTAGTGTTGATATTGACTGTTGTTTGTATGTTTGGTAGAATTCATCTGTAAATTCATCCGGGCCTGGATGTTTTTGCTCAGGGAGTTCATGAAGGTGTGTTGAATTTCTTCATCAGAAATGAGGTTATTTAAGTATTTTATTTCCTCTTCTGTTAATCTGGACAATTTATATTTTTGTAAATATTCGTCTATTTCAATTAGGTTGTCAAATTTATTAGCATAAACTTAGGGAAAATACCTCGTAATTATTCTTTTAATTTTCTCTTCATTGCTGGTGAATGCAAACTTTTGGATTTATGATACACATAGTCTAACTTATTTCTTTTTTCTTTTATAATTGTCATCAAACTTTATCCATTTTACAGTTTTTTTTAATGAAACCATCTCTAATTTTTATCTATTATATCAATAGTTTTCTACTGTCAGTTGTATACATTTCTCCTTTGACTTTCAGAATTTCTAAGTTCGTATTTAACTGAGGATTTTTAATTTGATCTTTTAAGAGATTTTTTTTGTGTACCCAACTTGTTGATATGCTCTTTTTATTTTTTTTATTTATGTAAACATTTAGAGATATAAAACTTCACCTAAGAACTATTTAGTGTTGATATTATTTGTCTATGATATGTTTCAGCAAGACATAGGTTCCTTCCCTATCACTTTTAGTTACGTTTATTTTATTTTATTTTTCATTTTTCGGAGGTCAGTATTGCTACCCCGGTTTTTTTTTTGAGGGGTGGGTTTCTTTTTTTAACTTCATCTCAACCGTAATATTTTCTGTTCCAGCCTTTTTCCTTACTATGTTGACAGTTCTTTGTTTCTTTTAAGCAATATATTGTAGGAACATGGGTTATTATCCACTATACTATCTGTTTTCATTTTGTGGGAGAATTTATCCCATTCACATTCAGTTATTATTACTTATTTGCTCCATTCTATTTCTATATATTTATTCATTTCTCTCCACTTTCACCATTTTCCGCCTCAAAAGCGTTTCACTTCTGACAATTGCTTCTATCTGTCTGCCCTCCTGTTTATTAGACCAACTCCATTTTGTTTCCCCTTTCCCCTTCTGTTTCATTCTTCCCTTCTGCCTTCCCTTCTATCTCCCATTGTCCTTTTCTCTTTTCCCTTTCACCCCTTACTTTGTAAAAGGGTAATATATACATTTCTACAACCAATTAAATATGTATATTCTTCCCTCTTTGAGCCCAATAAAATGACAGTAAGGTTGAAACAATGCTTACCTCCCACCTCTGCCCCTTATCTTTTTTCCCTCTAGTATAGTGGTCCATTTTGCCTTTTCATATGATGTAATTTAGCTTTTTGTACTTTCCCCTTTCCTGTTCTCCCAATACAGTCCTTTCTTCATTCCTTTAAAAATTATAGTTTTAAATCACCCAGTAATTATCATTTTATACCAAAACACTCTATCTATGTATATCCTTTCTAACTGCACAAATGAAGTTATGGTTCTCAAGTGTTCCAAGAATAATCTTACCTTGTAGGGATATAAAAAAGATTAGCCTTATTAAATAGCATGTTCATTTCTTTTTTCTTTCGTATTTTTGCTTTTCTTTGTCTTGTATTTGAAAATCAAATTTTCAGTTAGCCTCTGGATTTGACCTCAGGAATGATTGAACATCTACTGTTTTATTGCAGGTTCAACTAATTCCTTTGAAAGATTATGCTGATTTTGTCTCAGTAGTTTATCCTTGGTTTTAATTCAAGTTCCTTTTACTTCTGGAATATCTTGTTCTAACCCTCACAACACCTGAATGTAGAAGGACCTAACACTTGTATAGTTTTGTCTATGGTTTCATGTTTTTTTTTCTGTTCCAATTGCTTGCCATATTTTCTCCTTGACCAGATAATAGTAGAGTTTGATGACAATTTTCCTTGATATTTTTAACTTTTTTTTTTAATTTTGGGATCTCTTTCAGGTGATGATCTGTGGATTACTTCAAGGACTATTTTACTCTCTGTTTCTTGGATACTAGTGCAGTGTTCCTTGATAATTTCTTGAAAAATGGTGTCCAGGCATTTATTTATTTTATTATTAATTTTTTTTTTAATTTCAGGTAGTCCAGGGATTCTAATGTTTTCTATTGGGCATCTATTTTCAAGGACATTTGCATTTTAGTTATGTGTGCATGTGTGTAAGCCCTCCAAGTATCCAAATACTGAGGATAGGCTTAAGAGTTGCAACTATTATCTTTCCATATGTGAATATAGACAGTTCAATTTTAGAAAGTCCTTTATGATTTCTCTTTCCTGCTTACCTTTACATGATTCTCTTGATTGTTTTGTTTGAAAGTCAAACATTCTATTCAGTTCTGTTCTTTTCATCAAGATTTCTTTTTTTTAATTTTTATTTTATTTATTTATAAATGTTCTACAATCACTTCCTTAAAATTAAGATTTTATACCCCCACGCCTTTCCCCCC
>CM053769.1:636906725-636946890 GCA_028658325.1 Potorous gilbertii
TGTGTGTGTGTGTGTGTTTGGAGGCAATAGAGGTTAAATGACTTTCCTTGCTTCATACAGCTATTAAATGTCTGAGGCAGGATTTGAAATCAAATTCTTGAGACTCTTGAGCCAGGTGCTGTACCCATTGAGCTGCCTACCTGCCAGTATTAATGCCCACTTTTAATCAGTGCAAAATTGCTGAGAAATTCCAGGTATTTTTCAAAATTAGTTAAAATTATTTATTAAACAGAGAGGCTAAAATGCTTAACAGGAAAAATAATTTTCTTTGGTAAATTCCTCAAATATCCTAGAATGTAACAATAGTATTTGAATACCCAGTCTGATAAGGGTCCATGGCTTTTCATTGAATTAATTCTTCACACCAAATAGATCAAGAGACATTTTGTTCTCAATTCAAAAATGCCAGTGGGCAAAACTCTCACTCTTTGCCTAATATACTTCTTGAATTTTAAATCCACATTATTTCACAAATCTACCCTGTACTTATTCATTGTGGCACAGCATGCTCAAAATATAGTCTCTTAACAAGGGCTACACTTACGTGCAACATCAATTAATTTATAAGAAAAATCTTCCATCATTCTTGATTAATTTATACTTTCCATGTCAGTTATCATTTGCTCTTTCTATTTCTTCCTAATCATATTTAGAGAAAGAAGGAACATCCTAAACTCAAAACCCTGAAGAAAAGGGAAAAAAAATGAAAACTAAAGAAAAATAAATAACGGACATTTATTGCAGGTTTTAGAGATGCAAAACATTTTACACATATTATTTTATCATATGAACACTCGGAAAATGCTCATAGTAGGATCTGAGAATTGTAATTTAGATACTAAACCTTCAATTTACTACGTTGTGCCATTTTAAATAGAAGCCCAACCTTTGGAATTTAAACAGATGAGAGAGAAACATGACAAGCTATTCGCATCCTAACATACTACAGATGTCCGGGCAAATTCAGATGGGTTTACTGAGCTGTATGGAACACCATATATTCTGATGTAAATGCCATCAATATGACATATGCTTGAAGTTCTGCACAGAAATAAATAAACTGTCTTGAAATGCCTGCCGTTTATGCCAGATGTTTATTGCTAAAAATGGAAAAATTACACAAGGTTGCTTACAAAGCATTTATATATTAGGGTTTTACTTTAAGGGAATAAACTTCTTCAAGAAAGTACTTTCTTCTGGTTTTGAATTGGAATGAACTCCTTTTTGTTTGTTTGTTTGTCTTTTTGTATTAATTTTTTTCCCCAAAGGAGGAGTTTTAGGAAATAAAGTGGGTAAGCTTCTATAGCAAAGAGAAGAAAATTTTCATTCTGATACTGTATGACATCTATAAGGACCTCTCATACTTATGTTTACTTGTTCTGGTATCACTAGCAAGGATATAAGAATGGCAGTGAGGAAGAAAGGTAATAAAGTGGTGTCTATTGTGGACGAAGTAGAGAGAACTGGGTAAGAGTATCAGATTGAGTAGGAAAAACAATAAAGGAATACTAGGACATAAATAAAATTTGGAATGATTACGAGGGAGCATTCACTATATAAGGCCATCAAAACAAACAGATACAAAGAACCGAATAACTGTCAAGTGTATTTTTGAGGGCAAATCTTGGTCATTTATTATGAAATTCTAAATAATAAAGGCTACCTCACAATGATGACTATAGGAAAACTGGACAAATACACAACTTAATAGCGCTAATTAATTTTTTGTTGTATGCAGAAGTATGATTTTATGTACGAAAAAAGGAGTATTACTTATAAGATAACATGTTAATAATGTCTTTCTGTCATCTGTCCGTATTTCTATCATCTCTGTATCATTCTATCTATATAGTTTTCAACTAGGTCTTATGATGATAAATAGAGAAATTGAATAATGTGATTTGTAGGAGATTTGGAATCAAAGACTGTATTTAATTTCCAAGTCACCTACTTAGTATTTATATTAACTTTGCAAAATATTTTACAGTAATTGCTTACCTTTATAAAGAACTATAAGATGTAGAATGTATTAAATTCATCATCTTACTTTTCTGAAATTGGGGCATTGGACTTGAGTTTGAATAGTAACTGTTATTTTCTATGAGGATAATTGGTCATTGACATCCTTTCTCTGACTGTAAGATTCATTGTCTACAAAACAAAGATGTAAGTTAAGTGTACCTTTGAGGTCTCTTTCAGCTCTAGCTCTTTCATGCTTTAAACCTTTGATCCATTGATTCTTAATACAACACAGTAAGGTAGAAACTACAGAGAGTACCCCCTCCCCATTTTACCAGTTAGGAAGGTATGATTCAAAGTCAAATGACTTGTCCATTGGCTTCACTAACATGAGAGGAAGAATCTAATTCACATATATTTTCATGCTGAAGTGCAATATTCTTTCAAGTAAATAGTTTTAATTCAATAAACACTTATTAGACACCAACTCTGTTGCAAAGTGCTCCACTTGGTCGAAAGGATATAAAGATGAAAATGACATAGTTATTACTGTTAAAGAGCCTATATTCCCGATGAAACAGTGTTTTCCTTTTAATTTCTGAGTCTCAGTTCCTTCAGATTTAAAGTGAGAAAGTTTGATTCTGATGACCTGTAAAGCACCTTCATTGTTTTACATCTAATCCTTACTCTTAATGAAATGTTTGTGGAACTTTTTTTCTCTTCCTTTCATTTTCCTTCCTTCCTTCCTTTTTTGATTACTTTCTTATTTCTATTAAAAATAAGGTGCTATTATGGCACAAAATACTTTCTTTTTTAAAAAATCCATTCAAATTTCTGTATAGAGGAGCATTTAAGATTTTCTAATTAGTGAAATTACAGAACTCAAAATGATACAAGTGTTCTTTTTTGAACTGAACCTAGTACAAATCAGAATACAGGAAAATTATTGTGTTTTCTTTTTTTTTCCAAGTCATGCTGACTGTTTCTCCATATTACTCATATGGTCATTTTTGCAAAGCAATAATTATTTTAAAATTAATTAATTTATTTGTTTTCAGTTTTCTACAATCACTTCCATGCATCTAAGACTTTTACCCTTCCCTCTTCTAACTTCCTTTCGCCTTTCCCCCTTTCTTCCTGAGACAGTATGGAATCTTATATAGGGTCTTTTCATAAATTCTTATTAAATACACTTTCACCTTATTCATGTTGCATAGAAGAATTAAAATGAATGAAAGGAACCATGAAAATAAAAGAAAACACAAAACAACTCAATGGAAAATGATCTTCTTCATTCTAGATCCAATTCCATATTTATTTCTTTGGATGTGGAAGGCAATTTACCTCAAGAGTCCACTGGGAATTTTTTAGGTCCTTGAATTGCAGTGAAGGACTAAGTCTACCAGAAAATTTCTCACACTCTGGTTGTTGCTGTGTACAAAGTTCTGCTGGTTCTGCTCCTTTCACTCAATGTCAATTCATATAGGTCTTTCCAGGCCTCTCTGAAGTCTTCATGTGCATGATTTCTTATAGCTCAATAGTATTCCATTGCTTCATATGTCACAAGCTGTTCCACCATTCCCCAGTTGATGGACATTCCGTTGATTTTCAGTTCTTGGTCACCACAAAAAGAACAGCTATAAATACTTTTGCACATGTGGGATCCCTTCCCATTTTTATGATGGCTTTAGCATACATTTCTAGATGTTGGATCAAAGGACATGCACATTTTTAGTCCTTTGGGCATAGTTCCAATTAGATCTACAGAATGCTTAGATTAGATCACAGCTTCATGAGCAATGGATTAGTGTTCCAACTTTCCCACATCTTCTCCAACATTTATCATCTTCATCTTTTGTCCTGTAAGCCAGTCTCATGCATGTGATGTGGTACCTCAGAGTTGAATTAATTTGTATTTCTCTAATCAGTAATGATTTAGACCATTTTTTCATGTGACTATAGATAGTTTTAATTTCTTCCTGTGACAACTCCCTCTTCATATCATTTGACCATTTATCAATTGGGGAATGACTTCTATTTTCATACATTTGATTCAATTCTCTATATATTTCAGAAATAAGACCTTATCACACATTAGTTGCAAAAATTCTTTCCCAATTTTCTTCTTCTCTCATAATATTGGTTGCATCGGATTTATTTGTGCAAAAACTATTCAATTTAATGCAGTCAATATAATGTAAAGTTCTCTACCTCATATTTAGCCAAAAATTTCTCCATTCTCTCTAAGCATGACAAATATATCATCACTTGCTCCCTTAATTTGTTTATAGTTATAGTATCAGTCTTTTTACCTCTATCATATACGTATTTCGACTTTATTGTTGTATACGATTCAGGCATTGGGGAATGTCTATTTTCTGCTGCACTATTATCCAATTTCCCAAGCCATGTTCATGAAACAGTGATTCCTTATCCGAGAAGCTGGGGTCATTGGGTTTATCAAACAGTAGAATGCTATATTCATTGACTACCATGTCTTGAGTACGTAACTGACTCCAGTGGTCTACCCCTCAATTTCTTAGTCAGTTCAAAGTGGTTTTGATGACTGTTGATTTATAATAAAAATTGAGATCTGGTAGGGCTAGGCCACATTCCCTACCATTCATTCTCATTAGTTCCCTTGATATTCTGGACCTTTTCTTCTTCCAGTTGAATGCTGATGTTATTTTACTCAAGTTCTAGAAAATAAATTTCTGGTAGTTAGATTGGTGTGGTACTGAATAGGTAAATTGGTTAAAGTAGGATGTTTATTCGTATTATATTAGCACAACTGGCCCAGGAGCAACCAATGTTTTTCCACTTACATGGATTTGACTTTATTTTTGTGAAAAGTGATTTGTAACTGTGTTAATGTATTCTTTTGGTTTGTTTTCACAGCTAGACTCCCAAATGTTTTACACTGTCTATTGTACCTTTTAAAGGGATTTCTCATTCTATCTCTTAATATAAAATATTATTTATTTTTACTTTTAAACATTCATTTCCACGAGATTTTGAGTTCCAATTTTTTCCCAATCTCTCCTGTCTCCCCAACCCAAAACACTGTGCCTTCTGATTGGCTCATCACCCAAACTACCCCACTCTTCTATCACAGTCCTCCCTTCCCTTATCCCCATCTTCTTTTTTGTCTGGTAGGGCAACATAAATTTATATATCCCATTACCTGTATTTCTTATTTCCCAGTTTCACGAAAACACAATTTTCAACATTCATTCCTTAAATTTCGAGTTCCAAATTCTTTCCCTTCCTCCCTCCCCATCCATCCCCACTAAGAAGGCACGTAGTTCAATATGGCTATGTGTGTATAGTTTTGCTAAGGATTTCCATAATTGTCGTGTTGTGGAAGACTAAGTATGCTTCCCTTCATCTTATCCTAATCCCTATTCATTCTATTCCCTCTTTAGTCCTTCTCACTCCACTAAAGTGTTTACTTCTAATTCACCATCCTCCAACTTGTCCTCCCTTCCATCATTCCCTCCTTTCTATCTTCCCCCATACTTTGCTGAAGTAGAAGATAGATTTTCATACCAAAGTAACTGTGCATGTACTCTCTTCTTTAGGCAAATGTGATGAGATTAAGCTTCACATTTTCCCTCCATTTTTCTTCACATTTTCTCCTCTATTGAAAACACCTTTTATTTCCTCTTTTATGAGAGATAATTGGGCCAACCCATTTCTCCATTTCTCCTCCAAATGTGTTCCTCCCTCACCCCATAATTTTATTTTTTAGGTTTCATCCATTCATATTCAACTCATTCTATGCCCACTCTCTCTCTCTCTCTCTCTCTCTCTCTCTCTCTCTCCCTGTATACACACACACACACACACACACACACACACGCGTGTGTGTGTGTGTGTGTGTGTGTGTGTGTGTAATCCCTCCAACTACCCAAATACTGAGAAAAGTTTCAAGAGTTAAAAATATTATCTTTCCATGTAGGAATGTAAACAGTTCAACTATTTACTCAGTCCCTTACGATTTGTCTTTCTTGTTTACCTTTTCATGATTCTCTTAATTCTTGTGATTGAAAGTCGAATTTTCTATTCAACTCTGATCTTTTCAGCAGGAATGCGTGAAAGTCTTCTATTTCATTTAGTTACCATTTTTTCCCTTGAAGTATTATACTGTTTTCCTGAGTAAGTGATTCGTGATTTTAATTCTACTCCCTTTAATCTCTGGAATATTCCTAGGAGTTGTGCTTTCAGGATCTCCTTCAAGAAGTGATTGTTGGATCCTTTCAATATTTATTTTACCCTCTGGTTCTAAAGTATCAGGGCACTTTTCCTTGATAAATTCATGAAAGTTGATGTCTAGGATATTTGTTTGAGCATGGCTTTCAGGTAGTCCCATAATTTTTAATTTGTCTCTCCTGGATATATTTTCAATGTCATTTGTTTTTCCAATGAGATATTTCACGTTGTCTTCTCTTCTTTTCCTTCGTTTCGTTTGGTTTTGCAATGCATTCGTTTCTCATAAAGTCCTTAGCTTTCATCTGCTGAGTTCTGATTTTTAAAGAACAACTTTCTTCAATGAACTTTTTAATCTATTTTTCCATTTGGCTAATTCTGCCTTTTAATGCAATTTTCATCTCTTTGCCTGTTTGGGTCTCTTTTGCCATTTGAGTTAGTCTCTTTTTTATTTTTTAATATAAATTTATTTAACATTTTAAATTCATTTTCACAAAATTTTGGGTTCCTAATTTTCTCCCCATTTGTCACCTCCTTCACCCCAATACACCCCTCATGAATCTGCTCTCTCTTCTATCATCCCTCCCTTCCCTTGTTTCCATCTTCTCCTTTGTCTTGTAGGGCCAAATAACATTCTATTCCTCATTAGCTATATTTCTATTTCCTAGTAGCAAGAACAATACTCGAAGGTTGTTCCTAAAACTTTGAGTTCAAAATTCCTCCCAAGCCTCCCTCCCCACCCATTCCCTTTGGGAAAGCAGGCAATTCAATATAGGCCATATCTGTGAAGTTTTGCAAATGTTTTCCATAAAAGTCGTGTTGTGTAAGATTAACTATATTTCCCTCCATCCTATCCTGCCACCCATTGTTTCTATTCTCTCTTTTGATCCTGTCCCTCCCCGAGGGTTGACTTCAAATTGCTCCCTCATCCGACTGCCCTCCCTTCCGTCATCCCCCCCACCCTGCTTATCACCTTCTCCCCCACTTTCCTGTATTGTAAGATAGGTTTCATTCCAAACTGAGTGTGCATTTTATTCCTTCCTTTAGTCGAATTTGATGAGAGTAAACCATGTTTTTCTCTTAGCTCATCTCTTTTTCCCTCTGCTAAAAATTCTCCTGCTTGCCTGTTCTATGAGAGATAATTTTCCTAATTCCGTTTCACCCTCTCTCCTCCCAATACATTTCTCTCTCACCGTTTACTTGAATTTTTTTAACATATGATCCCATCCTATTCAATTCACTCTGTGCTCTCTGTCTCTGTGTTTGCATGCATGTGTGTGCACACACGTGTACATGTTTATGCGTGTGTGTGTGTATGTGTGTGTGCATTACCATCAACTACCCAGATACTGAAAAAAGTCAAGAGATACAAATATTGTCCTTCCATGTAGGAACGTAAAATATTCAACTTTGGTCAGTCACTTATGACTTCTCTTTGCTGTTTACTTTTTCTTGTTTCTCCTCATTCTTGTGTTTGAATGCCAAATTTTCTTTTCAGCTCTGGTCTTTTCATCAAGAATGCTTGAAAGTTCTCTATTTCTTGAAAGACCAGTTTTCCTCTGAAGTATTATACTCAGTTTTTTCTGGGTAGATGATTCTTGGTTTTCATCCTAGTTCCTTTGACTTCTGGAATATCCTAATTCATGCCCTTTGATCCCTCAACGAAGAAGCTGCTAGTTCTTGGGTCATCCTGATTGTATTTCCACAATACTGAAATTCTTTCTTTCTAGCTGCTTGCAATATTTTCTCCTTGATCTGGGAATTCTGGAATTTTGCCACAATGTTCCTAGGAATTTCTCTTTTTGGATCTCATTCAGGCGGTGAGCAGTGGATTCCTTGAATACTTATTTTGCCCTCTGGTTCTAAATATCAGGGCAGTTTTCCTTGATAACGTCATGAAAGATGATGTCTAGGCTCTTTTTCTGATCATGGCTTTGAGGTCATCCCATAATTTTTAAATTACTCAGTCCCTTACGATTCACATTTTCCCTCCCTTGGATCCATTTTCTAGGTCAGTTGTTTTTCCAATGAGATATTTCACATTCTCTTCCATTTTTTCATTCGTTTGGTTTTGTTTTGTGATTTCTTGGTTTCTCAGAGTCATTAGCCTCCATCTGTTCCATTCTAATTTTGAGAGAACTCTTGTCTTCAGTGAGCTTTTGAACCTCTTTTTCCACTTGGCTAGTTTTGCTTTTGAAAGCATTCTTCTCCTCTTTTGCTTTTTGAACCTCTTTTGCCAATCTAGTTAGCCTATTTTTCAAGGTGTTATTTTCTTCAGCATTTTTTTGGTTCTTCTTTGGGAAGGTATTGATACATTTCTCATCCTTTCCTTGCATCTCTCTCATTTCTCTTCCCAGTTTTTCCTCCACCTGTCTAACTTGATTTTCAAAATCCTTTATGAGTTCTTCCATGGCCTGAGCCCATTGAATATCTATTTCAGTTCTTTGAGATACAGAGGCCTTGACTTCTATGTCTTTCCCTGATGGTAAGCATTGTTGTTCCCATCAGAATGGAAAGATGGAAACCTCTGTTCACCCAGAAAATAACCTTCTATGGTATAATTTTTTCCCTTTTCTGGGAATTTTCCTAGCCAGTTACTTGACTTTTGTGATTCCTCTGCACCCCTGCCTAGATCCACCAAGCTAGTGCTTGGGGTCTGAGATTCAAATGCTGCTCCCCATCCTTTCAGCATTCAGAGCTTTCGGCAGTGGGGCAGGACTGCTATTCAGTGGGATTAAGTTCAGGTTCTCAGGTTGGGGCAGGACCACCTCCCATGTTAAGTTCCCTCAGGGGTTTATGGGAGACTTTCAGTAATGGACCCTGCTCCGAGAGTCCCTGGCCACAGCTGCCTCTACTGCTGCCTCCCGAGTGGGCCTGAGTTAGGGATACACCCTGCTCCCCTGTCAGTCAGCCCGGAAGTTTCTCTCACAGACCTGTAGCACCTGTAGTTGGAGGGACCTTGGTGGCTGCTGGAGATTCTGTCCCTGAAGCCTTCTCGGATCTGCTCCTCTTGGTGCTGTGCGGCCAAGGCAGGCCTGGGCTCTGCTCTGGCTCCGGTGCATGATGGAGCTTTGGTGTCCATTTTTCAGGGTTCTCTGTAATAGAATTCTCCACCACTCCATTGTTGTGTGGCTTCTATTGCTCCAGAATTTGTTGAGAGTTCCTTTCTACAGGCAATTTATGGGCTGTGGGTTGGAAGCTGGCATTTGTGGCTCTTTCTCCTGCACTATCTTGGTTCCTCCCCCTAGTCTTTTTTTAAAGGTGTTATTTTCTTCATCATTTTTGAAGTCTCCTTTAGGAAGATCTGGACTCCCTTTTCCTGATTTTCTTGTATCCCTCTCATTTCCCTTCCCTATTTTTCCTGCACCTCTCTTACTTGATATTAAAAATCCTTTTTGATCTCTTCTATACCCTAAGATCATTGCACGTTTATTACAGAGATTTTTGGTGCAGTATCCTTGACTTTTATGGTTTCCTCTTGTGGTATGTATTGTACTTCATCATCAGAATAGATGAAAGAAAATATCTATTCGCCAATAAAGTAACCTTCTATTGTATTATTTTTTCCTTTATTTTTGGGCATTTTTCCATTCAGTTACTTGACTTTTGAGTCCTTTGGGAAGAGGCAGTATACCTCTGGCAACCTATTAATTTTCAGTTCTTCCAAGGTGGTGCAATAAAGGGAGAGGAGTTTACTCCTCTCCTGGTCTGTACTGTGTTGTGGGAGCTACCACATGATTTTCTGGCCAGGATCTGCCTGTACAGTTCCCTCTTCCCAAAAAAACCTCTGAAACTCTAGCATGTCAATGCTCCTCCTCACTTCAGGCCACCATTCAGTGCTGAGGCTCAGATCAGCAGTTCAATTTCCTCACGGTCTTTAGGCTTAGCACTGCAAAAATGAACACTACCACACCTGGTACCAGGCCTAGACCTTGTTCCCTTCTCACCAAGGTGAAAGAATTTTCACACTGATCTTTGAAGCTGTGTTTGCCATTTGTGGGTTGAGTAATCTGGAAACCACTGCTGCTCCCGGTTATTCCCCCTCTGAGGCCTGCTCATGTTTGTTTGAACAGAAATGCATGGCCAAGACTGGCCTGAGCTCCGTAGGCTATGGTCTGCCCTGACATTGGAGCAGTAGACCTTTCTTTTCAGTCTTCTAGGCTGTCTTAGATTGGAAAACTCATTCATTCTGTTGTTTTTTTTGTTAATTTTACTGCTCTTGAATTTGTGAGAGACATTTTTAACAGACATTTTATGGACTTTGATAGGAGAACTCTTACAGATCCTTCTTCTACTTCTTCATATTTTCTTAATTCACTCCTCTCTTTCTTTCTCTTGTTAGTAATTTGAAGAAATGCTTTTGTGGGTTTAATTTGTAAGCTACAACTTTGCCAAAGTTGTTTATTATTTCAAGTAGGGTTTTACTTGATTCTCTGGTATTCTCTAAGTATATCATATCATCTGCTATGACTAATAACTTAGCTTTTCTTTGCCAATTATTATTCTCTCAATTTCTTTTTCTTATTTTTAAATTAACGTTTCTGTCACCATACTGAATTACTTCCTTGTTTCACCCCTGACCTTATTAAAAATGTATCCAGCTTTCTCTCGTTATATAAAATGCTTGCTGATAATTTTTGCTATATGCCGCTTATTACTTTATGGAAGGCTCCATTTATTCCTATGCTCTGAAGTGTTTTTAATACCCATGAGTATTTTACTTTGTCCAAGGATTTTTCTGTATCTATTGAGAAAATCATTATTCTGATAGTTATCCTAATATTGACCAGCCCTGACTTCCTGGTACAAATTCTACCTGATCATAATGTATTATTCTCATCATCAGTTGCTGTATTCATTTTGATAATATCTTATTTAAAATTTTACATCTATATTCATCAGAGTAATTGATCTAAAATTTTCCTTTTTTGGGGAGGGTCTTCTTGATTTAGGTGTTAGACCATATTTTTATCATAATAAGAATTTGGGAGTGGCTGTGGGATGAGAAGTGTAGTCGCAGTGAGCTGCTGCAGCAGGGCTGAGAACAGCATCCAGGGGGAGGGGACAGAGGTGGTAGCATCAGCAATGGCAGTAGCAGCATCTTGCCCATGAGGAAGAGTAAAGCAGTAGCAGCAGCGATAGCAGCGACTCCAGAGGAGGAGAGGAGGAGGAAGGACAGGATTTTGCAGGACATGAGCTGGCCCTCACCCTGGCCATCTAAAGGAGAAACACCAAGAACCCCCAGGTCCTGAGCCATGAATTCATCCTGCAGAATCCCGCTGACATTGTCTCCTGGGTGACCGTGGTCTTCCTGGTGGGGTTCGTGGTCTAAATTACAATAAAAGAAGCAGTAATTTTTGTTACTCATTAGTAAAATGTTACCATTCTGGCCACAGAACACCATGTAACTGAAATACTCTCTTTCCATTACTGTGGCATCAAAGATTTGGATACAGGCTTTTTTCCTACATGCCAGCAACAATAATTTTTCATGCCATAATTGAGGAATATTATTGTATTAGAAAAAATTAACAGGCGAATGTAATTCTCAAACACAAAACATAGCAAGTTTAATGAATCTTGTCAACTTAGTGCATTCTATTTTTCTTCTTGTATTTGAGACACAAGAATTCTAGTGTCTGAGAACTTCATCTAAAATACAGCTATTCTGTGGAAGTCCTACCCCCTTACCCTGATGACATTTCAAATAAAGTTCTTCTACATATCACAGCTGGCTTACTGATTTTATGCTTTTCCTGAGTTCTACTTTCAAAAAACCATAAAAGAAGATATTCCATGATAGATTGTCTACATTAGTCTTTACCTCTGTTGGTGGAACTTATCTTGTGAACTTGAACCATCTGGGACTTGATCTTTGGGTGCTGCATTACTTTGTTGGGTTTCGGTTCCACAATTCCATACTGTTTTATTTTAGTGATGAAAAATACCAGAAAGAATTTTCTTCGCGTGCAATTCTATTTGTTTGGGAAGATTTCTGACTTTGATTCTCTCTGTATTAACTGTTGGCTTTGGCCTAGCAAGAGCAGAAAATCAGAAATTAGATTTCAGTACTGGAAATTTCAATATGTTTCCTGTCTAAATTGTTGTTCTTGCATCAATTTCCATCACTCAGATATTTCTGAGTGAAAGTTCATTAATTTGCAGCTTCAAAGATGGAGGGAATATTCTTCTTCTCTGCCTCAGATTGTGAAAAAGAAATCTACAGTAACTAAAGGCAGATCTTCAAGAAAAGAAAAAGAAAATGGTATAAATGAAATTGCAACATCAAATGGAACTTAGTCCCCCCATAACAGGAAAGAGAAATCCTCATAACTGAATTTTATCAAATTAAGTGATTAACGTCCCAAAGAAATCTGTTTTTTATAAGAAATTCTTCAGCACTAGACATCATTCCAATCCTAAAAATACAGTTCCTCCTTTTTGATTCTTGCTATATTTGTATGATTTCATGTATCTTTTTTGTGGACAATTATGGGGGGAGGGTGATTCCTGTGAGGGAGAGAAACATTTTGGCTTAGACTAAGCTACCTATCTTCAGAATAATCAAGGGACCATCCCACCTTTTTGGGTTATTTTGTTTATTTTTTTAAAATATTTTGTAATAATTGGGAATAATTAGTTATTTAAATTGCACATATTAAAGACCAGCGATTCAATTTAATGTTCCCACCTATTTTTTATGATCTTGGCAAATAGCCAGTTCCAACAAAAATCATATTTTTGTTTCTGTTTTCTTTCAAGATCAATACAAAAGTAGCATAAAATTGGAAGCCAAACTTTAACTATGTTTTAAATAGTCTCTGATTTTTAGGAGCATTATTTTTAGTAGAATTACAAAGAGAAACCTGCATTTTCCAAACACAAAAGTAATTATATGCTTTATCTTTTAGTTGGTTGTTGTCAGTGTTGCAAACTGATAGTTGAAAAAAAGAAAGACACACTATTTATGGTTCAAGTATTTTAAAAGCATATTGACTATATTGAATTGAAATTTCTTGTATATATGAAAATACTCATAAAAATATTTTAAAGTGTGTAAAAACGCTTATAGGTTGGAAAATGAAATATTAAATGTACACTCTAGAAAGCCAAATCAGATTTATGTGAGCTTTTTAATAAATAATATATCAGAGATTAATAGGACTTGTCTTAAGTTCAGTGTGTACAATGTCCTAGAACAATGCTTCTTTGGAGTGCAAAATGTCTTGGAAAGTAATGCTGTTTACTTGCTCAATATATTTGAACTGAATGTCATATTTACACCTAGAATATGTACTATGTGCACTACTTCAAAATGGAATTGGAAGTTCAAGTGGATGAGAAATTTTATGACAGATAATGCCATATATTACAATTATAGCTTTGGTTACACCATTAATTGAGAAACATTTATCTGTATAAAATATATTTTGAATAATATATATATATATATATATATATATATGTATGTATGTATCTTTACAAAAATGCTATAAATGCATTTGAGTAAAGCATTTAGTTCCTTCTTCTATAATCATCCTTGGAAATCATTATAGTTGAACTTGATTTGTCTTTGTCTTTCCCATGCATATAGTTTTCTTTTATTTTACACATATTGTTCCTATTTCTTTTATCAGAAAAGTAGTTAAATGTTTGTGCCTTTTTGTGTAAAACTTCCAGACAAAAAATGCTTTCATTTCCTGACCACCCTGTTAAGAGGCCTGCAGTTGAAGTGGCCATGATGCTAGTAATGTCATGCTTTCAATTTTTCATAACTATTGACACACTACTTGGAAAAAGGGTAACCCTTTGTAGCAATATGGAGTTTAAGGGAATTAGATTGTTACAGTTAAAAAGTGTCATCAATTTGAACTATACATTGAATAACCCAGTCAAAATAAAGACATTTTTACTTTAAAAAAAATAAAAAGAATTTGGCAGAACTCATTCTTCACCAGTTTTCCCAAGTAGTTTATGTAGTATTGCATGTAAATCTTCCTTAATTGCTTGATAGAATTCACCTATAAATCCTTCTGGCCCTGAAAATCTTTAATAGGGAGTTAATTGATGGCTCCTTAAATTTCTTTTTCTAAGATAAGGTTACTTAAGAATTCAACTTACTCTTCTGTTAATCTGGGCAATTTATATAGTTTTTAAATATTCATCCATCTCATTTAGATTGTCAAAATTATGAGCAGATGGATGGTCAAGTAATTTCTAATTATTGCTTTAGTTTACATATCATTGGAGGTGAGTTCATGCTTTTAGTTTTTGGTACTGGTACTTTGTTTTACTTTTATAAAATCAAACTGACCAAAGATTTATCACCTTTTTTTGTTTTTTCCATAAAACCATCCTTAATTTTATTACTTCAGTGTTTTTTTATTTCAATTTTATTAATCTCTCCTTTCCTTTTCAGTATTTCTAATTTGTTGTTTACTTGGGGATTTTCAGTTTGTTCTTTTTCTAGGTTTTTCGGTTGCATACCTTATTAATTGTTCTCCTTTGTGTCTATTTTATTCATGTAGGCATTCAATGATATAATACTTCCCTAAGAATTGCATTTTTAGTATCCTGTAAGTGTTGGTAGGTTGTCTCATTATTGTCATTCTCTTGAATGAAGTTGTTGATTGTTTTCTGTGATTGCCATTTTTACCCCACTCATTCTTTACTATTGGGTTACTTAGTGTTCAATGAAGTTTTCTTCTCTTTTTTCATGGATTTTTATACATGTAATTTTTGCTGCATTATTATCGGAGGAATATACATTTACTGTCTTTGCCTTTCTGCACTGGATTGGGAGGTTTTCATGTCCTAGTCCATGCTCAATTTTTGTATATGTGCCATATTCCACTGAGAAAAAGATATATTCCTTTTTATTCTCATTCAATTTTTTCCAGAGATTAATCATATCTACATTATACAGACTTTTATTTACCTCCTTGACTTCTTTCTTATTTATTTTGAGGTTAAATTTGTCAAGTTCAGAGAGGGGATGATGGAACACCCAAACTAGTATAGTTTTGCCACGTGTTTCTTCCTGTAACACCTTATACTCTAACTATTTGGAAGCTATATCACTTGTAGCATGTATGTTTATTAATGAAATTGCTTCATTGGCTATGGTGCCTTTTCGCAGGATATAGTTTTCTTCCTTATGTCTTTTGATTAGATCTATTTCTGTTTTTGTTTTGTTTGACATTAGGATTGCTACCCGTGCTTTTTTTTTTTACATTAGATGAAGGACAATATATTCTTTTCCAACCTTTTACATTTACACAGTGTGTATCCCCCCATTTCTAATGTCTTCCTTTTAAACAACTTATTATTGCATTATGGTATTTAATCCATTCTGTTTTCTGCCTCAGTTATTTGGGAGAGTTAATCCCATTCAATTTCACAATTAAGATTATCGTCTGTTTTGGTTTTTTGTCCCTCCATCCTCTTTCCCCCCATTTATAATTTTAGTTCTCCTTTCTCCCTTATCCTCCACAGGAGAGTTTTAATTTTTGACCACTGCCTCCCTTAGTCTTATTTCTTTTCTTTCAGTACCCTTCATTTTTAATCCCCTTTTCCCTTACTACTTATTCTCTACTTTTTATATTCCCTTCCCTTTTCTTTCCTCTTTCCCCTTCTTCTGAGTATATAACTAGTTAGATTTTTATACTTGAGTTTTTAGTTTGTCCTTGAATAAAATCAGATGAGAGTAAATCTAAAACAGTGCTCTTATCCCTCCCCCCTTTCCCTTTATTGTGATAACTTTTTGGCCTCTTTCTGTTATGTTATATATCTTTTTATGCCTCCGTCTTTTCATATCTCCCATTAAAATCTCTTCACACCTTTAAATAACCTTTTTGTCATTACATCATTTAATTTATACCCACTCCCTCTATCCATGTGCATCTTTTTCATATGTCATAATAAATGTATAATTATCAAGATTAACAAGTATCATCTTCCTTTATAGGGAGGTAAGCAGTTTGCCCATATTAAATAAAAAGCTTATTTTATGTCATTAATTTTTAATGTCACCCTTGAGACTTGTGTTTGAAGATTGAATTTTCTATTAAGTCCTGGCCTGTTCATCAGGAAATTCTGGAAATTCCTTATTTCATTGAATGTCCATCTCCTTGCCTGCAATATTGTGCTCAACTTTTCTACATTACTAAAACTTGGTTGGAGTCCCAGATTATTTTCCTTGCAGAATATCATATTCCAAATAATACGATGTTTTATATTAGAAGCTACAAGGTCCTCTAGGATCCTGATTGTAGCTACTCGTTATTTGAAGTGTTTATTTCTGGTTACCTGCAGTATTTTCTCCTTAAATTAATGGATTTAGAATTTCGCAAAGATATTCCCTGGTGTTTTCAGGTTAAACTCCGTTTCAGGAGGTGAACGGTGGATTCTTTTGAAGACTATTTTGCCTTCTGGATCTAGAACCTCTGGGCAGTGTTCCTTGATAATTTCTTAGAAGATATTTGTGAGGCTGTTTTTTTCATCATGGCCTTCTCTTAGACAAATAATTTTTAGATTTTCGCCCCTGGATGTGTTTTCACGATCAGTTTTTTTTTTCCCCAATGAGATATTTCGCATTTTCTTCTATGTTTTCATCTTTTATATTCTGTTTCACTGATTCTTGTTGTATTATGGTGTCATTAGCTTCTACATGCCCAATTCCTATTTTTAACAAATAATTTTCTTCAGTTAACTTTTTCATCTCCACTTCCACCTGTCATAATGTTCCTTTTAAGGAGCAGTTTTCTGCAATTATTTTTTATCATTCCTTTTCCATTTGTCCAATTTTTTTCAGCTAGTATTTGTGCTTTCTTTTCCATTAGTCCAATTTTCCTTTTATATTCTTGTGTGACTGTTTTTTCATAGTTTTTGAATCACTGGTCAGCTTTTCTTCATATGACTTTTTGAATTCTTTCCTGAGATCCTGGAAGAAGGCTCTTTGGGCATTAAACAAATTCATATTCCATTCTGAAGTTTTAGATGGGAATAAAGTCTGAATACTGACCTCTTTGATATTCATATTTTGGTCCTTGTCCCCACAGAATGATTATATGGTCTTATCTTTTCTTTTCTGCTTCTTGGTCTTGATGATCACCCTTTTCGTAGTATTTAAACTAGATATCTGCTCCCACAGCACAGGCACCTTGGTCCCACAGTTCTTGTGCTTGAAACGTGAAGATTTCTGTATTGTTTTCTCTGGTTCTTTCAGCTAGAAGTTAGAATGCTGTAAGTTACCTGTTCCTGAGCTGGCTGGTGTGCCAAAGCAAAGGCCAGATAAAGTTGTTTCGAGTTTTCCCAGGGTTACCCTGGACTTACCTGCATTAAGAGGGGGAGAGGGGCTGTCTGAACACAGGATGACTCTTCTCCTGAGCACACACAGTCTCAGTTGCTGGTGAATCGAGTTCATGCTAGTGTCTCCCTGATGGCCTTGGCTGTGCTGAACAGGCCTAGAGACTTGGTGTTGAGGATTGCAGGCTCAATCACCCTGGGACTATTCCATCATAAGCACACACCACAGCTTTCTCAGTCATTCCCCAATTGATAGGCATCCCCTCAGCTTTTATTTCTTTACCTCCAAATAAGAACTACTATGAATAATTTTTGTATGTATGGGCCCTTTTCCTTTTTGTTTTTTAATATCTTTTGGGAAACAGAGGTAGTAGTGGTATTTTTAAATCAAAGTGTATGCACGGTTTTATAGCCTTTTGGGCATAGTTCCAACATCTTCTAGTAATGGTTGAATCACTTGACAACTCTGTCAACAATTTTTTCTCACATTCCCCCCTATATTGGTCATTACATGTTCTGCCATAATAGACAACGTAATTAGTATGAAATTAGTATGAAGTAGTAACTCAGAAATAGCTTAATTTGCTTTCCTCCAATCAGAAATGAATTAAATTTTTTCATATGATGATAAATATTCTTGATTACTTTATCTGAAAACTGATTTTGTTTTATCATTTGTCATTTGAGTGTGTTCATAGGTAATGTGAGGATACTCTCAAGTTCTCTCTCAAGAATTTGGATTTGACTGTGTAACATGGGATACACTGGCACAGGTCTTCTCAGCATGGCATGCCCACATCAGAAAGAGTGCTGTGTTCTTTGAACAAAGCAGAATTGAGACAGCACAAAGTAAACATACGATGTGGAAATTTGGGATATCCACCTCAATTATTCTCAGGGACTGCCTGTGCCCAACATGTGGTAGAGCATTCTGAGCTCATATTGATATGATCAGCCACAGTTAGACTCACTGAAATTTCACTTTATCGTGGTGATGTCAATTTGGTCGTCTCTGAAGATGAAGGACAATAACCAACAAATCAATCATTTGGGTAATGCAACTTCTTATTTTGTATAAATCCAACTCATTTCTCTGTATGTTTGAGAACCAGTGCCTTCATCAGAGAAATTTGCTTCATTTTTTTTCCAAGTTATTGTTGCTAACTGTTTTCTCTCCATCCTCTTCGCCACATCTATTTATTCTATTCTTTCTCTCATTTTATCCTGCCTCTCCTCAAAAGATTTTACTTCTAGTTAACATCACTTCTATTACCCCTTTCCCTCCTATGTTTTTCCCTCATTGAGCCAATTTGAAAGAGAGTAGGGTTCACTCTCTCCCTCTTACTTCCCCATTCTCACCCTCCACTGTAAAACCTTTTCCTTACCTCTTTTTATGACATAATTTATCTCATTCGTCTACCACTTTCCCTTTCTACCAGTACATTCCTCTCTCACACCTCTTAATTTTATTTTCTACATATTTTCCTTGCGTATTTGACTCACACCTGTGCTTCTGTCTATATGTATTCCTAACCAGGCTAATAATAAGAAAGACCTTCTGTGTTATAAGTAACATCTCCCCATGTAGGAATGTAAGTAACTTAACATTATTAAGTCCCTTATGCTTTTCTTTCTTTTTTTATGTTTCTCTTGAGTCTTGTATTTGAAAGTCAAATTTTCTATTAACTTCTTCTCTTTTCATCAAGCATGGTTTAAAGTCCTCCATTTCATTCTATGTATATTTTTACCCTGAAGGATTTTGCTCAGTTTTTCAGGGTAGGTGATTTTTGGTCGTAATCCTCGTTGCTTTGCCCTGCAGTATGTGCTATTCCAAAACTTCTGATCCTTTAATGAGGAATTGGTTAAATCTTGAGTTATCCTGATTACAGCTCCACAATCTTGAACTGTTTTTCTGATTGCTTGCA
This sequence comes from Potorous gilbertii, assembly GCA_028658325.1. Classification (NCBI taxonomy): domain Eukaryota; kingdom Metazoa; phylum Chordata; class Mammalia; order Diprotodontia; family Potoroidae; genus Potorous; species Potorous gilbertii. The sequence goes on from CM053769.1 coordinate 636,926,126, forward strand.
ATATTTTCTCCTTGACCTGGTAACTATGGAATTTGGTATAATATTCCTGGGAGTTTTAATTTTGGGATCTCTACCTGAAAGTGATTCTTGGATTCTTGCAATTTTTATTTCAACCTCTGGTTCAAAAATATCAGAGCAGTTTTCCTTGATAATTACCTGAAAGATGATGTCTAAGCTCATTCTTGAGCATGGTTTCCAGACAGTCCAAAGCTTTTGCTGTTTTTTTTTTCCTTTGGTTTGGGGAAGAAGGAATGTGACTTGGCCCCAACACACCCAGGGCAGCAGCAGTAGTTGGCGCAAAGCATTCATTTTAGGAGCCCTCCGCCTAAATCTCCCTGGGAAGTCAAGACACTGATCCAGATCTCAGACCTTACTGTCAGGCCTCGGGAGAGGAGAAGCATGGTGGAGCTGGAGGTTGTGGAGAGGGAACTCCACTTGCAGATTCTGGGCAGAAAATCCCTATTGCACCAGTACCAGAGCAGAGTGCGGTCCATCCTTGGCAGCCTGGTGCAATCAGGCCTCAGGGCCAGAATCCCTCGTAGTGGCATAGCAGTGATGGTTCCCAGATTTCTCAATCAATACACATCAAAAACAGGTTCAAAGACCCTGTGCAGAAAAATTTGAAGTATCTCCCATACCAGAGAGAAAACCAAGAGAGGAGTAAACATCTCTCCCTTTATTGTGCCACTTTGGATGAGTTGAGAACTTATAGGTCCCCAGAGTATACCATACATGTGACAAAACCCTCAGATGTCAAGTAACTGACTGGTAAAATGCACAAAAAAGGGAACGAAAATAAGACTGTAAAAGGGGACTTTCTTGGCAAACAGGTATTTTCTTAGATCTTTGCAAATGAGGAAGAAAAATGCTTGTCATCTGAGGAAGACATGAAAGTCAAGGGTTCTACATCCAAAACCTCCAAAATATATATGCAGTGGTGTCAGATCATGGAAGGAGTCAAAAAAATTTTGAAAATCAAGGAAGAGAGGTGGAGGAAAAATTGGGAAAATAAATGAAAGTGATGCAAGAAATCATGACAAACAAGTCAACAACTTGCTAAAGGAGGCCAAAATAACTACCAAAGAAAATAACACCTTAAAAAGCAGACTAACTCAATGGGAAAAAGAGGAGAAGAATGTTTTGAAAAGCAGAATTAATGAAATGGAAAAGGAACTTCAATAGCTCACTGAAGAAAATAGTTCTTTACAGATCAGAATGGAGCAGGTGGAAGATAATGACCAGATGAGAAACTAAGAAATTAGAAATCAAAACCAAAAGAATGAAAAAATATAAGACAATGTGATGCATCTCATTGGAAAATCAACTGACTTGGAAAATAGATCCAGGAGAGACAATTTAAAAATTATGGGAATAATTGAAAACCATGATCAGTAAAAGAATCTACAGGTCATCATTCATGAAATTATCAAGAAAAACTGCTCTGTCATTGTGGAACAGAGGATAAAATAAATATTAAAAAATCAAGAGACAATGTCCTGAAAGAGATCTGAAAAAAGAAACTGTTAGGAATATTGTGGCCAAATTCCAGAGTTTCCAGGTAAAGGAGAAAATATAGCAAGGAGTTAGAAATAAACCGTTCGAGTACTGTGAAAATACAATCAGGATAGCACAAAATCTAGCAGCTTCTACGTGACGAGATTGAAGGACTTGGTATTTCATAATCCAGAAATCAAAGGAACCAGGATTAAAACCAAGAATAACCTATCCAGCAAAACTGAGCATGATCCTTTGGGGAAAAAAGCAGTCATTCAATGAAATGGAGGTCTTTCAAGCATTCTTCCTGGAAAGGCCAGAGCTCAATAGAAATGTGACTTTCAAGCACCAGAATTAATAGAAGCATGAAATGGTAAACAGGAAAGAGAAATCATAAGGGACTGACTAAAGTTGAACTGTTTGCATTCCTACATGGAAAGTTAATATTTATAATTCCTGAAGCTTTTCTCAGTACTTGGTTTGTACAAGGGTTAACACACACACACAAGCACACACACACACACACATAGAAAGAGAATGCAGGGTGAGTTGAATAGGAAGGGATGACATCTAAAAATAAAATTAAGGGGTTAGAGAGGAATTGTTAGGAGGAGAAAGGGAGAAATGGAATGGAGCAAGTTATATCTTATCAAAGACGCAAGAAAAGCTTTTTCAAAGGAGGGGAAAGGCAGCGAAGTGACAGAAAAAGTGAAGCTTAATCTCATCACATTTGGCTTACAGAGCGAATAACATGCACATTCAATTTGCTATGAAATTCTATATTATGCTGAAGGAAAGTAGGGGAGAAGGGGATAAGTGAGGTGGGGTGGATGACAGAAGGGAGGACAACTTGGAGGAGAGAATAATTGGAAGTAAACACTTTTGGGGAGGGACAAGATAAAAAAAGAGAATAGAAAATGGTGAGCAAGACAGGATAAAGGGAAATACAGGTAGTCTTAAACAACACGGCGATTATGGATGTCTTTGGCAAAACTGCACATATATAGCCTATTTTGAATTACTTGCCTTCTCAGTGGGGATGGGTGGGGAGGCAGGAAAGGAAAGAAGTTGGAACTCAGAGTTTTAAGAAAGAATACTGAGAATTGTTTTTGCATACTACTTGGAAATAAGAAATACAGGTGATGGGGTATAGAAATCTATCTTGCCCTATAAGCAAAGAGAGTAATTGGGAAAAGGGAAGGGAGGGGCGAGATAGAAGGAAAAGCAGATTGGGTAAAGGGGTAATCAACATATACAGCATTTTTTGAGTGGGGGAGGGAAGAGTTTGGTAGAAAATTTGGAACTCAAAATTTTGTGGAAATGAATGTTGAAAACTAAAAATAAATAAATAAATAAATAACAATAACAAAAATAGGAATAACAAAAATTTTGAGAAAGTAACATTCAGACCCTAAATAATAAATTAGGTCGTATTCACATCTCTATCTTCTAACTCCTAATTAAATTCAATTTCTGCTATGTTGTTCTGTTTTCCTTGAATACTTTTTGAGACTTAGGAAAACTCAAAAGTCACTAGATATATCAAACTCCATTTAAAGCATTAATAGGACAAAAATAAAACAAAACCATCAATCTTAATAACTTAATAATTAAGTCTATAAAGATTTATCAAACTAATTACGTAAAGAGTATTCAACTAAGAGAAAACAGATGATGTTCATTATTGGAATAAGTTTTGTTCAAAATGATGCGAAGTTACAGGACGTCATCAATTTCATTCTTTCTTCCAGAGCCATCAGTCCAGTGGCAAGAAAAAATGTCAAGATGCTTGTATATGGCTGGATTTATTGGATGCTGTGGATGATCGTGGAATCTTTGATATCTCACCGAGCTTTAAGTGGCTAATGCTCACCTTCAAGGCTTGTTGAAACAATATGTTCCCATTCTATCAGGTAAGTCTCTCTTGGGGTACAAGCATCCTAGTCTCCATTCACTGATGGACTTTAAGCCCCTTGATTACCTTCAACCTATCTTAGCCTGTCTGCCAATATGTTTTACGAGATTGTGGCCACTAATATGGTACAAATTTTTGAAGCCACAGAGCTGGTTGACAGGTAGACATTTAAATTGGATGATCTCCTTAAAAAGGGGTCTGCAGTCATAACATCAGATGGATTAGTCCCCCTCTGCCTACGTCATACACTCCTGTGAGTCATTAAGAATCAATTGTTTTGTGCAATGACTACTGGTTAGAGCAAATGACATAATTAGGACTGTAAGAAAGAAAAAGCTGCAAACTAGAAACTATTTATATAACACCTCTGACTTTATTATTTACCCAAGTTTTTGGCTCTTAAAAAGAGTGAAATTGAGTACAGGAAACCTTTACATATTCTATTTTTCTGTTGTTGTTACTGGGGCATTATAATTTTATTAGAAAAGTTTAACCAACATCAAAATACCAAATCATATCCAGGGAAAAAGGAGCTCTGAAAATGACTTCAAAAAGATTTGATCCCCCTTTTAGGAGGAAAGACATAGAACTGGTTAAGAATGCAAAGTAATTTGCAGAAGAAATTGGAGACAATTAAAGTGTTTCACAGCATGACTTCAAAATCATGCTTTAGTCTACAATTTCAGGTTTATTTTTTATTCTTCCCTTCTTTCCCAACGAATTCTAGCTAAATTGGCTCATTTATTGTATTCCAGATTCTGGATTATATCTCCTGTGTCCTTAATCTTGTTTAGATTTACCAAGTATGCAGACAGCCTGAAGATTGTTGTGATCTCTTTTACATTTTATAACTTCTTTCAGTTGTTTATTACTTTGAATCTATGTTCCTTTAAACCACTATGTTCTATGCTAACAATAATAATAATTTGTTTCTTTAATTTCTTTAGATTAGATAAATAATTTATTAAGCCCTTGTTATGCATCAGGTGTGATGGTAAATATTAGAATACAAATAGGAGCAAAATTTCAGTCTCTGCTTTCAAGGAGGTTGCACTGAAATGGGAAAAGGGAATACATGAAAGAGAGGTGAAGGGGATACTCTCATGAGGAGAAGTTGGAAAAATACTTCAGAAAGAATCAAGTTGGACTCTGAGCTAGACTAGATGTGAGCATCGCTGGCCTGGTCAGAAGTTTCTAAGTGTAGAGAGGGAACAGTACTTCCGATTTTGGGGGTGATCTGGATTAATAGTGAACATAACTCACATGAGCCCTCTACCAAATGGAAGTTCAAGGGGCAATTCATCAATTAGTGAAGGAAGCTTCAGGACTGGAGGACTAGTCATCATTTTATCACTGGGTTATGTTAGCTAGGTGGCTTAAGGTATCAAAGTTCTGAGTCTGAAATCACGAAGATTTCAGCTCAAATTTGAACAAAGATTATAGCTGTGTGATGCTGGGTAAGTCACTCATCTGGTTTGCCTCAGTTTACTCATCTGTAAAATAGAAACAAAAATAGCATTCATCTCCCAGAATTATAGTGAAGATAAGTGAGTTAGTAATTTCAAAGTACACAGTTTCTGGAACATACTAAGTGGTATAAGAATTTTTGCTATATTAGCTATTACTGTGTGCAGAGGGAGTAAGAGGCTAAAGAGGGTTTGAAATGAGAGTGTCTCATCTGCGTAAAAGGGAAATTTCTAGTATTCTACAAATTCTAATATAAAATAATATCAGTGAAAATATTTTCAGTTTAACCTGATCTTATAGGAAAAGTCCCAACATTGGTGCATCATAGTGACTGTTAGCTTCATTTTGATTCTGTTTGTACTTTAAGGAAAGATACATCTAAGTCTACGTTTCTGAAATGTAGTTTTTTATATAAACTTTCCCTCCTCATTTCAGGAATTTAGATAATCCCGTGCTTTTATCTTTTTTAAATTAATCAGTCGTATTTATATTTATATTTCCCTAATATTTAACCCAAACAACTATTAATAAATAAAAAGACCACATTATATATTATATATACATGTGTGTTCTATTTCATTCTGCTGGAGGTCTTTCCAGATAGTCTTCAATCCTAGTCCCTTTCTCCTGAAATTATCTTCCTTTGCCACTGTGGATATTCATATGCATATCTGTGTGTATGCACGTATAAATCACTGTGTATATTTCTATATAATTGAATAGGACAATGTGCAAAAAATTATTCATTGAACTATAGAATGAATAAATAATATATATGTGTGTGTGTACACATAACGCTTTTTGTGTATATATGTATACACAAATATATAATATATTTCCTATTATACATACAAAAGTAGTATGTTTAATGTATATAAACACACAGTGCATATTAACACATATAGCACATAATTGTAAGAAGTCCACAATATATTATATGATTATTGGCACACTGTGTGTCCTAACAGAATGATGACTCCTTAGAGAAAAAAAAAATCATAATCTTGTTTTCCTTTTTATCCCTAGGACTAGAATTGTTCCTGGCACACAGTTTGATTAATAAAAACTTGCTGGCTGATTAATTAACTATGCTTATAATGGTACAGGGAACGATCAGATGAGTAAAATCATTCTCCTAATTCTCAAAAATTTTTAATCTTAGAAAAAGTTGAGAAATTAAATGCTTTGCACAAGGTAAGTGTTAGAGGCAGCACATGAACCCAGGCCTTACAGATATAAAGTGAGCTTCTCATTCATTATGTCATATTTCCTTTCTTTCTCGTAACTGTGTACATGAGTATATTCATATATGCACATATATGGTATTGTTAGTATAACATATTTAATAATTATAGTATATAATTTGTTCAATACATTGCTCTATTTTTATAAAATATTCTTCAATATTTTAATCATCTTAATTAGACACAACTCTGTATTATTAATTTTCCATTTTTGACTTGATTAAGTCTACAGTGTTATAATATTTATCACACAGAAGGAGTTAGGTTGATCTCTTCATGTAATTTCTTTTTTTCTTTTTTTTCTTTTATTTATTTATAAATGTTCTACAATCACTTCCTTAAGATTAAGATTTTATCCCCCCCACACCCTACCCCCGCTACAACCCACCCTCACCATGACAGCATACAATCCTGTATAGGTTCTACACATACTTTCCTATGGTGTAATTTCAAACAATTTATGTAGTATTAAAGTTAATGACTTTTGGAGTATTTCTTTATTTTTATTTTTTATTTTAAAAAATTTATTTATTTAACTTATTACATTCGTTTTCACAAGATTTTTGGTTCCAAATTTTCTCCCCATTTTTCCCCTCCCCGCACCCCAATACATTGACCATTCTAATTAACCCGATCACCAATCTGCCCTCTCTTCTAGCATCCCTCCCTTCCCTTACTCCATCTTTTCTTTTGTTCTGTAGGGCCAGATAATTTTCTATACCCCATGACCCGTATTTCTTATTTACTAGTAGCAAGAACAATACTCGACAGTTGTTCCTAAAACTTTGAGTTCCAGCTTCTCCCCATTCCTCCCTCCCCACGCATTCCCTTGGGAAGGCAGGCAATTCAATACAGGCCATATCTGACTAGTTTTGCAAATGACTTCCATAAGAGTCGTTTTGTGTAAGACACTATATTTCCCTTCATCCTATCCTTCCCCCCATTACTTGTATTCTCTCTTGTGGTCCTGTCCCTCCCCAAGTGTTGACTTAAAATAGTTCCTTCCTCCCATTTCCCTCCCTTCCATCATTCCAGCCCAACCCTGATTATCCCCTTGTCCCCCACTTTCCTGTATTGTAAGATAGGTTTCAATACCAAAATGAGTGGGAATTTTATTCTTTTTTTGGTCAAATGTGATGAGAGTAAACTTCATGTTTTTCTCTCACCTCCCCTCTTTTCCCCTCCAGTAAAAAGTCTCCTACCTGCCCTTATGTGAGACATAATTTGCCCCATTCCATTTCTCCCTCTGTCCTCCCAATACATTGCTCTCTCACCGCATAACTTCATTTTTTTAAGATATGATCCCATCCTACTCAATTCATTCTGTGCTCTCTGTCTCTGTGCATGCATGTGTGGGTGCGTGCACGTGTGTATGTGTGTGTGTGATAACACCAACTAGCCAGATACTGAAGTTTCAAGAGTTACAGATATTGTCTTTCCATGTAGGAATGTAAACAGTTCAACTTTAGTAAGTCTGTTATGACTTCTCTTTGCTGTTCACTATTTCATGCTTCTATTCATTCTTGTGTTTGAAAATCATATTTTCTTTTCAACTATGGCCTTTTCATCAAGAATGCTTGAAAGTGCTCTATTTCATTGAAAAACCATATTTTCCCCTGAAGTATTGTACTCAGTTTTGCTGGTTTGGTGATTCTTGGTTTTGGTACTAGTTCCTTTGACTTCTGGAATATCTTATTCCATGCCTTTCGATCCCTTAATGTGGATGCTGCTAGATTTTGTGTTATCCTGATTGTATTTCCACAATACTGAAATTGTTTCTTTCTAGCTGCTTGCAATATTTTCTCCTTGAGCTGGGAACTCTGGAATTTGGACACAATATTCCTAGGAGTTGCTGTTTTTAGATCTCATTCAGGTGGTGATTGGTGGATTCCTTGAATACTTATTTTGCCCACTTGTTCTAGAATATCAGGGCAGTTTTCCTTGACAATTTCATGAAGGATGACATCTAGGCTCTTTTTTTGATCATGGCTTTCAGGTAGTCCCACAATTTTTAAAATATCTCTCCTGGATCTATTTTCTAGGTGAGTTATTTTTTCCAATGAGATACTTCACATTGTGTTCCATTTTGTCATTCTTTTGGTTTTGTTGTTTGATTTCTTGGTTTCTCAAAAAGTCATTAACCTCCATTTGATCCATTTGAATTTTGAAAGAACTGTTTTCTTCAGTGAACTTTTGGACCTCCTTTTCCATTTGGTTAATTCTGGTTTTGAAAGCATTATTCTCCTCATTGGCTTTTTGAACCACATTTCCCAATTAAGTGAGTCTATTTTTCTTTTTTAAAAAAAAAAATTATTTATTTAACTTCTTACATTCATTTTCATAAGATTTTGGGTTCCAAAATTGTCTCCCCTTTTGTTTCCTCCCCCCTCCCCAATACACTGAACATTCTCATTACCATATCACCAATCTGCCCTCTCTTTTTCATTCCTCCCTTCCCTTACCCCATCTTCTCTTTTGTCCTGTATGGCCAGATAACTTTATATCCCCCGTTATCTGAATTTCCTATTTCCCAGTAACCTGAAGAGTACTCAACAGTTGTTCCTAAAACTTTGAGATCCAACTCCTCCCCATCCCTCCCTCCCCAGTCATTCCCTTTGGGAAGGCAGGCAATTCAATATAGGACATATCTGGGTCCTTTTGCTAGTGACTTCCGTAATAGTCGTGTTGTGTAAGACTAACTATACTTCCCTCCATCCTGCCCCCATTGTTCCTATACTCTCTTTTGATCCTGCCCCTCCCCGAGTGTTGACTTCAAATTGCTCGCTTCTCCCATTACCTTCCCTTCCATCATCCCCCCCACCCTGATTGTCTCCTTCTCCCCCACTTTTTTGTATTGTAAGTAAGGTTTTCATTCCAAAATGAGTGTGCATTTTATTCCTTCCTTTAGTGGAATGTGATGAGAGCAAACTTCATGTTTTTTTTTTCTCAGCTCTCCTCCTTTTCCCTCCACTAAGTAGTCTCCGATTTGCATCTTCTATGAGGAATAATTTACCCCATTCGATTTCACCCTCTCTCCTCCCACTACATTTCTCTCTCACTGTTTACGTTGATTTCTTTTAAGATATGACCCCATCCTATTCAATTCACTCTGTGCTTTCTGTCTGTGTGTGTGTGTGCACGAGTGTATGTGCGTGCATGCGTGCAGGCCTGTACATATGTCTATGTACGTGTGGGTGTGTTTAAGTGTGTGTGTAATACCACCAACTACTCAGATACTGAAAAATTTCAGGAGTTACAAACATTGTCTTTCCATATGGGAACGTAAACAGTTAAACTTTGCTAGGTGACTTCTCCTTGCTGTTTACTTTTTCTTTTTCTTTTTTTTTTTAGTGATAAAATTTGAATTTATTTATTTATTTATTTTAAATCTATTTATTTAAATTTTACATTCATTTTCAGAAGATTTTGGGTTCCAAAGTTTACTCCCCATTTGTCCCCTCCTCCCTCCCCAATACACTGAACATTCTAATTACCCATATCACCAATCTGCCCTCTTGTCTTTCATCCCTCCCTTCCGTTTCCCCATCCTCTCTTTTGTCCTGTACGGCCAAATATCTTTCTATTCCCCGTTATCTCTATTTCTTATTTCCTAGTAGCAAGAACAATACTCAACAGGTGTTCCTAAAACTTTGAGTTCCGACTTCTCCCCATCGCTCCCTCCCCACCCATTCCCTTTGGGAAGGCAGGCAATTCAATATAGGCCATATCTGTGTAGTTTAGCAAATGACTTCGATAATAATCGCCATCCTGACCCCGCATTGTTGCTACTCTCTCTTTTGATCCTGTCCCTCCCCGAGTGTTGACTTCAAATTGCTCCCTCCTCCGATTGCTCTCCCTTCCATCAGCACCCCCCCCCACCCTGCTTACCTCCTTCTCCCCCACTTTCCTGTAATATAGGTTTTGATACCAAAATGTGTGTGCATTTTATTCCTTGCTTTAGTCGAATGTGATGACAGTAAACTTCATGTTTTTTTTTTGTCAGCTCTCCTCTTTTTCCCTCCACTAAGAAGACTCCTGCTTGCTTCTTCTATGAGAGATAATTTACCTGATTCCATTTCATTCTCTCTCCTCCCACTACCTTTCTCTCTCACTGTTTACCTTGATTTCTTTTAAAATATGATCCTATCCTATTCAATTCACTCCTTTCTCTCTGTCTCTGTCTGTGCGTGCATGTGCGTATGTGTGTGCGTGCATGCCTGGACATGTGTGTGTATACATGTGTGTGTATGTGTGTGTGTATTTAATACCACCAAGTACCCAGATACTGAAAAATTTCAGGAGTTACAAATATTGTCTTTCCATATAGGAATGTAAACAGTTAAACTTTGGTAAGTCCCTTGTGATTTCTCTTTGCTGTTTACTTTTTCATACTTCTTCTCATTCTTGTGTTTGAATGTTAAATTTTCTTTTCAGATCTGGTCTTTCCATCAAGAATTCTTGAAAATCCTCGATTTCATTGAAAGATCATATTTTCCCCTGAAGTATTATACTCAGTTTTGTTGGGTAGGTGATTGTTGGTTTTAGATCTAGTTCCTTTGACTTCTGGAATATCCTACTCCATGCCCTTCGATCCCTTAATACAGAAGCTGCTAGATCTTGTGTTATCCTGATTGCATTTCCACAATACTGGAATTGTTTCTTTCTACCTGCTTGCAATATTTTCTCCTTGAACTGGAAACTCTGGAATTTGGTCACAATGTTCCTAGGAATTTCTCTTTTTGGATCTCTTTCAGGTGGTGATTGATAGACTCCTTGAATACTTATTTTGCCCTCTGGTTCTCGAGTATCAGGGCAGTTTTCCTTGATAATTTCATGAAGGATGATGTCTAGGCTCTTTTTTGGTTCATGATTTTCAGGTAATCCCATAATTTTTAAATTGTCTCGCGTGGAACTCTTTTCCAGTTCAGTTATTTTTCTCATTACATATTTCACATTCTATTTCATTTTTTCATTCCTTTGGTTTTGTTTTGTGATTCCTTGGTTTCTCAGAAAGTCATTGGCCTCCATCTGTTCCATTCTAATTTTGAGAGAACTATTTTCTTCAGTGAGATTTTGCACCTCTTTTTCCACTTGTCTAATTCTCCTTTTGAAAGCATTCTTCTCCTCATTGGCTTTTTGAACCTCTTTTGCCAATTGAGTTAGCCTATTTTTCTTTTTTCTTTTTTCTTTTATTTTTAATTTTTAATTTTATTTATTTATAAATGTTCTACAATCACTTCCTTAAAATTAAGATTTTATACCCTCACACCTTCCCCCCCTACCCCTTTCCCTCCCCATGACAGCATGCGATTCTGTATAGGTTCGACATATACTTTCCTATTGAGCATATTTTCACTATAGTGATGTTATGTAGTCACACTGACATAAGTGGAAGAAATCATATAACAAATCAAAAAATAATACACTAAAACCCACACACACACTAACATGATCTGCTACATTCTGCGAAGGATTTCCATATTTCTTTCTCTGAGTGTGGAAGGCATTGTGCTTTAGAATATCGACATTGGGATTAATCTGAAAAGTTTTTGCACAACCAAACTCAATGCATCCAAAATTCGAAGGGATGTAGTAAATTGGGAATAAAATTTTGCGGCTAAGCTTGGGGACAAAGACCTCATTTCTAGAATATATAGAGAACTGACTCAAATAGCCTATTTTTCAAGGTGCTATTTTCTTCAGCATTTTTTGGGGCCTCCTTTATTAAGGTATTGACCCGTTTTTAATACTTTTCTTGCGTCTCTCTCATTTCTCTTCCCAGTTTTTCCTCCACTTGTTTAACTTGATTTTCACAACCCTTTTTGAGCTCTTCCAAAGCCTGAGCCCAAGAGATATTTATTTGAGATTTTTGGGATACAGAGACCTTGACTCGTATGTCTTTACTTGATGGTAAGCATTGGTCTTCTTCGTCAGAGAGGCATGGCGCATTCATCTGTTCCCCAAGAATGTAACCTTCCCTGGTCTTATATTTTTTCCCTTTTCTGGTCATTTTTCCAGCCAGTTACTTGACTTCTGAGAGTTCTCTCCACCCCTGGCCTAGGTCCACCCAGCTAGTGCTTTTGGTCTGAGTTTCAAATGCTGTTCCTTAGCCTCAGGGCTTTTGGCGGCAGGCCTGGCTGCTATTCAATGGGCGATTAATTTCTGGTGCTCAGTTGGGGGCAGGGCTGCCTCCCAGGCTCAGTTCCCTCAGGGGGTTTATGCAGAAACCTTCTGTAATGGAGCTGCTGCGGAGCTCCTGCCTACTCCGCGAGCCTCTGGCTGCTTACTGCCTCTGCTGCTGCCTCTGCCACTGCCTCCTGAGGGGGCCCAATTTACGGAGACACTCCGCTCTCCTTTCAGACCGTCCAGATGTCTCTCTCACTGCCCTTTGCATCTGTGGGTGGAGGGTCCTTCGCGGCTGTTGAAGATTCCTTCCCTGTAGCCTGCTCAGATCTGCTTGTTCCTCTCAGTGCTGAGTGGCTGGGGCACGGGAGGGCTCTGCTCCCGTCCCGTGCACGATGGATGTTTGGGATCGGTTTTTCAGTGCTCTCTGGTACGGAAATCTCCTTCACTGTGTTGCTGCATGGCTTGCATACTTCCAGAATTTGTTGGAAGTTATTTTTAGAGGAAATCCATGGGCTGTGGGTTCAGAGCTAACATATACTTTTTGAGTTCTTACATGGCCTGAGCCCATTGGATATCTATTTCAGATGTTTTAGATACAGAGGCCTTTACTGTTATGTCTTTCCCTGATGGTAAGCATTGTTGATCCTCATCAGAAAGGAAAGGAGGAAACATCTGCTCCCCAAGAGATTGACCTTCTATGGTCTTATTTTTTCCCCTTTTCTTGCCATTTTCCATGCCAGTTACTTGACTTCTGAGATTCCTCTCCATCCTTTCCTAGATCTGCCCAGCCAGTGTTTGGGGTCTGAGATTCAAATGTTGTTCCCCAGCCTCAGGGCTTTCAGTGACGGGTGGGGCTGCTCTTCAGGGTAAGATTAACCTCAGGTTGTCAGGTTGGGATAGGGCCGCATCCCAGGCTCACTTCCCTTGGGGTGTTTATATGGAAACCCTCAGTAATGGTCCCGAGCTTCTTCCTTCTCCAGGAGTCCCTGGCTGCCGGGACCCCTGTCTCTGCCTCCCGAGGTATGGAGAACCCTTCTCCCCTCTCGTCCACGAAACAGTTTCTCTCACTGACCTGTACGCCTGTGGGTTGAGGGACCTTCGGGGCCGCCAGAAATCCCGTCCCTGAAGCCTGCTCACATCCGCTCCTCTCGGTGCCGCACGGCCAATGCATGGCTGGGCTCCACTCTTGTCCCCTGTGCGATGGACCTTTGGTGAGGGTTTTTCAGGTCTTTCTGGAATAGAAATCTCCTCCCTTCTGTTGTTCTGTGTCTTCCTCCGCTCCAGAATTTGTTAGGAGTTTTTCTTTCAGATATTTATAGGCTGTGGTTTCGGAGCTAGCATATGTGTGTCTTTCTACTCAGCCATCTTCCTTGTGCAGTATTTGATAAAATTCACGTATAATTATATCTGCGTTTGGGTTCCACATATTTCCATGGCAGATGGCCTATACATTGATCACATTATTGTTTTCATCTAAGTCTAGAGTATATAATTAATTATCTTTGGCTAAGTTTTGCTGAGTAGTTCACTTTTTGTGGTTTTATTCATTTCATATATATTATCCTGTATATTGACATAAAATTGGAAAAAATAATTTCTATTATCTTTTAATTCCTCTTAATATATTATCCTTTTTAATTCTGGGTCTTATTAATGTAGTTATTTCTCTATTTTATTCCAGTTTTTTCATTACTTTGTGATTTAATTTTTGAATTTGCTTGTTTTATTTTTGTTTGTTTCTTTACTATTTAGAATTTTTCATTTCATGTGTAACTAATATATACACCCTATTTTATTTTACTTTTTGCTGAACTGTTCTCGTTATCTTTTGTCCATGAAAGCATTTCAAAATGGGAATTTTCCTACAAGGACTCTTTTGCCTGAAACCTTTAAATTTTTGATATGTATAAAGAGAATTTAAGTGGGAAGAACTTTCCCATTCTTTAACAGGCTCGTGAGAACTGTCGGGACCTCATGGAAGGCTGAACAATATGGAGCCTGTAGAAGGAGAGATTTACTAAAGGAATGGACCAGCAAGTGGCAGAGCTAGAGCAGATTTGAGAGGAAATTTTTCAGACTCTACTTAGAACTATGAAGGATGCAGGAAAGTAGGCAGCTGGCTAAGCATGATTGAAAGAGAATATTTGTTATTTTCTTTAAGGAGAACTGCTTGTGATTTGTTTACTGGCGCTGGTTTGTGGGAAGCCCAGAAGAAGGAAAGCTTGGGGATGACGTTGTTCTCTCTAGTGTTATTGTGTATGTATTTTTCTTTCTATGATGGATTTTGCTTTCTGTTACCTGAATAAATGTTTTGGTTCTATCTTCCATTTGGAATTTCTGTTGTATTTCACCAGTCCAAATTGCACTGGGATAGTCATGGGTGCTGTGGTTCTGTGAATACTGCATTGATGCTACAGCATGTCACCATATTGTTGTCATTTTCTTTTAAGAAAGTTCTGCAATTTATTCTCTGTCCCACATATTTTTCAGGATTAAATTATTTATTCTCCAATTAATTTGGATCCTTTATAAATGTATTTTCCTTAAGATTTATTTATTTAATCAATGCAGAATTTTTAAGTCTCTATTTATACTTTCCTTACATTTCTCTAAGGTTTTGAATGTCCCAATACATTTTTTTATTTGTTTTGTTTTGTTTTGTGTTTTGCTCTAAGGCAGACTTTCAAAACTTGGCAGGAGGTAGGGGCCAAAATTAAAACAATCTAAACTTTTTTGACTTTTCCAGATTGTTTGTACTGCATTTTTGTATTTTGTATTTTATGGCTCACTTTCTAAGAAACGTTATATTTAATGATTAAAACATTTTGGAAATAAACTATATTTTAAAAGGATATTTAAGTTAATAGCAATTTATTACACTAATGATAAGATATCTGCTTATCACATAATCTCTCCTCTCAGATTAGAGTCAGATTGACAATGTTTGCTGTCATGGGTCGTGTGACAAACAAAAAAGAATGTGCTTTGGAAAGTGACTCACCAAGTTACATGATGTACACTGTAGCTACTAGTGGAAATAAGGTAAAAAGGGGGTGGACAAAGCAGACATCACATCTTTACTTTCTTTTTCATTCTCTATACTTTTCGTGGGAAGTAGGAAATCCCTTGGTTGGCCACACCCAGTCCATGAACAGTATGTTTTACAGTTCTGGTTTTAAGTTATCATACTTAGGGGAATAACATAATGGTTGAAGTCATCATATATTACGAATTTATCTTAATAATTCTGCATACACACATATGTATGCATGAACACATATATATAGATCCTTGTACGAAAAGGCATAACATCTAAATACTTAAAGGGAAAAAGTGATTGAATAATAGATAAGAAATGGCCCCAAAATTATATAGTGGAAATCTTTAGTATATCACTTTCAGTCCTGCACAAACCTAGGGGAAATATAAGCACAAAAGGAGTTAAAAACCAGTAATAATTAGAAATTACTTTGCCCAAATTTATGCCCATAAATTCATTAGTTGAAATGAGATGAATGGTTATTTTAAAAAATGTAAATTGCCCGGATTAACAGGAGAGGGTGTTCAATACTTAAACATCTCAGAAAAAGTAATTGAACAAGCTATCAATGAACTCCTTAGGAAAAACAATCTGCAGGGCCTGAGGGATTTACAAGTGAATTCTATCAAACATTTAAAGAATCGTTAATTCCAATACTGTATCAAGAATTTGGGAAGATTGGAGAAGAAAGAGACCTCCCACATTTTTTTTATAATAGAAATACAGTTTTGATACCTAAACCAGGAAGAGGCAAAACAGAGAAAGAAACTTATAGACAATTATGTCTAATGAATATAGATTTAAAAAATTTTAAATAATATTCTAGCAAAGAAGAATACAACAACTTATGATGAAAATAATGGATTATGATTAGATAGGATTCACACCAGGAATGCAGGACTGTTTCAATATCAGGGAAACTATTTACATTATTGATCATTTCAACAATAAACGTAAGAGATAACACAAGATTACCTCAATAGATGTAGAAAAACCTGTTGATAAAATAAAAAACTCATTCCTATTAAAAACACTGGAGAGTATAGGAATAAATGAAACGTTCCATAAAATAATAAGCAGTAACTACGTAAAACCTTTAGCAAGCATTCTATGCAATGGAGATAAGCTAGATGCATTTCCAATAAGATAAGTGGGGAACCAAGGATGTCCATTACCACCAATATTATTCAATATGACACTAGAAATGTTAGCTGTAGCAATTAGAGAAGAGAAAATAATTAAAAGATTTAGAATAGGCAAAGAAGAAACTAAATTAATACTCTGTCGAATATATGATAAAATACTTAGAGAATCTCAGAGATTTAAGTGAAAAACTCCTTGAAACAATTAACAGTTAACAGGTTACAAAGCAAAACGACAGAAATCTTCTGCATTCCGATATATTACTAACAAAGCCCAACAAGAAGAGATAGAAAGAGAAATCCCATTTAAACCTAAGGTAGCCATTACAAAATATTTGGGAGTCTACATGCCAAAAGAAATCCAGTGACTATATGAGCACAATTACAAGACAGTTTCTGCAGAAATAAATCAGATCTAAGTAAGTGGAAAAACATCAGTTGCTTGTGAATAGGCCCAGTGAATATGATTAAAATGACAATTCTATCTAAATTAATTTACTTATCCAATTCCATACCAATCAAACTAGAAGATAATTATTTTCTAGAGCTGGAAAAATACTACCAAAATTAAGAGGGAAGCAGAAAACTGAGAAAGAATTTTTGCAACTATTGTCTGATTAAGCCCTCATTTCTAAAATATACAGAAAATTGAGTCAAATGTGCAGGGATAAATGTCACTCCCCAACTGATAAATGGTCAAAGCGTATGAACAGGCAGTTTACAGAGGATGAAATTGCAGCTATCTCTAGTCATATGAAAAATGCTCTAAATCGCTATTGATTAGAGTTATGCAAACCAAAAGAACTCTGAGATGCCACACCACACCTATAAGATTGGCTGACATGACAAAACAGGAAGATCGTAAATGTTGGAGAATATGTGAGAGATGGAACACCAATTCATTTTCGGTTGAGCTATAAGCTGATCCAACAATTCTGGAAAGCTATTTTGGAACTTTGCCTAAAGGGCTCCAAAAATGTTCACACCATTTGACTCAGCTATATTGCTTCTGGGCCTCTATCTCAAAGAGATCAGAAATTCAAAAGGTCTCATATGTACAAAAGTATTTATAGGAGGTGTCTTTGTGGTGTCGGAAACTGGAATGACTGAATAAATTGTGGTATATGAATGTAATGGAATATTGTTGTACTATAAGAAATGAAGGAAGACTTCAGAGAGGCCTGGAAAGACTTATATGATCTGATGCTGAGTGAAAGGAGCAGAAACAGGAGAACTTTGTACACAGCAACAACCACAGTTTGAGAGGACTTTTTTCTGGTAGATTTATAACTTCCTTGAAATGCAAGACTTCAAACAATTCCAAATAGTCTTTTAAGGCAAAATGCCTTCCACATCCAGAGAAAGAACTATGGAATTCAATCGCATAATGAAGCAGATCATTTTCTTTTATATTACATTTTTTAGTAGATCATTTTCTTTAGTATTACATTTTGCAGCAGATCATTTTCTTTTGTATGTTATATGGCTTCTCCCGTTCATTTTAATTCTTCTATATAACACGAGTATGGTGAAAATATATTTAACAGGAATGTATGTGTAGAACCTATGTAAAATTGTATATCGTCTCCGCGAGGGAGAGGGGAAGTAGGAAAGGGAGGAGGAAGGAAGGAAAGAAGAAATCTAAGTTGTATAGTAGTGATTGTGGAACAGTGAAAGTAAATTTTAAAAAAACAAAGTACCATTATCTTCCCATTCATCTAGGCTGCAACTTACGTTTCATCCTCAACTCATTCTTTTGAAAAACTCCCCATACAAGCTGTGGTCCATGCCTGATTTTACGTTAGTATTATTTCTTTCAAAAGTGTCCTTTTCTTCTCTGATAGTATCACCTCTCTGGTGTAGGCTCTCTTCACCTCACCCTTGAATTATCACAATAGTCTGCAAGTTGGTTAGACACTTCAGTCTATCCACTTCTAAAAGTGATGTTCCTAACTATAGACCTGAACATGTTACTCTCCACTCCTTATTCAATAAATGCCAGAAACTGCCTCTCTACTCCAGAACAGCTATGAAAAAAATCTTTTATTTATGATTCAAAGACCTTCATAGCCTGCCCTTCCCCTACATGTTTCCAGTATTCTTATATCTTTTACCTTCCCCTTATCTACATAATTGATGATTCAGTAAGACTACTCTCCTTGCTATTCCTCCAAGAGACACTCTTATCTCCTGATTGACACATTTCACTGAATGTTCACCATATGCTCCCTATTCATCTCTGCCTAATGCCTTTCCTGCCTTCATTCTAGTCCCAACTAAAATTCCATATTCTAAAGGAAATTTTCCCTAATATCTCCTAAGTGTAATGTTTTCCCTCAGTTGATGATTTGAAATTTATGCTGTGTGTAGTTTTCAGTACATATTTTTGCATGTTGTGTTTCTCATTAAACTCTGAGTTGCTTGAGGCCGTTAACCAACTTTTCCTTTCTTTGTATATTCAGTAGGGCACAGTCCCTATGTAAATTAGGGATAAAAGTTTATTTACTGACTTATTTTTGCTTCCATTATGGCTGCTGTTAAGATTTAGGTTGTTGATTTCCTCAGTGGTGATCTAACCTGGTTATCTGGTGTATTTTCAGTAGTACTGACTTGATATACACCTGATCCTGCTTTTACTGGACTTTGATCTAGCCTGGTGTCTTCTCTGACTTTAAGCTACTTTACTATTTTTCCTTCCAGATATGCTGGATTGGCTCTGTTCACTGGGGTGACATCCTTCTATTAGTATTTTTTTTATTCATTGACTACATATGGACGTTTATAACTATTTATCTTCAATTTTCACTATGGCAGTTCCTTTTGGTGTTAGAATCAGAATGCAAGGAAGTTTGGGTCAGAAACTTGCAAACTATGAGACCCCAGGCAAAACACTTAACCTTATTTACCTCAAGTTACTTGAATGTAAAACTGGCTGAAGAAGGAAATGGTAAGCCCCTTCCTTATCTTTCTAAGAATACCTCAAATCGCATCATGAAATGGTGGACACAAATGAAAGATAACTGAAACATTAAAAATAACGACATTTATGAGATATAGGTCTCCAGATGTCTGAAAATACCACAATTGTAATTCCTTTTGAATTGTTTTAAAAACAATCTTACCTAAAATTTTCATTTTTGGGGTTTAAAATAACTTAATGTGCAATAAAATGCTTTAAAAATTGAAAAAAACGGAGGCGGAGCCAAGATGGCAGAGTAGAAAGACTCACATTTGCTAGCTCCGAACCCGCAGCCCATGGTTTTCCTGTAAAAAAAACTCTTGACAAATTCTGGAATAGTGGAAGTCGCGCAGAAACAGAGTGAAGGAGATTTCCGTTGCAGAGAGCCCTGAAAAACCGACCCCAGGGGTCCATTGAGCCCAGGACAGGATTGGAGCCCTCCCCTGCCCTGCCCCGGCCACGTGGCACTGAGAGGAGCGAGCAGACCCGCGAAGGTCCCTCCACCCACAGACGCACAGGTCAGTGAGAAAGACAGGCTGAGAGGCTGGGAATCGGACCCCCTCCGGAGGCAGCGGCTGTGGCAGAGGCTGAGGCAGCTCGGCCAGAGGCAGAGACAGATTGGCCAGAGGCAGGCAGGAGTTCCACAGCAGCTCCATTACAAAAGTTCTCTGCATAAACCCACTGAGGGAACTGGGCCTGGGAGGCGGTCCTGCCCCGACCTGAGCACCAGCAGATAAGCTCCCATTGAAGAGACGTCAGAGCTGCCGCCAAAAGCCCTGAGGCTGTGGAGCAGCATTTGAATCCCAGACCCCAAGCACGAGCTGGGCGGACCTACGCTGAGGTGGAGAGGACTCTCAGAAGTCAAGTAACTGGCTGGGAAAATGACGAGAAAAGGGAAAAATATAAGACCATAGAAGGTTATTTTCTTGGTGACAAGATGATTGTGCCATTCCTCTCTGACGACGAAGAGATCTGCTTACGATCAGGAAAAGACATAGGAGTCAAAGCCTCTGTATCTCAAATATCTGAAATAGATACCCCATGGGCTCAGGTCATGGAGGAGCTCAAAAAGAATTTTGAAAATCAAGTTAGACAGGTGGAGGAAATCCTGGGAAGAGAAATGAGAGAGATGCAAGAAAAGCATGAAAAACAGGTCAGTATCTTAATAAAGGAGGCCCAAAAAAATGCTGAAGAAAATAGCACCTTGAAAAATAGGTTAACTCAATTGGCAAAAGAGGTTCAAAAAGCCAATGAGGAGAAGAATGTTTTCAAAAGCAGAGTTAGTCAAGTGGAAAAAGAAGTGCAAAAGCTCACTGAGGAAAATAGTTCTCTCAAAATTAGAATGGAACAGATGGAGGCCAATGACTTTCTGAGAAAC
>CM053769.1:636947390-636958472 GCA_028658325.1 Potorous gilbertii
TTTTTTTTGAATTAGATTGTTTAGTTTCCAATTAATTTTTGGTTTATGTTTTCACGGCCTTTGATTGCACATAAGTTTTATTGCATTATGATCTGAGAAGAGTGCATTGACTATCTCTGTCATTCTCCACTGGGTTGTAAAATTTTTATGGCTTGGTACATAGTGTGTGTTTGTATATGTGTAAAGTTCCATTTATTCCTTTCTATCCCTATTCAATTTTCCCAGATATCTTTCATATATACCTTATCCAGAGTTCTCTTCACCTCCTCAATTTCTTTCTTCTTTGTTTTGGGGTTATATTTATCAACTTCAGATAGCGGGAAGTTCAAGACTCCCACTATTATAATTTTGCTATCTATTTCTTCCTGTAACTCCCTTTACTTGCCTTCAAAATATTTCGATACTATGCCACTTGAAGCAAAAATGTTTAGTTTTGAAATTACTTCGTTGTCATTGGTGCGTTTTAACAGGATAGAGTTTCCGTCCTTATCACATTTGATTAGATCTATTTCTACTTTTGTTTTGTCTAAGATTAGGATTGCTGCTCCCACCGTTTTTACATCAGCCGAAGAACAATACTTCCTGTTCCATTTACCTTTACTCTATGTGTATCTCACCTTTTCAAAAGTGTTTCTTGCAAAAAATATATTGTTGGAATATGATTTTTAATCCGTTCTGCTATCTGTCTCCACTTTATGGGAGATTTCATCCAATTCACATTCACAGTTATTCTTACTATTTGTATCTTTCCCTAAATCCCTTTTCCCCATGTTTAGACTTTACATTTTCACTTCTTCCTTCCCCTCCCAAATAGAGTTTTAATTTTTGACCACCGCATCCCTTAGTCTTCCCTTCCTTTTTTCAGTTCCTTTCCCTTTTAATCTACTTTTCACTTACTACTTCTTCCCTCCCTTTTAGGCTCACCTCTCTATTCTTTACCCCTACCCCTCTTATTGTCTATAGTGCTAATTATATTTCTATACTTAACTAAATTTTTTGTACCCTACTTGAATTCAATCAGATGAGAGTACCTCATCTTCTTTCCCTCTTTCCCTCAGCTGTAATACCTTTTTGTGCTTCTTCCTGTGATGGCACTTATTTTTCTTTCTGCTGCCTTCATTTCACATCACCCATTATAGTCCCTTCTCACCCTTAAATGACATTTGTTTTCATCACATCATTTCATTTATACCCATTCTCTCTATCTATGTATATAGCTTTTACATTTCATAATAAATATGGAATTCTCAAGATTAAAAAGCATCTTATTCCCTTATAAGGATGTAAACAGTTTGCCCATATTGTGTAACAAGTTATTTTCCCCCTGGTTACCTTTCTATGCCTCTCTTGAGACCTGTGATTGAAGATTAAATTTAATGTTGAGTTCTGGCCTTTTCATCAGGAAGGTGTGGAAATCCCTTATTTCCATTGAATGTCCATCTCCTTGCATGAAATATTACGCTAAATTTTGCTGAGTTCTAGACACAATTTCTTTGCCTTATATATTATCATATTCCAAATCCTTTGATCTTTTAGTGTAGAAGCTGAAAGGTCCTATGTGATCCTGACTGTAGTTCCTCAATATTTGAATTGTTTGTTTCTAGATGACAGTGGCATTTTCTCCTTCACTTAATAGACCAAGAATTTTCCAAATATATTCCTTGGTGTTCATAGTTTGGGGTCCCTTTCACGTGATAAATTGTGGATTTTTGCTGTTGAACATTTTGCCCTCTGGATCTAGGACATCTAGGTAATTTTCCTTGATGATTTCTTGGATGATATTACCCAGCCTCTTTTTTTTTCATCATGACATTCTGGTAGACCAATAATCCTTAGATTTGCTCTCCTGGTACTATTTTCCAAGTATATTGTTTTTCGAGTTAAATATTTTACATTTTCTTCTATCTTTTCATTCTTTATTTTCTGTTTGATTGATTCTTGATGTCTCACAATTTCTTTAGTTTCTACTTGCCTGTTTATATTTTTTTATCAAATTTTTGATAAAATTTGACATGAAATCGAAATCAAATTTGAAGTTTCAAATGAGAGTACAGTCGCAATGCTGACCTCTTTGCTATTTGTGTTTTGGTTCTTCTCCCCTTAGAATGATTCCATGAGCTTTTCTTTTCTGTTTTGCTTTGTACTCATCATAATAACCCTTTCTCTTGTTTTTAAGGAAGATCTCTATGTATGTGATGCAGGGAGCTCGTGGTTCTTGTGCCTTTTTGTATTGTGGTTTCTGATTCTCTCAACTACAAAGCAAAATGCTGTAGCTCACCTGTTCCTTAACTGGCTGGTGTTGGAAAGCAGAGACCAGGTGAGATGTTTTGGGGTTTCAAATTGTTTTCTTCAATTATCTTTTGTATCTTTTTTTCCATTTATCCAATTGTTCCTTTTAAGGAGTCATTTTGTGAACTTATGTTTTGTACCTCCTAATCTGTCTGTCCAATTTTTCTTTATATTTTTCCACGAATTCTTTTTTCATATTTTTAAAATCAATGGACAATTTTTCTTATTGTCCATTTACTTCTCCACTTTTGCTTTTAAAATTCTTCTTGAGCTCTTCCATGAAGGCTCTTTGGGCTTCAGAACAGTTCATATTCTTTTTTGACGTTTCAGATGGGAATTTGGGAATTCCCAATTTTGACCTCTTCTGTACTTGTATTTAGATCTTTGTCATCATTGAAAGATTCTATGTTCTTTTCTAGTTTGTTTCGTCATCATGGTAATTACATTTTTTTAAAATAAATTTATTTAACATTTTACATTCATTTTCACAAGATTTTGGGTTCCAAAATTTTCTCCCCATTTCTCCCCTCCCCCCTCCCCAATACACCGGACATTCTAATTACCCATATCACCAATCTGCCCTCTCTTCTATCATCCCTCCCTTCCCTTACCCCATCTTCTCTTTTGTCCTGTAGGGCCAGATAACTTTCTATTCCCCATTACCTGTATTTCTTATTTCCTAGTAGCAAGAACAATACTCAACAGTTGATCCTAATTTTTCCTTGATTTTTAAAGAGGATTTCAGTTTCTGGAGCACAGGTGGCTCTGTTCCACAATCCTTGCGCTGAGAAATTGAGATTTTATGTATTGTGGGCTCTAGTATATTCAACTAGAAAATAAAATGCTACATCTTACCTATTGCTGAGCTTGCCTGTGTGCTCAGGCAGAGGCCACGTGCAGTCCTTCTGAATTTCCTTAGAGTTACCCTGGAGTTTTCTGAGTGAGGTGTGGGGGATGGGTGGTCTTGCTTCAGGAGTTTTCCTCTCCTGAGCTAGAGCACATGCAAGCTCAGTGGTGTGCTCCTATCTTCCTAATTGCTTTGGTTGCGCTAAGCTTGCCTGGGGTCCTGGTGTTGGTTTTTATGGGCTCCACCCTCCTGTGGCTCAGCATCTCCTCCTCATTCCCTAAGGTGTAGCTATCTGGAGCAACTCTGGTCCTGTATTGGTCCCCTTCAACCTCAGTAAGGGGACCTCTCTTTATTGATTTTCCTGTCCTCTTGAGCAAAGAGGTTATTTACCCCTTTGGTTGAACCCACCTCTCCAGGATTTTTCCTGTGGTAATGTTCTCTGTGTTTTTCATGGAAAAAAATGGGAATTGGAGAAAACTTACAGATCACTCCTCCATCTTGGCTCCCAGAAGATGAAGTAGATGACTTGTAAATATTTATTCTGTGTTCTGATAGTCTCAGGAGTTGCTGCTGCATTTAAATGGGGTCCTGTGCTTCTCTCTCACTCTGTTATTTAGGATTTCAGTTCTGGGATGATGTGTTTGGGAATCTGTACCGCTACCTCAGTTTATTCTGGCAGTTCCTACTCAGCTCCACTATGGCGTCTGTGCTGGTGCAACCTGTGCACCCTGCATACCCCACCCTCATGTTATGGATCTTTCCTGTCAACCTTCCAAGCTTCCCTTGGCTGGAAATCGACACACTCTGTCTCCTAGTGGATTCTATGACACTAAAATATTTTACAGAAGGGGCAAACCAAGATGGTGGAGTAGAAAGACGCCCATACTCTAGCTCTTCCCCCAAAGTCCATAAAATACCTGTAAAAATGACTGTAATTAAATTACAGAGCAGCAAAAGCCAAACAATGACAGAGTAAAGAGATTTCCAGCCCAAGGTAGACTGGAAGGCCAACAAGAAAAATCTGTCACACCATTCATAGAGGACAGCACAATCCAAGAAACCCAATCCAGCTACTCAATCCCATCAGGAACATAGAACATGTCCAGAACCGGCCTATGGGGCAGAATCGCTAGAAGGAGTAGCAGTTCTCAGATCCCTCAACCAACAAACCCCAAAGGTCAGTGAGAAAATTTTGTCATCTTGGAGAAAAAGAACTATGGTCTGTATCTATCAGCATCAGTCACTGCAGTGTCAGAGTCCATTTTTGGAACTCTTCATTTAAAGCCCCTGGGACAATTGAGCTGCTGATCTGAATCTCAACCATGAGCCTTGCCTGATGTGAGGAGGAGGAGCACTGGAATGGTAGAGCAGGAGGTGGCTGTGGAGAGAGAATTTTACAACTCTCAGATTCTGGCCAGAAAAGTTTTGGTTGCTCCTTGGTAGAGTTCAGGAGCGGAATAACCCTCTCTTCCTGATTTGTGCCACGTTGGAGGAACTGAGATCCTAGAGTTCCCCAGGGTATGTCCTACCCTTGACAAAGGACTGAAAATTCAAGTAACTGGCTGGGATAATTTCCAAAAATGGAAAACCCAACATCTAAGACTATAGAAAATTACTTTCTTGGTTAAAAGGTATTTTCTTTCGTCCTTTCAGATGAGAAAGAACAATGCATACCATCAGAGGAAGTCAAGACTTCCAAAACCTCCAAAATAAATATGTAATGGTATCACATCATGGAAGAGCTCAAATAGAATTTAGAAAATCAAATAAGGGCGACAGAGGAAAAACTGGGAAGAAAAATGAGAACAATGCAAGAAAATCATGAAAAAAGGAGTCAACAGCTTGTTAAAGGAGATTCAAAAAAATTGCTGAAGAAAATAACAACTTTAAAGTTGGCTAACTCATTTGGCAGAAGAGGTTTAAAAAGGCAATAGGAGAAGAATGCTTTCAAAAACAGAATTAGCCAAATGGAAAAGGAGGCTCAAAACTCACTGAAGAAAAGAGTTCTTTAAAAAGTAGAATGAGGTAGATGGAAGCTAATGACTTTATGAGAAACCATGAAATTACAAAGCAAAACATAAAGAGTGAAAAATAGAAGACAATGTCAGATATCTCATTGAAAAAACAACTGACTTGGAAAATAGGTCCAGGACAGACTATTTAAAAATTATGGAACTACTTGAAAGCCATGACTGAAAACAGATCTTAGACACCATTTTTCATGAAATTTTCAAGGAAAACTGCCCTTAAATTGTACAATCAGATGCCAAAATAAATATTGAAATAATTCACCTATCATCCCCGAAAGAGATGCAAAAAGAGAAACTCCTAGGAATATTGTAGCCAAATTCCAGATTTCCCAAGTCAAGGAGAAAGTATTGCAAGCTGCTAGAAAGAAACAATTCAGGTGCTGTGGAAATACAATCAGAGTAACACAAGATCTAGCATCTTCATCATGAAGTGATCAAAGGGTTTAGAATATGATATTCTAGAAGTCAAAGGAACTAGGCTTAAAACCAAGAATCACCTACTCCGGAAAACTAAGTACAATACTTCAGGGGGAAAAATATCCATTCAATAAAAGAGAGGACTTTCAAGCATTCTTGATGAAAAGAACAGAAATGAAAGAAAATCTGACATTCAAGCATAAGAATTAAGAGAAGCATGAAAGGGTTAACAGGAAAGAGAAATCATAACGAACTTTCTATAGTTGAACTATTTATATTCCTACATGGAAAGATAATATTTGTAACTCTTGAGACTTTTTTCAATATTTAGGCAGTTGGCAAGATTATACATACATACATACACACTCACACACACATATACATATATACATATATATGTATTTATGTATGCATATGTATGTATAGATATAGAGCACAGTGTGAGTTGAGTAAAAAGAGATGATATCTAAAAAAATAAAGTTAAGTTCTGAGAGAGCAATACATTGGAAGGAGAAAGGGAGAAATGGAGTGTGGCAAATTATTTCTCATTAAAGAGGCAAGCAAAATTTTTCAGTGGGAGAGAATAGGGAGGCAGTAAGAAGGAAAAAGTGCAGCTTACTCTCTTCATATTTGACTTAAGGAGGGAATAACATCCTTATTCAATTTGGTATGAAAACCTGTCTTACACTCCAGAAAAGTGTGGGAAAAGGTGGGAGTGATGATAGAAGGGAGGGCGAATGGGAGGAGGGTGTAATTAGCAGTAAACACTTTTGGGAAGGGACAAGGTCAAAAGAGAGAATAGAAAAATTTAGGGCTGGGACAGGATGGAAGGAAATATAATTAATCTTCCACAAAATGATGATTATGTAAGTCTTGCAAAACTATACATACGTTGCCTGTATTGTATTGCTTGCCTTCTCAGTGGGGATGGGTTGGGGAGAGGAAGGGAGAGAAGTTGAAACTCAAAGTTTTAGAAGTGAATGTTGAGAACTGTTTTTGCATACAACTTGGGTAACAAGAAATACAGGTAATAGGCATATAAATCAATCTTGCCCTACAAGAAAAGACTGAAGATGGAGATAAGGGAAGATGGGGGGGTGATAGAATGGAGGACATATTGAGAAAAGGGGTAATAAGAATGCAAGCTCTTATGGGGTGACAGTAGGGAAGATATGGGGAAAAAATTTGGAAATCAAGACTTTGTGGAAATGAATGTTGAATACAATAAATAAACAAATAAATAAACATTAAAGATATTTTTAAAAATTCTTCAAATTCTCTTTTTAGAGGTATCTGAAGAATTTTGTGTTACAGCTTGGATGACTACTTACTCTCACTCTGCCATCTTTGCTCCGTCCCTTGTCAATGACTTTCATAACTCATGTCAGTCTATGACAGAATGAACTCTAATTACGAATTAGGTAGAGTGGAATGAACTTCCCAAGCACATATAGATAATATCTGGGAAGTACATGGCATGATATTTAGTTAGAAGGTTGTGGATCTGAGCCAGTATGGCAGGGAGGAACCAGGAAGGTGCTTGCACTCTCCCTGATTTCCTTCTGAAATAAAATTAAATCAAACCTTTAAAATAATTCTGAAATGATGGAAGCCAAAGAAGATGAAGCGAAAAAAAATTTCTAGTTAAGACAATCTGGTAGGATTACAGGAAAATATCTGTCTCACTTGCCTTAAAAGAGAATGCAGTCTAGCACTGTCGTGTCTCAGCAATCCAATGGAATGTTTTCAGCCACAGCACAAATCAGGAATTGAAACCTTTGAAGCTTGACTTAGCAGGCCAGATGTGAACTTTCCAATTCTGAAACAGAAGGCAAATTCACAGCTTAAGAACCCTGGCACACCTCGTACAGATAGGCCGGGTCACTGAAGCAGTAGTCAAATAATAAACACCTAAATTCCCAGCAATCGAAGCCAGTGACCATCTTGAGCAGAGTAGGGTGAGAGAGAGGCTTGAAGCCTGTGACAGCAACAGCAACTCTTCCTGAGGCTATAATCCCACAGACTGAATATTTGAAAGTCATCTACATGAAATTCAAGGAACCAGGATGGCAGAACATTCATAAGTGCTTTCACCCTCCCTTGTTGAAAAATGGTGGAATATTGAAAAAACAAAAAAAAAACAGAACATTCCCCCAGGAAAAGTCAGGGAATAGTGGAATCAGTAGATGGTGTACAGCAGTCTTTTGTCTCATGAGGCTGGGGAGATTGATGTGAAGTGTCCTTGTTGCTCTGGTGAAAGGGGACCAGTGCAGGACCAGAGGTGTCCAAGCAGACTCCAGCTCAGTGGAGCAGCAGGAGATGCTGAGCCCTAGGGATAGAGCCCATACACACCAACACCAGGACACCAGGCATTCCTTAGTACAGCCAAGGGAACTATTCACACACCAGTGTAGATGGGGGTTCATAAACCACTGAGGCTTCCTATGTTGTAACAGAGCCCTGGGCAGGGGGGAGGAGATTTTCAGTGGCCAGAACAACCCTTCCCCACACCTTGCATCATGAGATTTAGTGGAACCCCAAGGAAATTCCGGAAGACTCCACCTGGCCTCACCCTTGGCACACACTACCCAGGTCAGAAAGAGGTAAGTTGCAGCATTATATGGCTTTCAGATAACAGAATCGGGGACCATAGCACATAAAATCAGTATTCTGGCCCCTAGCTTTCAGTCATAGAATTATGGGACACAGCCCACTTGGCCCCAGAAGCAGAGATCCACTTTAAAAGTCATGAAAAACCTAATCATCATGAGGAAGAATAAAATCAGAAAAGCAAAGACCACAGAAACTTTTTACGGGGAAAATCAAGAGAGAGCTTCGACAATATTTTCCAGGAAGTCATCAAGAAAAACTGCCCTGAGGTCCTAGGTCCAAAGGGCAAATAATAATCAAAGGAATCCACCAATGACCTCCTAAAAGAGATCCCAAACTGAAAACTGCAAAAAATATTGCTGCCTAGTTTGAGAATTATAAGGTCAAGGAGAAAATATTATAAGTAGCCAGAAAGAAACAATTCAAATATTAAGGAGCTACAGTCAGGATCACAAAGAACCTTGCACTACATTAAAAGATCAGAAAAATTGGAGTATGATATTCTGTAAGGCAAAAGAGTTTGGACTACAACCAAGAATCCATTATCCAGAAAAATTCGGACTAACATTTGAGGCAAGGAGAAAAATGAGGGGATCGTCAGAAGAAATATTAAGAGGAAAGGGAAAGAAAAGGGAGAATGACTGATGGAAGGGAGAGAAGATTTAGGGAGACAGTGGTGAAAAGTAAAACTCTTTTGAGGTGGAGAAGGGAGAAGGGAGACATGAAAGCATAAATGGGGTGGGGATTAGAATAGAGAGAAATACATAGAAAATAAACATAACTGTGAATGTGAATGGGATGAACTCTCAAAATACAGAGACAGAGCAAGATGGATTCAAAACCATAATTTGACAATATATTTACAAGGAACAAATTTGAAAGGTAATTACACAGAGTAAAGGCAAAATGTTGAAGTAGAATATGTCGTGCTTGAGCAGAATTTTACAATAAATGCAGGAGTAGCAATCCAAATCTCAGACAAAGCAAAAATAGATCAAATCAAAACAGGTAAGAAATTAAACTACATCCTACTAAAAAAACATCACAGACAATGAAGTATAATCATTATTAAACATATATCTGCCAAGTGGTACAGCATCCAAATTGTTAGAAAAGAAGTTAAGTGAGAGACAGTAAAACTATACTAGTAGGGTACCTCAATCTCTCCCTCCCTGAACTTGATAAATCAAACTTCAAAATAAACAAGAAATCAGTTAAGGAGGTGAATAGAATTCTGGAACAAGTAAATAAGCTAGACCCATGGATAAAACTCAATGGGAATAGTAAGGAATATCCCTCTTTCTTGGCAGCACATGGCAAATACACAAAAATTGACTAAGTAGTATAGCATGAAACCTCACAGTCCTTTGCAGAAAGGATGAAATAGTTAGTGAATACTTTTCATATCATGATGCAATTAAAATTATAAATAATAAAATGCCATGGAAAAATAGATGAAAATGTAATTGCAAATGTAATAATCTAATCATAAATAATGAATGGATCAAACAACAAGTCATAGAAACATTCAATAACTTCATTTCAGAGAATGAAAGTAATGAGGTAACATACCAAAACTGATAAGTTGCAAAGACGGCTGATCGTAGGAGAAGCTTTATAAACCTGCATGATTACAGGAATAAAATAGAGGGGAAACAATCAATGAATTGGTCACTCACCTAAAAAAGCTAGAAAGAGAACAAATTGAAAATCGCTACTTACATACCAAATTGGAAATGCTGCAAGCCAAAAGAGACATTATTAAAAAGGAAATTAAGAAAACTATTGAGCTAATAAATAAAACCAAGAGCTGTTTTTTATGAAAAAATA
This sequence comes from Potorous gilbertii, assembly GCA_028658325.1. Taxonomy (NCBI): domain Eukaryota; kingdom Metazoa; phylum Chordata; class Mammalia; order Diprotodontia; family Potoroidae; genus Potorous; species Potorous gilbertii. The sequence continues at coordinate 636,957,414 of CM053769.1, forward strand.
ATAAATTGATAAACTTTTCATCAACTTGATTAAAACATAAGGAAATAAGATGACCAAATTCCAGTACCAAAAATGAAAAGGATAAATTAACCTCCAATGTAGAGGAAATTAAAACATTAATTGGGAATTATTTTGCCCAACTTTAAAGTCTACGTGAAATGAATGAACATTTTAGAAAATATAAACTGCTCAGATTGACAGAAGAGGAAGCAAAATACTTAAATAACTTCATCTTAGATAAAAAAACAATCGAAAAAGTCATCAGTGAAATTCTTAGGACTACATCTCCAGGGTCAGAAGAATATTCAAACAAATTCTCTCTAACATTTAAAGAAGAGTTAATTCTAATACTACATAAACTATTAGGGAAAAATGGAGGAACGTTACCAAATTCTTTTAATGATACAAATATTGTGCTAAAACCTAAACTGAGAAACTCTAAAACAGATAAAGAAAATTATAGAACAGTATCCCTAAAGAATATAGATACAAAAATTTTAAATAATCTATTAGCAAAAGATCACAACAAATTATCATGAGAATAATACACTTTGATCTGACAAGATTTATACTAAGAATGAAGCGCTGGTTCAATATTAGGAAAGCAATGAGCATAATTGATCACAGAAACAAGAAAACTAATAGAAAGTCTATGATTACCTCAATAGATGCAGAAAAAGCTTTTGCAAAAATCCAACAACCATTCCTATTGAAAACAGTGGAAACTATAGGGATAAATGGAGCTTTACTTAAAATGATAAGTGGTATATACATAAAACCATCAGTAAGCATCATATGCAATGGGAATAAGCTAGATGCGTTTATAATAATATCAGACGTGAAACAAGAATGTCCATTATCACTATTGTTATTCATTATGTTACTATAAATATTACCTGTAGCAATTAGAGAAGAAAAAGAAAGAGAAGTAATTAGAATCGGCAAAGAACAAACTAAGTTATCACTCTTTGCACATGATATGATGATATATTTTGTGAATCCTATAAAATAAATTTTAAAAACTACTTAAAATAATAAACAACTTTAGTAAAGTTGCAG
>CM053769.1:636958572-636969972 GCA_028658325.1 Potorous gilbertii
ATACTACATAAACTATTAGGGAAAAATGGAGGAACGTTACCAAATTCTTTTAATGATACAAATATTGTGCTAAAACCTAAACTGAGAAACTCTAAAACAGATAAAGAAAATTATAGAACAGTATCCCTAAAGAATATAGATACAAAAATTTTAAATAATCTATTAGCAAAAGATCACAACAAATTATCATGAGAATAATGCACTTTGATCTGACAAGATTTATACTAAGAATGAAGCGCTGGTTCAATATTAGGAAAGCAATGAGCATAATTGATCATAGAAACAAGAAAACTAATAGAAAGTCTATGATTACCTCAATAGATGCAGAAAAAGCTTTTGCAAAAATCCAACAACCATTCCTATTGAAAACAGTGGAAACTATAGGGATAAATGGAGCTTTACTTAAAATGATAAGTGGTATCTACATAAAGCCATCAGTAAGCATCATATGCAATGTGAATAAGCTAGATGCATTTATAATAATATCAGAGGTGAAACAAGAATGTCCATTATCACTATTGTTATTCATTATGTTACTATAAATATTACCTGTAGCAATTAGAGAAGAAAAAGAAAGAGAAGTAATTAGAATCGGCAAAGAACAAACTAAGTTATCACTCTTTGCACATGATATGATGATATACTTTGTGAATCCTATAAAATAAATTTTAAAAACTACTTAAAATAATAAACAACTTTAGTAAAGTTGCAGGATGCAAAATGAATCTACATAAATCTGCATTTCTATATATTAGTAACAAAGTAAGAATTTTTAGTGGTGTCTGTGATAAAGGACTCTTTCCTAAAATAAGTAGAGAACTGAGTCAAATGTACATGAATACAAGTCATTTCTCAGTTAACAAGTGGTGCAAGGATATGAACATGCAGTTTTCAGGGGAAGAAATTAAAGTTATCTATGGTCATATGAAAAAATGCTCTAAATCGCTGTTGTTTAGAGCGATGCAAATCAGATCAATGTTGGAATTCCAAATCATAGCTATCAGATTAGCTATCATGACTCATGTTGGAAAATATAGGGGAGAGTTCGAACACTTATTCATTGCTGGTGGAGCTGTGAGCTGACCGAACCATTCTGGAGAGGAATTTGAAACTGTACCCAAAGAGCTATAATTATGTGTATACCCTTTGACCGAGGAATAGTGATTCGAGGGCTCTATACCAAAGAGATCATGAAAATTGGAAAATGACCCACATGTACAAAAATATTTAGAGCAGCTCTTTTTGAGGTGGCCAAGAATTGGAAATCAAGGAGATTCCCAACAACTGAGGCATAGAGGAACAAGATGTGATACATGCATGTAATAAAATACTATTGTGCTCCAAAAAATGATGAACAGGTGGACTTCAGAGAAACCTGACAAAAATTATAGGTACTAATGTCTTGTGAAGTGAGAAGAGTCAGGAAAACATTATACAAAATCTTTTTTGTTAGATTTTGCTTCATTTTTATTTTTGTTTGTCCCATTCATTTTCATTCTTCTGGTTATCATGACAAATGAGAAAACGTCTTTAACAGGAATGTATGTATAGAACACATATAATGTTGCATGTCATTTTGTGGAAGGAAAGGGGAATGAGGGGATGAAATTTGGAGTTTGTGTAAGTGACTGTTTAAAACTGAAAACAAATAAATTAATAAATTGGGAGGGAGAAGGCAGAGAAAATTACCTTTACTAGAGAAAGCTACCATGGGAATAGGAAGGTCCAAATACAAACTCAGAAGAGTACATCAACGTCAAAATGTATATATGTGTAGCCCTTAAGGGCAATATAAATTGATCTTAAGCCTAAAAACATCTCCTGGGAGAGCTCAATTTGAATTTTGCAAAATAAGTTTAGAGGGGTAGAACAAAATAGGGCAACAAGAAATGAGAATTATGCAGTGGAATTATGAAAAATAGATTCAACATCTTGGAAAAGGAAGCACAAATATTGGCTGAAGAAAAAAACTATTTAAATAACAGAAAAAATAGAATTGGTGAAGAGGAAAAATAATTCCCTGAAGAAAACAACTTCCTTAAAAGTAGAGTTGAGCTCATGGAAAGGGAGCTAACTGAATTAAATCAATTCCTTAAAAATTGTATTTGGTAAGTGTAAGTTAATGACTCGATAAGACTATAAGAATATGTCAAAATTAATTGCATGAAAAAAACTTTAAAAAAATGTAAAATACCTTAATGGAAAAGAAATTGAAATGGAAAATAGATGCAGGGGAAATAATTTAAGAATTATTTGATACCTGAAAGGCATGATATAAAAACCTGGGTTACATCTTTCAAGAAATTATCAAGGAATACTCTCTTAATGACCTGCAATCAACAGGTAAAATAGTCATTGAAAAAATCCAGCAGTCACCTGAAATAGATCCCAACATGAAAACTCCAAGAAATGAAATTCTAGAATTATCATGTCAAGGAGAGAATGCTTCGAGTGGCCAGAAGGAAACAATTCAAGTATCAAGGAAACATGGTCAACATTACACATGATTTAGCAAGTTCTACATTAAAGAATAAAAGGGAATGGCATATGATATTCCAAAAGGGACATAAGTATGAATCACAACCACGAATCAACTACTCAGCAAGATTGAGCATAATGTTTGAGGGGGAAAAGGGGACATTCAACCAAAGAGTGGACATTCAAGCGTCCCTGATGAAAAGCTAAAATTAAACAGAAAATTTGGTCTTCAAATAAAAGACTCAAGAGAAGCATAAAAAAGGTTAACAGGGAAGAAAAAACTCAACATTCAATAAGTTTAAACTGTGTATATAACTACATGGGAAGATGATACTTGCAATTCCTGATAATTACAACTCTATTAAAGCAGTTAGGAGAAGTATATTTTGATCAAGATCAATAGCATAAAATAACTTTGATGTGATGACATAAAAATTTTAATGAATGAAGTAAAGGATTTTCCTAGGTGAAGAGGAAAAGGGGGCAGAATAGGGTATATTGCAATGTAAAAATTGCCCAGATTAACAAAAGAGGAAATGCATTAAATAACACCATTTTAGAAAAATGAATCAAACATCAATAAAATCCACAAGAAAAACAAATCTCCTGGGTCAGGTGGATGTACAAGTGAATTCAACCAGAACTTTACAGAACAATTAATTCCACTAATATGTAAGTGATATCAAAACATAGTTGAAGAAAGATTCCTACCAAATTCCTCTTATGATACGAAACTAATATGGTTCTTGTGACCAAATCCAAAAGAGCCAAGACAGAGAATGAAAATTACAGACGAATTTCTCAAATCAATATTGATGTAAAACTTTTATATAAAATAATACCAAAGAGATTATAACAGTGTGTTACCAGGATAATACACTATCATTTGTTCAGATTTATACCAGAAATGCAGGACTGTTTAAATATTAGGACTAGAGAGCATAGGAATAAATTGAGTTTTCCTTAAAATGGTAATCAGTATCTAAATCAATCAGCAAGCATTTTCTGCAATGGAGATAAGATGAAGGGTGAAACAAAGATGTTCATTATCACGACTATTTTTTTTTAATATTGTAACAGAAGTATTATATTTTTCAATAAGAGAAGGAAAAGAAATTAAAGTAATTAGAATAGGCAGTGAGGAAGCAAATTACCACTCTTCAGATGCTAGGATGGTAGATTTAGAAAATCCTAGAGATTTAACCAAAAAATGCTGGAAATAAAAACTACTTTAGCAAAGTTGCAGGATATAAAATAATCCCACATGAATCATCAGTATTTATAAACTTTACCCACAAATCCTAGCACCAGAAATTCCAAATTATAAAATATTTGGGAGTCTGCCTGACAAGAGAAATCCAGGAAATACATGAACACAATTACAAAACAATTCTCACATAAGTAAGTTCATATCTAACTACTGAAAATATATTAATTGCTCTTGGGTAGTCTGAGCTTATATTACAAAAATAACAATTCTGCCTAAATTACTTTAATTAAAATAAAACTACCAAAATGTTAATTTACACAGTTAGAAAAAGTAATATAATTAATATGGAAGAACAAAAGGCCAAGATTGTCAAGTTAATTAATGAAAAAGATTCAAAGGAGATGGCTCCACCATACCATGAGCAAAACTATGTTATAAAAGGGCAATCTCAAAAACTATTTGTTACTGGTTAAAAAATAGAGGCTGGGTTAGTGGATTAGGTAAGAAACACAAGACCTGGTAGTCAATGACAATGGTAATCTACTGTTTCATAAGCTCAAAAATTCCAGCTTCTGGGATAAGAACTCATTATTTGACAAAAACTGCTGGGAAAACTGGAAAATAGGATAGCAGAAACTAGGCACAACTAATATTTCACTTCCCATAGTAAGACTAAGGTCATGATGGGTAAATGATTGAGACTTAAAGGGTTACATCATAAACAAATTAGGGGATCAAGGAACAGCTTACCTATCAGAACTACAGAGAAGGGGAAAAAAATTCTAACCAAACAAGAGATAGACACCATTATTAAATGCAAAGTGATTTATTCTGACTACATTAAATTAAAAAGTTTTGCCTAAAAACCCAACATAACAAAGATTAGAAAGAAAACAAAGTTGGTAAACAATTTTTACAGGTAGTGGTTCTGATAAAGGACTCATTTCTAAAATATATAGAGAGAAGTGAGCCAAATTTCAACAATACAAGTCCTTCTCCAATTCATAAATTGTCAAAGGACCTGAAGAGGCAGTTTTTAGATGAAGAAATTAAAACTATCTCTAGTCATATGAAAAATTCCTCCTAATCACTATTGATCAAAGAAATACAACTTAAAACAAATTTGACATCCCACTTCACACCAACCAAATTGAGTGATATTGCAGAAAAAAATGCAAAAGGCTGAAGAAGGTGTAGGGAAATCAGAACACTAATGCATTGTTGGAGGAGTTGTGAACTCATTTAACCAATCTACAAAACAATTAAGAATTATGCCTAAAGGGCAATCAAACTGTTCATATCTTTTGATCCAGCAATACCACTATTCGGTCTGTATCCCAAAGATATCATAAAAAATGGAAACGGACCCCCATGCACAAAAATATTTATAGCAACTTTATTATGGTGGCAAAGAATTGGAAAGTGAGAGGGGTCCATCCATTGGAGAATGGTTGTGGTATTTGAATTTAAAGGAATACCACTGCTCCGTAAGAAAAGATGAGCAGGCAGATTTCAGAGAAAAACCTGGACTTCTTTGAAATGATGCTGAGTGAAGTAAGCAGAACCAAAAGAACACTGTACACATTAGAAACAACACTGTGTGATGATCAACCATGACAAATGTAGCTCTTCTCAGTAATGCATTGATCCAAGAAAATTGAAAGTGACTGATGATTTAAAATGCTGACCACATTCAGAGAAAGACCTATGGAATTTGAATGTGCATTAAAGCATATTATTTTCACTTTCATTTTCTTTCTCATGTTTTCCCCCTTTTTTCAAACTCTTCTTTCACAATATGACTAATGTGGGAATATGTTCAACATGATTGTTCATATATAAATTGTATCATATGCTTTCTGTATTGGTGTAGGGGAAGAGAAGAAAAACAGGGAGAAAAAAATTGAGTTCAAATGTCACAAAGATAAATACTGAAAATTAACTTTACATATCAATAAAAATAGTACTATTAAATAAGAAGAAATTTAAAAAGTTCCTTTTATTCCTTAGTATCGTTTTTCTATTTCCTAAAATTTTGCCATTGAATATAGAAATTTAAATTGATAGAGAAATGTATAAGTTACAAATTGCTTCTTTGTGAAGTCAAATTAAGTCATTTCAATGAGCATCAATTAAAGGTTTATTATGTACCATTTACAATGAGAATATAAATGTTAAAATCAGTCATTTTCTGCCCTCAAAAAACTCATATATGGTGGAGAAACAGCATGCAAGAAACTACAATATACAGGATGTATAGAGATGAATAATGACTTAGTACAAGTTTCTCATTCACATTTTACAGAAGAATCAACTGAAACTGAGAGAAGTAAAGTGATTGATGCAATAATAAATAAAAAATTTGGGATTTCTTAATCAAAATGCCAAATTAAGCAGTAAATTGGTATCACTCCCCCTAATTGACCTCTTAAAGTCAAGAAAACAGCACAGTCCAGCCAGGAGAAATATGAGGTGCAGCAGTCTTTTAACCTAGGATGCTTGGGAGATTAATAGGAAAAGGCCTCTCTTGCTCTGGTGGCAGGGGAGCAGTTCAGAATGAGAGGTGTCCTGGCAAGCCAGCCCCCACCCCCACCTCTACAAACCAGCAAGAATTTCTGAGCACCAGGGTGGTGGAACAGGCAGGCCCTAGCACCAGAATCCCCTACATGCCTTGGCACAGCCAGGGGAACCGTGAAGACTCTAGTGAATGACTACATGAGCCAGTGGGCATGTATGTTCCAACAACTGGCCCTCCCATATTTCAGCGCAGTTGCAAGTAGACAGTCATGTTCCAGCAGCTAAACCTCCCTGTGCTTCAGAATAACCCAAGTTAACAGACGCCCTCCAGTGACTAGACCTCCATCCCCCATAGCTTCAGTGTAGCCACAGAAAGACACAGGAAAAAAAAAAACAAAATACCTAGCCTCATCTAGGAACCACCATGTGGACCCTGGTTCAGCACCAGTTACACTGCTAGATCCGACAGCCATTAGCTGCTAGCACTAAAGGCCTATGTACATGAAACCAGACCCCTGACTCCCAGCATAAGAAACTTGAGATAGTGCCCCCTGTGCTCCAAAAGAAGGGTTCAACTTGAAAAGCCAGGAAATATGTAAATATAAACAAAAGGCAGAAAGCGGCAATGAACACAGACTCTTTCTATAAGGACAGGGAATATCAAAACACAAATTCAGAGGATGACAACATGGTCAATATACCTGTACAACTAGAACATGAGTGGGGAACATGAACTGGATTCAAGTCCAAAAAATCTTATTGGAAGAGCACAAGAATGATTTTAAAAGTGTAAGAGAGAAATAGAAGAAACATTAGAGAAAAGAATTGAGAGGCATGTAAGAGAGAGCTTGGAAAGGGAAGGACATAAGTTGATTGTAGAAAATAACTCTTTAAAAATGAAATTGACCAAATGTGGGGGCAGGGGAGTACACTGAAGGAAAGAATTCCTTAAAAAACGAGAATTGGCCAAATGGATAAGGAAGTACAAAAGTTAGGGTAAGAAAACAATTCATTAAATATTAGAATTGGGCAAGTAAAAGCTAAGAACTCTATGGGACAGCAAGAAACAGTCAAACAGAATCAAAAGAATGAAGAAATGGAGTAAACATAAAATTCCTCACTGGAAAAACAACTGAACAGGAAAATAGATGCAGAAGATATAATTTAGTAATTATTTAAGAATCATTTATCAACTATAAGATAAGAATTAATAATTATAATTCTGAGAATAATTAAGAAAAATTAAGAATTAAGTATCAATTAGGAATACATGAAGCCTACAACCAGAAAACGTCCTGGATAGGAAATTTCAAGAAATTATTAAGGAAAACTGCCATGACATCCTAGAATCAAATGGTAAAACAGTCACCAAAAGAATCCACAGAACACTTTCTCAAAGAGATACCAAAATGAAAATTTCAAGAAATATTATAGACAGAATCCAGAAATATCAGGCCAAAGAGAATACAATGGAATGAGAAAGAAAGAAGCAATTTAAATATAGTGGAACCACAGACAAAATTACCAAGAACCTTGAAATTTCTACATTAAAAAGTTAGAGGGCATGAAACAGGCTATTCCATAAGTCAAAGAAACTTGAATCATAACTGAGCCTAATCTTTCAGGGAGGAGATGGAAATTCAATAAACCATCCTGATCAAAAGACCAGAACTCAACAGAAAATTAGATCTTCAAATACAAAACTCAACAAAAGCATAAAATGTTGAACAGGAAAAAAAATTCCAAAAATGTTATTTATTAAGTGCAAACCATTTATATCTCTACATGAGAAGATGATGCCTGTAACTCTTTAGAATTGTATCTTACTTACAACATTTAATAGGAGTATTCATTGATAGAGTTGACATCGATGTGATGATAAATCTAGTTAAGAGGTTACAAGAGATTTAAGTTGGAGAAGCGGAAAGGAGGAGGAGGCGGAAAAGGATAAATTACTTCACATGAAGAGACACAAAGACCGAGTACAGTAGAAAGAAAGAATGGAGGGAGAAGAGCAATGCTGGAACTTTACTGCCATCAGATTTATCTCAAAGAGAGAATAACATCCTTAGATAAACACATCTAACTTACCATGTGGAAAGTAGGAGGGGGAAAGAGAAAGAGAAAGGATGGAGATTACAGAGGAAATGGCACATTGAGGGAGGTAGTGGTCAGAAGCAAAATCTAATGAGGAAGAGAAGGAGAAAAGAGAGAGAAAAGTGGGGAGAAATTGAATGGAGAGAAAGGAAGTATAAATGTACATGTGGATGGGATGAACTCTCTGATAAAATGGAAGCAAAATGTGAGTCAATTAAAAACCGTAGTTATATAATATGCTGTTTGCGGGAAAATCATTTGAAACAGGGGGATACAAACAGAATAAAGATAACAGACTGGAATAGAATATATTATGCCTCAGCTGAAGTAAAAATAAAAGCGGGAGTAGCAATCCTGAATTCCGACAAAACAAGAACAAAAATAGAAGTAGTAAAAAGAGATAAGGAAGAAAGTTTCTTCTTGCTCTCTCTCTCTCTCTCTTTCTCTCCCTTTCTTTTCTTTTTTTCTCATGGTTCCTCCCATTGGTTTTAATTCCTGTTTACAACATGACTAATGTGAAAATATTCTAATATCAACATATACATATACATGTATATATGTACATTATATATACATACACACACATATACATATATATGTATATGTATGTGTATATATGGAGCCTATATCAGATTGCATGCTGTATTGGGGAAGGGGGTGGACGAGGAGGGTGAGAAAATTTAGAACTCAAAATTTTATGAAAGTGAATGATGAAAACAAAGAATAAATACTTTTAAAGTGATTCTTTGAAAGGAGATAAGAAAGGTTCCATAGAGTGGGGCATGGAAGTGGTATTACAGATGTGAAAAGCTATACCAGTCACTGAATCAACAATATCTATCAAACCTTTCTTCCTTAAAGTATGAGGAAACTGCAAATGTATGAGAAAACCAGGTTATGAAGGCCTCATATTTAATCCTTTATGTAATGGAAAGGGACTGAATCTAATGGAATACTGGGTGATACAGTCAGATATCTGCTTAAAGAAAATCAATTTCCCAGATGGATATGGAATGGACTATTATGGATGGACATATGAAGCATAGAAATAACTATAAACCTATTGCAGCAGTCTAGGCCTGAGATGTTAAACTACTTTAGCAGGGTAATGGCCTTTTCAAATGAAAGAAAGGGACAAGTAAAAGAAATATTCCAAAGGCCAGGCAGCTATTTGGAAATGCAGTAACAAACAGTGGAAAATGAGGAAAGAAAACTTGTTTAGGAACCTGGGTAGCTGAGGAATGGTAATATCCTCAATATTAATATAGAAAGTTAGGTAAGTGGTAGGTTACTTTTGAGAAAATGTATTAAATTTAAGAGTTCTACAGAATGAGATGTTATAATACCAATGTGACAACAACTGCAGCCCCTATGAATATGCATGTGTATTTCCAAGGCAAATTCACTAAATATAAATAACTCCCTTCCTCAAAGGCAAAACCAAAATATTTATTTGCGGCATCATTAGAATTCCGGGAGGCAAGATTTAACAGGATACTTTTCGTTAATCCAGGGATCGTCCATATCTTAAACTTACTTTCTGTCAAGCCTCCCCACAAAAACAAATTCTCCTAGAAAAATTCCTCCCTCTATCCACTCATGTGTTCCTTCTCTCTCTCTACTCTGCCTACTCTCACTCCCTGCTTTTACTCTCTCACTCTCATCTCCTTGGGCAAGAGTCTCCCAGTCTGACGTTCGTGTGACAATGACTCCATGGGACCAGAGGTTCCATGCGTTAGGCCCCCAATTGTATTCTTTTAACATTGCATTTGGTCCCAAGATCTTTCAAGTCCATTACATAGACTGATGGAACTTTAGGGTAACGTGTATCAACATAATTTGCATAACAATATAGAAGGGATAAGACAAAATAAACATATTAAACCACATCTTAAGGTAGAGGCTTAGGCATAAAGCCATCCTTCTCCCCTCAAACAAATGGCATCCCAAATCGTTTGGGTTAAGGGGCAAAAGTCTCATCTTCTGAAACTATTTCCTGCTGGGACTGGACATAGATCTATCTGTGCCTCATGACGTCACATTCAAGGAGTCAGTTCCGTAGCCTCTATGTGGAGGTTAGTCAAGGCCAGATTCAGGGGAGACAAATCATGGTCTTAGACAGAGGCTGACATTCAGCTTAAGTAGTCAGTTATCTTCAGGGGGAGGGCAATAAGTCTATAGAAGACACATCTGGCAAACAGGTTAACAAACCAAGATAAAAAGAATAAGGAGACAAATAAATAGGGTAAACATAGCATCGACCATGCTGCATTAATTCCTATCTTCCTTGCTACAAATTAGTATCTTCCCTCAGGCAAATTTAAAGTCATGCCTCTCAATATATCTATCCTAGTGATATATTCAGGAATAGGTACAATTACCACTGTATAGTCTTTCTTAGGCAATTGCCCAATTTTCATCATTAACTTCTCTGGCTGATATTTCAGCCTCTCCCAGTTCTGTGATGGTAATAGGGGTTCCATGTTCAAATTCATCAGTGTTTTCACATATAAGTGAACCCTCCATCACGATATGCATTATTGCCCTACTTGCAGTTGTTGATCCATTTTCCCAATATAACCTTAAATTTATATGGGGTCTGTTCTCTAGTCTATGTACTTCTTTATTCTGAACTGGGATTTGGTCAATCTCCTATTCTCCCTGCAGATGTGGCTAACTCAGATACAATGATTCAGGAGGATTTGTAGGGCAGTTCGTACTTCCCTTTTCCATCTAATATATTTTTAAAAATTTTTATTTTATTTATTTATAAATGTTCTACAATCACTTCCTTAAAATTAAGATTTTATACCCCCACACCTTCCCCTCTACCCCCCTCCCTCCCCATGACAGCATACAATTCTGTATAGGTTCGACATATACTTTCCTATTGAGCATATTTTCACTATAGTGATGTCATGTAGTCTCACATTGACATAAGTGGAAGAAATCATATAACAAATCAAAACATAATACACTAAAAGCCACACACACACAAACATGATCTGCTACATTCTGCGAATGACTTCCATATTTCTTTCTCTGAGTGTGGAAGGCATTTTGCCTTAGAAAATCGACATTGGGATTTTTTTTTCAGT
>CM053769.1:636970472-636997192 GCA_028658325.1 Potorous gilbertii
GCAAGGAACTGGAACATTAACAAAAGACCTGGAACATTAACAAATGATCCTTATGGCAAAATGCCATCCACATCCAGAGAAAGAACTATGGAATTAGAAAGCAGAATGGAGCAGAATAATTTTCACCTGTTAAAGTTTTGTTTTGATTTGTTTTTTTTTTTCCTCATGGTTTCCCTCATTCATTTTAGTTGATCTAGGTGACAAGACTAATGTGAAAATGTTCTTAAAGTATGTATGTATAAAAACCATATCATATTCCCTACTCTCTTGGAGAAAACGTATTGGGAGAAAATCTGAGAACTGTGGAAATGATTGTTGAAAACTGAAAACAAATAAAGAAAAAAATTTTTTTCAAAAATATCCATTGTCAATTGGACATTCGAAGGTAGAAAGTTTCTAAACATTTCTCCCACAAAAATGTAAAACCTCCAAGATAAATTTGGAGTGTTTTTTGCCATTAGATGATTTTCTTAAACAAAAATTTTAATGAGATACAAATCTAGATTTGTGCATTATACTCATATTCTGGCGTGGTGAGGGCCACATGAGCACCTACATGAACAAGTGACAAAATAGTAACCAGACATGTCCCACATATTTTTCCATAATTCTTTGCCCAAGACTTTATTGCCATGAGTTTTCTAATTTTGATTTTTCCACATGGGCCTCCATGTAGCTGACCTATTAGCTACCACCCATAAATCAGTGAATATATGACACTAAATTTCTTGTTCTGTTTTGAAAGCTTGATGTACCACTATAGTTTCAGCATATTGACTATTTCCACCTTTGTCACTAGTTTTCCAATTTCACCTAGTATATGGGTAATAGGCGACCTCTTTCCAGTGGCTTCTGTAGTCCAAATATATTCCTGTCTCATGAGCAACTCATCCATGTCACTTTTGTTCTTCCATTAATCCATCATATCCCCCATTCCATTTTATCAAGGACTGTATCAGCTGTTGCTTTGCTTCCGAGGGTCTGTCATTTTCCTCAGTACCTATGTTTGTTTTAGATTCACGTAAAGTAGAAAATTCACTTTTACCTGCTTTAGATATATTTTCAATATCCCATTTCCTTTCATTATAGTAGGCTCTTGAGCATGCAAAAATTTGTGAGAAGCTGGGGTAATCATTACTCAGGCCTTAATGTTACTTCATGTTCCAAAGTTAGTTATTGAGTCTCCACCAAAGCCCAAAATGCAGGTAATAACTGCTTTTCAAAAGGGTTATATTGAAAATAGTTTCCCAGACCAATATCCTAAGGGTATATATCTGTTTTGTTGTTTTGCCATAAAATTCAGTTTGCATATTTGTCCTGTATAGTCCTTTGAATTCCACTGTGCCACTTTTTATAGGCCATAAATATAGGAGAAATTAGATAGGGGACTTTGCTTTTTCAAAAACTTTTACTCTACTCAAGTCCCCAAATAAATTCATATTTTTCCTAGTTATTTAATATGAGTTTAAAAATTTGTCCTAGATGTGGTATGTGATGTCACCAATATCCGAATAATCTTGTAAATTTTTGGACCACTTTCTTGCTTATGGGGATAGGAAAATCCTGTATCTTTTGTTGAACTTGTGGGATAATCTCTCAAAAGCCCTTATTCCACTCTAGACCCCAAAACTTTGTGGTTTGAACTAATCCTTGAATTTTTACAAGGATAATTTCACAGTCTTTGCTTCTCATATGCTCAAATAAAAACATCTAACTCTTTTTCACTTCTTTCACATTTTTTCCTTGTATCATAATATTCTCTTTGTAATGAATAAGCTACCAGGTAGCTCTAATTCATATAAATATTCAGCCACAATCCTAGGACAAATAGTTCAGCAATGCAAATATCCTTATGACATGCATTTCAAAGAATACTGTGGGCCCTGCCAAACTGGTCCCATTATTTAGAATCTATTGGAATAGTAGTGAAAGCATTAACTATATGAATGACTGCATACTGACTTCCATCATATTTCTGGATTCTTTCTTTTAATGTAAAAGTATCTGGAAGAGCAGCATGCAAGGGAGGAATTAATTACCTTATTCATTTCTCAATAATCTACTGTCATCCTCCAGGTCCCATCTCCCTTTCGTATTGAGGAGACAGGATTCATCAAGTGATTCTAGGGACTAGAACTCCAGTTCTAACATATTCCTTTATAGTATTGCTAATTTCCTCTTATCCAACTGGCCACACGGTAATGCTATAAAGCAATTAATTCAGAAGGTTCATGTAAAGTGATTGAGTCCGTTTTTATTTTACCTAATAAATGGTATTAATTAATATCTTCTTTATTTCAAATTCATATTATCCCTCTGGTAAATTTAGAATCATACCTCTCAATATATCTATTCCAGTGATGTATTCAGGATTGGGTACAATAACCATGGTATATTCTTTCTTAAGTAATTGTTTCATCATTACATTGATCTATATGACTGATATTTTAGCCCCTCTCAGGTCTATATTGAAAGGAGTTACATGTTCAGACTTATCAAGGTTTCCATGTATGAGGGAGGTGTCTGTCCAAGTATATATTAATGTCTTGGTTACAATATTTGATTCATTTCCCCAGTATATGGTCAAATTTATATGGGGTCTGTGTATTTCATCTGTGTATTTCTTTAATCTGACCTGTGGCTTGGCCAATATCCTTTTGTCCCTGACAAAGTTGCATACAGGGGTTTAGGATGATCTGTTGGGGAACTTGTTATTTCTCTTCCATCTAGTTTCAAGCCCTTCTCTAGGTACATTTGGTGTAGTTCTTCAGTTGGAATACCATCTATGCTTTCAAAATTTACCCCTGCTCTCTATAGAGCAGTAAATCATTCTTTCCTTACCAATCTATTTTGACTTTGAATCTGCTGGCTATTTACTCTCAAAGAAATATATCTTTACCCCCAGGCCTCTAAGTCACTTAACTGTGAAATCTTGTCCAGCACCTCCAAAAGAGCGTTCCCTATTTCCGCAATTAATTGAGTCACAGTTGGTGTTTCTAAGCAAGAGGAGCCGTCATCACTAAAATATTCCCATAGGAAATTGCTAAGGGAGAATCATAATATGCAAATGCATTTCTGATCATTATGGCACTCTTCATTAGCTCCTCTTTTACTGTCTTATAGAGTCCCTAAGTGAATACCAGGGTCTATCTCCACGAGGTCACATAGAACTAGTAGGATACTGCTTACTGCATTCTTCTACAGTTAAAGCTAACAGACGATTCATATTGTTACTTCTTTGCAAAATGTATTCTCTAAAGGTTGCTGTAAAACAGAATTCTGAATGATACCTATAAGGTTCAAACAGTATATGTCATCTATATATACTCCTCCAACTCTTTCATCACTGATTCTCACCACCTGAGATACTGATAATTCTCAGATCCTTTGGGTGAACCATCTCAAGACATCTGTGAGCTCCTGCTCCTTATCCTTAATTATCTCCAACAATATTGTGTTCCCTGCTTAGTTCTCTTGTTTTCTCCTTAGTATAGGGTGAATATTAACATTAGAAATCTCCCCCTGTAAAATAATTTAATTTTCCAATTCTGACTTAGTTACATTTTTCACCCATGCACCCTATTGGCAATCATCTTCACGATACCTAGGCTAGGACGGTACAAAGGTACTATGCACACTTGTTTTTGCAACTTTTATACTTCTTCTTAGCTAAACGAACAACTTTTTTAACTACAGATCTCGAGGTGTGCCCTTTTAAGGGACAGGATGAATACTGAGAATTCCTAGGCAAACTAGGTAACTCTTTTTCCATCTGAATTTTTTTTAACATAAATTTATTTATTTAACTTTTTACATTCATTTTCACAAAATTTTGGGTTCCAAATTTTCTCACCATTTGTCCCTTCTCCCCACCCCAATACACCAAGGATTCTAATTTCCACTATCACCAATCTGGCCTCTCTTCTATCCTCCCTCCCTTCCTTTGTCTCCATCTTCTCTTTTATCCTATAGGGCAAGATTACTTTCTATTCCCCATTACCTGTATTTCTTATTTCTTAGTAGCAAGAACATTACTCAACAATTGTTCCTAAAACATTGAGTTCCAACTTTTCCCCATCCCTCCCTCCTCACCAATTCGCTTTTGGAAGGCAGGCAATTCAATACAGGCCATGTCTGTGCAGTTTTGCGAATGACTTCGATAACAGTCTTGTTGTGTATGACTAACTATATTTCTGGGGACAGAGCCAAGATGGCGGAGTAGAAAGACTCATATATGCTACCACCAAACACACAGCCCATGGATGTCCTCTAAAAAGAACTCGCAACAAATTCTGGAACAGGGGAAGCCATGCAGCAACACAGTGAAGGAGATTTCCGTTCCAGATAGCCCTGAAAAACCGATCCCAAAGGTCTATCGTGCACCGGACAGAGCAGACCTCTGCCCTGTGCTGGACAGATGGCACTGATGAAAG
This sequence comes from Potorous gilbertii, assembly GCA_028658325.1. Lineage (NCBI taxonomy): Eukaryota > Metazoa > Chordata > Mammalia > Diprotodontia > Potoroidae > Potorous > Potorous gilbertii. The sequence goes on from CM053769.1 coordinate 636,974,906, forward strand.
AAACCAGATCCAAGCAGGTTTCAGGGATGGAATCTACAGCGGCCGCGAATGTCCCTCCACCCACAAACACATAGGTTAGTGAGAGAGACGTCTGGACAGGCTGAGACAGGAGCGGGGTGTTGACATAACACGTGCCCCCTCGGGAGGCAGCAGCAGAGGCAGCAGGGGGCCAGAAGCACCCGAACCAGGCAAGAGCTTGGCAGCAGCTCAATTACAGAACGTCTCTGCATAAACCCCTGAGGGAACTGAGTCTGGGAGACGGCTCGGCCCCCACCTGATTTAATCTTACCCTGAATAACAGCCAGCCAGCTGCCGAAAACCCTGAGACTGGGGAGCAGAATTTGGATCTCAGGCCCCAAGAACTTGCTGGGCTGACCTAGGCAGGAGTAGAGAGGACTCTCAGAAGTCAAATAACTGGCTGGGAAAATAACGAGAAAAGGGGAAAACAATAAGACCATAGAAGGTTATTTTCTTGGGGACCAAATGATTCCAACCTTCCTCTCTGATGAGGAAGAAAACTGGTTACCATCAGGTACAGACATAAGAATCAAGGACTCTGTATCTCAGACATTTGAAATAGATATCCAATGGGCTCAGGCAATGGAAGAGCTCAAAAAGGATTTTGAAAATCAAGTTAGGTGGAGGAAAAACTGGGAAAAGAAATGAGACAGATGCAAGAAAAGCATGAAAAACGGATCAATACCTTAATAAAGGAGACCAAAAAAAATGCTGAAGCAAGCAACACCTTGAAAAAGAGGCTAACTCATTCGGCAAAAGAGGTTCAAAAAGCCAATGAGGAGAAGAATGCTTTCAAAAGCAGAATTAGCCAAGTGGAAAAAGAGGTGCAAAAGCCCACTGAAGAAAACAGTTCTCTCAAAATTAGAAGGGAACAGATGGAGGCTAATGACTTTCTGATAAACCAAGAAATCACAAAACAAAACCAAAAGAATGATAAAATGGAAAATAATGTGAAATATCTCATTGGAAAAACAATTGACCTGAAAAGTAGGTCCAGGAGAGATAATTTAAAAATTATGGGACTACTTGAAATCCATGATCAAAAAAGGAGCCTAGACATCATCCCTCATGAAATTATCAAGGAAAATTTCCCTGATATTCTAGAACAAGAGGGTAAAATAAGTATTCAAAGAATCCACCAATCACTACGTGAAAGAGATCCAAAAAGAGAAACTCCTAGGAACCTTGTGGCCAAATTCCAGAGTTCCCAGGTCAAGGAGAAAATATTGCAAGCAGGTAGAAAGAAACAATTCGAATATTGTGGAAATACAATCAGGATAACACAAGATCTAGCAGCCTCTACATTAAGGGATCAAAGCGCATGGAATAGGATATTCCAGAAGTCAAAGGAACTAGGTCTAACACCAAGAATCACCTACCCAGCAAAACTGAGTATAACACTTCAGGGGAACATATGAACTTTCAATGAAATAGAGGACTTTCAAGCATTCTTTATGAAAAGACCTGAGCCGTAAAGAAGATTTGGTTTTCAAATACAAGAATGGAAAGAAGCATGAAACAGCAAACAGCAAGGAGAAGTCATAAGGGACTTACCAAAGTTGAACTATTTACATCCCTATGTAAAAATAATATTTGTAACTCCTGAAATTTTTCAGTATCTTGGTAGTTGGTGGGACTACACACACACATACACACACACACGCACACATGCACACACAGAAACAGAGAGCACAGTTAATTCAATAGGGTGGGATCACATCTTAAAAGAATTCAAGGTAAACAGTGAGAGAGAAATGTAGTGGGAGGTGAGAGGGTTAAATGGAATGGGGTCAATCATCTCTCATAGAAGAGGCAAGTGGGAGACTTCTTAGTGAAGGGAAAAAGAGGAGAGCTGAGGAAAAAAAAAACATGAAGTTTACTCTCATCACATTCCACTAAATGAAGGAATAAAATGCACACTCATTTTGGCATGAAACCCTATGTTACAATACAGGAAAGTGGGGGGAGAAGGAGATAAGCAGGGTTGGGGGGGATGATGGAAGGGAGGGCAATGGGAGGAGGGAGCAATTTGAAGTCAACACTCTTGGGGTGGGACAGGATCAAAAGAGAGAATAGCAACAATGGGAGGCAGGATAAGATGGAGGGAAATGTAGTTAGTCTTACACGATACGACTATTTTGGAAGTCACTTGCAAAACTACTCAGATATGGCCTGTATTCAATTGCTTGCCTTCCCAAAGGGAATGGGTGTGGAAGGAGGAATGGGGCGAAGTTGGAACTCAAAGTTTTAGGAACAACTGTTGAGTATTTTTCTTGCTACTGGGAAATAAGAAATACAGGTAATGGGGAATAGAATATTATCTGGACCTGCAGGACAAAAGAGAAGATAGGGACAAGGAAGGGAGGGATGATAGAAGAGAGGGCAGATTGTTGATAGGAGCAATTAGAATGCTCATTGTACTGTGGTGGGGGAGGGGACAAATAGGGAGACAATCTTGGAACCCAAAATCTTGTGAAAATGAATGTAAAAATTTAAATAAATAAATGTATATTTTTTTTTAAGAAAAGACTAACTTTATTTCCCTTCACTCTATCCTACCCCCCATTGTTTCTATTTCCATTTGAACTTTTTCCTCCAGTACCTGGTCTCTACTTTTCAACATAATAACAGCAACGTGTTAAAACACTCAGCTTCCCCTACACTCACCAGCCAACTCTTTCCCTGCTTTTATTGAAATTACTTGCAAACACCTTTCTGAGTTTCTAGGGTCCCTATCCTGTCCCTTTACTTCCCAGCTGTCACAGAGTCCAGTGCTTTTAGTTCACTCCTGCTAGGGAAAAATACCATACCCTCTTTCATCCTGGGATATTTTTTTCTTCCTCTAAATTCTTTATACCTCCAAAAAGTGATTACATACACTGCAATCCTGTTTCTAATACCAAATACCTCAGCAGCACTGCTGGTGACTAAGAATGCATTGTCATAATTCTCAGTCACAAAGTATAACAGAATTGATGTAATAAAATGCAGAAGAAGAAAACACATTTATTTAGTCATCGGAAAGCCAAATCTGGCATAGCAGCCAAGAAGTGAATACACATTATCAGTGTGGGGGACAAAGACATTTCCAAACCTTGTCTAGCTCCTGGGGCCTTCCAACAAACAAACAAATGCTCATAAGCCTAGCTATCTGCTTCCCTGTGTCCTCTCTTTTTCTGGCCAAGCTGTTCTCACTTATTCCCTCTCAGTTCTGCTCCATGTTTCCATTTCTATCCATTCACCAAGCTCCTCCCACACATGTGACTTAGGCTTCCATGTGATTTAAAAGCAGATCTTGAGCCTATTAGTGAATGGAGAAAATTTTCTCAGTTAAATTACCATTACACATCTTAAAAAACGGACTAGGCTAAATGGTAAGAGAGGTCCAAAATGCCAAGGAGGAGAAGAATGCCTTAAAAAGCAGAAATGATCAAACAAGACAAATTGGTCAAAAGGTTCACTGAAAAAAATAATATGCCTTAATAGTTAGAATAGAATAAATGTTAGCTACTGAATTTAGGAGAAAGCAAAAAACAATTAAATGAAACCAAAAGAATAAAAAATCATGAAGGCAATGTGAAATATCTCATTGGAAAAGAACTGACCTGGAAACTGGATCCAGGAGAAGTAATTTAAAACGACTACCTGAAAGTCACAAGATTTAAAAAAATATAGACATCATCTTCTCAGAAATTATCAAGAAAAACAACTTTGATTTTCTACAAGCAGAGAGTAAAATATATTCCTGAAATAGATTACCAAATGAAAATTTCCAGGAGTATTATAACAAAATTCTACAGTTCCCAGATAAAGGAGGAAAAACTGAAAGTAGACAGAGAGAAACAATTCAAGAATGGTGGAGCCACAGCCACGAAAATCAAGATGGACCAGTTTCTTCCTTAAATAATTGAACTGCTTGGAATATAATATTATAGAGGGCATTAGAGCTAGGATTAAAAGTAAGAATCACTTGTCCATCAAAACTGATCACATTCCATACGTGGAAGGAATAGATGTTCAAAGAGATAGAGGACTTTAAAGTATTCTTGATAAAAAGAGTTGAATAGGAAATTTGACTTTCAAATATAGGACTCAAGAGAAGAACAAGAAGGTGAACAGGAAGAAGAAATCATAAGAAACATAAGGGCCTTAATAAAGTTAAACTTTTCGTTCCTACATGGGAAGAGAATATTTGTAGCTTATAATGCCTTTATCATAGTAGGGTAGTTAAAAGGAGTAAAAATTGACAACACAGGGGTGAAGTGAATATAAAGGTATGTTATCTAGAAAACAAAATTATCGGTTTGAGAGATGCATTTGCGAGGAGAAAGTGAAAGAGAGAATTAAAATTGGATAAGTTACATCATATAAAGGAGGTAGAAAAATTTTATAGTAGAGGGGAAAAAGGGGAGATGTGAGGGCGAATCAATGAATCTTACTGCCATCAGAATGGGCTGAAAGAGGGAATTGCATATATACTGAATAGGCTATTGAAATCTATTTAACCCTACAGCAACGTAGGAGGGAATGAGGATGAGAGAAGGGGGCTGATACAAAGGAAGGCTGATTAGGGGAGGTGGTAGTCAAATGAAAATCAATTCTGAGGCAGGATAGGGTGAAAAGACAGACAGTAGAATAAATGGGGGATGATATGATGGAGGGAAATACATTTAGCAATGGTTAGAAAGAAAAGAATTGAAACAAGTTTTTTTCTGGTAAAGGTCACATTTCTCAAACTTAAAGAGAAGTGAGACAGATATATAAAAATAAGGGACATTCCTCAAAGGATAAATTATCAAAAGATACGATGAGTTTTAACATGGTGTGTCAAAGCTATCTACAGCCATAAGAAAAAACTCTCACTATTGATTGGAAAAATGCAAATTAAAGCAATTCTGAGTTATTTTCTCCTACTTTTTAGTTTGACTAATAGAACAGACAAATAAAATGACAAACGTTGGAGAGAATGTGGAGAAAGTAAAGCATTAATGCACTTTTGGTGGAGTTATAAAATGATTCCACTATTCTGTAGAGCAATTTGCAACTACATTCAAAGGGCTCTAAAACCATTCATATCCTTTGACGTAGCAGTACGTAGAATAGGTCTGTATGCCAAGAGATATAATAAAAAGGAAAAAGTTTTATACGTAGAAAAATATTCATAGATGCTCTATTAGTTGCCTCAAAGAATTAGAAAAGAAGGGCATACAGACCAATTGGGGAATGGCTCAATAAGTTGTGACATGTTATTATGATGAAATATCATTGTAATATAAGAAAAGATTAAAAGGATTTTCTAAGAAAAGTCTGGAAAGACTAACATGGGCCGATGGAAAACAAAATGTAACATGTACAATGTAACAACAATATTGTCAGATGTTGAGCTGTGGATGGCTTAACTATACTGATGAAACGTAATGATCCACGAAAATTCTGAGGGACATTACATGAAAATGCTGTCTATACCCACACAAGGAACTGATGTTGTTTCAGTGTGGATTGAAGTACTTTTTTACCTTAATTTTCTTGAGGTTTTTCTGTTTTCTTTGCAAGATGACTATTATGGATATATTTTGTACGACTACAGGTCTATAACTTATGAGGGTGAGAGGGTGGGAGGAAAAGAAAGAATTTGGAACTCAAACCTTTAAAGAATAAATGGTGAAGATTATTTTTACATGTAATTCGAAAAAATAAAACAAAAACATTAAAAAACAAAAATATTTACCTTACTTTTGAATGAAGCCTCTTTTATTGCCCATCCTATCAGTGTCAGAAGCACTTGATCATTTTATATAGACTTTAAAAAAAACTTCAGAGGAGGAGCCAAGATGGTAGAGTAGAAAGACTCACATATGCTAGCTCCAAACCCACAGCCCATGGATTTCCTGTAAAAATAACTCCCGATAAATTCTGGAGCAGTGGAAGTCACGCAGCAATGGAGTAAATTAAATTTCCATTCCAGAGAGCCCTGAAAAACGGACACCAAGGGTCTGTCCCACATTGGACAGGAGCGGAGCCCAGCTCATCCCTGGCCATGCAGCACAGAGAGGAGCAGATCCAATCAGGCTTCAAGGAAGGAATCTCCAGAGGATGCAAATGTGCCCCAACCCACAGGCACTACAGGTCAGTGAGAGAGACGTCTGGACTGGCTGAGAGGGGAGCCGGGTGTCCCATTAACTCAGGCCCCCTCGGGAGGGAGTGGCAGAGGCAGCAGAGGACAGGGACTCCCGGAGCAGGAAGGACCTCGGGTATATTACTGAAGGTCTCCACATAAAAGCCTGAGGGAACCGAGCCTGGGAGGAGGCCCTGCCCTCACCTGAGCCCCAGAATTAACTTCACATTTAATAGAAGCCCTGTCCCCGTTGAAAGCCCTGAGGATTGGGAGCAGCATTTGAATCTCAGACCCCAAGCACTTGCTGGGCTGACCTAGGCGGGGGTGGAGAGGAATCTCAGAAGTCAAATAACTGGCTGGGAAAATAACTAGAAAAGGGGAAAACATAAGACCATAGAAGGTTATTTTCTTGGGGAACAAATGATTCCAACTTTCCTCTCTGATGAGGAAGAAAACTGGTTACCATCATGTAGAGACATACGAATCAAGGCCTCTGTATCTCAAACATCTGAAATAGATATCCAATGGGCTCAGGCCATGGAAGAGCTTAAAAAGGATTTTGAAAATCAAGTTAGACAGGTGGAGGAAAAACTGGGAAAAGAAATGAGAAAGATGTAAGAATAGAATGAAAAATGGGTCAATACCTTGATAAAGGAGACAGAAAGAAATGATGAAGCAAGCAACACCTTGAAAAAGAGACTAATTCAATTGGCAAAAGAGGTTCAAAAAGCCAATGAGGAGAAGAACGCTTTCAAAAGCAGAATTAGCCAAGTGGAAAAAGAGGTGCAAAAGCTCACTGAAGAAAATAGTTCTCTCATAGAATGGAACAGATGGAGGCTAACGACTTTCTGAGAAACCAGGAAATTATAAAACAAAACCAAAGGAACGAAAAAATCGAAGAGAATGTGAACTATCTCACTGGAAAAACAACTGACCTGGAAAATAGTTCCAGGAGAGACAATTGAAAAATTATTGGGCTACTTGAAAGCCATGATCCAAAGAAGAGTTAGACATCATCTTTCATGAAATTATCAAGGAAAACTGCCCTGATATTTAGAACCAGAGGGCAAAATAAGTTTTCAAGGAATCCACCAATCACCACCTGAAAGAGATTCAAAAAGAGAAACTCCTAGGAACATTGTGGCCAAATTCCAGAGTTCCCAAGTCAAGGAGAAAATATTGCAAGCAGATAGAAAGAAACAATACCAATATTGTGGAAATAAAATCAAGATAACACAAGATTTAGCAGCCTCTACATTAAAGGGTCAAAGGGCATGGAATAGGATATTCCAGAAGTCAAAGGAACTAGGATTAAAATCAAGAATCACCTACCCAGTAAAACTGAGTGTAATAGTTCAGGGGAAAATATGGTCTTTCAATGAAATAGAGGATTTTCAAGCATTCTTGTTGAAAAGTTGATGAAAAGAAAATTTGACTTTCGAACACAAGAACGAGAAGAAGCATGAAAAAGTATACAGCAAAGAAGTCATAAGGGACTTACCAAAGTAGAACTGTTCACATTCCTATGTAGAAAGGCAATATTTGTAACTCTTTAAACTTTTCAGTATCTGGGTGGTTGGTGGAAATACATACATACATACACACACACACGTACACACGTGCATGCACACAGACATATACACATACACACACACAGAAAGACAGAGAGTACAGAGTTACTTCAATACGGTGGGATTATATCTTAAAAGAATTCAAGGTAAACGGTGAGAGAGAAGTCGTGGGAGGAGAGAGGGAGTAATGGAATGGGGTACATTATCTCTCATACAAGAGGCAAGCAGGATACTTTTTAGTGTAGGGAAAAAGAGGAGAGCTGAAGGAAAATAAAACGAAGTTTACTCTCATCACGTTCGGCTAAAGGAATGAATAAAATGCACACTCATTTTGGTATGAAAACCTATCTTACAATACAGGAAAGTGGGGGAGAAGGAGATAAGCAGTGTGAGGGGAGATGACAGAAAGAGGACAATGGGAGCAGGGAGCAGTTTGAAGTCAACACTCTTGGGGAGGGACATGATCAAAAGAGAGAATAGCAACAATGGGTGGCAGGATTGGATGGAGGGAAATGTAGTTAGTCTTACACAACACGAATATTTTGGAAGCCACTTGCAAAACTACACAGATATGGCTTCTATTGAGTTGCCTGCCTTCCCAAAGGGAATGGGTGGGGAGGGAGGGATGGGGAGAAGTTGGCACTCAAAATTTTAGGAGCAACTCTTCAGTATTTTTCTTGCTACTAGGAAATAAGTAATATAGGTAATGGGGAATAGAAAGTTATCTGGCCCTATAGGACAAAAGAGAAGATGGGAACAAGAGAAGGGAGGGATGATAGAAGGGAGGATAGATTTGTGAGAGGAGAAATTAGAATGCTTGGTGTATTGGGGTGCGGGGAGGGGACAAATCGGAAGAAAATTTGGAACCCAAAATCTTGTGAAAATTAATATATAAAGTTAAATAAATAAATTTATACTAAAAAAGTAAAAGGAATATAAATCTAAAAATAGAATAAGAATTAATTTTAAAAAGTAAAAGAAAATTCGTCAGTGTTTAATGAACTTCATTGTTCCTTTTAGGTGATTAACTTTGTTCTTCCCAGGGTGAGTTCATTATTTTATCCCCAGAATATTGCATTTTTTGCACTGGTATTAAATCTCAGGCTATTCTTATCTGTATTCATGGTAGGTGTCCTTTATTAAATGGTCCCCTATTAACAGAATGGCTTATAACTGATCTATTAGTTCATCTGATACAGTAATGTGGCACTTAAAAGTCACAAGAAATATAGGTCTTGTTTTATTTTGACACATTAAAATCTTGGCATAATCTTGAAATGCACTGCAGCATTAACAAGCCTAATAATGTCTCATATAAGATAACTTTAAAAAGTATAGTAAAATTTTACACACTCTCTCACAGTATTAAAATCCAAAACAAAGGTATAAATTGGAAAGGAACAGAGAATGACTCTTTTATCAGGTATTCTGGTTGGTTTTTTCAGGCAAGTATTTAAATCTCAATTATTCGTTTTGAAATGATAATCTGAAAGAAAGAAATATTAGTAAATAACTGAAATATGTGATACAAAACACATATAAGGTAAAGGAAAGTTAGTTCAACTTCAATATAAAATAATTTTGTTTCATTTAAAATTTCTGTAACCTGTTCCCAAATACCCCTTAATTATTAAAGATTACGTTGAAAATTTTTTGATTGAACAATTAAACTCCTTCCAGAATCAGACTGTGTTTTAAGTACTGAGTCTAGTTTTCCTAGGCCAAAACAAATCTTAATCCTACATAGGAAACATTTTGTGGGGTCCAAAATGAAGCAAAGGAAATACAACTTTCTTTAAAAGTTCAGTATTCTATGTTGATTAATAATTTTTTGCCTAATGAATATTGACTTGAAACTTTTCAAGTTTTTTTTTAATGGGATTCAAATATTTCTTTGAATAAATTTCTTTTTCTATTACAGTTGCCCCAGGGCTGCAGTCTGTATAGCAACCACCTTTTGAAACAGTGATATGAATATAGGTATAGTAATTAACTTCAGTGATTCAAATCATAAAATCTCAACTATTAAAGCTAGAAATAACTTTAAAAGTTATCTAATCTGACCACCATTGTGTGTGTGTGTGTGTGTGTGTTCGACCTTCGTTGCCAAAGAAGACCATGCCATCAGAGAAATGATGACATGACTTACACTTGACTTTGTTTAGAGTGAAGGAGGGCTGTGCAGGTTACCAACCTCACTTCTCCTCCACAACCATCTGAATCCAGTGATCAGATATTCATCAGGATGAATGGAGATGACCCATGATGAGGCAATTGTGGTTAAGTGACTTGCCCATAGTCCCACAGTGAGTGAGTGTCAAGTGTCTGCAGTGAGATTTGAACTCAGGTCCTCCGCACGCCTTCATTGATGCTCTATCCTTTGTACCACCGAGTTGCCCTTAATCTGATCACATTCCCAGTTCACAAATATCCCCTCAACTCTCTTTACAAATGAATTCTAGGAAAATCATTACATAACAAGGCAGTATGTGTGAGTTTTAACTAATTCCAATTGTTAAGAAATTCTTCCATGAGTCAAGACGACAGAGTAAAAAGATTCACACATTCTAGCTCTGAACCTACAGCCCATGGATTTCCTGAAAAAGAACTCCCAACAAATTGTGGAGCAGTGGAAGCCACTCAGCAATGGAGTGAAGGAGATTTCCGTTCCAGAGAGCCCTGAAAAATCAACCACAAAGGTCCATTGCACAACAGACGGAAGTGGAGCCTAGACGTCCCTGGACATGCATAACAGAGAGGAGGAGATCCAAGCAGGCTTCAGGGAAAGAATCTCTGGTGGTTGCAAAGATGCCTCCACCCACAGGAGCTACAGGTCAGTGAGAGAGACTTCTGGAGTGGCTGAGAGGGGAGCTGGGTGTTTCATTAACTCAGGCCCCTCGGGAGAGAGTGGCAGAGGCAGCGAGCAACCAGAGGCTCCCAGAGCAGGCAGGGGCTCGGGTACATTACTGAAGGTCTTCGCATAAAACCCCAGAGGGAACGAAGCTTGGGAGGCAGCCTGCCCCCACCTGAACACCAGAATTTATGCTGTAATTGAATAGCAGCCCTGTCCCTGTTGAAAGCCCTGAGGCTGGGGAGCAGCATTTGAATCTCAGAACCCAGACACAAGCTGGGCAGATTTAGGTGGGGATGCAGAGGAATCTCAGAAGTCAAGTAACTGGATGGAAAAATGCCCAGAAAATGGAAAAAATATAAGACCATAGAAGGTTACTTTCTTGGTGACCAGATGTTTCCCCCCTTCCTTTCTGATGAGAAAGAGCAACGCTTACCACTAGGTAAAGACATAGGAGTCAAGGCTGCTGTATCCTAAACATCTGATATAGATATCCAATGGACTCAGGCCATGAAAGAGCTCAAAAAGTATTTTGAAAATCAAGTTAGACAGGTGGAGGTAAAACTGGTAAGAGAAATGAGAGAGATGCAAGAAAAGCATGAAAACCAGGTCAATACCTTGTTAAAGGAGACCCAAAATAATGCTGAAGAAAATAGCACCTTGAAAAATAGGCTAGCTTGTTTGGCAAAAGAGGTTCAAAAAGCCAATGAAGAGAAGAATGCTTTCAAAAGCAGAATAAGCCAAGTGGAAAAAGAGGTGCAAAAGCTCACTGAAGAAAATAGTTCTCTCAAAATTAGAATGGAACACATGAAGGCTAATGACTTTCTGAGAAACAAAGAAACCACAAAACAAAACCAACAGATTGACAAAATGGAAGCTAAAGTGAAATATCTCATTGGAAAAACAACTGACCTGGAAAACAGACCCAAGAGAGAAAATTTAAAAATTATTGGGCTACCTGAAAGCCGTGATCAAAAAAAGAGCCTAGACATCATCCTTCATGAAATTTTCAAGGAAAATTGCCCTGATACTCTAGAACCAGAGGGTAAAATAAGTATTCAAGGAATCCACCAATCACCACCTGAAAGAGATCCAAAAAGAGAAACTCCTAGGAACATTGTGGCCAAATTTCAGAGTTCCCAGTTCAAGGATAAATTATTGCAGGCAGCTAGAAAGAAACAATTTCAGCACTGTGGAAATACAATCAGGTTAACACAAGATCTAGCAGCTTCTCCATTAAGGGGATCGAAGGGCATGAAATAGGATATTCCAGAAGTCAAAGGAAGTAGGACTATAACCAAGAACCACCTACCCAGCAAAACTGAGCATAATACTTCAGGGGAAAATGTGTTCTTTCCATGAAATAGAGGACGTTCGAGCAATCTTGATGAAAAGACCAGAACTGAAAAGAAAATTTGACTTTCAAACACAAGAATGAGGAGTATGAAAAAGTAAACAGCAAAGAGAAGACATTAGGGACTTACCAATGTTGACCTGTTTACATTCCGACGTAGAAAGACAATATTTGTAACTCTGGAAAATTTCCAGTATCTGGGTAGTTGGTGGGATTACACACACACATACACACACATATATATGTGTGTATGCACACATACATACACACACATGCACGCACGCACAGAGATAGAGAGCACAGAGTTAATTCAATAGGGTGGGATCATATCCTAAAAGAAATCAAGGTAAGCTGTGAGAGAAAAATGTAGTGGGAGGTGGGAGGGTGAAATGGAATGGGGTAAATTATCTCTTACAGAATAGGCAAGCAGGAGACTTTTTAGTGGAGAAAAAAGAGGAGAGCTGAGAAAAAAATCAAGAAGTTTAATATAATCATATTCGACTAAAGGAAGGAATAAAAGGCACACTCATTTTTGCATGAAAACCTATCTTACATTACAGGAAATTGGGGAACAAGGAGATAAGCAGGGTGAGGGGGACTGTGGAAGGGAGGGCAATGGGAGGAGGGAGCAATTTGAAGTCAACACTCTTGGGGAGGGACAGGATCAAAAGAGAGAATAGAAATAATAGGGGGCAGGATAGGATGGAGTGAAAAATACAGTTTGTCTTACACAACACAACTATTATGGAAGTCACTTGCAAAACTACACAGATATGACCTATATTGATTTGCCTGCCTTCCCAAAGGGAATGGGTGGGGAGGGAGGGATGGGGAGAAGTTGGACGTCAAAGTTCTAGGAGCAACTATTTAGTATTGTTGTTGCTAATGGGGAATAAGGAATTCAGGTAATGGGGAATAGAAAGTTATCTCGCCCTACAGGACAAAATAGAAGATGGGGTAAGGGAAGGGAGGGATGATAGAGGAGAGGACATATTGGTGATAGGCAAAGTTAGAATGCTTGGTGTATTGGGGTGGGGTGAGGGGACAAATGGGGAGAAAATTTCGAGCCTAAATATTTGTGAAAATTAACGCAACAAGTTAAATAAATAATTTTATATTAGAAGAAAAAAGAGAAATTCTTTCTCCTACTGAAGAAAAACTACACTTATTTCTACACAATTCCCGTTATTTCCTTCCCCTTTTTTGGATCTACATTAATCTTTCTTGTACAAGACAAAGCATCAGATGTTGCAGACTTCTCAGGTGATGTTCACGACTTCCTAAGGTTAAAAAGATGTAATTCCTTCACTTGACTTTTGTGTCGGATTATTTATATTCTCATATTCCTGTTCGCTTTCCTTTGTGACATGCCACCATTTTGTAAAGAAAGGAGGCGTCTTACAGTTTTAGCCTCTGATTCAAACTTATCCATCCTTATTTCAACCTATTACAGTGCAATGTTCATTGTCTTGGAAAGTGAAATTGGAGAGAAATAAGTCTTGTCTAATTCTTATCTTTCTCTTTCATCAGCTTTTGTTAAAGTAGCCACATCAACCTGTATGTCTAGCTTCTCTTCAATTTCTCTGACTTTAAAAATAATTAAAAAAGACATTTGCATCATTACAAAGACTTGTTAAAGTACAAAATTATTCTGTGCTTATGTGTTTAAGCAGATTCATGAAATCCTTTCCTTTATTTCCTAGTTATGCGTCCATTCTTCCATCTTTTGCACATTCATGTCCTCTAGTTTTCACTACTGTTTCCTGTATAATCACTTGGACCTCTTTAACTGTCCTCATATAAATCCTTTTCTTCCTTTTCAAATGTCTTTGTATTGAATTTTGACCTTCATTTTTGGAAACTTTCTATCTCAAAATTTGTTTGTTTCTAAACAATTATTATCTATGTTACCAGATGCATTTAGCTTAACCTTTCTGGGCTTCAAACTCATTACTGACAAAATAAAGTAGTTAGACTAGCAGCGGTCCCTGACAGCTCAAGAATCATATGATATTTTAGGTGTACATTCACTTGATCACATTGATATTTTCCATGGATTAAAAAAAAATTATTTTTGAGATTTAGAACAGCTTTGGTTATCATGAGATGTCACGGTGTAAGGATAATTTTCTTGCAAATTCCTGTCACTTTCACTTATTGGTCAAACATTAAAAACAAGAAGGAAATTTTTTCTACATCGATATGAGCGATGCTATTATATGTCTTTGTGTTATATGTATACATTTGTACATACTCAAATTTATACACACATGTAAATATACACACAAATTCATATGTTATACATGTACAAACACGTGTATATATGCTTGCACATATTGGCACAATTACACACATATACTATAGATACCTGTATATATATGCAACAATACCTAAAAGATATAAATATTGACCTAGAAATACAAGTAGATAATTGTGTACGTTTGTCTATCCACCTATCTACATCCAGCAAGAATTTATCTAATAAAAAAATCAAAGATATTAAGTTATTTGTAATATTAGTTTTTAGCAGAATAAGTTTTCTCACATTATAGAAAGTAGAATTTTCCCGTAACTACTGTAGCTTGCATCTGTGTCATTTATTATTTGTGTATAACGTATATTTCAGCCATTTCCTGCATCTGAACAAATATAATATTTTCCGTTTCTCTCAACTGATATTCACATTTAAGAGTTCTCCATCATTATCCTTTAGATCAGTTTTTGAAATATGTATATTAACTTATGAAGTTTCTTTTTACGATTATAAAACTCCTTAGATCAGACTCTAGCTCATGGTCCCCTAACTTAGTGCTGGAAAATACCTCAAAGATCAGCTAAGCCAGGTTTTTTGTTCATGTTTTGTATTTGGTAACTGTGGCCAAAGAAATTTACTTAAGATCACTAAACTAACAATAAATTAGTATCCCAACTCTCCCACAACTTTTCCAGAACTTATCATCATCCTCTTCTCTCATGTTAGCCAATCTGGTGGGTGTCATGTGACACTTCAGAGTTGTTTTGATTTGCATTTCTCTAATAAATTGTGATTCGGAGGATTTATTCATATGACTAGAGATAGTCTTAATTACTTCTTCTGAAAACTGGTTGTTCATATCCTTTGACCATTTATAAATTGGAGAATGACATGTATTCTTGTGAATTTGACTCATTTCTCTGTATATTTTAGAGATGAGGCCTTTATCACAGCGATTATTTGAAAAAAATTCTTTCCCAGTTTTGTGCTTCCCTCTTAAAATTGGCTGCATTCGGTTTGTTTATGCAAAAACTTTTCAATTTAATGTAGTCAAAATTGTCTATTTGGCCTTTACTACTATTCTCCTTCTCTTCTTTGGTTAAAAATTTCCCCATTCTCCATAAATCTTACAAATATGCTATTCTTTGGTCCCATAATCTGTTTACAGTATCAATCTTTATACTTTGATCATGTTTTCATTTGGACATTATTCTTGCACATGGTGTCAGGCATTCGTTTATGCCCTGTTTCCAATACACTGCTATTCTGTTTTCCAGGCAGTTTTTTGTCAGACAGTGAGTACTTATCCTAGAACCTGGGGTCATTGAGTTTATGAAACAAAGCTTACTATATTCATTGACCACTGTGTCTTAAATACATATCCTGTTCCACTAGTTGACCTTTCTGTTTCTTATTCAGTGCCAAGTGGTTTGATAGTTGTTACTTTATAATACAAATTGAGATCTGGTAGGACTAGGCCACGTCCCACAGCATTTTTCACATTACTTCCCTTGATATTCTAGACCTTTTCTTCTTCCAGATGAATTTTTATGTTATTATTTTCTATGTCTAGAAAATAGTTATCAGGAAGTTTGAATGGTGTGTCACATAATAAGTATTATTATTAAATTAGGTAAAATCTTCATTTGTATTATATTGTCTCGGCCCACCTAGGAGCAACTGATGTTTTTTCTTTTACTAAAATGTAACTTTATTTTTGTGAAAAGTGTTTTGTAATTGTGTTCATATGGTTACTGGGTTTGTTTTGGCAAGCAGATTCCCAGATATTTTATACTGTCTTCTGTAACTTTAAAGGAGATTTCTCTTTCTATCTCTTGCTGTTGGGCCTTGTTAGTAATAAAAAAAAGTGCAAATGATTTAGCTGAGTTTATTTTGTAACCTGCAACTTTTCCAGAATTGTTTATTTTTTCAATTATTGTTTTCTTGATTCTCTAGGATTCTCTAAGTATAGTATTACATCATTTACAAAGAGTGATTAACGTAGTTTCTTCTTCGCCTATACTAAGTCCTTCAATTTCTTTTTCTTCGCTTATTGCTACAGCTAATGTTTCTAGTACCATGCTGAATAACAGTAAAACTAAGGAAGATTCTTGCTTCAGCCCCAATCTTATTGGAAATGCGTTTAGTATATCTCCATTTCATATAATGTTTGCTGATGGTTTTAAGTAGATATTGCTTATTATATTATGGAAAGTTCTATTTATTCCTATGTTCTGCGGTGTTTTCAATAAGCATGGGTGTTCATTTTGTCAAAAGTTTTTACAACATCTACTGAGAAAATCAAATGGTTTCTATTTTTTTATGTTGTTGATAGGATCAATAATTCTTATATTTTTCCTAATATTAAATCAGCCCTGCACTCCTGGTAAAAATTTTACCTGATTATAATGTATTTTTCTCGTGACAAGTTGCTGTATTCTTTTTGCCAGTATGTTATTTAAAATATTTGCATCTATATTCCTCAGAGAAATCGATCTATATTTTTCTTTCTCTGTTTTGTCTCTTCCTGGTTTAGGGATCAGAACCATATTTGAATCATAAAAAGAATTTGATAGGATTCTTTCTTCCCCACTTTCCCCAAATAATCTATGTAGTATTGGAATTAAGTCTTCCAAAAATATTCAATAGATTTAGTTTGTAAATTCATCTGGCCCTGATATTTTTTTCCTAGGGTATTTATAGATGGCTTGTTCACTTTCTTTATTTGGAGATGTGTTATTTACATATTGACCTTTCTCTTCTGTTACTCTGGGCAATTTATATATTTTTTTAAATAGTCATTCATCTCATTTAGATTGTCGAATATATGTGCTTATAGTTCGGGAAAGTAATTTCTAATTATTTCTTTTTAATTTTCTCTTCATTGGAGATTGGTTCACCCTTTTCATTTTTTATATGGGTGACTTAGTTTTCTTTTTTTCTTTTTGTAATGAAATTGACCAAAGGTTTATAAATTTTATTGGTTTTTTCATAGAAACAACGTTTTGTTTTATTTTTTAGTGCAATGGTTTTCTTAATTTTAATATCATTAATCTCTCCTTTGGTTTTCAGTACTTCTAATTTATATTGACTTGGGGATTTTCAATTTGTTCTTTTTCTAGCTTTTTCCACTGTATGTCCAATTCATTGATCATCTCTTTCTCCAGTTTATTCACAACGGCATTCAAAGACTTAAAAATTCCCCTAAGAACTGCTTGTGCACTACCCTGTAGGATTTGATACGTTGTCTCATTATTGTCATTCTCTTGAATGAAGTTTTTGACTGTTTCTCTGATTTGTTGTTTTACCCACTCATTATTTAGGATTAGACTATTTAGTTTCTAATTAACATTTGGTTTATCTCTATGGCCTTTTATTACATATAATTTTATTGCATTATTATCTGGGAAGGATGCATTGACGCTCATTGGCTTTCTGCACTGAATTTTATGATTTTTATTCCCTACTACTTGGTTAACTTTTTATATGTGCCATGTACCGCTGAGAAAAAAAAATGTATATTTCTTTCTATCACAATTCAATTTTCTCCAAAGATCCATCATGTCCTTATTGGATAGAGGTTTTTTCACCTTCTTCACTTCTTTCTTGTTTCTTTTAAGGTTAGATTTATCAAGCTCAGACAGGGATAACTTGAGATCCCTCACAGTATAATTTTCATGTCTATTTCTTTCTGTAACTATTTTAACTTCTTCTCTAAGGTTTTGGATGCTACACCATTGGACCATATCTATTTAGTAATGATATTATTTCATTGTCTATGGTGACTTTTAGCAGGATATACTTTCGTTCCTCATCTCTTTAGATTAGATCTATTCTTGTGTTTCCTTTGTTTGAGATTAGAAATGGTACCCCGTTTTTGTAATATCAACTGAAGCACAACATATTCCGCTCCATCCTTTTACCTTTACCCTGTATGTATTCCACCATTTCAAGCATATTTCTTGTAAACAACATATTGTTGAATTATGCTTTTTTTATCAATTCTGCTATTTGTCTCCATTATATGAGAGAATTCATCCCATTTATATTCACAGTTATGTTTAATATCTGTGTCTTTCCCTCCATTCTCTGTCCCCTAGTTTATGTTTTTGGTTTCCCCTTCTACTTCACAATAAGGTTTTAAGTTTTGAACAACACATTTCGGTCTTCCCTCCCTTGTTTCAGCCCCTCTCCCTTTTACTCCCCTGTCCCCTACTACTTATTCCCTCTTTTTTAGACTCGTCTCTCTTTTCTTTAGCCCTTCCTTCCTACTGCCTTCAGAGCTTGCTAGATTTCTATACCTAATTGAATTTGTTGTTCCCTCCTTGAACCAAAATAGATGACGATCAATCTCAAACAATACTCATCTCCCTCCCTTCTGTTCCTGTACTGGAATGTATTTTTATGCCTCTTACCCTGATGAAATTTATCTTTTCCTTCCTCCTGTTTTTCACATCTCCCATTACAATCCTTTTGCACCCTTAAATCATATTTTTATCATGACATCCTTTACTTTATATCCACTTCCTCTACCTACCTACCTACATATCTATGTATCTACTTATCTCCCTTTTATATAACATAATAAATATATGGTTCTCAAGACTGACAAGTGTGATCTTCCCTTATAAGAGTGTAAACAGTTTGAAATAGTCAATAACAATTTTTCCTCATATATCTTTTAATGTGTCTCCTGAAATTGTTTTTATAAGATCCAATTTTCTATTGAGCACTGGCCTTTTCATCAGCAAGGTTTGTATAGTGGACAGCCTGTGTCCCCACATGGCTCGGTGTTGTGATGAAAAAGAAAGAGACGGGCAGAGGAGAGAAGGTGGACCAACTCCATTTATCGATCTGAGGGTCAGGGTATATATAGACAGAAACTGCAAGTCTACGTGACATTCTGCTCATCTCCTGTCCTAATGATTTGACCAGTCTTATTGTCTTTAAAGACCGTTAGCCTAGAGGGCATCTATTTTACATGCCCCTTGTTTTCTGTACTTCTCTTATCTATCTCACGGAGACAGCAACACTTAGGGGGAATGGAGAGCCATTACTGATAAACAGTTTACCCGAAGGTCTGTCCTGATCTTGTCAACTGCACTGCATCCTGGCCCTCAAAACATTTGAAAATTCCTTATTTCATTGAATGTCCATCTCCCTTCCTGAAGTGTTATTCTCAATTTTTCTGGGTAACTGATCCTTTGTTGTAGTCTCAGTTCTTTTGCCTTAAGGAATTTCATATACTAGTCCCTTCACTTTTTTTTTTTAATTTAGAAAATGTAAGATCCTGTATGGTACTGACTGTAGATCCTTGATATTTCAATTGTTTCTTTCTGACTG
Organism: Potorous gilbertii; assembly: GCA_028658325.1. Lineage (NCBI taxonomy): Eukaryota > Metazoa > Chordata > Mammalia > Diprotodontia > Potoroidae > Potorous > Potorous gilbertii. The sequence goes on from CM053769.1 coordinate 636,994,412, forward strand.
TCTGCACTATTTTCTTCTTCATTTGATAGTACTGGAATTTGGCAAAGATATTCTTTGGTGGCTTTAGTTTGGGAAACCTTTCAGGAGGCGAACGGTGAATTCTTTTGATGACACTTTTCCCTCTGAATCTTTCACTTCTTGGCAGTTTTCCTTGATTATTTCTTGTAAGACATTATCCAGGAACTTTTTTTTATTGTGGTTTTCTGGTAGACTAAAAATTCTTAGATTTCCTCTCCTGGATCGATTTTCCAGGTTAGTTGCTTTCCTAATTACGTATTCAACATTTTCCTCTATCTTTTCATTATTTATATTCTCTTTGACTGATTCTTGATGTTTTATACCTTCATTAGCTTCTACTTCTTTTAATCTAGAGTTAATCAAATTCTTTTCTTCAGTTAACTTTTTCATCTCTTTTTCCATCTGTCCAGTTTTTTTCCTTTTAAGAAGTTATTGTCTTCAGTTAATTCTTGTACTTCCTTTTCCATTAATCCAATTTTCCGTTTAAATTATTCCGTGATTTCTTTTTGCATATTTTAAAATCATTGGCCAATTTTTCCTCTCTTTCCCTAATCTGACTATTAAAATCCTTCTTTAGATCTTCCAAGAATGCTCCTTGGGCCTGAGACCACGTCAAATTCTGTTCTGAAGTTTCAGATGGGAGTATGATCTCAGTGCTGACCTCTTTGGTATTTATTTTTTGGTGTTTGTCCCAAGATTCTATGTTTTTATCTTTTCTTGTTTGCATCTTGCTCATAATGATCGTCCTTTTCCTAGCCTTTAAAGTAGATCTCTACTTCTTGGTCACATGGACTCTGTCCCATTGTTGTTGTGTTTAGAACTTGAGGATTTGTGTATTATGCCTCTGGTTCTTTTACGTAGAGTGTAGAATGCTGTAGCTTACCTGGTGTGAGCTGGATGATGTGTCAAATCAGAGACTATGTGAAATCTTTCGGGGTTTCTCTGGAGTTACCTGGAGCTGGCTGCATTAAGTATGTGGGTGGAATGGTCTGGCCACAGGAGATCTCCTCTCCTGAGCAATCGCAAACTCAGTGGTTGTTGAACTAGTGTTTGTACTTGTGTCTTCCCTATTCCCCTTGCTGTGCTGAGGCATGCTTGGGCTCCTACTGTTGAAGAATGTGGGCTTCACCCTCCTTGGAGCTCAGCATCTCCTCTTTAGTTCACTAATGTGGGGCTGTCTGCAGTGGTCCCCCTCAACCCCAGCAAGAGGAATCCCCCTTTGCTATTTTCATAGCCTCACTGGCTAAGAGAATGTATGCCCCTCTAGATGTTTCCACTTTTCCTGGATTTTTCTTGAGGAAATACTTTATGGCGTTTTCAAAGTCAACAAGGCAGGAGTAGAACATTTGCCAATCACTCCACCATCTTGGCTCCCAGAAGTTCAGATAGATTAATTAACCTGCAGACTGATAATCTCAGGAGCAGCTGCTGCATTTTCATGGGGCTGCATGGCTCTCACTCACTCGGTTCCACTGGAATCTTGCCCTGGGCTGATATGCCTGAGATACCACAGGACTGGTGCAGCCTCAGACCACCTGTAGCTTTCTGCTGGGTCATGCCAAGGAAAGGAATGGGCTGGTACAGCCTGTACTCTGTGAGCTCCTCCATCCTTGCAAAACAGATGCTTCCCGTTGACCTTACAGCCTGTGCTGGGCTGGAATTCTGCTATAGTCTGTTTCGTGTTGGATTCTGAAACTTCAAATTCCTTTCAGATTCTCTTTTTGTTGGTATCTGAAGGAGTTTGTCTTAAAGCTTTGCTGAGTAGTTGCTCTCACTCCTCCATCTTGGTTCTGCCTCCATGACTTGTCTAAGACATATAATTGTCAGAAAACTTTTGGCATCACTTTGGATCAGACCAGGTTTCTGGTCAGCATAATCTTGCTCCTTAGTCAAGTGTCTCTAAGAGGGAGGTAGAGGTGGTCCAGCTTTCCAGTCACACAGGGCTCGACTAAAATAATGAAATATGGTTTTCTTACAGCTCTCGAAATTGAAAATGTTTTCTTACATGACATAAATTACCCCAGACCCATAACTGAAGAGAAAGAGAACTAAGTGAGCTCCACTATTGAGTCATATGACAGAGTCAGTGTGGTTCACTTAACTCCCACAACACCCCCTTGCTCTCCTAATGCCCTCAATTTCCCCCCTTTGCTTAATGGGAGGGGATAGTAGCCCACTCAACTAATCCCCTTAATTCCCTTAAGTGTTCCCTTGTGAGCCATGGAGTGGGTGAACATCTTAGAAAAAGTTTTAAAAGCTTTCAAAATGTTGAGCTCTAGCACAGAATATGAGAAAACAATTTTAGAATGTGGTCATATCCATATAAACCTTGCTGTCACGTCTTCTAATGGAATTGTAACAAGGATGCTTCTACTGAGCTTAGAGAGAATGAGCTTTCTTTGCAACACAGTAAAATAGCTAAGATCTGAGCATTATTTAAACTATTAAATAGAAATATTACCCACACTCCCATAGTAATGAGATGAAGCATAAAAATAATAGCAGGATAGTTACATCTCAGAAATGTTCCTCTCTGGAATGCATAAGAGAAAAATGAGATTGCTGTGGAGGCCCGGTTAGGCCCGGAGCCACTGCCCTGCCTGAGAGAGGAGACGTGGCAATACAGAACTAAGGAGATGTGGTAATGCAGGAGCTAAGGAGACGTGGCAATACAGAGCTAAGGGGATGAGGTAATGCAGAGCTAAGGAGACGTGGCAATACAGAGCTAAGGGGATGAGGTAATGCAGAGCTAAGGAGATGAGG
>CM053769.1:636997692-637017403 GCA_028658325.1 Potorous gilbertii
GATTTTGAAAATCAAGTTAGACAGGTGAAGGAAAAACTAAGAAGAGTAATGAGAGAGATGCAAGAAAAGCATGAAAAACAGGTCAATATCTTGATAAAGGAGACCCAAAAAAATGCTGAAGACAATAACACCTTGAAAAATAGGCTAACTCAATTGGCAAAAGAGGTTCAAAAAGACAATGAGGAGAAGAATTCTTTCAAAAGCAGAATTAGTCAAGTGGAAAAAGAGGTGCAAAAGCTCTCAAAATTAGAATGGAACAGATGGAGGCAAATGACTTTTTGAGAAACCAAGAAATCACAAAACTAAACCAAAAGAATGAAAAAATGGAAGATAATGTGAAATTTCTCATTGGAAAAACAAATGAACTGGAAAATAGACCCAGGAGAGACAATTTAAAAATTATGGGAATACATGAAAGCAGAGACAAAAAAAAGAGCCTAGACATCATCCTTTATGAAATTATCATGGAAAACTTCCCTGATATTCTAGAACCATAGGTCCAAATAAGTATACAAAGAATCCACCAATCACCACCTGAAAGAGATCCAAAATGAGAAACTCCTTGGAATATTGTGGCCAAATTTCATAGTTCCCATGTAAAGGAGAAAATATTGCAAGCAGCTAGAAAGAAACAATTTGGGTATTAGGGAGATACAATCAGGAAAACACAAGATCAAGCAGCTTCTATATTAAGGGATCGAAGGACGTGGAATAGGATAGACAAGAAGTCATAGTAACTAGATCTAAAACCAAGAATTACCTACCCACCAAAACTGAGTATAATACTTCAGGGGAAAATATGGTCTTTCAATGAAACAGGGAAATTTCAAGCATTCTTGATGCAAGGACCAGAGCTGAAAAGAAAATGTGACTTTCAAACACAAGAATGAGAAGAAGAATGAAAAAGTAAACAGCAAAGAGAAGTCATAAGGGACTTATGAAAGTTGAACTGTTTATAATCCTATATAGAAAGAAAATATTTGGAACTCTTTAAACTTTTCAGTATCTTGGTAGTTGGTGGGATTACACACACACGCACACACCCACAAACCCGCACACAGACACACATATGCACATGTACGCACACACAGAGACAGAGAGTACAGAGTGAATTGAATAGGATGGGGTCATATCTTAAAAGAAATCAAGGTAAACAGTGAGAGAGAAATGTAGTGGGAGGAGAAAGAGTGAAACGGAATGGGGTAAATCATTTCACATAGAAGAGTCAAGCAGGATACTTTTTAGTGGGGGGAAAAAGAGAACAGCTGAAGAAAAAAAGGAACTTTACTCTCATCACATTCGACTAAAGGAAGGAAGAAAATGCACACTCATTTTGGTATGAAAACCTATATTACAATACAGGACAGTGGGAGAGAAAGAGATAAGCAGGGTGGGGGGGATGATAAAAGGGAGGACAATGGGAAGAGGGAGAAATTTGAAGTCAACACTCAGGGAGGGATATGATGAAGAGAGAGAATAGAAACAATGGGGGGCAGGACAGGAGGAAGGGAAAAAATAGTTAGTCTTACACAACAAGCCTATTATAGAAGTCATTTGAAAAACTGCACAGATATGGCCTACATTGAATTGCCTGCCTTCTCAAGGGAATGAGAGGGGAGGGAGGGATGTGGAGAAGTTGGAACTCAACGTTTTAGGAACAACTCTCGAGTATTGTTCTTGCTACTAGGAAGTAATAAATACAGGTATTGGGAAATAGAAAGGTATCTAGCCCTACAGGACAAAAGAGAAAATGGGGACAAGAGAAGGTCGGGATGATAGAAGAGAGGGCAGATTGGTGATATGGGGAAATTGGAATGCTTGGTGTATTGGGGTTTGGGGAAGGGACCAATGGGGAGAAAATTTTGGACCCCAAAATTTTGTGACAATGAATGTAAAAAGTTAAATAAATAAATTTATATGCGTAAAAAAAAAAGGAAAATAGACTAACTCAACTGGCAAAAGAGGTTCAAAAAGAAAATGAGGAAAAGAATGCTTTAAAAAATAGAATTGTACAAATGGAAAAAGAGGTTCAAAAGCTCACTGAAGAAAATAGATCTCTCAAAATTAGATTGGAACAGATGGAGGCTAATGACTTTCTGAGAAACCAAAAAATCCCAAAACAAAACCAAAAGAATGACAAAATGGAAGATAATGTGAAATATCCCATTGGAAAAACAACTGACTTGGAAAATAGATCCAGGAGAGGCAATTGAAAAATTATTGGGCTACCTGAAAGCCATGATCAAAAAAAGAACTTAGACATCATCTTTCATGAAATTATCAAAGAAAACTGCCCTGATAGTCCAGAACTAGTGGGCAAAATAAATATTCAAGGAATCCACTAATCACCACCTGAAAGATATCCAGAAACAGAAACTCCTAGGAACATTATGGCCAAATTCCAGAGTTCCCAGTTCAAGGAGAAAATACTCCAAGCAGCTAGAAAGACACAATTCCAATATTGTGGAAGTACCATCAGGATAACACAAGATCCAACAACTTCGACATTAAGGGGTAGAAGGACGTGGAATAGGATATTCCAGAAGTCAAACGAACTAGGACTAAAACCAAGAATCACCTACCCACCAAAACTGAGTGTAATACTTCAGGGAAAAACCTGTCTTTCATTGAAATAGAGGACTTTCAGGCATTCTTGATGAAAAGGCCAGAGCTGAAAAGACAATTTGGCTTTCAAACACAAGAATGAGAAGAAGCATGAAAAAGTAAACAGCAAAGAGAAGTCACAAGGGACATACCAAAGTTGAACTGTTTACATTTCTACATGGAAAGACAAGATTTGTAACTCTTGAAACTTTTCACTATCTGGGTAGTTGGTGGGATTACACACACACACACGCACATGCACATGCACATACACGCGGAGACAAAGAGCACAAAGGGAATTGAATAGAATGGGATCATATCTTTAAAAAAATGAAGGTAAACTGTGAGAGAGAAATGTATTGGGAGGAGAGAGGATGAATTGGAATAGGGCAAATTATCTCCCATAAAAGAGGCAGGCAGGAGACTTTAGTGTAGGGAAAAAGAGGGGAACTGAGAGAAAAACATGAAGTTTACTCTAATCACATTCGACTAAAGGTTGAAATAAAATGCATACTCATTTTTGCATGAAAACCTATCTTACAATACAGGAAAGTGGGGGAGATGGAGATAAGCAGGGTGGGAGGAATGACGGAAGGGAGGAAAATGGGAGGAGGGAGGGATTATACACACACATACATACACACACACACAGACACATAAACACACACACAGACAGAGACATACACACATACACACACACAAAGAAGGAACAAGTTGAATTGCATAGAAAGGGATCACATCTAAAAGTAAAGTTAAGAGGTGATAGAGGAATATATTGGGAGGATAACGGGAGAAATTAAATAGGGCAAATTATCTCTCATAAAGGAGGCAAGAAAAAGCTTTTTCAATGTGGGGCGGTCAGGGGAGAAGTGGGAGGGAAAAATTAAGCTTACTCTCTTCATATTTGCCTTAGAGAGGAAACTCCTAGGAATACTGGAGCCAAATTCCAGGATTCTCATTTGAAGGAAAATGCATTGCAAGCAGCCAGAAAGAAACAACTCCAGTACTGTGAAAACACTGTGAGGATAACATAAGATAAGGCAACTGACTCTTTAAGGCGTTGAAAGGCTTGGAATATGATATTACAGAAGTCAAACGAACTAGGATTACAACCAAGGATCATCTAGCCCAAAAAAACCACATACAATAATTCAGGGATAAAAACAGTCATTCAGTGAAATACAGGACATTCAAACATTCTTGATGAAAATACCAGAGCTTAACTGAAAGTTTGACTTCCAAACACAGGAATCAACGATAGCATGAAAATGTAAACAGGAAAGAGAAATCATAATGGACTTACTAAAGTTGAATTGCTTACATTCCTACATGGAAAGATAATATTTGTAACTCTTGAAAGTTTTCTCAGTATTTAGTGAGTTTGAGAGATTATGAACATACATATAGACAGAGGACACAGGATGAGTTGTATAGGAAGGGATGATATCTAAAACAGAAAATTAAGGGGTGAGAAGAATATATTGGTGGGATAAGGGGAGAAATGGAATGGGGCAAATTGTCTGTCATAAAAGAGGAGAGAAAAAACTTTTACAACCGAAGGGAAGAGGAGGATGGTATGAGGCAAAATTGAAGCTTACTCTCATCACATTTCGTTCAAGGAAGGAAGGGCATGCACACTTAATTTGTATGAAAATCTACCTTACCCTATAGAAAAGTAGGGGGGATGGGTATTAGTGAGGTGGAGGGATGATAGAAGGGATGGCAAATGGGAGGAGAGCATATTTAGAAGTAAACCCTTTAGGGGACAAACAAGGACAAAAGAGAGAATACAGTACATGACAGTCAGGGTGGGATGGAGAGAAATATAGATATATAGTTAGTCTTTCACAACATGAGTATTATCAAAGTCTCTTGCAAAACGATACATGTATAGCCTATATTGAATTGCTTCCCTTCTCAGTTGGTATAGGTGATGAGGGAAGAAGGGAGAGAAGTTGGACTCAAAGTTTTAGGAAATAATGTTGAGAATTGTTTTTACACGCAACTGGGAAATAAGCAATACAGGTAATGGCATATAGGAATATAAGCTGCCGTTACAAGAAAAGACAGAAGCCAGGAATAAGGGACGGGAGGGGTGTAATACAAAGGAGGGCAGATTGGGGGAAGTGGCAATCAGAATGCATGATGTTTTGTACTTGGGCAGGGGAGAGATGGAGAAAATATTTGGAATTCAAAATCTTGTGCATATGAATGTTGAAATCTACGAATAAATAAATAAGATAATTAAATCAATAAAGAAAATAAAATACAAGAAGGAAAATACATGGAGGTGCAGGATCATTAAGGTTGGAGGGCGGAGGAGTATGTCCACTGAATGTTGAACATGGCTGCCATGCTAGAACTTCCTATCCAACTGGTGTGTTGTGACCTGTTATTGGAGCCATTTTCCACCTTAGATCCATAGATATTGAATGCCGCCAATGGTGATGGGGACTACAATAGTACTGCAAAGGTTTAGCCATGAAAGAAGTCAACTTCATCTGCAATGATCAAGAATTTAATTGGGAATCACCATATTATGAATAATTTTTTGAAATGTCAGGCACTTCTCTAAGGGTATGGGAAATATGTTCATCCTTCGTTATTGAAGTACATCATGCCATCAGAGAAATAATGACATGACTTGGACTTGACTTTGTTTTGAGTGAGTGAGAGCTGTGCACGTCATCAGCCTCACTTCTCTTCCAGAGCCATCTGAATCCAGTGACCAGATATTCATCTGGATGATTGGAGATGACCCAGCGTGAGGCAATTTGGGTTAAGTGACTTACCGAAAGTCACACAGCTAGTGAGTGTCAAGTATCTGCGGTAAGATTTGAACTCAGTTCCTCCTGATGCCTGGATTTGTGCTGTAGCCATCACCTATCTGCCTCTAAGGGCATGGAGAGAAAAAAGGAGAAAGAAGAAAATTTCTATAACTTACAGAGATGAGCAAATTTCGCTTGAACTTCCAAGAAGATATTCTTTATGGAATTTTTAGAAGCTGTCATTCTGAATTAGGGAAATGAGACCTTGCTAGGGCAAAGGAAATATCCATTAAATCCTTCATCAACTGCATACACTCTTCGCCTCTCATTGACCTTGCTTCTTCTTTTCACCTGGTTCTATGAAACTCTGCAATGCTCTTCCATCCCTTGGTCAAACAGCATCAGGGATATTTCCATGTAAATCAATGGTCCTCTGTCTCCAACATCCCTTTCATTCTATGAAGGCAAAAGGTTGGGGTTAAGGGCAACTGGAGGTGTCATACAACATGTCTCCCTTCCTAAAGTGGTAATTAACACCTGCAGGTCACTAAAGACTATCTCCAGTTTTGGGGGCAACTCAAGAGGAATTGGACCATAAGCCCCAAGATAAGGCCGATACTTGGTAAGGCTCACTGGATATTTCCCTGTGAGAGTGAAAGGAAAATATGAGGAAGGACAAAGCTGAGCTATGGGAAATTTCTCTTCTCAATTAACTTCCTACTCTGAGATTTTGACTTCCTCAACTGCCATATAAAACACTAAAACCAAGTACAGGAAACTTCCTGACTTTAGAAACTTAAAAATTCAAGGGGCAAAATGAGGGTAGAAGATCTTTCAGGAAAGACAAAGACAGCCTTTCCTAGGCAACCAGGGATCATCTCGAACTATCTGAGGAAGAGGAATATAACTATTTTTGCATCAGTTAATTTCGTCTCTCAGTGGGTTCAACACTAGATAGGAAAAGGAAGAAAATGGGAAGGACTTCATGAATATCGATTTCAGGCAGCCAGTGACAAGGAAAATTCCTTAGATAATGAGAAAAAAGACATAAGATATTTTGAGAGACAGAGCAACAGAACTTGAAATTCTCTGAATCTGAGACGTATGGAAGCAGATACACACACATATACACACATATTTTGTTGTATTTTATATGTATATTTAAATACATAATCATGAATGTATGTATTGACAGAATATACATAACCATAGTAGGCAAAATGGTGGATGAAGAATGCTTATTAGCCATACTATGTGGTGTAGTAACATTGACAATAGGAATGGGGACAGGAAAATTATTTCTGTTTAATTAATATAGGAAAATAGAAGATCAGGAAAATGTTTATACTAATGATGTTCTCTATCATATAATCTTAGAAAATTGATTAGAAAACTGAACGTTTAAGTGACTTACGGTAATAGTTTCAATATGTTTCAAAGTAAGAGTAAATCTTAGTCTTCCTAACTTTGTGCTTGATTGACTATGCATTTGACCTCGCATTTAGAATAATATTGCTTTAAGTGTTATTCAGTTATGTAAATTACTTGCAAATTTATCATTTATTGTGTGTCATAGAAGACTTATGTATACTTACAAATATAATGAGATGACCTTATTTCAATCTCTACGCTGAATTTTTTAGTAGATTATTTTTTATTAGAATAGTAGAAAAAGTTGTCATACCTTCAATATACATAAAATATTTGAGTTATAACTTTGGAAATAAGCTATTTACCTTATTTCTATACACACATTCCCAGATTGAGCAAAGAGAAGATAGTAGAGAAGAAATGAGTAGATAAATTTAAGTTTACAGAGAAAGGAGAATGAATGTAAGATTAAATCACATGAGAAGAAGGGGGGAGTGTGTGTAGGTACACATGTCAATGCTTCCATTGTTTTACGGAAAAGGGCGAACTCTCCATGTTACATGAGGGTGAAAGATAATGGGGAGAGAGAGAAGATGGAAGGAAGATATCTAAGTGAAATGAGATGAGCATGAGAGAAGAGTTGACAAATGACCTCAAGTTTTACCATGATATGGAGGAGAAAACTCTCAAAGTCTTGCTGTATGTTTGAGGAAGGATAAAAAGTTTTATAACAGCTTCTAGGGAAACTGAGGTAAAGAATTTATTACAGGAGAAACAGACTGTCTTGCTGCAATAAAGGTTCAGTGGCGATTAACTATAACTTAGTTATGTAGTGGACTCAGTCTGTATGGTTTCATTATTTTCTGCATCTCTCTTCAGCAGTTTTGGGATACCAGCTGGTGCAGTAGGTAGAATACCAAGACTGGAGTCAGCAAAGTTCATCCTCATAAGTTACAATTTAGTCTCAAACACTTACTAGGTGCAGGACCTTGGCCAAGTCACTTAACGCTGTTTATCTTAGTTTCCTCCTCTGTCAAATGAACTGGAGAAAGGAATACAAACTACTCTAGTAATATTGATAAAAAAAACCCAAAAACCTCAAATGGGATTATAAAGAATTACACATGACTGAATACTATTCAAGAGTTTCTAAAGTTTTAGAAATTTTAGGATTTAGTCACTCATTCAACAGTATTAAGTAAATTTTATGTGGCAGATATTCTATTCATCTGTGGAGATAGAAGTAGAAGCAACTCTGTGGTCACTGACCTCAAGGATCTTACATTCAGTTGAGGGTTTGAGAAAATTCAAATATCAATCAAGGATGCAAATAAATATGGAGTTGAAGGATGTCAACAGTAAAGATGACAGATAATCTCAAAGGAAATGTACTGAGAGGAGGAACAGAGACAAGTATAAAGACCTTTTATAAAAAGTTAGATGTTAGTTCAAGTGCCTTATATACTATACTTTATTAATGTACTCAAAAATGATAAAAATTATTTGCTGACCCATTGTACCATTGTAAGTGACATAGCCTATATTTAGTCCATTATGATTTAATGACAATTCAAAACATTATATTAACCAATATTTTGCATATCATAACACTTTCTGAATTGCACATTCAGAATCTGTTTTTATCACTTTTTCTAATGGAGACATTTTAACATCAAATATTGCTTTAGCATTATTTTTACTCATATTAACATTATTTAGAATATTAACCATAAATCCTTACTGTCTATTTGATATGTGGATTCATTCTTTTTACATTCTCATAAGTTTCAGTGCTAATATATTAATGGAAGGAGTTGAATCCAAAAGGAAAGATTCAAGAAAGGATGATTTTTTTTTGAAAAAGAAATATTTCTTTACATACATACCTGCAAAATAAAGAAAAAGCTAATATGTACGAAATTCTCTTGAAAGACCGGTCCTTTGGCAGTTCAAATTGATTTTATACTGAAAAAACAATTTTGCAATTTTCTGGGGTTTACAAAGCAAACCATGTTGTTGTTATTGGCGCTGTGTTTGTCCCTTTTTTTAGAAGAGGACCTTGACATCAAGATGGTGACATGCCTTGCAGGTTACTTTGATTTGAGTGAGGGAGGGTTGTGCAAGGTCACCAGCTTCACTTTTTTTTGCAGAGTCATCTAATATTCATCTGGATTATTCACAATGTCCTAGGATGCAATTTGGGACCCTGGCCATTTTAGGCTAAGGTCTTATCACATTTTCACTTTGAGTTTGGTACACCCATGCAGTGAATAAGCATCATTAAGTAGTTACTCAACGGATTGCCTCATTAAATAAAAAAAGAAAAAAAAATCAAACTGGAAGAGGAAGACCCTCGGAGTTCTTTCGTAAAAGAAAAACAACTGCTATTTAGTATTTACATAGGAGCAAATCACAACCCTGGATAAAGACGGTTTGTGCATGCATCTTATGACCGATGTGTTTGTGTGGACCTCATTTTATTTTCCTTGTCACAAAACATGTTTTAGACAGATTACAAATTATGAGACAATCCCACAAATATGTTAGACGTTGTTCTTTCAAAGGTCTTAGAAATTCAAAGTATGAAGTTTAATTCATTCCCACAAATATGTTTTGAAATTTATAAAAGTATGTTATAATATAAAATTTATTTATGATTATATTACACAGGGGAATTATGAAAGTATATTTGTCGTCTATGTATAATTTAAATAAAATTTCATTTAGGTTACTTATGCAATTTAAATAACATAACCAATGCTACCCAAGTAATAAGAAAAATAAGATTTGTACCTAGATCTTCCTAATAAAAAGAGTAATTCTTTTTTAAATTAACCTATAGTCTATCAGATTTATAGCATGTAGAATATACTGGGAAAATTATACTCCTTTGATATTATTTTGCAGATACAATTTAGGTATTCTAGTACACATTTGTTTAGAAAAATAAATAAATGAAAACAAAGAGATTATACTTTTCCCAAAGGTAAAATATGTTAAAATGTAATAGATACTGTGTCAATTCAGTCAAGGGCTTTTTCAAGGGTCTAGATACTTTTAATGGCATAAAAAGGAACTTTCCTTACTCGTATTCTTAGTGTTAGTATATGGGTAAGACATTTGTAGATTATATATTTTTTTTACTCTTTAATTGAAAGGACTACCATGGGAAATCTTCTGAGTCTCCCTTAATGTAATGAAAGTTTCAGTGAATAAGCCAGAGGGCTATTTTTGTAGAAAGAATTCTCTCTATGAGCCCAGGAGAGTTGCAGTGAATATATATATATATACACACACACACACAAACATATATATATACATATGTATATATACACCTATACATATATGTATATATCAGCTACAGACAAGCCAGGGTAGACTGAATCAAGCCCAAGGACCCATTGTCTTGAATGGTTGCACTACAATACTACCAGAGTCCTTAGTGGATACTGAAAGACCTAAATCTTTCCTTTTTTGCTATATCCATCATCACTTAAGGACATGCTCAAGGCTTCCATTTAAGGAGACTGGAAAATGGACTCAAACCATTCCCTTCAGATGCTAAATTTCAGTACTTCTTTCTTTTCTCTCCATTTGTATTTTTAATTTCATGTCAAAAGAGAATAGTTAATTCTCTTTTATAATACAATGCTAGTACACAGAATCTTTAAGAATGAATAAAAATTAACAAAATATTTCCTTTTGAGAAACTTCTTTCCAAAAGATATAGATGGGGGGGGGTAGCAAAGACGGCGGAGTAGAAAAATTCACATATGCTAGCTACAAACCCACAGCCCATGGATTTCCTCTAAAAAGAACTCCCAACAAATTCTGGAACAGTGGAAGCCGCACAGCAACACAGTGAAAAGGATTTCTGTTCCAGAGAGCCCTGAAAAACCGATCACAAAGGTCCATCGCGCACCAGATGGGAGAGAAGCGCTGCCCTGTCCTGGCCACATGGCACAGAGAGGAGTGAGCAGATCCGAGCAGGCTTCAGGGATGGAATCTCCAGCAGCCGCGAAAGTCCCTCCACACAAAAATACACAGGTCAGGGAGACAGACAGGCTGAGAGGGGAGGGGGTGTATCTCCATGATTTGGGCCCCCTTGGGAGGCAGCTGCAGAGGCAGCAGGCGTCCAGAGGCTCCCGGAGCAGGCAGGAACTCGACAGAGGCTCCATTAAAAAAGGTCTCTGCATAAACCCACTGAGGGAACTGAGCTTCGACGGAGGCCCTGCGCCCACCTGAGCATCAGAAATTAAGCTCCCATTGAAAGGCAGCCAGGTCTGCTGCCAAAAGCCCTGAGGCTGGGAAGCAGTGTTTGAATCTCAGACCCCAAGCACTAGCTGGGAAGACCTAGACCAGGGGTGGAGAGGACTCTCAGAAGTCAAGTAACTGGCTGGGAAAATGCCCAGAAAAGGGAAAACAAATGAGACCATAGAAGGTTATTTTCTTGGGGAACAGATGATTGCACCATTACTCTCTGAAGAAGAAGAAAACTGCTTATCATCAGGTAAGGACATAGGAGTCAAGGCCTCTGTATCCCAAACATCTGAAATAGATATCCAATGGGGTCAGACCACGGAAGAGCTCAAAAAGGATTTTGAAAATCAAGTTAGACAGGTAGAGGAAAAACTGGGAAAAGAAATGAGAGAGGTGTAAGACAAGCGTGAAAACCGGGTCAATACCTTAATAAAGGAGACCGAAAAAAATACTGGAGAAAATAACACCTTGAAAAATAGGTTAACTCATTTGGCAAAAGAGGTTCAAAAAGTCGATGAGGAGAACAAACCTTTCAAAAGCAGAATTAGCCAAGTGGAAAAAGAAGTGCAAAAGCTCCGTGAAGAAAATAGTTCTCTCAAAATTAGAATGGAACACATGGAGGCTAATGACTTTCTGAGAAACCAAGACATCACAAAACAAAACCAAAAGAATGAAAAAATGGAAGTTCACGTGAAATATCTCATTGGAAAAACAACTGACTTGGAAAATAGGTCCAGGAGAGGCAATTGAAAAATTATTGGACTACATGAAAGCCATGATCAAAAAAAGAGCCTAGACACCATCCTTCATGAAATTATCCAGGAAATCTTCCCTGATATTCTAGAACCAGAGGGAAAAATATGTATTCAATAAATCCACTGATCACTGCCTGAAAGAGATCCAAAAAGAGAAACTCCTAGGAACATTGTGGCCAAATTCCAGAATTCCCATGTCAAGGAGAAAATATTGCAAGCTGCTAGAAAGAAACAATTCCAGTATTGTAGAAATACCATCAGGATACCACAAAATGTAGTACCTTCGACATTACGGGATTGAAGGACGTGGAATAGGATATTCCAGAAGTCCAAGGAACTAGGTCTAAAACCAAGAATCATCTACCCAACAAAATTGAGTATAATACTTCAGGGTAAAATGTGGTCTTTCAATAAAATTGAGGACTTTCACGCATTCTTGATGAAAAGACCAGAGCTGAAAAGAAAATCTGACTTTCAAACACAAGAATGAGAAGAAGAATGAAAAGGTAAACAGCAAGGAGAAGTGATAAGGGACTTAACAAAGTTGAACTGTTTACATTCCTATATGGAAAGACAATATTTGTAACTCCTGAAATTTTCCAGTATTTGGGTAGTTGGTGGCATTACACACATACACATACACACACACGTACACACACATGTACAGGCATGCACGTACACACACACATATGCACATGCATGCACACACAGAGACAGAAAGCCTAGAATGAATTGAATAGGATGGGATCATATCTTAAAAGAAATCAAGGTAAACGGTGATAAAGAAATTTAGTGGGAAGAGAGACGGAAAAATGGAATGCGGTAAATTATCTCTCATAGAAGAGGCAAGCAGGAGATTTCTTAGTGGAGGGAAAAAGAGGAGAGCTGAGAAGAAAAACATGAAGTTTATTCTCATCACATTCGATTGAAGGAAGGAATAAAATGCACACTCATTTTGGTATGAAAACCTATCTTACAATACAGGAAAGTGGGTGAGGAGATAAGCAGGGAGGGGCTGGTGATGGAAGGGAGGGCAATGGGAAGAGGGAACAATTTGAAGTCAACATTCTTGGGGAGGGACAGGATCAAAAGAGAAAATAGTAACAATGGGGGTCAGGATAAGATGGAGGGAAATATAGTTAGTCTCACACAACATGACTATTATGGAAGTCACTTGCGAAACTACACAGATATGGACTATATTGAATTGCCTGCCTTCCCAAAGGATATGTATGGGGAGGGAGTGATGGTGAGAAGATGGATCTCAAAGTTTTAGGAACAACTGTGGAATATTGTTCTTGCTACTAGTAAATAAGAAATACAGGTAATGGGGAATAGAAAGTTATGTGGTCCTACAGGACAAAAGACAAGATGGGGTAAGGGAAGGGAGGGATAAAAGAAGAGAGGACTGATTGGTGATATGGGTAATTAGAATGCTCAGTGTATTGGGGTGGGGGGAAGGGACAAATGAGGAGAAAATTTTGGAACCCAAAATCTTATGATAATGAATGTAAAATTTAAATAATAAATTTATATAAAAATTAAAAAAAATAAAAGCTATGGATAGTATGTGAAAACTAAATAAATACATGTATAGCATTTGCATTGATCTGGGGGTCAAAGATATACTCTTATGCTATGACTTGGATAGTTGTTAGCTATCTGTACTTGTACAGACGTCAATATCATTAAGACTTAGTTTTCTAATTGACAAAATGGGAATAAAGATTCTTGAACTTTCTACTTTACTTGGACACTATAGATAAAATGTTTAGGAAATGCAAGAGGGAATAGAGAGACAGGAAGAGAAAAAGACGGAAAGGAAGATAATTAATATATATGAACTGTTAACATGCAAGTCATTGTCCAGAAGAAAACTAGTAATAGTTTTATATAACCTCTATCTCTCTCCCCAGTCTTCAATTATTATTTAGAGAAGGTAAATAAGTTTGCAGTCTTAGAAATTAAATTGTACCACCTTATGTTTTTGTCATTATAGCCACATATTCTCCTAACCCTAAGTTTTACCTAAATTCATCCCTGGTATGACCAAAAGGATTGAAAAATCATTTATTAGTTCCATAGTATGTGTTTCAAGGATTGTACTAAGAACCAGACATATAAATAAGAAAAAAAAATAAAGTAATCCCTTGTCTCAAAGATATTACATTCTAATTTGTAAATACAACACAGAAAAGAAAGTTGAGCCTCAGGGTAAATGGAAAAATCTGAAAGTCCTAATGCTACAAAAGCAGAATGAATGGCAAGGTAAAACTTTTCGCAGAATTCATCAGTAGGCCACATGACAGTGTGGGTAGTGTGGTGGACAGACAGGGTAGATGTTAATGTCTGGAGGACATTAGAGACAAAGGGCTGTTCAGATGGTAAGGCTTGTTAGTCCTCCTCTCCCTAATTGGAAGTAATCAAATTAGTGATTTCCACAGATATCATCCAAGAACTATGCTTAGCCTTGCTGAAGGGATTTCAGGAGCTTATGTTTGGGAGAAAAGTTAAGGGAGAAGAAAGGAAAAAGGAAGGGGAAGAATGGAGTTATACAAATGGTGGGAATTCCCCTGATTCTAGTCTGTAATGGATGAGTTCTGGAAAGCCTGAATAAGTCAATTTTACCAAAATTTTGATTGGACTGTGCCCATAACGTAAAGAGATAATAGGTGTTATAAAGAGAAGGAGACTAAAATTAAGAATTTTTGAAAATGTATGGTACTTAAAGTTATGTGGAAGCAATTATTTTCTTGAAATCAGTGAAAACAGCTTTATGGTCTTGCACAAAGATGTATCCACAAAAATAAGTTTGTTTTGAAACTCCAGTCTTCTGAAAATACCAACACCATTTAAACTAAATATGCAGTCAAAAGATGTATAATACTCTCTCAGTTATATTTCACTCGGAAGTTATATAGAAAGTTATGTTTTTCTAAAAAAAGAATTTATCAAATACTATGTTTGAGCTTCTGTACAGTATTAGCAGTATAAGGCATATAGAGACCAGACCTGTGATTTTGCTGATCTAGGGAGCTCTCAAATAAGAAACTTCTTGTACCTGTGTAAGTCAAGAGGCTTCTCTGTAATTTACAGTTTTCAGAAATTTGACTAGAATCTTGAGAGATTAAGTAACTTGCATAGTCACATAATGAATATGTATCAGATAGGGAATTTGAATTCTTTGTCATGGTGACTTCCAGGTCAACTCTCTATTCACTACACTGTACTTCATCCCCAGTAATATAAAGATGAAACAAGAACAGTCGTGCCCATAGGAACTTTCAAGACCTTATCTAAAACTCCAAAATAATAATGATAACAAGAGTATGCTTAACATGAAAGGGATATCCATAGAAAACTATATAAGAAATTTGAAGAGGAAGATGTTAGTTTCATGTAGGATATTAGAGGGAACGTTCACATGTAAGTAATGGTATCTCCGTTGAACTATGAAGGAAAGTAGGTAGGGGCTTCACTATATGAAGCTGAGGGTGGGTGAGTTTATTTTTGTCACAAACAGACATAAAGGAATAAAATCGAATGAGAATTACAAGAACAGATGATGGTAAATTGACTAGCAATCCAGTTTGCTTAGAACAGAGCATTAATAAAGTCGTGCAGTGAAAGATGTAGCTAAGAAATTACTTGAAGCAGTGTTTTAAGGTAGCTTGTAAAAACTAGGGTAATTATAACTTCGTAGGCAACATGAAAAAAAAAACCCACTCATCAGAGCAGCTAGTCTCATATACTCCTTGAAAACAGAGAAAGAAGAAATGGACAGATGTTTTGCTCTTGCATTCAAAGATTACTGCAGTAGGTGACTAGAGACATAAAATTAAAAATTGCTTGCTCCATTGTGGGGCAAGCTGTGACAAATCTTGACACCATATTAAAAAACAGAAACATCACACTACCAAGAAACGTCCAAAGCTATGATTTGATTATGTGATGTACTCAGCTAGGTGTTACAGCGGATAGAGTGCTGGGACACAATCAGGAAAATTCATCTTGCAAATATCACATGTGATCTCAGGCACTTACTAGTTATTTGACCACGGTTATGTCACTCAACCCTGTTTCCTTTAATTTCTTCTTCTATTAAATGAACTGGAGAAGGAAATGGCAAATCTTCCATTATCTTTGACAGTAAATTATTAAACAGGATCACTGAGAGTCAGACAAAGCTGTAAAACATTGTTCTTTTTTCTGGTAATAATGTGTGACTGTAAATTGAACTATGAGGAAAACTGAGTTGATAGAACTGACAATTTCAAATTACGGTCCTGCAGAAGACATTTGAGAGTCCGTTTGAGAGTCAATAGTAAGAGAAATTAATTCAGATTTTTCAATGAAAAGAAAAACATTGATGTAGAAGCTTAAATACTTTGGCCATATTATGAGAAGACAGGACTCAGTGGATGAGAAACAGATATCAGCAAACCTGAAAGCAAAGGGAGAAGAGATTGGCAGAGGATGAGATGAATAGATAGTGTCATGGAGGCAATGAATATGGACTTGACCAGACTTCATGAAGGAATCGATAATGAAAGGACCTGTTGTACATGGGTCATGACACATTGGACACAGTTGAACTAATGAACAACAAAGGCAATATGACATGTTGTTTTTTCATTTTATTAGGGCTCTGCATTTGCAAAAATATGCTAGCAGTCGTGTGAAGCTTGACTGGCTAGAGGAGAGAAGAAAAAATATAAGTTAATTACGAGAATATTACAAGAATTGTGGGGAGTGGAGAGAAGATGGTGGAGTAGAAAGATTCACTTATGCTAGCTCTGAACCCACAGCTCACGGATTTCCTCTAAAAAGAACTCCCAACAAATTCTGAAACAGGGGAAGCCGCACAGCAGCACAGTGAAGGAGATTTCCTTTCCAGAGAGCCCTGAAAAGCTGATCCCAAAGGTCCATCCCGCACCTTCACGGTATTGACAAGAGCAACCAGATCCAAGCAGGCTTCAGGGATGGAATCTCCAGCGACCGCGAAAGTCCCTCCCCACAAAAACGCACAGGTCAGTGAGAGAGACGTCTGGACAGGCTGAGAGGGGAGCGGGGTGTCTCCATGACTCGGGCTCGGGAGGCAGCAGCAGAGGCAGTAGGCAGTAAAAGGCTCCCAGAGCAGGCAGGAGCTCAACAGCAGCTCCACTACAGAAGGTTTCTGCATAAACCCCCTGATGGAACTGAGATTGTGAGGTGGCTCTGCCCCCAACTGAGAACCTGATTTAATATTACCCTCAAAAGCAGCCGGCCAGCCGCCGAAAGCCCTGAGGCTCGGGAACAGCATTTGAATCTCAGATCCCAAGCATTAGTTGGGCGGACATAGGCGGGGGTGAAGAGGACTCTCAAAAGTCAAGTAACTGGCTGGGAAAATGCCCAGAAAAGGAAAAAATATAAGACCATAGAAAGTTATTTTCTTGGTGACCAAATAATTCCAACCTTCCTCTCTGACGAGGAAGAAAACTGTTTACCATCAGGTAAAGAAATAAGAGTCAAGGCCTCTGCGTCCCAAACATCTGAAATAGATATCCAATGGGCACAGGCCATGGAAGAGCTCAAAAAGGATTTTGAAAATCAAGTTAGACAGGTGGAGGAAAAACTGGGAAAAGAAATGAGAGAGATGCAAGAAAAACATGAAAAACGGGTCAATACCTTAACGGGCCAATACCAAAAAAATGCTAAAGAAAATAACACTTTGAAAAAGAGGCAAACTCAATTGGGAAAAGAGGTTCAAAAAGCCAATGAGGAGAAGAATGCATTCAAAATCAGAATTAGCCAAGTGGAAAAAGAAGTGCAAAAACTCACTTAAGAAAATAGTTCTCTCAAAATTAGAATGGAACAGATGGAGGCTAATGACTTTCTGAGAAACCAAGAAATCACAAAAAAACCCAAAAGAATGAAAAAATTGGAGATCATGTGAAATACCTCATTGGAAAAACAACTGACCTGGAAAATACATCCAGGAGAGACAATTTAAAAGTTATGGGCCTACCTGAAAGCAATGATCAAAAAAAAAAAGCCTGGACATCATTCTTCATGAAATTATCAAGGAAAACTGCCCTGCTATTCTAGAAGCAGAGAGAAAAATATGTATTCAAGGAATCCACCGATCACCGCCTGAAAGAGAGCTAAAAAGAGAAACTCCTAGGAACATTGTGGCCAAATTCCAGGGTTCCCAGGTCAAGGAGCACATATTGCAAGCAGCTAGAAAGAAACAATTCTAGTATTGTGGAAATACAATCAGGATAACACAAGATCTAGCAGCTTCTACATTAAGTGATCAAGGGTATGGAATAGGATATTTCAGAAGTCAAAGGAACCAGGTCTAAAACCAAGAATCACCTACCCAGGAAAACTGAGCATAATACTTCAGGGGAAAATATGGTCTTTTAATGAAATAAGTGACTTCCAGGCATTCTTGATGAAAGGACCAGAGCTGAAAAGAAAATTTGACTTTCAAACACAAGAATGAGAAGAAGCATGAAAAAGTAAACAGCAAAGAAAAGTCATAAGGGACTTACCAAAGTTGAACTGTTCTCAACCCTATATGGAAAGACAATATTTGTAACTCCTGAAATTTTTCAGTATCTGGGGAGTTGGTGGGTCTACACACACACATGTACACACACATGCACACATACATGTACATGTGTGCACGCACACACACATACACACATGCATGCACATACAGAGACAGCACAGAGTGAATTGAAGAGGATGGGATAATATCTTAAAAGAAATCAAGGTAAACGGTGAGAGAGAAATGTAGTGGGAGGAGAGAGGGTGAAATGGAATGGGGTAAATTATCTCTCATAGAAGAGGCAAGCAGGGGACTTCTTAGTGGAGGGAAAAAGAGGAAAGCTGAGAATAAAAACCATGAAGTTTACTCTGATCACATTCGACTAAAGGAAGGAATAAAATGCACCCTCATTTTGGTATGAAAACCTATCTTACAATATAGGAAATTGGAGGAGAAGGAGATATGCCAGTTGGGGGCGGGATAATGGAAGGGAGGACAATGGGAGGAGGGAGCAATTTGAAGTCAATACTCTTGGCGAGGGACAGGATCAAAAGGGACAATAGCAACAATGGTGGGCAGGATAGGATGGAAGGAAATATAGTTAGTCTTAAACAACACGACTCTTATGGAAATCACTTGCAAAACTACACAGATATGGCCTATATTGGATTGCCTGCCTTCCCAAAGGGAATGGGTGGGGAGGGAGGGATGGGCAGAAGTTGGAACTCAAAGTTTTAGGATCAACTGTGGAGTATTGTTCTTGCTACTAGGAAATAAGTAATACAAGTAATGGGGAATAGAAAGTTATCAGGCCCTGCAGGACAAAAGAGAAGATGGGGAAGGATGATAGAAGAGAGGGCAGACTGTTAATAGGGGAAATAAGAATGCTCAGTGTACTGGGAAAATCAGGGCCTTTTTCATTGACAATTTCATGAAAGAGTATATCTAGGCTCTTTTTTTGATCATGGCTTTCAGGTAGACTCATAACTTTTAAATTGTCTCTCCTGGATCTATTTTCCAGGTGAGTTATTTTTCTAATGTGATATTTCACATTATCTTCCATTTGTTCATTCTTTTGTTTTAGTTTTGTGAATTTTTGGTTTCTCAGAAAGTCATTAGCCTCCATCTGTTCCATTCTAAATTTTAAAGAACTATATTCTTCAGTGAGCTTTTGAACCTCCTTTTCCATTTGGCTAATTCTGCTTTTTAAAGCATTCTCTTCCTCATTGGCTTTTTGGATCTCTTTTGGCAATTGAGTTAGCCTATTTTTAAAGTGTCATTTTTTTCAGCATTTTTTGGGGTCTCCTTTGACAAGGTATTGACCCACTTTTCATGCTTTTCTTGCAACTCTCTCATTTCTCCTCCCAATTTTTCCTCCCCCTCTCTTACTTGATTTTCAAAATCCTTTTTGAGCTCTT
>CM053769.1:637017903-637035361 GCA_028658325.1 Potorous gilbertii
CAGCTTATCTGAATCTCAGCCTCCAGTGTTGGCTTGGTGCAACTGGAGGCCAAGTGGCTGTGGAGAGGAAACTCTATTACTCTCAGATTCTGGGTACAAAAGTTTTTGGTTACTCCAAAAACAGTATACATACTTAATTATGCCACCTTGGAGGAGCAGGGATCTTACAGATCCCCAGAGTGGACCCTATTCTTGACAAAGGATCCGAATATCAAGTAACTGGTTGGGAAAATGCCCCAAAAAAGGAAAAAAAAATAAGACAATAGAAGGTTAAATTCTTGGTAAACAAATATCTTCTCCCATTCCTTTAGATGAGTAAGAATGATGCTTACCACCAGGGATAGATATAAAAGTCAAGGCTTTGCTTCCCAAACATCCAAAATAAATATTGAATGGTCTCAGGTCATGGAAGAGCTCAAAAATAATTTTGAAAATCCAGTAAGAGAGGGAGAGAAAAAAACTGGGAAGAGAAAGGAGAGAGATGCAAGAAAACCATGAAAAGTGAGTCAACAACTTGCTAATGAGACCCAAAAAATGCTGAAGAAAATAACACCTTTAAAAATAGGCTAACTCAATTGGCAAAAGAAGTTCAAAAACCAATTAGGAGAAGAATGTTTTAAGAGCAAATTTATCCAAACAGAAAAGGAAGTTCAAAAGCTCGAAGAAAATAGTTCTCTAAAAATTAGAATGGAACAGATGGAGGTTAATGACTTTATTAGAAACCAAGAAGTCACAAAATAAAAATCAAAAGAATGAAAAAATGGAAGGTAATGTCAAATATCTCATTGGAAGTATAACTGACCTGAAAAATAGATCCAGGAGAGACAATTTAACAATTATGGGAATACTTGAATGCTGTGACCAAAAAAAGAGCCTAGATATCATCTTTCATGAAATTATCAAGGAAAACTGCCCTAATATTCTAGAACCAGAGGGCAAAATAGATATTAACAAAATCTACCAATCACCTCCTGAAAAAGATCTAAAAAGAGAAACTCCTAGGAATATTGGAGCCAAATTTCAGAGTCCCCAGGTCAAGGAGAAAATTTTGCAAGCAGCTCAAAATAAATAATTTGAGTACTGTGGAAATATAATCAGGATAGCACAGGATTTGGCAGCGTCTACATAAAGGGTTCTCGAAGTCCAAGGAAATAGGATTAAAACAAAGAGTCACTTACCCATCAAAATTGATTATAACACTTCAGGGGGAAAAAAGTCATTAAATGATATAGAGGACTTTCAAGCATTCTTAATGAAAAGACCAGAACTGAATTGAAATTTGCCCTTCAAACCCAAGAATCAAGAAAAGCATAAAAAGATAAACAGGAAAGAGAAATCATGAAGGACTTTCTAGACTTGAACTGTTTACATTGTTACATAGAAAGATAACATGGGTGACTCTCAGTATTTGGGTAGTTGGAGGGATTACACACATGTACACACATACACGTGTGTGTATATGTACATAGACAGCACAGACAGAGTTGCATATGAAAGGATGATAATAAAAAAATAAAATTAAGGAATGAGAGAGGAATATGTTGGGAGGAGAAAGGGAGAAATCAAATAGGGCAAACTCTCACTCATAAAAGAGGCAAGAAATGTTTTTTCAATGGAGGAGTAAAAGGAAGAGGTGAGAGGTAAAAAAGTGAAGTTTACTCTCTTCTCATTTGGCTTAAGGAGGGAATGGCATGCTCACTCAAATTGGTTTAAAAAATCTATCTTACACTACAGGAAAGTAGGGGAAAAGGGGACAACTTGGTGAGTGGAGTGATAGAAGGGAAGGCAAGGGGGAGCATGGAGTAATTAGATGTAAACACTTTTGAGGAAGAACAAGGTCAACATAGAGAATAGAATAAATGAGGAGTAGGATAAGAGGGAGGGAAAAACGGTTAGTCTTATACAACGTGAGTATTATAGAAGTCTTTTGCAATACTAAGTACATACAGCCTACATTGAATTGCTTGCCTTCTCAGTGGGGATGGTTGGGGAGGGAGAAAGGGAGAGAAGTTGGAATTCAAAGTATTAGGAAAGAATGTTGAAAATTATTTTTGTGTACAACTGGGAAATTAGAAATACAGGTAATGGGGTATAGATATCTATCTTGCACTACAAGAAAAGAAAGACGATGAAGACAAGTGAAGGAAGGGGAGTGATAGAAGGGAGGGTATATTGAGGGAAGGAGTAATCAGAATGTAAGATATTGTGGGGTGTGGGGAGGAGAGAGATGGGGAGAAAACTCAGAATTCAAAATTTTGTGAAAATGAATGTTGAAAACTAAAAATAAATAAACATTTTAAAAAAAAATACAACATGAAAGAGAATACCTTGGGAAATATAGAGCCCTATGAGAGAAATGATTATTTCTCTTATACTATAAACCAATTATTAACAGAGAAGAAGGTTTTCCCTTTGTATATCCTCATTCACAAATAATTCCTGTAGGTTATTCAGTCAATCTCTGAAAAGACATTGTTGATAGCTGAGATTACCCAAATCCTTGGGATGCATGCCTTTTGAGCTTGAGTGGGACTCCACACAACAAGGAGATATTACAAACAGAATCCAAATTAAGAGAGACTTTTTCCCTTAGGAAAGAAGCCCCTGTCTGTTCTTGGATCCTTTCATTAGAGTTTGGGATGACTCAGTTTATGGATGGGAAAACCAATCAACTAAATCTGGGTAGAGGTAGATTCTTTTGCCCAGAGTGCTGGAGTCAGGTGTGTCTCGTGATTAGATCACATTCTCTTCAGCAGAAGCTGAAGACTTTTGGCCCACTGCCTCTTTCATATGTCCACCCCCCTATTGATCGTTAGCCAGTCGGAATTGATTTCCATTCTCAGGAATGGAAGGCTTTTCCCGAGTTTTTTAAATATCCAATATTCCCCATGAAGGGTTTTTGGTTTACAAAAGCAAAATGGCAATTTTATTAATTATCTGCTAGCCATTATTAATAAAAATATTAATTTCCCAGAAAAAAAGATGTCTGAATTCCAAATTTTCCCTACCCACAGATCCTCATTGAGAAATCAAGTAATTTAATATAGGCTATACATGTGTAGTTATGCAAAGCACTTTCATAATAGTCATGATGTGAAAGACTGTATTACCATCCGCTTTATCCCACCTCCTAATTATTCTATTCTATCCTTTGATCCTGTCCCTTTTCTAAAGCATTTGGTTCTGACTATCCCTCCCCCAATCTGTCCTCCTTTCTATCATCCCCCCTTTTGTAGCCTCTCCCTACTTTCCTGTAGGGATTGAGTGTGTATACTATTTCCTTCTTAATCCAAATCTGATAAGAACAAGGTTCACTCATTCCTTATCACTTCCGCCCTCTTCCCCTCCTTTGTGAAACATTTTCTTGCCTCTTTTATGTGAGATAATTTACCCTATTCCATCCCTCTGTTTTGACTTCTCTCAATATAATCCTCTCTCAGCCCTTAATTTTATTTTTAGTTATAATCCCTTCATATTCATCTCACCCTTTATCTATCTATCTATCTATCTATATCTTTCTTTCTTTCTAGCTATTCCTCCAACTATCATATTACTGAAAAAGTTCTCATTAATTACAAATATCATTCCATGTAGTGATGTAAACAGTTCAACTTTAATTGTCTCTTATGATTTCTCTTTTCTGTTTACCTTTCATACTACTCTTGATTCTTGTATTTGAAAGTCAAATTTTCTATTCAGCTCTGGTTTTTTCAGAATTGAAAGTCCTCTATTTTATCGAATGTCCATATTGCCTCCCAAAATATTTTATTGTTTTGCTAGGTAAGTTATTCTTGATTTTAATCCTATCTCCCTTGAATTCTGGATTATCATACTGCAAGCCCTCTGATCTCTTAGTGTAGAAGGTGTTAAATCCTCTGTTATCCTTGAATTATTAATAATAATTGGTAATATTCTTGAATTGCTTCTTTCTGGCTGCTTGCAATATTTTCTCCTTGACTTGGGAGCTCTGGAATTTGGCTGCAACATTCCTATGAGTTTTCCTGTTTGGATCTCTTTCCAGAGGCAGTTGGTGGATTCTTTCAATTTCTATTTTGTCTTCTGCGTCTAGAGTATCAAGCGAGTTTTCCTCAGTAATTTTTTGGAAAGATGATGTCTAGGCCATTTCTTGATCATGGCTTTCAGATTGTCCAGTGCTTTTTAAATTATCTCTCTTAGACCTATTTTCCAGGAAAGTGGTTTTCCAATTAAATATTTCGCATTGTCTTCTATTTTTTTTATTTTGGTTCTGTTGTATAATTTCTTGATTTCTCATATAAAGTTATTAGCTTCCATTTGCTCCATTCCAATACTGAAGAAATTATGCATATGCATTTTAGAAACACATATTGTGAATTTATTTCATGATTTTTAGAAATAAAAGGTTAAAACAATAGTGTCAGTTGCAATTTACTAATGATATTTTACTTGAAAGGAAATGATCATTTGGGGAAAAACAAACATAAAATAATGTATATGCAATGTTTCCATATTTGTTTCTACATATGAACATGAGGAGTAGTAACACATGATGGATAGATAGCTTGTCATAAAGTAGGAAAAACTTAGGTTAAAGTCTCATGTCCAACCTATTCCAGCTATGTTTTCCAAGGAAGGTAACAAACGTTTTTTCATTATTTAATTTTTCCCAATTACACATAAAAACAATTTTAACATTCTTTCTTTTTAAAATTTTGCATTTCACATTCTCTCTCTCCATTGAAATGGCAAGAAATTTTCCATAGATTTTAAATGTGTACTCATGCAAAATATATTTCCCTACATGTTATTCTGTGAAAAAAAAAACAAGAAGAAAATCCAAGAAAAATAAAGAAAAATATCTGTGTCATTTATTCAGGTTCTTTTTTCTTTCTCTGGAGATAGACAGCAATGTTCATGGTAAGTCCTACATCATGAATCATTGTATTGCTGAGAGTAACTGTTATTCATAGTAGATCATGATACAATATTGCTGCTACAGTGTGCATTGTTCTGGTTCTGCTCATTTTACTTTTCATCAGTTCATGTAAGTCTTTCCATTCTTTCCTGAGAGCATCCTGCAAATCATGTCTTAAAGTACAATATCATTCCATCACAATCATATGCAACCACTTGTTCAGTCATTCCCCAACTGATGGCTAATCCCATCAATTACTAGTTCTTTGCCACCACTAAAAGAGATATGATAAATATTTTTGTACACATAGGTCCTTTCCTTTTTTTTTTATCTCTAGTACATGGACCTAATAGTGCTACAGCTGAGTCAAAGTATATTCAAGGGTGTATTACCCTTTCAACATAGGTCTTCTTGCTCTCCAAAATGGTTGAATCAGTATACAGATTCACCAATAGTGCATTAGGATCTTAATTTTTCCCATGACCCCTCCAGCATTTATCATTTTCCTTTTCTGTCATATTAGCCAATCTGACAGGTGTGAGATAGTAGCTCAAAGTTGTTTTAATTTGCATTTCTCTCAAAAACTATGATTAAAATCATTTTGTATGATTATATGTAGCTTTAATTACTTTTTTCTGAAAATTATCTGTTCATATCCTTTGACTATTCATCAACTGAGAAATGTTCTTTTCTACAA
The DNA here is from genome assembly GCA_028658325.1 of Potorous gilbertii. Taxonomy (NCBI): domain Eukaryota; kingdom Metazoa; phylum Chordata; class Mammalia; order Diprotodontia; family Potoroidae; genus Potorous; species Potorous gilbertii. The sequence continues at coordinate 637,023,495 of CM053769.1, forward strand.
ATATGATTGACTTTTCCATGTTTGAGAAACAAAAAATTTATCAGAGAAACTCACTGTAATTTTTTCCACAGTAATGTCTCCCAACTATGTATTTCCCTCCATTCTATTTCTCCCATATTTATTCTACTCTCTCCCCCTCCTTTTACTTTGTCCATTTTTAAAAATTTTAATGTTTATTTCTCTATTTTTAATTTTCAACATTCATTTACACAAAATTTTGAGTTCCAAATGTTCTCCCCATCTCTCCCCTCCCCCACCCTGTCAGGCCTTGCATTCTGCTTACCCCTTTCCTCAATATACCCTCCCTTAGATCATATCCCACCCTTCCCTTATCCTCATCTTCTCTCTTTTCTTTTTTAAATTAATTTTATTTATTTTCAGTGTTCTACAATCACTACCATATAACTTCGATTTTTCCTCTCCATCACCCTACCTTTTCTCTTCCTACCTGAGATGGCATAAAATTTTATATAGGTTCTACACATACATTCCTATTAAGTACATTTTTCACTGTAATCATGCTGTGGAAAAGAATGAAAATGAATGGGAGAAATCATAAAACAAACCAAAACGTAATACAAAAAGAAAGTGATCTGTTATATTCTATGACTGGATTCCATAATTCTTTCTCTGGAAGGAGAAGTCATTTTGCCTTAAAAGACCATTTGGGATGTTTTTAAGTCCTTGCATTGCGATGAAGTTCCAAGTCTACCAGAAAAAATTCTCTCACACTGTTGTCGTTGCTGTGCACAAAGTTCTCCTGGTTCTGCTCCTTTCAGTCAGCATCACTTCATATAAGTCTTTCCAGGCCTCTCTGACGTCTTCCTGATCTTCACTTCTTATAGCATAATAGTATTCCATTACATTCATATACTATAATTTATTCAGCAATTCCCCAATTAATGGGCATCCCCTTGATTTCCAGTTTTTAGCCACCACCAAGAGAGTTGATAGAAATATTCTTTGTACATATGAGGGACCTTTCCCATTTTTATCATATCTTGAGGATACAGTTCTAGAAGTGATATTGCTGGGTCAAAGGGTATGCATAATTTTGTAGCCCTTTGGACATAGTTCCAAATTACTCTCCATAATGGTTGGCTGAGCACACAGATCCACCAACAATGAATTAGTGTTCCAACTCTCACACATCCTCTCCAACATTTGTCATCTTCCGGTTCTGTCATGTTTGCCAATGTGATAGGTGTGACATGGTACGTCAGAGTTGTTTTGATTTACATCTCTCAGATCAAAAGTGATTTAGAGTATTTTTTCATATGACTGTAGATACTTTTAATTGTATTCTCTGAAAACTGCCTGTTCATATAATTTGACATGTATCAATTGGAGAATGACTTGTATTTTTGTACATTTGACTCAATTTTCTATATATTTTGGAAATGAGGCCTTTATCACAAGCACTAGTTGCAAAAAAATTCTTTCCCAGTTAGTTGCATTGAGTTTGGTTGTGCTAAAAGTTTTCAATTTAATGTAATCAAAATTATCCATCTTGAACTTCATAATGCTTTCTATCTCTTCTTTAGTCAAAAATTCATCCTTTCTTCATAAATCTGATAAATACACTATTCCTTGCTCTACCAATTTGTCCATAGTATCCAACTATATAACTAGATAGTGTATCTATTTGGACTTATTCTTGTCTACGGTGTCAGACATTGGTCTATGCCTACTTTCTGTCACACTGTTATCTAGTTTTCCCAGCAATTTTTGTCAAACAGTGACTTCTTATCCCAGAAACTGGGGTCCTTGGGTTTATCAAATAGTAGACTACAATATTCATTGCTTGTGTCTTGAGTACCTAGCTTATTCCACTGGTCTATCCTTATGTTTCTTGAGTACCTAGCTTATTCCACTGGTCTATCCTTATGTTTCTTATTTAAGTGGTTAGGCCACCTTCCCTAGCATTTCTTTTCATTAAGCCCCTTGATATTCTGGTCCTTTTGTTTCTCCAGATGAATTGTGATATTATTTTTTCCAGCTCTAGAAAATGATTATCTGATAGTTTGATTGGTATGACACTAAATAAGTAAATTAACTTAAGTAGAATTGCAATATTTATTTTATGTTTCAACACACCCATGAACAACTGATGCTTTTCCACTTAGTTAGATGTGACTTTATTTGTGGTGAAAGTGTCTTGTAATTGTGTTCATATAGTCCCTGGGTTTGTTTTGGCAGGTAAAGTCCCAAATATTTAATGTTGTCTTCCTCAGCTTTAAATGGGATTTCTCTTTCTATCTCCTACTGTTGGGCTTTGTTGCTAATATACAGAAATGTAGATTTTTTTGGGTTTATTTTGTAACCTGAAACTTTGTGAAAGTTGATTATTATTTCAAGTAGTTTTTTACTTGAATCGCTGGGATTCCCTAAGTATATCATCATATCATCTGCAAAGAGTAAAAAACATAGTTTCTTCTTTGCCTATTCTAATTCCTTCAATTTCTTTATCTTCTATAATTGCTACAGCTAATATTTCGTGTATCATATTGAATAATACTGGTGATAATGGACATCCTTGCTTCACCCCTGACCTTATTCAAAAAGCAAAGGCATCTAGCTTATCTCCATTGCATGTAATGCTTCCTGAAGGTTTTGGGTAGATACTGCTTATGGAATGTTCCCTTTATTACTATGCTCTCCAGTGTTTTCATTAGAAGTGGGTGTTGTATTTTGCCAAAATCTTTTTCTGCATCTCTTGGTATAATTATGTGCTTTCTGTTTGTTTTGTTGTTGACATGATCAATAAGGTTAATCATTTTCCTAATATTCAACCAGCCCTGCATTCCTGATATGAATCTAACCTGATTATAATGTATTACTCTCATGATAAGCTGCTGTATTTTTTTTCCTAAAAACTTATTTAAAATTTTTCCGTCTGTATTCATTAGAGAAATTGGTCTATAATTTTCTTCCTCTGTTTTTTCTCTTCCTAGTATCAAAACCATATTTGTTACATGAAAAGAATTTAGAGGATTCCTTCTCCCTCAATTTTACAAATATTCTATTTAATATTGGATTTAGCTGTTCTTTAAATGTTTGATAGAATTCACTTGTAAATCCATCCGGTCGTGGAGATTTTTACCTAGGGAGCTCATTGATGGCTTGTTCAATTTTTTCTGAGATGGGGTTGTTTAAGTATTCAACTTCCTCTTCAATTCTTCAGATATTATGAGACCTGGATCAGCTATGTTGTAATTCAGTGATGTTCACTTTAAAATCAAAAATCCATTCCATACCTCCCTGGATAGGATGGATAGTCATGCAGACATGAATGGTTTCTATTTCTTTTTGCAACACAAATTAATTCCTGTTCAACACTCTTTTCATAACCTGCAGCAAATCTAGATCTGGTTTCTTATGCTCCTCCTCTAACTCTGTGGTCCTCATCCTTCATTCTTGATCCACTAATCCCCTTGCTTGGGCCTTCTAAATTGGTCATCCTCTGCATTTGCACATGTGATACACATGCATCCTTCTCATTTAGGAATTGTTTTATTCTGGAGTTGAGACAAAATACTCTTCTTTTGAATTTCTATTTTCTCCTTAATCAATGCAAATTTAATCTTTTTGGCCATTTGTTCACCTATGTTCTGAGTTTTCCTCCACAAACTAGTGACAGTTTCTTGGGGTTTCCTCCCGAAGTTCTCAGTAGCTTCATCTATGCAACATCGTCTGTGAATCTTATGCTTCTGGGATTGACAAGAGAACACTTAGACTTATCATCCTCACAAAAGAGTTCTCCACTTTCTGATGCATCTCATACTTTGCCATGTTCTTCAGGGTACTTCAAACAGTGGAAACTCAGTTTTTGTTTTTTGCAATGATTGCTAGTTTCACAAGTCACATATTGGCATTGAAATTCTTCCACTAGAGGACACTTCCACACTCTGGACAGAAGAAAGAAGTTGAATCTTCCTGCCAACTGCTGATGAGATAACTATGGCAAAAACTGTGGCCACTCAAATGGTCATTGGGTTTGTGAAGTGATTTAGGGAAGAGGCCTTATTTTCTCCTTTCTTTCATACTGTCCCTTACTTTTCAGAACCCAAATAAAATTGAATTACTGGTAAAAGGGAGAGTTAGATCATGGTCAGAGTCCTAAAAGAACTCTTCCTCATGAGGAACTCTCCACATGGACTCAAGATTTACAGGAGAGGTTCTTATAAGCATCTGTGGAGTAAGATTCTAATTCCATTGTGGCTGGCCATAAATATGATGGTTAAGAGACATGATTTCTGGATAATTTAATCATTTTATTGTATGTTTATGAATAAAAGGATGGACATTTGGCTGTCTCTAAGACCAAAGACAGTCATGACTTACATGTCCATTGGAATAGGAGTACTCTGGCTTATTCTATTTTTCAAGGTATTATCTTCTTCAATATTTTTTGCCCTTCCTTTATTAACCTGTTGACTTTTTTCCCACGATTTTCTCATATCACTCTTGTTTTTCTTTTCAGTTTTTCCTCTACCTTTCTTATTTGATTTTTAAGATCCTTTCTGAGTTCTTCCATGGCCTGAGATAAATTCATATTTTTCTTTGAGCCTTTGGATGTAGGAACTTTGACTTTATTCTCTTCTGAGTATGTTTTGATCTTCCTTGTCACCATAATAACTTTCTATACTCAGGTGTTTTTCTGTTGTTTACTCATTATTTAGAGTGCTTCTTGACTTTTAACTCTATGCAAAAGTGAGGCTTTGCTTCCCAAGGGGAAAGGGCACTGTCCCAAGCTTCAATGTTTTTGTGCAGCTCTTTTCTGGGGAAATTCTGGGAACCTGTAAGTTTTTGAGTATTACTAGGTGATAGGATCTAGGGAGAGGTGTATTTAATACTCTCCAGTACTTTGGTGCTGGTTGGTGACTAACCACAACCACTCTTTTCAACAATGGAACTGTGACCACAGTCTCTGCTGCCCTGTTGCAACAACCTCTACTATGTTAGTGCTCCTGCTCACGCCAGGACTTAGACCCAGTTGTGTGGCCCAAGACCCAAGTATAAGCAATGCAATATAGTCCTGCTCTGGATAATAGCAAAAGGACCCCTGTAAACTTGCTTCTAATCCATTGTCTGATTCCCTAACCATTTATGGGCCAAGAGGTCTGGAAACCTGAGACCTGCTCCTGTTTTGTTGAGGTCCATTCTACACTGGCATGGCCTATGCTGGACTGTACCCTGCTCTCACTTGGGTGCAACAAACCTTTCCTGCCTGCATTTTAAGTTGTCTTAAGTTGGAAAATTACTTCATTCTATCTTTTTGTGGGTTCTGCTGATCTGAAATTTGTGAAGGGTAATTATTTAAAGGTATTTGGAGAGGTTTAGAGGAGAGCTCAGGTGAGTTCCTGCTTTTACTCTGCCTTCTTAGTTCTACCTTCTGTAACTTAAACTCTTAATGCTCTCAGCAGCCTATTATAACTCTAAGTGGCAGAAAAGTTGCTTCACTGCATTGGCAAAGGAAGTATCTTCATCTAGGAGCTCCCAATACCCAAGAATTCACAGATCTTACTTCTATCTCAATGTATAGATGAAAATATTTGAAAATACATACATGTATCAGCAGAATAAGTTCCATATTAAGTTAAAGATAATATTTTGGCAAGCAATATGTTAGCACAGGGCAGTCTTGATACATTTATAGTTGTGATACCACTTTTGTTTCTGCTCAACTGCATATATACCACAAAAGGTTTAAGTGAGTTTCAATGTGAGAATTAGATATCCTCACAGGAAATTCTCACCCTCCTTCTATATCCTCTACGTGAAGGGTAAGCATGTGCTGTGAAGGAAGTTGCTACCATTGAGGTATACTGAATGTTTTTTGATACTGAATGCTTTTTTCTCCTTCCCACGTTATAATAAAAACGTGGTTGTTCAAGAAATATGGTTGGTGATGTCCTGCATGTTTATTTGCTTTTTAACAAACATTTCAAATATACTACTGATAAAATGTCACAACTCAGGTAGTTTAACTGAAGCCCTGAAATATTTATTTTTGGATTACTTCATGTTCCAATCACAAAGCATTTTTCAATGGGAATAAGAAGATAATAAAGTTTTTAAAATTTATATTATGCCTTTAAGTATCAGAATGAAAAGAACAATGAGTTTTTTTTCCTATTCTTGCTACTGATATATTGAAATCACAACATTTTAGCAATGTGACTTTACAACAATTACAACTATTCTTCATGGACAGAGTTTCACTGAAAACTATGATAATAGTCTGCTGTATTATGTATTGCCTTCTTTCCACCAAAAGAAAGAAGCTATAAATCAAGACAAAAACACACCCCAAGGCTCAGAAGTTATGGGAAGCTCCGAAGCCACATTTCTATTAGCTTTCATAGAAAAATATTCATTGATGTTACCTACTATGTAAACATTTGCTCCTGCTGTTATAAAATGTGACCTGATGATACAATTAACATGGCATGTCTATACTGCATTGTAAAGAAACATGCTTCAGTTTTCTTACATACATTTTCGGTGGTTTAATGCTGAGGAGAGTTTATGTGCCATTTCAAGAGATCATCATAAGCCCTTCTATTCCTGATTATTTGAAACCTGTTGCTTAATGTTTTTATAAGTACAAGGGGCAGCTTTCTCATTAGTAACATCAGTGCGATATACAGATACTTTCTACTGCTATGCTTACTTAGAGTCACCTAATTAATGTGTGGATGTGGTTGTGTGTGTATAACAAAATGATTTCATTAACAAATCTAGGACTCAGCAAATGCAAGTAAGCAAGAATTAGTTTATAGGCTTGAATTATCTTCAAATTTCAAATCTTGAATATCTTCAAATTAAGAAGGTAACAATATTTTATGCCAATATGTCTGCTATTTCCAGTCTTTGGAAGTGTTTATTATTACATCATTTCTAAACTGATTTTCACCAGGGAAAAGTTAAAATGTATACATTATGATATTTTCAATTATAACACACAATATATAATCCTGGATGGGATGAATTTGACTCCTTGGCACAAAACCAATGTTTTATCGAAACAAACACATATTTTTAAAAACTCAAGAGCCTTATATTTATTAGAGTGAAGGAATTCTGCCCATCAAAATTTTTGTCAAAATATTTTTTTTCTCTAAGGGTCTTTCCATAGGGGCAAGAGTGCTGATTCAACTAATTCCACAATAAAAAAAAATATCTCTGCCTTCTCATAATGTTTTTGCTATTTTGTTTATCATAATATTAATTTATATTTTCAATTACAGTTGTTCATGTGCATGTCTTATCCCCTGTAATACAGTGTGATCTCTTTTATCAATAAATCAATTAACATTTATTAAGTACCTAATATATGCCAGGCACTGTGATAAATACTAATGATACAAAAAGAGGCAGAGAGTGCTTACCCTCATGGAGCTTCCAATCTTGGTTGAGAGGTGATGTCATGCTAAGAAATATATGCAAAGCAAGCTATATAAAAGATAAATGAGAAATAATTAATGGAAGGAAGAAATTAAAATTAAGAGGGACTCAACAATGTTTCTAGTAGAAGGAAAGATTTTAGTTGTAACTTATAGGAAGGCAGGGAAGTGCATAGTCAGAGTAGAGGAGCACATTCAAGGCAGTCAGAGAGAATTCCCATGAAGAAATGAAGGCTCTGGTTTAAGAAACAATCAAGATGCCAGTGAACTGAAGAGTGTATGTTGGGGAATAATTCATAAGAAGACTGGAAAACTTGGAGGGAGCTAGTTTTTGAAGTGCTTCAAATGTCAAACGAAGCATATATGTACATATACATATATATGTATATGTGTGTAAGTATGTGTGTATGTGCATGTATATATATATCTTTGTAAATATATATATAAATACATACATACATATTTATGTCTTAACACAGTCCTCTGCACATTAAACACAAGCATTTTCAGGTGAGTGAAAAAACAAATAAAATTCCTCTATATCAATTATAATAACATGCATAGAAAAGTTTTCACTTACTATGGCATCAAAGTTCTCATCTAATTACAGGGATGAAACATGGACTTTAATGATTATGATGAGTTAATATGTTTATTAAATTAAGCACTAATTACTATTCAATTTTTCAGCACATTTGACTAAAAGTCAAAAAGAATAATTTTCAAAATCATGACCCAAGCTCTTGTTTTACCTTTACAACATGAAGAATAATCATTTTCCATTTAACTATCTCATTCCTTGACCATACATGTAAATTAAATTTGACGATGGATTGGCCTGATATTCCCAGAAAAGTCTATAGATGGATTTTCTGTCTTTGGCCAGATTTGTATATTCCTATGAGTAGTATAAATAGGAAATTGTAGTCTAATAAATTACAAGTATATTTAAACATTACCATAATTCTTGAAAAATGTTTTATAGCAAAACTTTTAAAATTATGCTTATTACATAAGGTATTTTGTTTTTGTTTTTGAAGAAAGTGCTAAGATTTTAATGTTCCATTTTCCCCTTCTGCCATACCTATGTACAAATGCAGACGTTATATAGTATCGAGGCATATTGGTTCAGTTAAAGACAAAACGTTTTGGTTTTTTTTATGAGGAAAAATTTACCCCCAGAGGAAAGATTCTTTTCTTTCACCAGTCTTACTTTATTTTTTATCATCCTAACTAACAGAACCATGATTCCAATGTCCATCTTGATTAGTCCTTACCCCTTGCTGGGATTACATCTTAAGTATCTATGTCATTTAATTACCATAGTGCTGTAGAAAATGACCCTATCTCTTTTTTGTCTCCCCCAAATGCTAGTTATTCTGAATTTTCTTGGATATTATTGTTAAGGGGATAGTTTGATAGAATATAACTTTATTTCACTGGATGTGTCATCACATATGAGCACTGTACTTCTGTGCTGGGCACACCTTTTTTGATTTCTTCTGTATGTCATTGCTTTGTTGTTTTATTTCCTTTATATTTTTGTTAGTGTCCTGGCCACTGAGTTCTCAATTACTTTTCTCTTGACCTTCACGTATCTAGCCTCTCTAGGACCAGCTGTTATTCTCTACTACCATCTCCTGGACTAAAATGACTAGAAAGATTCCTTGAAATTGAGGCCCAAGGTTTTTTAAATGCATACTTGGAACTTTAACTTACAACATTCAGGCAGACTGCAGATAAAAAGACAAAACAAAACAAAACAAAGGAACAAAATGCTACTAGGATAAATTAACTCTTTGACTGACTGTCTCTAATAGTGATTCGACATTAATGGTCCCAAAACAACTACCTGACTAGGAAATTCCTTTTAACTTTTGTTTCAGCCTTGATTATTACCTTGTTCACTGAAATCAGCTTGAGACATTGTCAAAAGGAAGGTTTATGTGGTTTATTAGATAAGATGTATGTTGCAGGCTGGGGTGCCAAGGCTAGCCTCTCCTCTAAGTTACTATGTGATTGGCAATAAAATGAATGTAGGACTAAGAATGAAATTAAGTTTGAAGACAATGTCATTGTTCTCAATCTCTCATTAACCAGTATTCTGAACTTTTTAAATTATTCCAGTAAGGAACAAAATCAGCACAGAACAGCTATCATTCACAAGGACACGTTCCTTCACATGGGCATATCCTTACATTTTAAACTATCCCTAGAAACAAAAATCTATTGACATAATTTTCTTACTTCACAAATCTACTTTTATTAACTGAAGCTTGTACTTTAATTAGTAGCAGTAGTAAACATACCACCTATGAATCTTTATTTTCTGTCCCAAGACTTCATAATGCTTACTCTATATTCTAAGCTTGTTGTCCCTATGTAAATTAATTGAAGTGTATTATAATTCTTGGATTTGGTAAGTCTGGGAGGCTCACATTTTGGGTACTTCTCAGAAGACAGAATATCTCTCTATTGTTCATGTCATTATCTGCTCCTCAGACACAAATTTCTTTTTATGTTGACATTCTAATCACCTAGGCTTACAACCTTAGCATAATCCTTAACTATTCTCTATTACTCAGCTATCACTATTCTTAGTGATCAATTGTCATCTCCTATCTACAGCCTTATAACAATGTATCTTCCATGTATCCCCTGTATTCTACTTACAAATACACTATTCTGGAATAGGTCCTTACAATCTTTGTCTTATTTTCCTACAGTAGAATACTAAATAGAACATAGGCTCCCACTATTTTACCTCTCCAATCTAACTTTCATAAATCTAAAAAAAAACAATCTTACAGTAATGAGCAATTAACATGACCACGTAACCTCCCCTGCCTCACCCCACCCCTCTCAAAAGCTTGGAGTAATTCTCAATTGTCTTTAGGAAAATGAAAACAACTCAACTGGTTATTTATAGATGATCTTAATATGGCTTTTTTCTCACTTTCTAGAATGAGTGTATTTAACCCCCTTTCACATGCAATACGTTCTGGCAAAAGTAAAATACTTGCTTTCCATCAAATTGGAAATTTTATCTCCCATCTCTACTTTTATGTAAGCTGCCTCCCTATTCGTGTAACACATTTTCTTGTCACCTCTGCCTCCTACAATCCCTAGTTTCTTTTAAGACTCAGCTCATGCACATTCTACTCCAGGAAGTGTCTTTTCTGATTCGCTAAGTTTTTAATCTGTTCTCCTTTCTCAAGTGAATATACATGCATAGTTATAAGTATAGTTTTTAGAGAGTTCATAGATATAAAATACTATATGTGGTAAGGGCTATCCCCCCCACACAGCATGAGATTGTTGTGTGGCTTGAAGAGAGGCAGATTAGAAGCCTAGAGTTTCTTCTTTCCTTATTCTTCCTTAAGGAAGCCTATATTCTGCCAGGAGAGGAAGTGGGAGTTTGGGGGCAAAATGTTTGGCTGCTCTGCTCTCCTCAGAGAGGTGGGGTACTGGGATAGAATTATATCCATCTGTTCCCTTAACTATTATTAATGTAGAGGACATGGTTTTCTAGTTCAAATTAAATTCTGATTGATGTTTGTTAATGGGACATGGGGACACAAGCTCTTTGTCCAATACTTGACCTCATTCCCAGCAATTAACAGTCCCACAGTGAATACCCATAGTACATAGTACTATCCACACAGTACAAGGAAACACAGTTATCCAATGAGTAAAAATAAATCAAAGTTAGCAAGGGAAAATAAATAATGGACAATAAAGAATTAAGGAGTACTTCCATATGTGTATGAGTGGAGTGACAGAGACAGAGATAGAGAGAGTCAGTCTGAGATAAGGTTTTGACATAAACAATGCAAGGACTTCTTTCTGAATCATCAGTAGGTGTGGTTGTAAAAGCTGAAGGAACAATTGTCAGCCTCTATCTCCATAACATTTACTTCCCTCTGTGAAGGAGGAGGTCATTTTGCTACAAGCAATGCTCTTCCCAATGATTTTGGATTCATGATACTGAACTATTTCTATCAAGTTTTGAGAGGAGATAATGAACAAAGTAGCAGAGATTGTTTGACTTGTAGTCTGTCCTTCAGGGTGTTTCAGTTAGGCTTTCTTGACCTGTGAATAGCTCTTGGTGGAAAGATTGATCTCTTCTCTACAAGAAATAGGACTTGTAAGTTAGAGGGATCTACCCCACTAATAGATCTCATACCCATTTGCCTATCTAAGGCAGCTGGTCAACTTTCATTGCTTTTGATGAGGAGGAAAGACTCCTCATCCACAATGACTTCTCCCCTCAGTCATGTCTGTGGAGACTGGGCTAAAAACAAGTCACTTAGTTGGATTGGCTCTTATATTCAGCTTCTTGGGTTATTTCCATTAGAGTCTGAGGGGCAATTTAGTAGTCAGTTTATGTTTGACACATCCTACCTTCTCTTTCCCCTTCAGAAAACTGAGTTGCTGTGCACATGCTCTATTGTAATC
>CM053769.1:637035861-637051625 GCA_028658325.1 Potorous gilbertii
AATTATCTCAAAAACTGTGTGTGAAAATGTAATGGTAATTTAAATGAAACACCTTTCGTATTCATTAATAGGCCCATGTAACTTGCCGGGATCAAGTAGAAGCCTGAGTTACATCAGTTTAAGACACATAGAGCTTGTGGTGGGAGGAGTTTGCTGAATGAGTGGAAAAGGAAGAGCAGAGATGGAGCAGAGCTGAGAGGAAGTTAGCCTTGAGAGCAGTCAGAGGTAGGAAGGATGGAGATTTCTGGGTAGCCTGAGTGATTTTGTAATTGTTTATGATTTAGTTTAAGAGAGGCTGCTTGTGATTTGTTTAATTGACCTGGTTTGTGGAAAGCCTGGGAAGCGAAAGGCTTAGGGATGGTGCTGTGCTCTTCATTGTCATTGTATATAGATTGTTGCTACTGTGATGGATTTGGATTTCTGATATCCAAATAATGCTTTGGTTCTGCCTTCTTTGAGGAGAGTATGTTGTATTTCACGATGCCAAATTGCAGAGGGATAATCATGGCTTCTGTAGGTACTGTGAATATCATATTGGTTCTACCCAAAGGAAGAACTAATATAGAAGCAGGTGGGAGTAGAGTGCTCACAATACTGCAAACTTATTCACATATTGCTTGAAGAGGAAATAAAATACCTGAAGAAGTTTCAAAGTCTTTGGGATTTTTAGGGAAGGGAGAAAGCAGGGATTTTGAGTGGAGTAGAAACTTTTAGAAGGGCATGTTGATGAAGACGGTGAGAGTAAGCTAAAGAGTAAATGGAGGGACTTTTAAAGAGGATGAAAAAAATAAGGAATAAGGGGATAAGGATGAAAGATACGATAAAAAAAGTCAGTCTGACAAGAGAGGACAAGAGTGAAAATAGTGAGCAAATATAAGATGGAGGGAAATTCACAAATAGCAATTATAGCTTAGAATTGAAATATGAAATGAATTGTAGAATATCTGAACAAGTTGTAACATGATTGCAATGAAATACTGTTGCTCTATAAAAAGTTATGAGATGCAGAGCCAAGATGGTGGAGGGAGAGCAGCCACTCACCTAAGCTCTTAGACAAACTCCTTCAGGCCCCTCTACAAAGAGAATCTGACTGGATTTTGGAGTGACACTATTCAAAAGGAGACAGACTGTGGCAGATTCATAGCGTAAGACTGGAAGGTCTATGGGAGGATCGTGCATGAGGCTGGATGAGCACACAGCACACAGTGCACAGTTTGTACCAGCTCATTCCCACTCCAGCAGGACTAAGCAATAAGCCTTGTGTTTTCTGAGGCAGTGGTCACACTGCAGAATCTTTGGTTTATCAGCCCAGGAGAGGAGTCCAGTGGAACTGAGTGAGAGTCATGGAGTCCCAGGTATCTGTAGCCACTCCTCCAAGGACTATCAGACTGCAGATTGAATGTCTGTAAGTCACCTATTTGAACTTCCGGGAGCCAAAATAGTGGAAGCATCAGTAAATGCTCTCTCTGCCTCCCCTGGTTGACCTTGAAAAACCCATAAAATATTTTCCCAGAAAAATCCTTGAACAGCAGGATCAGCAAAAGCATAATACAATCTCAGCTCATGAAACTAGGAAAATTACTAAGGAGGGTCCCCATTGCTGGGACTGAAGGAGACCAGTGCAGGACTGGAACTTTCCCACCCACACAGCCCTCCCTCAGCAAAATGGGAGGAGATCTAGAATTGCAGGGAGGTGAATCGCAGCAACCACCAACACCAGGACCCCAAGAACGCTAGGAAAAAGGGGAAAACATCAGGGTAGATGGAATCACCAAATTCTAAACTTCCCTATGCTGTTAGCTCAGCAGAGGAGACCTGCTTTAAGCACACAACCTCTGCCCCACACTTACAGCTAGCTCCAAGGCAACTCTTGGGAAACCCAGTAAGACTTCACCTGGCCTCTCCTTTCTCAGAGCAGCCAGCTCATCACCAGCTGCAGTATTTTATGTTCTAGTTGAAAGAAACAGAGGCAGCAACACACAAAGCCTCAAGTTAAACGTACAAGATCTGTGGGACAGAACCCTTTTGTGCCCTAGAAGCAGAGATCTGCTTTAAAAAACCAGGAAAATGGTGATCATCATCATCACCATAAATAAGAAGTAAAGCACAAAAGAAAAGACCATAGAATCTTTGTATGGGGACAAGGAGCAATACACGAATACCAAAGAGGTCAGCATTGAGACTGCACTATCATATGAAACTTGTGAAGGAAAAATGAACTGGTCACAAGGACAAAGAGCACTCTTGGAAGAGGTGAAGAAGGACTTTAAAAACTAAATTAGAGAAATAGAAGAAAAACTGGCCAATGAATTCTAAAAAGGAAAATCTGGAATATGGAAGAGTAGAAAGATGCACAAATGCCAGCTCTTCCCCACAACTCATAAAATGCTTCTAAAAATGAATCTCAGCACCTTCTAGAGGAGTAGAAGCCACAGAACGACACAGTGAAAGAGATTTCCAGCCCAAGGTAACCTGGAAGGCCAACAGGAAAGCGAAATGAAGTGGAGCACTGCCCAACCCTGGCAGTGTGGCACTGGGAGAAACAGGACTGGAGCAGGCCTCAGAGGCAGAATCCTCAGCAGCAGTGAAGGTTCTCAGATTCCTCAACACACAAGTGCCAAAGAAAACATCAAACTTAAGCAAGAGGACTTTTTCAAAGGGTGAGAAAGGAGCAGAGTCCTCCTGTAGCCCTGGCCCCAGACAGCGATAACTGCAGCAGTGGTGGCAGCAGCTGCAGATTCCATCTGTGGAGTTCTCAGCCTCAAGTACCTGGAGGAATTGAGATACTGATCTGAGTCTCAGCCCTGAATGGCAGCCCTGCCCTCTGCCTAGTCACCTTGGGGGAATTGAGCAGCTGATCTGAATCTCAGTCCTGAGCATGGTCCTGGGATGTGATTGAGCAAGAAGCAGTTGTGGAGAGGGAATTCTACTACTCCCAGATTCTGGGCAGAAATGTTTTTGGTTGCTCCCAGATTGATGCGCAGGCCACAATCTGTGCCACCTTGGAGAAAGTGAGAACTTTCAGGTCCCCACAGTATATTCATCTCTTGATAAAAGATTCAGAAATAGGGTAACTGGCTGGAAAAAAGCCCCAAAACAGGGAAAAAAATAATACAATTATAGAAGGTTATATTCTTGCTGAACAGGTGTTTCCTTACATTCTTTCCCATGAAGAAGAAAAAGGCATAACATTAGAGAAGTCAAGGCTTCTGCATCCAGTTTCTCCAGACTAAATATGCATTCAGTCCTTGAAAGTTTGAAAAGGGAGTCAACAGTCTGCTAAATGAGACACAAAAACTTCTAAAGAAAATAATACCTTTTAAAATTGTTTAACAAAATTGGCAAAAGAGGTCCACAAATGCAATGAGGAGAAGTATGTTTTAAAAAGCAGAATTAATCAAATGGGAAAGGAGATTCAAAAGTTCACTGAAGAAAACAGTTCTTTAAAATTGAGAATGAAGCAGATAGTAGCTAATGACTTTACGAGAAACCAAGAAATGAGAAAACAAAACCAAAAAAATGAAAAACTGAAAGATAATGGGAAGCATCTCATTGGGAAAACAACTGACCTGGAAAATAGATCCAGGAGATAAAGTTTTAAAACTGTGGGACTACCTGAAAGCTATCATCAAAAACAGTGTCTAGACATCATCTTTGATGAAACTCTCAAGGAAAACTGACTTGAAATTCTGGAATCAAAGGACAAAATAATTATTGAAAGAATCAACAAATTACCTGCTGAAAGAGACCCAAAAAGGGGATCTCCTGGGAATATTGCAGAAAAATTTTAGAGTTCCCAGGTCAGAGAGAAAATATTGCAAGCAGCTAGAAGGAAACAATTCAATAACTGTGGAAATAAAATCAGATGAACACAGGAATGGTCTGCTTCTTCATTAAGGGATCAAAGGGCTTGGATTAAGATATTCCAGAAGTTAAAGGACTTAGATTTAAAGCCAAGAATCACCTCTCCAGCAAAACTGAGTAAATATTTCAGGGGAAAAAACAGTCATTCAATGATATAGAGGACTTTCAAGCATTCTTGATGAAAAGACCATAACTCAATAGAAAATTTGACTTTTAAACACAAGTATCAAGAGAAGCATGACACTTTTCTCAGTATTTGAGTAGTTGGAGGGATTGCACGCACACACACACACACACACACACACACACACACACACACCCCTAGAAAGAGAGCACAGGCTGAGTTGAATAAGACGGGATGATACCTAAAGAAAGTAAAATTTAAAAAAGAACTCGGACAATATCTTCCAAAATAGCACCAATATCACCAGAAGGTCTAGATCCAGAGGGAAAATAGTCCTCGAAAGAATCTGCCATTCATTTCCTGAAAGGGATCCCAAACTAAAAACACCAAGGAATATCATTGCCAAATTCCTGAACTATCAAGTGAAGGAGAAAATACTACAGGCATCCAGAAAGAAACTGTTCAAAGATCGACGAACTACAGTCAGAATCACATAGGATCTTGCTACTTCTGTATTGAAAGATCAACGCAACTGGAATACAATATTCCTTAAGGCCGAGAAGCTGGGGCTACAATCAAGGCTCAATAATCCAACAAAGTTGAACATGATATTTCAGGCAAGGAGATGAACATTCTGTGAAATAATTGATTTCCAGATCTTCTTGATGAAAAGGCCAGAACTCAATAGATAATTCAATCTTCAAACACCAATCTCAAGAAAGGAACGAAAAGGTAAACTGTGGGGAACTCCTTGTTATTCAGTATGGACATACCATTTACATCCATATAAGGGAAGATGATACTTGAGAATTGTGTCATCAACCTCACAAGTAAAAATGATACACATGTACCATATGTTGATATTGACTCTCATCTGGTTTGGTTCAAGGAGGGAACAATTAACTTAATTAAGTATATAAATCTAATTTTTCTCCATAGGAAATAGGAGGAGAAGGGGGAAACCAAAAGGAGGGGATGCTAAAAAGGAAGAATGAAGTAGTAAGGGTAAAGGGGAGTAAAAGGAAGGGGTGTTGAAGGAAATAAAGGAAGAGTGAGGGAGATGGTGGTCAATAATTAAAAATATTGTGGAGAGGAGGAGAGAAGGGAGAAATAAAAGCACAAAGTAGGGGAAAGAGGATGGAGGGAAAAACACAGATAGTAATAGGAACTGTGAATTTGAATGGGATGAACTTTTCCATAAAAGGGATAGGGATAGGAGAATTGATTAAAAACCATAATACTCCAATACATTGCTTACAAGAAACACATTTCCAAAGGAAGGATATACACAGGGTTAAGGTTAAAGATTGAGGTAGAATACATTGTGCTTCATTTGATGTAAAAAAGCAAGAGTAAGAAACTTAATCTCAGACAAAGCAAAAGCAGAATTTGGTCTAATCAAAAGAGATAATGAAGGAAACTACATGCTGTTAAAATGCACGTAAAACAATAAAGCAAGGTCATTACTCAGCATATATATTCCAAGTGGTACAACATTCAGATTTTTAGAGGGAACATTAAAGGACTTACCAGAAGAAATAGCGATCAAAACTGTACTAGTGGGGGACCTCAACGTCCCCTACTCAGAACCTGATAAATTTAACCTCAAAAGAAACAAGAAATAAGTTAAAAAGTTGAATAAAACTCTGGATAAATTAGATATGATAGATCTCCCGAGAAAATTCAATGGGGATAGAAAGGGATATACATTTTTCTCAGTGATAAGTTTTGGTTTTATGAAAATACCAATAAAACTGATAAGACTTTGGTCAACTTGATTTAAAAAAAGAAAGAAGAAAACCAAATTAAAAATGTAAAACATGAAGAGGGTAAACTCACCTCCAAGGATGAGGCAATTAAAATAATAATTAGAAATAATTTTGCCCAACTTTTTGTCAATAAATTTGACAATTTACTGACGTGGATGATATTATTTAAAAAAAATAAATTTTCCAGATTAACAGAAAAAGATGCTGAATACTTAAATGATCCCATTTCAGAGAAAAAAAAAATGAAAAAGACATCAACGAACTCCTTAGGAAAAAATCTCCAGCATTGAAAAGATTTACAAGTGAATTCTAAGAAACATTTAAAGAACAGTTAGTTCTAAAACTATGTAGACTATTTGGGAAAATTGTAGAAGAAGGAGTCCTCCCAAATCCTTTTTATGATACAAATATGGTTTTGTTACCTAAAGCACGACGACCAAAAACAGGGGAAAAAAATTACAGACCAATTTCTCTAGTGAACAGAAATGCAAAAATTTTAAACAAGATTGTATCAAAAAGAACACAGCAGCTTATAAAAAGGACAATATACCAAAATCAAGTAGCATTTATACAAATAATGCAGGGCTGATTCAATATTAGGAAAACTATTTTCGTTACTGATCTTATCAACAAACAAAGCTAACAGAAACCACATCATTATCTTCATAGATGCACGAAAAGCTTTTGACAAAATCCAATGCCCATTCCTAAGAAAATGCTCGAGAGCATAGGATTAAATGGAACTTTCGTTAAAATAATAACCAGTATTTACATAAAACCTTCAACAAGGATTTTATGCAATGGGTATAAGCTACATGCATTTCCAATAAGATCAGGTGAGAAACAAGTATTACCATTATCACCACTATTATCCAATATGGCACTACAAATGCTAGCTGTACCATTAAGACAAGGAAAAGAAATAGAAGCAATCAGAATATGCAAAAATGAAACTAAGTTATCATTCTTTGCAGATGGTATACATATAAAATCTAAGAGAATTAAGCAAAAAAAAAAATCTCCATGAAATAATTAACAACTTTGGCAAAGTTCCAGATTACAAAAGAAACCCAACAAATCTTCTGCATTTCTATATATTACTGACAAAGTCCAACAGCATGAGAAAGAAGTATAAATCCCATTTAAAGCTACGGTAGATACTCTAAAATATTTGGGAATCTACCTGTCAAAATAAACCCAGGGACTATATGAACAAAATCACGGAACGCTTTTCGCACAAATAAAGTCAGATTTAAATAAGTGGAAATACATCAGATCCTCATGCATAGTCCAAGCCAATATAATAAAAAAGACAGTTCTACCTAAATTAATTTATTTATTCATTGGCACACCAAACTATCAGATAATTATTTTCCAGAGCAACAAAAAATAATATCAAAATTCATCTGGAAGAACAAAAGAATATTACGGGAATTAATGAAAGAATTTCTAGGAAATGTGTTCTAACTCTACCAGATCTCAAATTGTATTATAAAGCATGCATTACCAAAAGTACTTGGCACTGGCTAAGAAACAGAGGTGTAGATCAGTGGAATACAATAATTTTCATTATATTAAATTGAAAAGTTTTTCACAACCAAGCCCAATGCAGCTCAAATTAGGAAGGAAGCAGAAAATGGGGAATGGAAATCTGCAAGTAGTATCTGTGATAACGCCCCCATTTCCACAATTTATAGAGATGTGAATCAAATGTAAGGGAATACAAGTCCCCCAATAGATAAAGGGTCAAAAGATATGAACAGGCAGTTTGCAGAGGAAGAAAGTAACGTTATCTATAGTCATATGAAAAAGTTCTCTACTCAGTATTGGTTAGAGAGATGCAAATCAAAACAGCTCTGAGATAACACACCTATACGATTGGCTAGCATGAATAAACAGGAAGATGAAAAATGTTTGAGAAGCTGTGGTAGAGCTGGAACATTAATTCATTGTTGGTGGAGCTGTGAGCTGATACAGCCATTCTGGAGAGCAATTTAGATCTATGCCCAAAGGGCTACAAAAATGACCCAGCAATACCACGTCTAGGACTGCATCTCCAAGAGATCATAAAAATGGGAAAGGGTACAAAAGGTACAAAGTTCTAACAGCTCTTTTTGTGGTGGCCAAAAACTGGAAATTAAGGGAATGCCCATCACCTGGGTAATGGCTGAATAAATTGTGGTATATCAATGTAATGGAATACTACTGTGGTATAAGAAATGATGAACAGAAAGATTTCAGAGAGGCCTGGAAAGACTTATATGAACTGATACTGAGTGAAAGGAGCAGAACCGGGATAGCTCTGTACACTGCAACAATCACAGTGTGTGAGGAATTTTCCTGGTAGACTTATTACTTCATTGGAATCCAAGAAGTTCGAGTCCAGCAAAAAAAAAAAAAAAAAAAAAAAGCCAAAGTTTATGGGCGACATGGGATTCCCAGTGTAAATTGGAAAACTTTCATCAACCCTGAACAATCCTCCAACTTCACTCCTGCTTTTTTCATGAAGTCAACTGAGGAGACTCTCTTACAACAACTAAAGTTCAACTGTTTGCTTTCCAGTGGGATCAGGAATTGACACAGCTGAATTTGAAATTTTCCCAATGGTGACTGTTCCTGTACTTGCAGAGCCAACTCTCAACTGCGTGACATGCTGAGACAGAGCAAACTAGTCTGTGTTCTCTTCCCCCATAGTCATTTACAAGCACAAGAAAGGCCATTAAGGTATCTACTTGCCAGGACCAAGTGATAAGACCTTCCAAAAGGCAGAAACCTCAGCGTCCTTTGCTATGTAGAAGTCTCATACTCTGACCCATAAATAGTTTCATCCCTTGAAAAAAGCACTTAGAGATCACCCAACTAGCATTAGAGGACAGGAAGGTTTTTCCTGAAGGTAATACAGGATGTGTGGTTTCTGCCTTAGGACGCTGCCTTGACACAGGAAGCTAGGCTCCCAGAGCAACCCGAGGTTGTTCATCAGCCACTGCAACGGTGCTACTAAGAGCTCCGGACAATTCATTCTTAATGAAGATTTGCTAAAATATTTAGCAGAATCACTGATAAAAGTGTCTTTCTCAAAGACATGGCATTGATGGATTCCAATTATTCAAGTGTATACCTTCTTGTGATCGTGAAGTCACATTACTTTTGAAAACGAGGGAGGTCCCTTCCTTTGCCAATTTGTACTCTACAAAGAAAGGATACATTAAATTGTAGACTATTTGATCAAGCTTAGGATAGTGTGTGTGGCTTTAATATGCTTGGATCACTCATGAAAACTTTTGTCTTGTACTGCTCTATATCCTGCGTTTAGTGATCAGGAACTGGAAGATTTGTATCGCTTCATGCTATCCTGCATAGATTGAGGTCTACTGCTTTTCCTCCAGCCCAGGGAGTTCTTGGTAGTCTGCCTAATTAGAGGGTGAGGGTAAGTTACACTATCTGAATCACTGGATCCTGGTTTTATGGATGATGGATAACTAGAGGCCATAATTCTCTTTTTAAAAATTAGGAAAATAAAATTAGAAAGTTTTAGTTGTAAGTATTTAGTGTTAAGGCAGATTTGAATTCATGTTTTCCTGACTTTCAGTTTTACACTTTGACTGTCTACTAATCTTACTTACCTATGAAATTTTTTTCCTCCTTGAGGATTTATGGTCACAATTTATATCCGTATCGAAATGCCATCTGACATTTAAAACTGAGTACTCAGGCCACTTAGGTCCAAGTCCACATGATTATTAGTATAGGAATAATTTAACCCAGTAAAACCTATAATTTCAAATTTGTGTTAATGTATACTGCACTCCTTAATATAAATTCCCTAAAATAATAAAAATACAGTCCATAAAAGAACAATATTACTCGCACAAAAGCTTGCATTCCATTACCTTTTCTAACGTGATGTGTACTGTGAAGCTTGAAAATCTGGATATCAGTTCAGCATATCCTAGATAACTTCATATGCAATGTTAATTATATATAATGCTGAATATGTAGAAATTTCATTTACTTTTGCTCTAGTTCATGTCACTTCCTTCTAGGAAGAAAATTTTTCATCCACCAAGTGGGACAACACAGGGTTATTTTTTATTTAGTTAATTGGAAGTTAAAACAATTTAGACAAATATATGCATAAATTTAGCTCCTAGGAATATTCAAAACACAAGATAATAGTTTGATAGCATCAGTGTATTTTGACAATTTTATTTTCTTCTTTGAAAGTCTATCATCAATAGGTATCATGAAGCTTATTTTAAAAACCATCTTGAAAAATATTACTGTCATGGGCAGAGCCAAGATGACAGAGTAGAAGGACTGATGTCCTGTAACTCTCCACCCACAGTTCACAAAATACTATTAAAAACGATTCAGAACAAATTCTAGAGGAGCAGAAGCCACAAAAAGACAAAAGGAAAGAGATTTCCAGCCTTAGACAGCCTGGAAGCCTGAAGGGAAAAGACTGTTGCACCGATATCAGAGAAGAGGACAGCCCATGGAGCTCAGCCCAGCCTTTGTCATGCAGCATGGCAAGAATAATACTTAGAGTAGGACTCAGGGGTCGAAATACCTGGAACCAATTGTGGTTCCGAGATTGTTCAATCGACAAGCACCAAAGACAGCTAAAAAGATCAGTGAGAAAGCTCTTTCAGCTGGCGGAGAAAGAAACGTGCAGTCTGGCTCTAGTCCCAGGCAGGGCAGAGTCCATTTCTTGAGCTCTCAGGTGAAATACTCTGGGGGAATTGAGCCGCTGATTTGGATCTCAGGCGTCAGTGGTCGTCCTGTGGTGAAGAGAAGCTCTGGCTTGAGGTATGGAGGTTCTGGAGAGTGAATTCCACTTGCAGATCATGGGGAGAAAAGTTTGTGGTTGTTTTCAAACCACAGCAAATGCCTCTCCCTTGATTGAGCAACTTTGAAGGACCTGAGAACATATAGGTCCCCAGAGAAAATACACAGGTCCTTCACTTAATAAAGGACTCAAAAGTCAAATACATGGTTGGGAAAATGCCCATAAAGGGAAAAGATAAGACTATAGAAGACTATGTGCTTACTGAACAGGTATTTCCTTTTATCCTTTTAGATGAAGGGAAAAAAATGCATACCCTCAGAGGAAGACTTAAAAGTCAAGCCTTCTTCATCTGAAACCTCAAGAATAAATAAGCAATTATCTCAGGCCGTGGGAGAGCTTAAAAAAGATTTTTAAAATCAATTAAAATGTGTAGAGGAAAAATTGGAAAGAAAAAATGAGCGTGAGTCAAAAAAGCCATAAAAAGCAAGTCAATAGCTTGCTCAAGGAGACCTAAAGAAATAAAAACCTGAAGAAGATGACACCTTTAAAAATAGATTAAATCAAACAGAAAAAGAGGTCCAAAAAGCCAATTAGGAGAACACTGCTGGGAAAAGCAGAATCAGTCAGATGGAAAACGAGGTTCAAAAACTCATTGAAGAAAATAGTTCTATGAAAATTGGAATGGAGCAGATGGAAGGTAATGACTTTATGAGAGAGCAAGAAATTACGAAACCAAACTAAAGAACGAAAAAATGGAAGACAATATGAAATATCTCCTTATAAAAACAACTGTCCTGGAAAATAGATTCAGGAGAGGATAATTTAAGAATTATAGGCCTACTTGAAAATCATGATCAAACAAAGAGCCTAGATATGAATTTTCATGAAATTATCAAGAAAAACTGCCCTGACATTCCAGAAACAGAAGGTAAAATAAATACTGACACAACCAACTTATGACCTCCTGAAAGAGATTAAAAAAGAAATTAAAAAATGATTCCTAGGAATACTGTAGCCAAATTCTAGAGTTCCAAGATCAAGGAGAAAGCATTACAATAAGCCAGAAAGAAACAATTTGAGTATTTTGGAAATACAATCTGGATAACACAAAATCTAGTAGCTTCTATATTAAGGTATGGAAGTACTTAGAATATAACATTCCAGAAGTCGTAGGAACTAGTATTAAAACCAAGAATCATCTACCTAGCGAAATTGAGTATAATACTTGAGGGGGAAAATTGTCATTCAATGAAATAGAGGACTTTCCAGCATTGTTGACTAAAAGACCAAAGCTAAATAGAAAACTTCGCTTTCAAACACAAGAATCAAGAGAAGCATTAGAAGGTAAACAAGAAAGAGAAATAATAAGGTACTTACTAAAGTTGAACTGCTCACATCCCTACATGAATAGATAATTTTAATTAATTTAAAAATTAATGTCATTAATAATATTTCTAACTGTTGAAACTTTTTTTAGTATTTGGAGAGTTGTAGGAAATATACATGTGTAATTATATATGCATGAGTGTATATATGTACATATATATGTGTGTATATATATATATATATATATATATATATATATATACATGCATACATATGCATATAGACAAAGGGCACAGGATGAGTTCAATAAGAAAGGATAATATCTAAAAAAAATAAAATTAAGAGGTGAGAGAAGAAAATAGTGGGATGAGAAAGGGAGAAATGAAATAGGCAAATTATCTCTCACATAAAAGAGGTAAGAAAAGTCTTTCCCAATTGAAAGGAAAAGGGGGAAAATGTGAGGGGAAAAGGGAATTTACTCTCAACAGATTTGTCTTAAGGAAGGAATAACATGCACACTCAATTTGTTATGAAAACCTATCTTACTCTAAAGGAAAGTAGGTGAGAAGGATATACGTGATATGGGAGAATGATAGAAGGGAAGGCAAATGATAGGAGAGACTAATTAGAAGCAAATACTTTAGTGGATTGAGAAGGTCAAAAGAGATTATAGCACCAGGAGGGCAGGATAGAATGGACGGAAATATAGTTAGTCTTTCACATGATTATTATTGAAGTCTTTCGCAAAACTGCACCTATAGAGCCTATATTTCTTGCCTTCTCAGTGGGAATAGGTGTGGATGGGGGAAGGAAGAAAAGTTGGAACTCAAAATTTTAGGAAAGAATCTTGATAACTATTTTTGCATGCAACTGGGAAATAAGAAATACCGGTAACAGGGTATAGAAATCTGGCTTGCCCTGCAACAGAAGAGAGAAGGTGATAAAAGGAGGGGTGTGATCGAAGCGAGGACAAATTGGGGAAAGTGGTAATAAGAATACAAGGTGATCGGGGCTGGGGAGAGGAGAGATCAGGAGAAAATTTGAAACTCAATATCCTGTGGAATTGAATGTTGGAAACTAAAAATAAATAAATTACTTAAAAAAAAACCAATACTTTCATGTGAGAAGATGTTTGGTTATAGATGAGTATAAAATGTCCTTCAAAAACTCATTTCTATCATGTTTCCTGTATGTGCAATGATCTCCTTTTATGCTTTAGAATGTATTCCAAGTGGTTTATATTTCCTGACATTGCAAACCCATACTAATTTCAAATATGGGGAATCTAAAAACAACTGTTAGAAAACATTGTGGATATTGATTTTTGAATTAAATAAAGATTATTCTTATCCTTCCTTCTTATCCTTCCTTTGTTCTCAATTTAATTGGATTTTGCTAGGTTTATCATATGCAGATTTAGCTTGTAACATAACTATGGTAGGCCAGGCATACCTGACAAACTTGAAAGCATAAAAAGTTGAAATTTTGCGTAAGGCTTTATGTTTCATTACCTGAAGTATCTCGAGGTGTCTGTTACTGTTTCATTGAGAAAACTGAAGCCATCTCTTTGTTTCCAGTGATGTGGCAGAAATTTTTTCACTCCAACTTCACTGAACATGAGGAATTAATTGCGATGGATTCAGTTCTTTATGAAGTAGAGTCCCCTTTTTGAAGTAGGCATAGAGAAATGTGTTTTGAGTTATACTATAACAGAAAAATGAAATAAAATTGAAAATATTCATGAGTTTCAGATGGAAAAAAAGTATGCCCATCAACTCAAGCGTCCCTTGGGAACTGCTAATGGCAGATTAGAAGAGGAAGAGGCAAAAGCCTCTTCAATGGAGGGGAAAACGGGAAGGTGAGAGGGAAAAGTTAAACTTACTCCCGTCATATTTGGTTTAAGGAGGGAATAACATGCGCAAACAATTTGGTATGAAAATCTGTCTTACACTACAGGAAAATAGGGGATAAAGGGATAAGTGAGGCATGGGGGAGTGATAGAACGGAGGGGAAATGGGAGGACGGAGTGATTACACGTAAACACTTTTGGGGAGGGAAAAATTCAAAAGGGAGAATATTATGTCTCCGTGTAGGAACGTAAACAGTTTGACTTTAATAAGTCCCTTTTGATTTCTCTTTCCTGTTTACCTTTTCATTCTTCTCTTGATTCTTTTGTTTGAAAGTCAAATTTTCTATTCAACTCTGTTCTTTTCATCAAGAATTCTTGAAAGTCCTTTATTTCATTGAATGACCATTTTTTTCCCCTGAAGTAGTATACTCAGTTTTGCTGGATACGTACTTCTTGGTTTTAGTCCTATCTCTTTTGAGTTGTGGAATATCATATTCCAAGTTATTCGAACCCTTAGGGTAGAAGCTGCTTATTCCTGGGTTATCTTTTTGTATTTTCACAATATTTGAATTGTTTATTTCTGGCTGCTTACAATATTTTTTTCTTGGCCTGGGAACTTTGCAATTTGACAATATTCTTAGGAGTGTTTCCTTTGGAATCTCTTTCAGGAGGTGATCAGTGGATTCATTCAATATTTTACCCACTGGTTCTATAATATCAGGGCCATTTTCCTGGATAATTTCGTAAAAGTTGATGTCCTGGCTCTTTGTTTGATCATGGTATTCGTGTAGTCCCGTAATTTTATAAATCATCTCTCCTGGGTCTATTTTCCTGGTTAGCTGTTTTTCCAATAAGATATTTCACATTGTCTTCTATTCATACATTTTTTCGTTTTGTTTTGTAATTTCTTGATTTCTCTTAAAATCAGTAGCTTCCATCTGCTGGATTCTAATTTTTAAAGTACCATTTTCTTCAGTGAACCTTTGAACTTCCTCTTCCATTTGGCTAATTCTGCTTTGTAAGAATTCTTAGGAGGGGGCGGAGCCAAGATGGTGGAGGAGAAAGACTCACATTTGCTAGCTCCGAGTCCACAGCCCATAGATTTCCTGTAAAAAGAACTCCTGACAAATTCTGGAACAGTGGAAGAAGCACAGCAACACAGTGAAGGAGATCTCCGTTGCAGAGAGCCCTGAAAAACCGACCGCAAAGGTCCCCCGGACAGGAGCGGAGCCCTGCCCTGCAGAGCCCTCGCTTCCACCGCCCTGGACGCACAGAACTGAGAGGAGCCAGCAGACCGCAGCAGGCGTTAGGGACCTGAATCTCCAGCGGCCGGGAAAGTCCCTCCACCCACAGACGCACAGGTCAGTGAGAGAGACGGGCTGAGAGGGGAGTGGGTATCTCCGGGACTCGGATCCCCTCAGGAGGCCACTGCCGCGGCAGAGGCAGAGGCCACGGCCGCGGTAGAAGCAGAGGCCACTGGGCCAGAGACTCCCAGAGCAGGCAGGAGCTCCACCCCCGCTCCATTACAAAACATATCTGCATAAACACCCTGAGGGAACTGAGCCTGAGAGGCCGCCCTGCCCCGACCTGAGAACCAGCAGATAAGCTCCCATTGAAGAGCACTCAGGCCTGCCGCCAAAAGCCCTGAGGCTGGGGAGCAGCATTTGAATCCCAGACCCCAAGCACTATCTGGGCAGATCTGGGCCAGAGAGTGGAGAGGACGCTCAGAAGTCAAGTAACTGGCTGGGAAAATGCCCAGAAAAGGGGAAACCTAAGACCATAGATGGATATTTTCTGGAGAAGATCATTCCTCCATTCCTCTCTGACAACGACAAAGAGATATGCTTACCATCAGGTAAAGACATAGGAGTCAAAGCCTCTGTATCCCAAATATCTGAAATAGATACCCCATGGGCTCAGGACATGAAGGAGCTCAAAAAGGATTTTGAAAATCAAGTCAGACAGGTGGAGGAAAAACTGGGAAAAGAAATGAGAGAAATGCAAGAAAAGCATGAAAAACGGATCAACATCTTAATAAAGGAG
>CM053769.1:637052125-637068501 GCA_028658325.1 Potorous gilbertii
TCTTTTGGAAAAATGAACTTGAAACTAAAATATTTGACTTACTATTTTGATAGCCTCCATATATTTGAGACCTACATATTTTGAAGGAGGAAGTCCTGGTTTTTTTGTTTGTTTGTTTTTCAGGGAAAGCTAGTTAAAATTAACTTAATGAGAATTTTAACTTCTCATCAACATTCAATAAAATGACCACTCTAAGTCTGGAGAGGGATATAGACACATTGTCTTCCGTGATGAAATTACAAAAATATGCAAAAACTATATTGAAGTACTCTAGGTCAGATACAAATTTGGCTTCATGATGAAAGGTGGAAATGTGATAGATCAAAGAACTGCTATGTCACCCACCTTCAGCTATTTTTGTACCTGCTATTATATTTCCTTTTTAAATTAGTGGAGATGCAATTAATTGCCTTTACTACAAGCAGATCAGTAAAAAGGAAAATCCCACATATACCAAATTATACATTTTAGTGACATTATCTTTAGTAGGAAAGGACTAAAAACAAGGTAGGTGTCCATGTATTGAAAAAGAACTAAACAATTTTTGGCAAATCGATATAATGAAATAATAATGCATACTAGGAAACAATGAAAATAAAAACGTATAGAGAAGGGGAAAGAAAGAACTTTATATGAACTGATACTAAATAAAGTAAGCAGAATGGAAATAACACAATAGCTACAAGGTTAATAAAAAGAAACTAAAATCAGTAAAATTATAATGATCATGTTTTGTCTCAAAGAAGTGATATGAGGCCTTGTGTGTGTGTGTGTGTGTGTGTGTCTAAATATATGTGATGAAATTTCATTAGAATGTTCTGATACTCTCATTAAGTATTTTAGTTCCATGTTTGTAGCAACAGGGGATTATGGATGTGAGGCATCACATAAAATGAAATATTGCCTTACATTTTGCTTTTTTTTCTAAACTTTCTTAACATCTATTTTTTCTTACTTGTCACTCAAGGAGAGAAGCAAAGGATATGTTGGTAAATGAAAGTATTGAAAAACTATACATTTTTGGAATTGTTTGCTTTTTAAGAATACAAACACACAGCAAAAAAAGGTGTAGCTCTATATGGAAAGAAAATTGTTATTATCTACTAATACATATTCAATCATTGTATCCAATTATTTCATATTTTGTAATGTAAGAAAGATGGGTATTACCAAGATTAACAGAGGGCAGCTAGAGTATCTAGTCATGGAAATTTTGGACTGAAAAACGTGTAGTAATGCTACTGTTTTATAAAAGATTTTCAAATCCCTAAGGAATACCTCTATTCTGAACCTTAAATGGTACATCTTGGTATTTGGACAGGATCCAATAATGTGTCCTTATTACAGTGGTTAGCTACTGACTATTAATTACCAAAAGTAAAATTATCCTTATTCTATAGCAGCTTACAATTCAGTGCACTGCTAATATATTAATGGTAAAACCTGTGCTGTGGTCTGGGAGCTCCCAAAGTTTTTCTGCCTGGGATCTGCAAGTAGAGTTCCCTTTCCAAAGCCTCCACCAGCTCCACCACTCCAGCCATCATTCTCACCCTCAGACCACCTCTCATGTCTGAGACCTACATCAGGGGCTCAATTCCTCTAGAATCTTTAGCCTGAGTGCTCCAAAAATGGATGCTACTGCTGCCGTCCCTGTAGCTGCCTGGGGTAAGGGAGGACCCTGTTCCCTTCTTACCCAGGAGAAAAAGCTTTTTCACTGACTTTTGAAGTGTCTTCGGCCTTTGTGAGTAGAGGAATTTAAGACCTTCAGTTCCTGTGAGGATTATGCCCCAGAGTTCTGTCCTGGCTGGATTGGGCTCTGTGGACTGTGCTCCACTCTCCGCTTTGTGCGAAAGACCTTTCCTGTAAGTCTTCCCAGCTACCTTGGGCTGGAAATCTCTTTCACTCAGTCTTTTTGCACCTTCAGCCACTCTAGTATTAGTTTAGAGTCATTTTTACAGCTATTTTATGGGCTGTGTGGGAAGAGCTAGAGTATGTGCATCTTTCTACTCCACCATCTTGTCTCTGATCCCTAAGAATAATGAGCTTAAAGAATATTAATTGCAATATATTTTTTAACTACTATGACTATTTCATTTTTGATTCTGAGGATTAAGTTTTACTTCAGGGCTTATTTTGGCAAGAAAGTTTGAGTGCCAGAGTAGGACTTTGGGATGCCTCTAAGGAGTCCTCTGGCTTTGAGCACCCAGATGTTTTGCTTCCCTCTCTGGAAAATATGGTCAGACAGCTGCCTGTCTGTTGAATTATTGTCAGACAGAGGATGCCATATCTGTTGATTACTTTTCCGTTCAGGGTATTGACTCCCCTGAACTAGGTGAATGATACATGTGCTTGATTAAAGTGGTTGTTAAATCCTTGAAAGTTTTTTCCTTTTAAGAATTCCAATCTAAGAACTTGTGATAGCAGGCCCTCTGTGTATGTTGGGGTGCTTACTGATAACAAAATGAAATTATATTTTAAGGCTATTAGGAACATATACACATATACAAGTATTACATCTATTTCTCTGAAGGTGTTCTGCACAGTAATACATGATGCTAACAAAGCATATGAACTATGCATGTAATTTTCTTCTGTCACATATAATTCTCAGATGAAGTACACGATTTCTAATGGAAATTCCTTATCTAATGGATAATGCTAATCATTGGATATTTTGCTTTGTTCTTTACATTTCCTGGAAATGTGGTACTCTTTTGTAATTACTCCTAGCTAGCAATATTCTTTGCTAAGAAGAAACGATGAAAATGAATTCATATGAAAAAGTAGAGGAATATGACATTAAAAAATATTAGCAAATTATGACGCTAATTTTCTCTTTAAGTCAAAAGAAAAATTTACCTTCTTTACTTTTCACTTATACATCTCTTGTCTGTGACAAATACTCAACAGCTTTGCAAATCAATTGAATAGACCTTAAAAAAAATTGGTAAAAGGCATTGGAGCCTAGCTGACTTCCCAATATTCCTCTATAAAGCTCCTTGAAAATTTATTCTTTTCCATTCCTAAGTGGGGGAAAATAGATACACACATGTGCATAGGCCCAAGTTTGGTCACAGATGCCGACTGACTTCCTATATCAGATTTAACAGTAAGCTCTGGGGCAATATATTCAGGAGGCCTAAAAATGATAGAAAAAAAGAGGTGAGATAATAAGGCTATAGGACAGCATTTTTTATAATGAGGGATAAGATTTAAAGACTAAGAGTATGGTATGGAGATAAACTAGAAAATATAAGTAATCATGAGAAATATTTTTCTCCCACATTCCTTTATACATATCCATGTCCTTCATACCCCACTTCTTTCATTTGTTCTCATCTTCCCTTTACTATATATGCAGTAGCCACCTGCATTTGAGTTGATGTTGGGATAAGAAGTAAAGATAATATAGCACAGATTGATAAAGGAATAGCTATTTAAGCTTTCTCTCTTCCTTTTGGTATATTACCAGAGCCTGGGGAGTCAAACCAGTAAGAATCATGAATCAAATATCCAAATATATTTAAAGAGTATTTGTATTATTTATAATATAAATTGTGTTTATACCTAAAGAGGAGGACTAGAGCTACTAAGAAAAAAAAAGATATTTGCCTATAATGAAGCTTTTCAGTCGATATCTTTATGGAAAATTACCTGGAGGTTTTAAAGAATCATTGTATTCTACTATGTTTATTAAAAGACATTACCTAAAGGGGAAATAATTTCCTTTATTTAAAAAAAATATATATGTTCACAAATGAATGAGATTTACACATGTCACTTGAGTGAGCAATAACAATTTTACCTTAATAAGGGATCCTTATGTATCTAATGTTATATACCTATTAGCCTAACATGAATAATTGAATCTTTATAACAAGACAGAGCAAGCCCTTTATGTTTACAATTAAAATCTTAGATTTTAGAGCTATAATGGTAGTATAGCCAACTTGGCATATCCCCAGACTCTCAGAAAGTGATTCAGATTTGAGGGACTCTATTATTCTGTATTCATTCAACCGTAATTGCTCCTAATTCCCAGGCTGAGGTCCACATTATGGAGCAGCTTGACCAGCTCTACTTGCTGGTGCCTGAGAAGGTAAAGGATGCCTACCTGATCCACCTGATACAGAACTTCCACTGCAAGCATGGAGATTGTTTATCATCGTTTTCACAAACACATTCAAGACCTGCCACGTATTGAACATGATGCTGAGGAAATTCAACTTCCCTTCTATTGCATTCCAGTCCCTGAGGAAGGGGAAAAAAGCTTGTTTTGCTACTTTGGCCAAATTCAAGTTTAGAATCTTGTTTGCAACAGATGTGGCATCTGGAGGCTTGTATTTTCCCTCCATGCAGGTGGTCATTAACCATAATGCTCCAGGCTTCTCTAAGATCTATGTCCAGTGAGTCGGGCTGCTTTCCCCAGTAGGTGTCACAGCATTGCCATTGCTTTGTTATCCAGTAAAATATACACATACTACACACAAGTCAGAAAGAGATCAAGAAGAAGCTGGACAATTTGTTAGGGTGGAGGCTAAGGTGCTCAAAATCTTCACCCCAATCAACGTGATCCAAAAAGAATGAGAGATTAAACTGGAGGCCACAGACTTTGAGGAGAAGAAAGAGATCGATAAGAAGAAAAAGCTACTCCTAGAAGGGGAGAGCTCATCCTGGAGGCCAAAAGGAAGGCTGAGCTGGCCCAGATCAGCAGAAGAATGAACAGTTTAATGAGTATGTGATGGAGATGCTGTGGAGTTGGGCTGCCTGGAAACTGAGGAGGAAATGGCAGAGAAGGAAGCAGAAGAAACAATAGAATCCGAAGTCGCAGCTACTGCCAATAACAGCCAGGGGCAGAAGTGAGATAGATGCTGCCCAGAGCAAACATGTGAGGCCAGGATCCCTGCCCTATCCTTTGCACAATGTTGTAATTGGACCAGACCTAGAGATTACCAGGCTCCAGTCACAAATGTTCACTTTGACCAACTTTCAATAAAATATAATGAGTTCTACAAAAATTATAATATATTCTGAGTCTCTGTTTATTTATTTTTCTTTTCTAGTCAACTAGAGAATAATACTGGTTCAAAAAACAATGAAATAGCATAATAAAATCCTATTAAGAGAATTCCTCCCACCTTCTCTGCTCATCTCCCATCAGCCTAGGCCATACTTTCCCACAAATGCATAGACCATCAGAGGGGAGAATGAACTTGCATCTGGAATATATGACCATAGTTCTTGGATTGATCCTACATGGCCACTGGTGATCTCTGGTAATATCATCTACACAATCCCTGTAGGTCAGCTTCCCCTTGGTCTGATTTGGTTAGAATTCTCCATCAGGTGGGCGTGTGAATTTTGACGAGATTTGGGCCACTGAATGTAGCCTCTATCACGCAATGCTTCCTGATGAGCTTGTGAAGTCACTGCTTCACAGTGATTTGCTGAGCCCAAAATTCTTACTGGAAGCTTCCAGGAATATCTACTCTGCTAATACCGTAGCAGAGCTTCTTTGTGCTGACATCTAGTATCAGAAGTGGAGCTACTCCTGAAACAGGAAGTTTGAACTCCAATACCTTGCTTTGAATTTAAATGGGGTTAAACTTCAGTTCTTTCAGAAAATGAAGGTCTACTCACGTACTCACTACAGCTGGGAAAACAAACATATCTCAAAAAAATAATAATAGTGAATTTTATTATCCTAAGAGTATTTTTAATTATAATGTGATTTTCATTTGTAAAAAAGAGAAGTCCACTCAGACGTGAAGTTTGTTGAAATATAGAATAGCTTTTTAGTTAAATTTTGTCAACAAGCCTTGATTCTGTTTTGTTTTGCTTTTTTAACTTCTTAATGCACTTTCTATTCAACTTGGACCACAACTCATGATGTAGCTGGTATCTGTTTTAAGTTTAGAAATTTCTGCTTAACAGAACACTGAAGTGTACTTTATTCTACCATCAATCTAAATACTACTTTTCCTCAATAAACAACTAAGGACTTTTCGAGCCTTGGGATTCCCAGTTACCTCAACTCCCAAGGGTTGGAAATGACAGCAAAGGGTGAAAAGAAGATAAAGGGTGAAATCTACAGAAAGAGATTTGCACCATGAACTTCCCTCTACCTAAAATACTTCAAACACGTATCATGATTTAGTCTTCATTTTATTCATGTGTTCAATGTCATAAAGATTTCGAGGCTCGGACCTCCACCCTTCACACACACACACACACACACACATACACACACATATTTAAGTTCTTTAATTTACATGTGAAGAAATTGAAAACCATAAAAATTATATACCATATATCATGTACTTAGTGGCACAGTCAAGACGAGTTTCAATTAAACCTACATTCATTAAGCACTGATTAACTATGCAAAGTATATTAGGTTAAGTTCCA
Source organism: Potorous gilbertii (assembly GCA_028658325.1). NCBI lineage: Eukaryota > Metazoa > Chordata > Mammalia > Diprotodontia > Potoroidae > Potorous > Potorous gilbertii. The sequence continues at coordinate 637,058,534 of CM053769.1, forward strand.
GGGACACAGAACTTAAACAATAACTTGATATTTTTTTCAAGGATCTTATATACTGAAAGGTGTTGGGCAGTTAAAATTTATATCCAAATATGAAGGAAATAAAATAGAATGCAATAAGATGAGTGAAAAATCTGGAGGTAAAGGACCACTGAGTTATTTTAAGACTTTTTATTGATCAAGAAAGAAGTTGTACAAAAGTTGAATGTGAAATGAAAGGAGTATTTTAATCTCATGAAATGTGAAAAGAATATTATTTAAAGATGAGTAATTTGCAATAAAATGCTAATAAGTGGGAATGAAATGAAATTGGGGCAGGATTTACTGGAATAATGGTATACTCAAAGTTTTTGAAAGAAATCACACCTCTTTATTAGACACCAACATGAAGTGGAAAGGGGAAATATTGTAAGTAATGAATCCAGTTAAGTTGATTTTAAAGAAGCTCATATACAAGGCAATAGGAAACTAAGCTACTTTCTGGCAGTTTCAGTGGAGAAGGGTGGATAGGCATAAGAAGTATTGAGAGAAACGAATCACGTATAACTGAAAATGTATTAGAAATGGGATTTGAGTCAGTAGCAACTGCAGAGTTTTAACGCATGATTTCATTTTCTCAATAAGGAGAAGTTATCTGCTAAAAAACATGAGAGAGAGAGACAAAGACAGAGAAAGAGAGACAGAGAGAGAGAGAGAGGTAGAGACAGAGAGACAGAGAAAAAGAGAGAGGAGAGAAAGAGAGAGTGAATGAGAGAGAGAGAGAGAGAGGAATGACATTGGTTCCAGAGGCGAGATGGCAGAGTGACCAGTAATTATTTTCTCCCTCACCTTGTTGACTTTGACGAGCCCGGAAAATATCTCCCCAGGAAAACCCCTGGAACAGTGGGAGCAAAAAACACACTGTTAGCCCATGAGGTTAGAAAGATCGCTAAGGAAGGTTCCTCTTGCTGTGGTCGAAAGGGGACTAGTGCAGGATCACACTTATCCCAGACAGTCCCAACTCAACAAACTTGGAGAATCTCCTCAATGCCAAGGGGGTGAAGTCAGCACCTGCGATCACCAGGATCCCAGGCATGTCTCAGCACCCTAGGGGATTCTGGAAGACACAAGCGTGGATGGGAACACCAACTGCTTAGCTTGCTTATGCTCTATCTCAGCAGATGACACCTCTGCTATCCAGATCACCACTCCCCCACACTTAACTAGCTAACTCCAGGGTAATTTTGGGAGAAACAAAAAAGACCATACCTGGCCTCTTCTTTCCAACATCAGCCAGCTCAACTACAAGTAATCTGTGGCATTTTAGCTTCTAGCTGCAAAAAACGTGTGCTAAACAAACAAAGCCTCAAATTGTAGACACAAGAATTCTGGGACAGAGCTCCCGGTGTCACAGATGCAGAGATCTACTTTAAAAGGCAGGAAAAGGGTTAATATCATGAGTCAGAAACAAAGCAGTAAAGATCATAGAATCTTTCTATAAGGACAAGAACCAAACACAAATAACAAAGAGGTCAGCATTGAGATTGTACTCAATATCTGAAACTTCAGAAGAGAATATGAACTGCTGTGATGCACAAAGAGCCTTCTTGGAAGAACTCAGGAAGAATTTTAAAAGACAAATTAGAGAAATAGAAGAAAAACTTACCAACGACTTTGAAAATATGAAAAAATAAATCACAGAAGAATTTAAAAGGATAATCAGACAAATGGAAAAGGAAATACAAAAACTAGCTGGAAAAAGAGCTCTTTAAGAGAAACAATTTTTCAGATGGAAAAGGAGACAGAAAAATTAACTGAAGAAAATAATTTGATAAAAAATAGAATTGGACAAGTAGAAGTTAATGAATCTATGAGATATCAAGAATCAATCAAACAAAATCTAAAGAATGAAAAGACAGAAGAAATATAAAATAACTAATTGGAAAAACAACTGACCTGAAAAACAGACCCAGGAAAGAAAATCTAAGAATTATTGGCCTATCAGAAAGCCATGATGAGAAAAAGAGCCTGGACAATATCATCCAAAAGATCATGTAGGAAAATTTTCCAAAAATCCTAGTCCCAGAGGTCAAAATAGTCATCGCAAGAATCCACTCTTCATCCCCTGAAAGGGATCCCAAGCTACAAACATAAAGGAATATTGTTGCCAAATTCTAGAACTATCAAGTGAAGGAAAAAATATTGCAGACAACCGGAAAGAAATCATTCAAATATTGAGGAGCTACAGTCAGGATCACACAGGATCTTGCAGCTTTTGCAATAAAAGGGTAAAGGAATTGGAATACAATATTCCATAAGGCAAAGGAACTGGGACTACAACCAAGGATTAATTACCCTGCAAAGTTGAGCATATTATTTGAAGAAAGGAGATGGACACCCAATGAAATAAGGGATTTCCTGGCCTTCCTGATGAAAAGGCCAGAACTCTATAGAAAATTCGATCTTCAAACCCAGGTCTCAAGAGAGATATAAAAAGGTAAACAAGGGGGAAAAGGACAAACTCATTATACAATATAGGCAAACTGTTTACATCCCTATAAGGGAAGATCATACTTGTTAATTTGATAATTGTATATTTATTATGAAATGTAAAAGATATATACATAGATCAAGGGAGTGGTTATAAATTAAATGATATAATAATAACAAATGTGATTTAGGGTGTGAATATATTGTAAAAGGATATGTGATAACGAGGAGGCAGAAAAAAAATAAATTCCACCACAGGAAGAGCCACAAATATGTATTACAGTAGAGGGAAAGAGGGACAGGAAATGAGTATTGTTTGGAAAGTACTCTCATCTGATTGGATTCAAGGAGGGTCCAACAAACTCAGTTAAGTACAGATATACTATTAGTTCTAGAGACAGTAAGAGGGCAAGGGGGAAGAAAATGGAGGGAAAGACAAAAGGGAGAGTAGAAGTAGTAAGGAAAAGGGGATTCAAAGGGATGTGCACAGAAACAAGGGAAGAAAGGCTGAGGCAGGCAGTTCTCAAAAATTAAAACTCTCTTGTGGAGGGAAAGGAAGATCTAAAATCATGAATAAGGGGAAGGGGGATGGAGGGAAAGACACAGATAGTAATCATAACTGTGAATGTGAATGGGATGAACCCTCCCACAAAACGGAGATGAATAGCAGAATGTATTAAAATCATAATCCAACAATATGATGTTTACAAGAAAAAAAAAATTGAAACAGAGGTATACAAACAGAGTAAAGGTAAAAGTTTGGAGCAGAATGTATTGGGCCTCATCTGATGTAAAAAAAACAGGTTAGCAATCCTAATCTCAGACAAAGCAAAAGCAGAACTAGACCTAATCAAAACAAACAAGGGAAAAAACTCCATCCTACTAAAGGGCACCGTAGAAAATGAAGCAATTTCATTGCTAAACACATATGCTCCAAGTGGTATAGCCACCAGATTCTTAATCACAAGGTACAGGAGTTATAGGAAGAAATATACAGCAACAATATACTAGTGTGGTTTTCAACTTCTCCCTCTCTGAACATGATAAATCGAACCTGAAAATAAACAATATAGAAGTTAAGGATGTGAACAAAACTCTGGATAGATATATTAGATTTCTGGAGAAATTGCATGGGGATAGAAAGGAAAATAGCTTTTTCTCAGCAGAATATGGCACATATACCAAAATTGACTGTGTACTAGGCCATATCAACCTCACAAAACCAGTACAGGAAAACAGTGTCAATGCATCCTTCTCATATCATGATGTAATAAAAATTATATGTAATCAATGGTCATGGAAGTATAAACAAAAAATTGAATGGAAACTAAATAATCTAACCCTAAATAATGAGTGGACTAAACAAGAAATCATAGAAACAATCAACAACTTCAATAAAGAGAATGACAATAAGGAGACAACCTACCAAATCTTATGGGATACTGAAAAAGTAGTTCTTAGGGGACATTTTTTTGTCTTTGAAAGCCTACATGAATAAAATAGAGAAAGAGGATATCGAGGAATTGAGCATGCAGCTGAAAAACCTCGAAAAAGAATAAATTGAAATCCCCACGTAAATACCAAATTAAAAATACTAACAATCAAAGGAAATACTAATAAAATTGAAATTAAGAAAACTAGTGAACTAATCAATAAAACTATGAGTTGGTTTTAAGAAAAATATCAATGAAATTGGTAAACCTTTGGTCAATGTGATTAAAAAAATAAAGAAGGAAACCAAATTACCAATATGAACAATGAAAAGGGTGAGCTAACCTTCAATGAGGAAGAAATTGAAACAATAATTAGAAATCACTTTACCATATTGTATTCTCATAATTTGGACAATCTCAATGAGATCTCAATGGTGACTATTTAAAAAAATATGAATCACTCAGATTAACAGAAGAGGAGGTTCAGTATTTAAATAATCCATTTCAGAAAGTGAAATTGACGAAGTCACCCATGAAGTTCCTGGGAAAAAATCTCCAGGCCTGGATGGATTTGCAAGTGAATTCTATCAAGCATTTAAAGAACAGTTAATTCCAATACTATATAGACTATTTGGGAAAATGAGGGAAGAAGGAGTCCTACCAAATTCTTCTTGTTATACACATATGGTTTTGATACACAAACCAGGAACAGCCAAAACAGGGAAAAAAAATTATAGACCAATTTCTCTAATGGATATGAGTGCAAAAATTTTAAATAAGATATTAGCAAAAAGAATACAGTAACTTATCATGAAAATAATACTTTATGATCCAGTAGCAATCCAGAGCTGGTTTACTATTAGAAAGAATAGTAGCATTATTGATCATTTCAACAACAAACTAACAGAAACCACATGATTATCTCAACAGATGTAGGAAAAAGCTTTTGACAAATTACAAAACCCATTCCTATTGAAAACACTGGAAAGTATAAGAATATATGAAACTTTCCACAAAATACATAAACTATAAGCAAATATATGTAATGAGGACAAGCTAAATATACTTTTAGATCTAAGATCAGAGGTGAAACAAAGATGTCCATTATCACCACTGTTATTCAATATGGTATTAGGAATGTTAGCCGTAGCAATAAGAAAAGAAAAAGAAATTGAAGCAATTAGAAAAGGCAAAGAAGAAACTAAGTTATCACTCTTTGCAGATGATATGACAAGACACTTAGAGAATTCCAGAGAAGCTGCTTGAAATGATCAACAACTTTAACAACCTTACAAGTTAGAAAATAAACCCACATAAGTCATCTTCATTTCTATATATTACTAACAAAGCCCAACAGGAAGAGAACGAAAGAGAAATCACTTTTGAAGCTATGGTAGACATTGTAAAGTATCTGGGATAGTGTGGAAGTGTGAGCTGATCCAACCATTCTGGAGAGTAATTTTGAACTATACCCAAAGGGCTACAAAAATGTACATACTCTTTGTCCTGGGGCTCTATCCCAAAGAGAACAAAGAGATGGGAAAGGGTCAGACATGATAAAACAAACCCAGGGACTATATGAACACAATTGCTAAACACTACTCACATAAAAATGTTAGATCTAAGTAAATGGAAAAAAATCAGTTGCACATGGGTAGGCCAAGCTAATAAAATAAAAATAATCATTCTATCTAAATTAGTTTACTTGTTCAGTGCCATACCAATCAAACCACTAGAGCTCCAAAAACATTCATGTGGAAGAAAAAAAAAAGATACAGAATATCAAGGCAATTAATGAAAAGAAATACTAGGGAAGGAGGCCTAGCCCTACCAAATCTCAAATTGGATTTCAAAGCAGCAGTCATCAAAACCACTGGGTACTGGCTAAGAAACAGAGTGGTAGACCAGTGGAATATGATAGGTACCCAAGACACAGTAGTTAATGAATATAGCAATCTTCTCTTTGATAAACCCAAGGACCCCAGCTTCTGGAATAAGAACACAGTCTGACAAATTTTCTGGAAAAACTGGATAATAGAGTGACAGAAAGTGGGCTTAGACCAATGCCTGACACTGTACACAAGAACAAAGTCCAAATGGTTACACCATCTAGGTAGAAAGATTAATATTCCACACATATTAGGGGAATAAGGGATAGTGTTTTTATCAGATTTATGGTGAATGGAGACATTTAGTGTCTGTGATAAAGGCCTCATTTCTCAAGTATACAGAGAACTCAGTCAAATGTACGAGATTATAAGTTATTTCCCAATTGATAAATGGTCAAAAGATATGAACAGAGAATTATCAGAGGAAGAAATTAAAGCTATCTATAATCCTATGAAAAAATGCTCTAAATCACTACTGATTAGAGAGATGCAAATCAGCACAACTAAGAGATACCACATCACACCCATCAGGTTGGCTAACATGAAAAAGCAGGAAAATAACTGTTGGAGAAGATGTGGGAGAGCTGGAACACTAATTCATTGTGGGTGGAAGTGTGAGCTGATCCAACCATTCTGGAGAGTAATTTGGAACTATGCCCAAAGGGCTATAAAAATGTACATACTCTTTGTCCTGGGGCTCTATCCCAAAGAGAACAAAGAGATGGCAAAGGGTCAGACATGTATAAAATATTTCTAGCAGCTCTCATTGTAGTGGCCAAAAACTGGAAATCAAGGGGATAGCCACGATTTTGGAAATGGCTGAAAAAGTTGTAGTATATGAATATGAATGTAAAGGAATACTATTTAGCTATGAGAAATGATGAACAGGAAGACTTTAGCGAAGCCTGGATAGACGTACATGAACTGATGCTGAGTGGAAGGAGCAGAACCAGGAGAACTTTGCACACAGCAACAACCACAGTGTGTGAGCAATTTTTTCTGGTAAACTTAGTCCTTCACAGAAATGCAAGGACCTAAAAATTTCCAGTGGACTCGAGGCAAAACACCTTCCATATCCAGAGAAAGAACTATGGAATTAGATTGCAGACAGAAACAGACGATTTTCCTTTCTATTATGTTATGTTTTTGTTTGTTTGTTTGTTTTATCATTTCCCCCATTTGTTTTATTTCTTCTATGCAGTATGCATTTAATAGGAATGTATGTGTCGAACCTGCATAATACTGTATGCCGTCTAAGGGAGGGAGTGAGAAGGGAGGGAGGAATAAGGGGAAGGGAGTGGAAAAATAATCTAGGATATATAGAAGTGATTGAAGAACACGGAAAACAAAATAACTCAACTAAAAAAATAGTGTGGTCAACATATCACTTTGCCAACCTAAAAAAAATCAGAGATATGTGAGTAAAATTAGGACTTTGAGCAGAGATGTAACAGCTTGGGGCAATACAATAGGAAATAATATAAATAGAAAAAAATAGAAGCGTTTCTGCAATTACAGGGTCATGGTGACGTCATGCTTAGAATATTGTGATTCTGTAATAAAAACACCAACAGAATTTTGCTACTTTCTCTGAGAGCTTAAAACATCTGTAATATAAAGTAAAGAAATTCAAATGTAGAAGTAACCAAGGCTTGTACTTAAATTCAATGTCAGAGGCAGATTTCTTAGTTTCATGGTTTTTCTTTTTTTATAGCATTTGCTTTTTTATTCATCCTCTAGGTATAGATAAAAAGAATGTTTTTAGATTCTTTTTGTCTTTCTTTGTCTCTCTGCGTGTCTGTCTCTCTGTCTTTCTCTTTCTCTCTGTCTCTGTCATCTCTCTCTCTGTCTATCCCTTTCGCTTATCATAAAAGGAAGGGATCAATCCTTATTCATATGTTTCAGAGCTAGAGGAATTTTCAAGTTTTTTGAGTTCATACTCCGCATTTTGTACATCTTTGAGATGAGCTAAGTGGCAAGTCAGCCATTATTAAGAAATCTGAATTATTTGGTAGCAAAAATTCCAAATAAGTTTAAATGAGAATATCAAAATATAACTCTCCAGAAAAAATCAAATGACAAAAATAGACCTTGGAATTGAGAGAGCCATATGTTATGACATATAATCAAGCTTAGGCAATAGAGGAGTCTGCAGACATGAAAATAAGGGATATATATTAATTCACAAATTTACCCATTATATATTGGACATCTACTGTGTCCAAATAACGTGCTAATTTAAGTAGAAGATACAAAAAAAAATAAAACTGGGTTCTTTCTCCTTTGGAACTTATCTCCTTGTAGAGAATTTATAATTTTCTGAAATGAATATATAAACTAAACTTTAATGCAGGCATGTGTAGTGGTAATCGAAATGGAGGGAATCTTACATGTTCATTAATAGGTCCATGTGGGCTGCCAGGGTCACATGAAATTTTAGTAGCCTGTGGTGGAAAGAGTTTGTTGAATGGGTGGGGCAGGAAGAGGCAAAGTAGGAGAAGAGCTGAGAGGTAGTTAATCTTGAGAGCTGTCAGAGCTAGGATGGATGCAGCCTGCTGGATAGCGTCAGTGATATTGTTTGTGAATTTGTTTAAGAGGGCCAGGTTGTGATTTGTTTAATTGAGCTGGTTTTGGGGAACTCTAGGATGGGGCAGGCTTGGGGCTGGTTTTTTTCTCTGCATAGTTATTGTGTATAGATTTTTATTAATGTGATGCATTTGGCTTTCGGTTGTCTGAATATATGTTTCGGTTCTGCCTTCCATGTGGAGAGTCTGTGGTGTTTCATGACTCATAACTTTGCCGGGATATTCATAGCCATGAGAGGTGCTGTGAATATCACCAATTCACTAGCATATGAAAGAAGAAAGGATTACTATATTGAGAGTTCAGATAGAAAAGAATACAAGTTGCTTGCATTTCAGAAATCTGGGAAGTCTTAACTGAAAAGATGACATTTGAAATGAGCCCTTCAAAGAGAATGGAGTGTGGAGTTATGCTAGTTTCATAGGGAAGAAGTTAGGAAATGCAATCCTGAAATTATTTGGATAAACTATAAAACAGTTCACTTTGCATGGAGTAAAATAAATGAATTAGTGTTAGCATTATTCTGGAAAAAAATGGGACACATGTAAAACACTAAAAGTTTATGACGAAATACATCCTAAAATCTACTCTAATAAAGAAGCCTTACATCCCCATCCTATTGTAATGGTATCAAATGACTATCCCCCTGGGATGGAATTAGCAGCAATAAAATTTTTTTACAAAGTCATAAAATCCAGAATGGTGTACAGCAAAAAATATGAATAGCCAGGGAATACAGATGATGTTGAAATCCATTTATCAACTAATAAATTACCATGTACCAATCATTCAGCAGTAAATGAAATTATTTGAGATAGAGAAAAAAATGAAACACATTTCCTTGGAGATATGTATAGTCCATCTTAAAAAGATGCTGTTTCCCTTTCTTGCTTTTCTACACTTTCAGAGAGAAGGGAGATTTATGACATTACAAAATACACTGAATCCTTATGAAAAGTAAGCACAATTATGAAAAAGTAACATTGCAATGTCAAATACTGGTAATGCATTGCCCCATTCCATTATTATGATACAAAGTAAGCTGTAATATAATATAGTCATATTTATATCATCTAATATAGCACCAATACACAAAGTTTTCCAGTTTGACCCAGGAATAAACCACATGAAAGATAGGAGGAGACTTTTTAAAACAACATTTCAAAAAACACATCATATTATTTTCCTCTTCATATTCATTGAACTCACAGATAGTTTAAGTGAAGTTCTGATTGCCTGAAAACTCACACTGTGTACTAGCAAAAATTAGCAATACTGTGTAGCCAATAGGAAACCAAATATAAATCAGGGTGACCAATGAAAAAGTACATGCTAATATATGCCAAACTTTATCTCATATTCTTGTTCTGACATGTTTGCCAATCTTACAGGCGTGATGTGGTACCTCAGAGTTGTTTTTATCTCTCTAATCAATAGTGATTTAGAGCACTTTTACATATGATTATAGATATCTTTAATTTCTTCCCCTGAAATTTGCCTGTTCATATCCTTTGACCATTTATCAATTGGGGAATGACTTGTATGGTTATATATTTGAGTCAGTTCTCTATATATTCTAGAAATGAGGCCTTTGTCC
>CM053769.1:637069001-637084257 GCA_028658325.1 Potorous gilbertii
TCAATAGGAAAGTATATGTAGAACCTATACAAAATTATATGCTGTCATGGGGAGGGAGGGGGGTAGTGGGGGGAAGGGGTGGGGGGAATAAAACCTTAAATTTAAGGAAGTGATTGTAGAACATTAATAAATAAAAAAACTCTATCTCACTTTAAAACGGAATTTTTGAAGCTATTTTAGAAACAAAAATATTGGAAACATGTATTCTCACTGATTTGAATTTTTTCTTAAATGTGTGTGTATATTAGAAGAATCTATAGCTTTATTAATTCCAGTCCTTCATGTAGATTATGCGTGTGGTCTTCTAAATTCTGTCCACACGTACGCTCTCCCCCTCACTTATACATATGTGTTTAGGTTTGATTGGCGAACTTTCCAAAATAATAAACATGTACAATCAAACAGATATTATTTTTTTACTATTTAATAGTACTTTATTTTTCCCCAGTTGCATGTCAAGATTTTTAGCCTTCATTTTTACAAAATTTGGAGTTCCAAATTTTTCTCTCTCCCTTCCTCTCCTTCCTCTTCTAATATGGTTTGATACATTTTCCACATGTGCTATTATGTAAAAACATTTCTATGTGAGTCATAGGTGTGAAAGATGAAACAAATTCAAAGAGGAAAAAAAAAACTTTGCAAGGAATGAATCAAGTGAAAAAAATATACTTCAATATGTGTTGAGAATCCATCAGTTCTTCATCTGGTTATGGGTAGCACTTTCCTTAGAAAGTCCTTTGTGTTTATCTTGGATCATTGTGTTGATAAGAGCTACATCACTCATGGTTGATCATCACACAATACTGCTGATAGTATGTACAATGTTTTCCCATTTCTGCTCATTTCACTTTTCATCAGTCTGTTGCAAGTCTTTTTGAAATCTTTCTGTTCATCATTGCTTACTGCGTAATAATATTCCCCTACATTGTTCAACACAGCTAGTTCATCCGTTACACAGTTGAAGGATATCCCCTCAATTTCCAATTCTTCATCACCATGAAAAGGGTTGTTATACTTTTGCACATGTCGCTCCTTTTCTCTTTTTTATGATCGCTTCAGTACACAGAAGTAGTTGTGGAATTACTGGATCAAAGGTATGCACAATTTTATAGCTCTTTTGGCATAGTTCCAAAGTGGTCTTAAAAGATTTATCAGTAAGCAATACTATCAGCAACGTGTTAGTGTCCCAATTTTCCCACATCTTCTCCAACATTTATCATTCTCCTTTTTGATCATATTAGTCAATCTGGTAGGTATGAGGTAATATCTCAGGATTGTTTTAATTTGCATTTTTTTAATCAAAAGTGATTTAGAGCATGTCTTCATATGCATAGATTGCGTCGATTTCTTCATTGGAAAACTGCCTGTTTATATCCTTTGACCATATATCAATTGGGGGATGGCTTGTATTCTTTTATTCTCTATATGTGTGAGAAATGAAGGCTCTATCAGACATATTTGTTATAAAGAATGTCTCCCAGCTTTCTGTCTTCTTTCTAATATTGGTTGCATTGGTTTTGTTTGGAGAAAATCTTCGTAGTTTAATAAAACCAAAATTATCTCTTTTACATTTGTAGTGCTTTCTTTCTCTTGTTCTTGAGTTCTCCTCATAGATCTGACAGGCCATTCTTCTTTGTTCTACTCACTTGCTTAAGGAGTCACACTTTATGTCTAAATTATGCCAAAGGTCTGTCATATCAAACTTTTCCAATAAGCATTTGGATACTATAACACTTGGTGAATATATGTTTAGTAGTGATATTGCTTCAGTTTTTATGTACCTATTAGCAAAAAGTAGCTTTTTTTCTTATCTTCTTCAATCAGGTATGTTTTTTTCCTTCACTTTGTCTCAGATCAAAATTGCTACTCCTACGTTTTTGTTTTCGTTTTTGTTTTTAACTTCATCTAAGCATAATAAATTCTGTTCCAGTTCCTTACCTTTAGTCTATGTGTGCCTTTCTGCTTCAACTGTGTTTCTTGTAAACACTGTCGTGTAGGATTCTGGTTTTTGATCCACTCTGCTTCTGTTTAATAGGATAGTTGAACCCATTCACATCAAAAGCTACGACTGTTACTTGTGTATTTCCCTACATCCTATTTTTTTCCTGTTTCTCCTCTCTCTTCTTTCACTCCTTTTCTGAGGAGAGTTTTGCTTTTTTCTATCAACTCCCCTGAAGTGCCCTAACACCTGTCAGTTACAACACCCCACACTTGCCTTTACTTGATCTCCTCCCCTCCTACATCTCTGTCAGGTAAGATAGATGTGGACTGATTGGTATATATCATTCCCTCTTTCAATCAATACTGATGACAATGAGTTTTTAGTGATGTCCCACACCCATTCTTCAGTCTTCATTTCCACACCAGGAGGTCTCCAGCACTTTTCATGTGAAGCAATTTAGCCCATTCTTCCTTTCCCTTCCTTCTGCACCCTTTGCTCTCTTTCTCATCCCTGAAATTTTTTCATGCTTTCTTTCAAATTCATTATACACACACACACACACACACACACACACATATGTATATATATATATATATATATATATATATATATATGCATACAAAATATATATAATATTATATGGATGTGTGTATGTGTATATACATATATATATAGATATATATCTTCTGCATATGTATATTCCCTGCACTGGTTCCAATAGTTATATAGTTCATAAGGATTTAAATGGTTTAGCTTTATTCAAATTTTATGTTTTCTTTTCCCATTTTGCCCGTTTATGCTTCTCTTCGGTCTTGATATTGGAGGTCAAATTTTTCGGTAAGTTCTGTTCTTCTCCTTGAAATCTTTCTATTCCAGAAAATGAATATTTTTCTCCTGTAAGTATATAATACTTATTTCCTCCAGGTTGGGGATTCTTGGTTGTAATCTTAGCACCTTTGCCTTCTGGAAAATCACGTCCCATGCTTCTGATCCTTCAAAATTGTAGCTGCCAAGTACCTTGTATCCTTGATAGTCTATCCAATATTTTAAATATTTCTGGTTATTTAAAATATCTATTACTTAAGCTGATAATTCCGAAATTTGGATACAATGTTCTTCAGGCTTTCTATTTTGTGTTCTCTTTCCTGCAATTGTCAGTGTTTGCAAAAGGAGACTCAAAAAATGTTGAAGAAAATAACACCTTCAAAAACAGGCTAACCCAATTGGCAAAGGAGGTTAAAAAAAAAACAATGAGTAGAAGAATGCTTTCAAAAGCAGAATTAGTCAAGTGGAAAAAGAGGTGCAAAAGCTCACTGAAGAAAATAGTTCTGAAAATTAGAATGGAACAGATGGAAGCTAATGACTTTCTGAGAAACCAAGAAATCACAAAACAAAACCAAAAGAATGAAAAAATGTAAGAGAATGCGAAATATATCTTTGGAAAAACAACTGACCTGGAAAATAGATCCAGGAGAGACAATTTAAACATTATGGGACTACCTGAAAATCATGATCAAAAAAGAGCCTAGACATCATCCTTCATGAAATTATCATGGAAAACTGCCCTGATATTCTAGAACCAGAGGGCAAAATAAGTATTCACGGAATCCACCGATCACCACCTGAAAGAGATCCAAAAAGAGAATCTCCTAGGAACATTGTGGCCAAATTCCAGAGATCCCATGTCAAGGAGAAAATATTGCAAGCACCTAGAAAGAAACAGTTCCAATATTGTGGAAATACAATCAGGATAACACAAGATCTAGCAGCTTCTACATTAAGGGATGGAAAGGCATGAAATAGGATATTCCAGAAGTGAAAGGAAGTAGGTCTAAAACCAAGAATCACCTACCCAGCAAAACTGAGTATAATACTTCAGGGGAAAATATGGCTTTTCAATGAAATAGAGGACTTTCACGCATTCTTGATGAAAAGGACAGAGCTGAAAAGAAAATTTGACTTTCAAACACAAGAATGAAGAGAAGCATGAAAAAGTAAACAGCAAAGACAAGTCATAAGGGATTTAACAAAGTTGAACTGTTTACATTCCTATATGGAAAGAAAATACCTGTAATTCCTGAAACTTTTAAGTATCTGGGTAGTTGGTGGGATTACACACACACATACATACATGCACACACACATATACACACACATACACGCACACACACACACATGCATGCACACACAGAAACAGAGAGCACAGAGTGAATTGAATAGGATGGGATCATATCTTAAAAGAAAGCAAGGTAAATGATGAGAGAGAAATGTAGTGGGAGGAGAGAGGTTGAAATGGAATGGGGTAAATTATCTCTCATAGAAGAGGTAAGCAGGAGACATTTTAGTGGAGGATAAAGAGGAGAGCTGAGAAAAAATACTTGAAGTTTACTCTCATCACATTCAACTAATGGAAGCCATAAAATTCACACTCATTTTGGTATGAAAATATATCTTAAAATACAGGTAAGTGGGGGAGAAGGAGATAAGCAGTGTGGGGGGGGGTGATGGAAGGGAGGGAAGTGGGAGGTGGGAGCAATTTAAAGTCAACTTTCAGAGAGGGGAAGCATCAAAAGAGAGAATAGAAACAATGGCAGACAGGATAGGATGGAGGGTAATACAATTATTCTTACACAATATGACTATTATGGAATTCATTTGCAAAACTACACAAATATGGCCTATATTGAATTGCCTGTGTTCCCAAAGGGAATAGGTGGGGAGGGAGGGATGGTGAGAAGTTGGAACTCAAAGTTTTAGGAACATCTGTCGAGTATTTTTCTTGCTACTAGGAAATAGAAATACAGGTAATGAGGAATAGAGGGTTATCTGGCCCTACCGGACAAAAGAGAAGCTGGGGACAAGAGAAAGGCGGGATGATAGAAGAAAGAGCAGATTGGTGATAGGTGAAATTAGAATGATCGGTGTGTTGGACTGGGGGATGGGACAAATGGGGAGAAAATTTGGAACCCAAAATTTTGTGAAAATCAATGTAAAAAGTTAAATAAATAAATTTATGTTGTTATAAAAAAGAGAAATTATCAGTGAATTATTTCAATGCTTATTTTGTCCTATTTTTCAATGACATCAGGACAATTTTCCTGGATACCTTCATGAAAGATGCTCTCCAGGTTTTTTTTAAATTATGACTTTCTGGTAGTCCAATGATTCTGATATTGTCTCACGTGATTCCATTTTTCCAGATAACCTGTTTTTTCCCATGAGGTGTTTTACATTTTCTGCTATTTTTTTATCCTATTGGATTTGAGTGATCCTTGTTATCTCACAGAGTCATTAGATCTCCTTGCTCAATTTCAACTTTTTAAAATTATTTTATTTCTTTTCAGTTTTCTACAATCACTTCCACATATCTTAGCTCTTTCCCTCCCTCCCCCTTGTTACCCGTCTCCCTTCCCACTCTCACCTCAAGAAGGCATGCAATCATATAAGTTCTATACATACATTGTTAGTAAATACATTTTGCCCTTAGTCATTTCCCATAGAAGACTTAAAATGAATAGGATAAACCATGAAAACAGAACAAAAAAATAACACAAGAGAAAATGATATGCTTAATTCTGCAATCCAATTCCATAGTTCCTTCACTGCATGTGAAAGTCGTTTTGCCTGAAGTGTCCATTGGAAAGTTTTAGGTCCTTGCATTGCTGTGAAGGACTAATTGATATGATGGCATAGGGAATGGTTCTCACTGCTGGAAGGAACTTACATGGTGTTGAGCTTCTGCCACAGTGATTGTGTGTGATTTATACTTAAATCTGGTTGGGGGTTTCCACATTTCCTCAGGGTTATACTGAAGCATGTGGAGGTCTGGCTACTGGAGGATATTTATGTTACTGCAACTATCCTGAATCACATGGTGGTTCTTGGAGTCTATTGGTTATTCCTGGATTACTAAGGTAAATGTGGGGTCCTAGTGTTGCCATTTTCCTACTCCACCCCACTGGGGCTCAGGGAACAACATGCATTTGCTGAGGTGGTGCTTGTTACTGGTTTACTGGAACGTTTCCTTTCCTGAAATGCAGTCATGTGTTACTTAAGTGGAATGGACATTTCTTTCTCATCTTTCAAGTTTTTTGGGCTAAAATGTAGTTCAATTCAATCTTTTTGCTGACTCTCATCTTCCAGTATTTCTTTTAGTGCACTATTTTATGGTTATTTTGGAGGTTTAAATCAGAGAATTTTAGCAACTTTCTGCTTACTCCACCATCCTGGATCCCAGAGTCCATATTTAAATTTTATACTCAAGAAACCCAGGAAATAAAAAAAAAAACCAGAAGTGGAGTAGAGTTAAGATGGCTCAGTAAAAGCAGGAATTCCACTAACCTCTCCCACAAATCCCTCAGATACTTGGAAAAATGATTCTTAACAAATTATAGATCTAGAGAAGTCACAAAATGACAGAGTGTAACAAATCTGTAGCACAAGCAACCTGGAAAGTCAATAGAAGGGGTGTATCAAAGAGTGGAGTCCAGTGTGGACTACACCAACACAAATTGGCTGGAGTAGACATCAGGGACTGAGTCTTTGGCAGCTGTCTCAGTTCCCAATATTCTCAACCCACAAACACCAAGAAGAACAGTGGGAATACTCTTTGGGTGCTGGCTAAAGGAGGAACACATGGTCTGACTGCGTTTGGCACCAGTCCCAGGGCCATGAGAGTGATGGCTACAACATGAGAAGTAACAGTAGTAGCAAAGGTTTTTTTCAGAGGACTTGGTCCATAGACAGTGTGGTATTGATTGGCTGATACAGAATCCCAAATGCCTGGGAGAATACACCACCCCCCCACCCCCACAATCACTGGCAGCAGTGCTGTACCCTGATAAAGAGTTGGGAAGTCAATTGTGATTGGGAGGATAAGTAAACATCATAAAAGAACACAAACTATAGAATCTTACTTTGGTGTTGAAGATCAAATCATACAACCAGAAGAAGACAATAAAATCAAAGCTCCTATAAAGAAAGCTTTGAAGAAAAATATGAACTGGTTGCTCAAAATACATAGAAGAATTCAAAAAGAGTTTTGAAAATCAAGAAAGAGAAATAGAGGAAAAATTGTAAAGAGAAATGGGAGTGACCAAAGAAAATCATGAAAATTGAGCGAACAGCTTTCTAAAGGAGACGCAAAATATGCTGAAGAAAGTAACATCTTAAAAATAGATAAAGCAAAAAGAAGTTCAAAAAAGCCGAGGAGAAGATTGCCTTAAAAAGCAAAATTGAGGGGGGGAGGAGGCAAGATGGTGTAGCAGAGAGATTCACAAATGCTGCCTCTGAACCCACAGCCCATGGATTTCCTGTAAAAAGAACTCCCAACAAATTCTGGAGCAGTGGAAGCTGCACAGCAATGGAATGAAGGAGATTTCCTTTCCAGAGAGCCTTGAAAAACTGATCCCAAAGGTACGTCGCACACCAAATGGGAGCAGAGGTGAGCCCATCCCTGGCCGCGCGGCACCAAGAGGAACAGATCTCAGCAGGCTTCAGGGACAGAATCTCTGGAGGCTACAAGGGTCCCTCCACCCACATGTGCACAGATCAGTGAGAGAGACTGTTTGATGGGAGCAGGGTGTCTCCATCCGCAAGCCCCCTCAGAAGGCAGAGGCAGAGGCAGCGGATGGCCAGAGGCTCCCGGAGCAGGCAGGACCTCAAATCCATTACTGAAGGTCTCCACATAATTTCCCTGAGGGAACTGAGCCCAGGAGGCCTGCCCTCAACTGAGCACCAGAACTTAGGCTCACATTGAATAGCAGCAGGGCCCGCCACTGAAAGCCTTGAGGCTGGGGAGCAGCAGCATTTGTATCTCAGACCCCAAGCACTAGCTGGGTGAATCTGGGCAGGTGTGGAGAGGAATCACAGAAGTCAAGTAACTGGCTGGGAAAATGCCCAGAAAAGGGGAAAAAATATAAGACCATAGAAGGTTACTTTCTCATTGAAAAGATGTTTCCTCCTTTCCATTCTGATGAGGAAGTACAATGCTTACCATCAGGGAAAGACATAGGAGTCAAGGCCTCTGTATCCCAAACATCTGAAATAGATATGCAATGGACTCAGGCCATGGAAGAGCTCAAAAAGGATTTTGAAAATCAAGTTAGACAGGTGGTGGAAAAACTGGGAAGAGAAATGACAAAGATGCAAGAAAAGCATGAAAAATTGGTCAATACCTTGATAAAGGAGACCCAAAAAAATGCTGAAGAATATAACACCTTGAAAAAGAGGCTGTCTCAATTGGCAAAAGAGGTTCAAAGAGCCAATGAGGAGAAGAATACTTTGAAAAGCAGAATTAGCCAAGTGGAAAAAGAGGCTCAAAAGCTCATTGAAGAAAATAGTTCTCTCAAAATTAGAATGGAACAGATGGAGGCTAATGACTTTCTGAGAAGCTAAGAAATCACAAAACAAATCCAAAAGAATGACAAAATGGAAGAGAATGTGAAATATCTCATGGGAAAAACAACTGACCTGGAAAATAGATCCAGGAGAGACAATTTAAAAATTATGGGACTACCTGAAAGTCACGATCACAAAAAGAGCCTAGACATCATCTTTCATGAAATTATCAAGGAAAACTGCCCTGATATTCTAGAACCGGAGGGCAAAATCAGTATTCAAGTAATCCACTGATCACTGCCTGAAAGAAATCCAAAAACAGAAACTCATAGTAATAGTATAAATAGTATAATATAGTATAAAAATTCCAGAGTTCCCATGTCAATGGGAATACATTGCAAGCAACTAGAAAGAAAACTAGAAAGCATTGTGGAAATATAATCAGGATAACACAAGATCTAACATCTCCCTCCTTAAGGTATCTAAAGTTGTTCAATATGATATTACAGAAATCAAAGGAACTAGGATTAAAACCAAGAAACACTTACCCAGAAAAGCTGATTGTAACACTTCTGGGGTAAAATGGTAATTCAGTGAAATAAAGGACTTTGAAGCATTCTTGATGAAAAGACCAGAGCTGAAAAGGATATATAGCTTTCAAACAGAAGAATGAAAAGAAGCATAAAAAGATAATCAGGAAAGAGAAATCCAACTGTTTACATTCCTATATTGTAAGGTAATATTTTTAACTCTTGAAACTTTGCTCAGTATCTTGGTAGTTGGAGGGATTCTACACACACACACACACACACACACACACACACACACACACGTGTGTGTTTATGTGTATATACAGACAGAGACAGAGTGAGTGAGGCAGAGAGCAGAGGGAGAGTTGAATAGGAAGGATTTATAACTAAAAAATAAATTTAAAGGGTGATAGAGGAATATATTGGGAGGAAAATGGGAGAAACGGAATGGGACAAATTTTTCTCTTGCAAGAGGCAAGAACAATCTTTTTCAATGGAGGGGAAAAGGGAGGAGGTGAGAGGGAAAAAGGGAGGCTAACTCTCATCACATTTGGCTCAAGGAAGGAATAACATGGCTACTCAATTTGGTTTTAAAACCTATCTTTCACCACAGGAAAGCAGGGGAGAAGAGGATAAGTAGGTTGTGGGAAATGGTGGAAGGGATGGCAAATGGAAGCAGGGAATAATTAGAAGTAAACACTTTTGAGGAGGGACAAATTCAAAGGAGAGAACAGAAGAAATGGGGGGCATGTTAGAATGGAGGGAAATATAGTTAGTCTTATACCACATGACCATTATGGAAGTCATTTGGAAAACTACTCATATATAGCATTTATTGAATCGTTTTCTTTCTCTCTGGGGAGTAGTGGAGAGGGAGGAAGGAAGAGAAGTTGCAACAAAAAGTTTAAGGAACAAATGTTGAAAATTATTTTTACGTACAATTTGGAAATAAGAAATTCAGGTAATGGGGTACAAAAATTTGTCTTGCCCTACAACAGAAGAGAGAAGGTGAGGATAATGGAAGGGACAGGTGTTAGAAGGGAGGGAAGATTGGTGGAAGGTGTAATCAGAATACATGGCATTTTGGGGTGGAGTTAGGGGAGAGATGAAGGGAAAATTTGGAACTCAAAATTTTTTGGAAATGAATGTTGAAAATAAAATAAATAAATAAAATTAAAAAAAAATAAGTCATTTGTTATTAAATCTTAGCTTACTCTTTTATCTTTCTTCCAAATTAGCTTGGAGAGTTTCTTATCGAATTAGTTTGATTGCCACAGCTTGAGAGATGACTGCGTAATGCAGTGGATGCAGAGTTGAACTGGGAGTGGAATTTTATCTGGATTCTTATTCTGATTCTCCCATTCTTATGCTTATGACTGTTTGCCTATCACATTAATTTTATGAAAACTTTAAAATGTGGATAAAGATACTTCTTGTGCCGCTGTAGTAGGAATATTCTGGTGATTCAATGAAAGTTTGCGTTTGTAAGTAATACATTTGACACGTCTTTATCATTCCATATTAGGACGCTGTGTTTAATACATGCTTTTTAATTATCAAACTGTTATGGCAAGTAGAGTGATATAATACTCATATCAAGTGCCATTCTGTGGCACTGTGAAATGGTTGTGCAAACCTCCCAATGACTTTTTTTTTTAATTTCACAAAGATAGCTTGTGGCCTACAGTGATATCCACCTCTATCTTTTAACAAAGTCATGGTTTCTATGTAAGGAGTAAGATGGATGAAATCAGTCTAAACTATTAAAGAACATTGTATAATTTAAATTATCTCTTTCATATCTATACTTGTTTAGGCCTGGATTGTAAATTTTCTTTATGTAGCAGTCATTATTACGCTGGAGATTCTGTAAACTTTATTCTGTATATTCTTGGTTAAGAAACCATGTTTTTTCAAGGCCTCCACATGTGAACAGAGAATTTGGCATGTCTGACATTTGATTATAAGGAATATACTTCTATATTTCTGGCTGAATTGATCAAGACAGGTGGCAGCTGAATCAGGTGGTAGGCTTAGTTCACAGGAAATGATATATAAGGGAAAAATGGGAATGGATGAGAATGAATAGAAATAAATTCATGGGTATCATTTTGAGCCATTTCCCTATTTTCTCAATGAAAAATGCCTAGAAACAGAATCATTAAAAATTAACCTCAAAACATTTCTTGAAAATAAGGTGATGAGAACTTTATTGGAAACACGCATTTCTCAAATTTACTTGAACTTTGCTGTATCAATGGCATCTTATTGTCTTTCATTTTGTAACTTTTTGGTATTTGTTAGAAAGTCAAGCTTCCTCTCTTTTTTTCCAAAAGTAAAATCCTCAGTTTGGTAAATGATATTATGTGAAATCTTCTAAGGAAATATTGCACCTTGAAATTTAAATAGAAAATAGACAATTATTTACCTAATTTAAGCCGTTAATGGACAATTTCTACTAAGGTATAACACCTATAAAGCAATGACTGATATCTATGATCTACCCATCCAGCACACTTATCTGAGCAGTCGGTATGGCAAAAGCTTACTTCTTCCTAGTTTTACAAAAATAATGATGAGAGAATTCCTTTGCAGAAAATTTTCATGGAAGGAAAAATAAAAATAACCTCTCTCCTTTACTCCCATAGTTTTCAGTTTCCTTCCCCTTAGATCATTTCTAAGAGCTCTGGTATTCTGGAAAGAACAAAGTTTTAAACAAAGATAAGCTTTATTTTTTTTTTATCAAAAAAATGTTTTCTGAAAAAGCATTTTTTAACTTTTCACTTTAACAATGAAGGAAATAGCCCAGGTGAATAAGTGAAATTTACATGGATCAATGATATCATAAGGTAATATCTGTATTGTTTCTGAGGGAGAATTTGCAAATATTTTTCTAATGCATTGATATTTCTTTTATTTAATTTTATGTATATTTAAAGAATGACATTTAAATATATTTATATCTGACATATAATTGTATTCCTAACTCTGAGTTTAGGTATAGCTTTCAATAGGTTTTTAAATTAGCTTGAATGATCCCCTCATTAAAAGAATAATAATTACTTTGTTTTAACATCTTGTACTCAAATTTGTTGTTAAATTTTTCACTTTTAATGTTTCTTCTTCCATGCTGTAATGTGTCTTGTGTGAGCTTCTGTAATAGAACACACGGTGTCTTGTTGAATAAAAACTTTTTGGTTGATTACTAAGCATATACTATGTAAAAGTGTTTTGCTTTCCACGATAAGGACTTACTATTTTACTACACTTGAAGAGATAAAGAGATATTTCATCCTACTTATCCAGAATAAAATTCTTGTGTTTGAATGATGGGAAAAAGAACCTATGAAAACCTTACTTTTATTCATGATTACAAAGGTATCTATTATTTTTGGAGATAAATTGCTGCTTGCTCATGACACACTACAGTAATATAGGTGAAAAAATATAAATGTGAATAATCAATTTTGCTATTCTTAAAATAACACATTCAAAAATATCTGTTTTCCCTCATATAACTATTTATTGAATACTTTTCTAATTAATGCAGATTAATGTACTTAAAATGATGTAAGTCAATAAACACATTCTAAACACATTTTTTTACTATTTGCATTTTAATGAGTTTTGAAATGTTAATGAAGGGAATTTTTCTAATTACCTTGGTGAGTGTCTCAAACAGTAGTGAATGTTGTTAGATGAATTAATATTAGTTGCTCATTAGGGTATCCTAATTACTGAAAATAATTAATGTTTTTTCTAACAACCTGAAAATAAAATATAACTTTATTATCTTCACTTCATTTTGACAAACATCATTAATGATAAATGATGGACAGAGCAAATTAATACTGACCTTTCAAATCCATAATCAAAAGGAGTTGAATGTGAATTTTGAAAACTATTATTAAATACTTTGTCAAGTAAAATTACATACCCACATATTGCTAAGACACAAATGAGTTAATGTAATTTGAAATATAGAATTAATTAAAAAATTGATTTCACTTAAGAGGCTACTTTTAAGGTTCATCAGTTTTTTCTTATTTTTTTAAATCAGGAATGCATTTAATTTTATAGGAAGATTATTAATAATTCTAGCAGACAAAAATGTCTATAAATGTTATTTACAACATAACACAGCTTACAGTGATCTGGTTCTTCAAAAACATAAGGAAAATGAGTTTTAAATTTCTTTTCTATTAAGTTGCTATTAAATATATGTTTCCCCAAAAGTGAAAAAGATAATTCTGGTATTTAAATTTCTAAAAATGAAGATCAAATTGCTAAATAAAACATACTGTAATGCCTTACAAGGGCTTTACTCATAACTCTGGCAAATAAATACATTTTTTCCAATATGGTAATTGTAAGGTCAGTTTTATTCTTTATTGCTCATTATATTACTTTCAAATGCACATGAATGCTAAGAAAACTATTACAGCAATCACTTCCTTATAGTGACTTTCTCTATCATTATTTCAGTATATTGTAGGTTGGCATAAAAAAGTAAATGAGAATATTTTTTAGAGTTTTGTCAAAATCACTGATGACATACAGGTCACAGATGATATAAAAAAAGTTCAGAAATTGAAAAATGCATGAAATATATGTAGAGTGCTGTATAACATCAACATTTTATCTTTTAATACAATAAACATGAGCAAATACTTAACCCAAAATTTACAATTAGGTACTGTAATTCTGAATAAAAGAAAATAACAAGAATTCTCTTCTGGTACAAAGGGAGGGCAAAATGAAATTTATGGGGATTCTCCAATCATGGGATGCCTTTCCTCTAAGACCTGCAATGTGGAAAGGACAGCTGTATATAATTTTTACATCTAGAAATACTAACTGCTGAAGATGGAAAAGGAGAAGAAGCAAGATAGCCAACTTCCTTCAGCATTCCCTTCCAAATTATTTTAAAACAATGCCTCAAATAAAAACCTGAAGTGACTGCAGCATTAAAACATGGGAAGCCTTTTTTCCAGCCCAAAGCAACCTAGTAATTTTGAAGGAGAGATCTCTGACAATGGAGTTAGAGCTGGCCCAAGGACTATGTGGTGGCAATACCAGCCATGAGCCTTGGAGCCAGCAACATCAGCAGTAGTAGTTTCAATTGCTCTTCAGCTCCGAAATGATAAGGGAATCTGGCAAATGATCCTGAAAAAATAATAAGGGTCTCCTGTCCTAGTACTAAGCACAGGACAGGGCATTATTTGGAAATTTCATTCTGAAATTTCATTGCCAAATTACATTCCTAGAGCAGAAAGTATTGCTTTTCAACACAGGGGAAAAAGGATTTTGAGGAGCAGTAGTATTTGTGACCACTTGAGTTTAGGGGTCCTTCCTGGGTACAGACCAGAGATATGAGCAAGAGAGCATTGATCACATTTAACCCTGAATCACACCACCCTGGAAGTATTGAAAAATTCCATTCTCCAGACCCAGCTTTGCAAACAACAACCACAAAAAAGCCTGAAGCTTAGGAGAATTCCCTTTTTCTCCATTTCCCTATCCCTAGAAGAGAGGCCAATTTTAACATAAAATTCACAGTCGAGAAATACAGGGAAATTATCTCATATAAAAGACAAATGCAAAAAAGAGCTTTAAGAGTGGAGAGGAAAATGAAAGTGAGAGAGCCAGCAACACTTGAATCTTACTTTCATTTGAATTGATTCAAAATGGGAAGAATTGATATACACACTAAGTTGGGTATAAACATAATTCTTACTGAACAGTGAAATAGGAGAGGAAGGGGATAAGAGGAGGAAGCAGATAGCACAGTGGGTTAGAAACTAAAATTCAAAACTAGGTTTATTTTTTACAGGAAAAACACTTGAAACAAAAATTATTTACAGTTAAAATAAAGGAAATATTAGCTATTACTATAAAATTACATTACATGTTTTTGCCAATACAGACTGAAAGGCATGAAATACAAACAGAAAAACTGTCACTTAAAAAATATATTTTATTGATCCACTTGGCTTTGTATACTCAATTATATTAATGACAAGAGCCAGTTAGGTAGTGTAGTGGATAGAGCACCAGTGCAGGAGTCAGGAGGAACTGAGTTCAAATATCACTTCAGACACTTGACACACTAGCTGTGTGATCTTGGGCAAGTCACTTGACTCCAGTTGCCTCATTCTGGGTCATCTCCAGCCATCCTGATGAATATCTGCTCACTGCATTCAGATAGCTCTGAAGGTGAAGAGAGGCTAGTAACCTGCACAGAACTCCATCACTCAAAACAAAGTCAAGTGCCAGTCATGTCATCATGTCTCTGATGGCATGATCTTCTTTGGCAACGATAGATGAACACACACATATTAATGGAAACAGGTAGAGATCTTATAATACCTTCTCTTTATTTTTACAACATTTTTAACCAAAGCAAATACAGTGATAATGTTAATAGAACATCACAAACTAGACA
>CM053769.1:637084757-637101035 GCA_028658325.1 Potorous gilbertii
ACAAGAAATACAGGTAATGGGGAATAGAAAGTTATCTGGCCCTACAGGACAAAAGAGAAGATGGGGTAAGGGAAGGGAGGGATGAAAGAAGAGAGGGCAGATTGGTGATATGGGTAATTAGAATGTTCAGTGTGTTGGGGAGGGGTGAGGCGACAAATGGGGAGAAAATTTTGGAACCCAATATCTTGTGAAAATGAATGTAACTAGTTAGATAAATAAATTTATAAAAATAAATAAATAAATTCAAAAAAAATTTTAAGAAAAGAACTTAATAAAAGTTCTGTAAAACTTTGGCTCAGTGAAAAAGCCACAGTCAAAGACCTGGAGGATCACACATAGCCTCAAAACCATAGGTTCCCCATCCATGCTCCAACCAATATAGTAGCAAATGCCAGGCTACATAGTGCCTGGAATTTTTCTCAAGGGTAATGACTCAGGGTACTTGGCTGGAAATATCATTATTCTCAATGCGCTGAAGTTTAAGCTTTCTGGGCAATCCCTTCCCATCAAGATCTAAGAGGAGATAGTGATTAATATATCGGTGGTACCTTATATGACTCTCCTTCAAAAAGAGCTGTTTCACTCAGGCTGGTTTGCCAACACTGTGTGTAGTATTTGGCTAACGTTTGGGAGTGGAATATCTTTCCCCTTCTCTAGATAAATTGTTTCTTTGAGGATGGCTATGAATACTGTGGTATAAGTATAAGAGTTTTTATTGGAGTTGCTGACACCCCTACCACTTATGGCTTTATCTTCTTGTTGGTGGCAGTCAACAGTTGTTGGCATGAAAATCTCTTAAATAAATAAGGTGGGCCCCTAAACAGAATAGGTAGTCTTCTGAATGATGGATATAGGGGATCAGTTGAAATGTCTAATCATTTGGAGGGAACTGATTATACCTAATACTCTAGGTGACAAGGTACTGCACTGTTCTGTTAAGTATGGAAGATGAAAGTCAGGTAGCTGGTGATGTTTCTTTGATTTGTCTGGAACATGCTGATTATTGCTTCTCCTTCAGATGTTTTATTGTTTCAACTAGGTTGTCCTGTCTATCTTGTTTGGAAGAAGAGAAAGTTCATAACATATATAATTAGGAGTAGAATGAAGTCAATCAATGAAAAATAAAACTAATAGTCTGCAGTAAAGAAACCTTAATTGAGATTGATACTGTGCATTGCCATTCCCAGATAAGTAGTTTGAGGGATTTATGGTGGTATGGGAAAGAAGAGAGGAAATAAGTTGTGAAATTAATATGGAAGTAGGACTTGAAAAGGGATGAACAATGATAGGATCAGAGGTCATTGTAATTAAAGTTGTATAAAAAAGAACTGTTTACACAAATAGTGAAAATTTTGATGAGAGAAAAGTAAGGTTGGAAGAAGGGCTCATAACAGCTCATGAAAATGAGAGAAGGGGCTGGAAGTTGAATGACTAAAAGTTGCAACTATATTTGGCACATTACTCTAGCCAGTGTGAGTCTTGTTGCATCATTCGACATATTAGCTATTAATCTGTACTTAATAGAGGTTAAAATCAGATAAATATATCATAGCTAATTGATTGGATTATTTCATCAAAGTTCAAGGGAGCCACATATTATAGATGGGAAAGCTAAAATCGAAAGATCTTGTCAGTCTTTAAATTCATCAAATAGTAGGTGTCATAGTTAGGATTTCAAACTATGTTCTCAGACCATAAAAGCAGTTATTTATGCATTGTATCGCTTTATCAAAGTCATTTATGTTATTGTTGATCACAACCGGACCAAGATCAGGTATCATGAGGTGTCATAATTGGAGTTAAAGATCTTCCCTGCACATTAATAGGCCTCAGGAGAAGCTTATTATGCCAAGGTTGATTAGGGGAGGCTTGTTTTGTAGGAAGGTCAACACCTTTTGTTAATTGTTACTGAGACACTCAGGCTATGAGGCCCTCTGACTCTGAAAAGAGTATATATACTCTGAGGTGAGGTTTTGCTTTGGAGGCTTATTCTTTGGAATAAGGTTCATGCACCAGATGAAACTCTGAGGAGCAGCTCCCAGCTTTAAAAACTCATTCAGATGTTGGTGCTTCTCTCTCTGGTAACTGTGTATATAATGGTCATACAGTTGATCTGTCTGTTGTTATCTGATGTATGTATTGCTTATGGTCAGACAGTTAGAAGCCCTGTGGTCTTTACATCTCTGCTTGCATATTTCTCTGTTGGAGAATATTAGGTTGTTGATGCCCTCCTTTTAAAGTTGCTTTCATTTTAGAGAAGTAGATCTAAGAACCTGTGCTAGCAGGTCATCCTTGATGTGTGGGTGTGTCAGGGTGCAGTACTTCATTAAAGCTCTCCCTCCATACAAGCTGACATTGATGCATCAATCTAAGTTGCATTTTTCATCTTGTCCACACTTAAATTGTAAGTGATTACCAAATGTTTTGATGAAATGGACTAAAAAGTATTTTTGTTATTCTAATAATATCATTTAAGCTGGAATGAGTTTAATTTGAAATGACATGTCCTCAATGAACCTCTCTTCATTTACTTGGATCACCATTTTTCTTTTTAAATGCTTATATAATGCACTTTAATTCCCTCCCCCCAACCCCCACCCCAGAATAGAAATCACACTTACTAACCTGCAAATTGAAGAATTTAACTTGCTTACCATTTTTAAAGTCAGGAAAAGTTACCATGCCAATACGTCTCCTGTATCTGTTTGTATTTGTTTTTAATATTATCTGTCATTCATTGACTTTGGCCCAAGTGTATCTTTGGCTTCTACTTCTGTAGATCTGATATGCTCCCTGGGAACTACTTTCTAAATAGATATATTCTTTAATTAGATTTCCTCGCAATAAAACCTTATCCAATTTTCCCCTAATGTAAACAAAAGCATCTGAACATCCATGCAAAGATATATATATCGGGTGTGGTACCACTTCTATTTCAATTACTTTATCAAGTGCATAATACAGAAAAGATTCAGACCAGTTCATGAACAAATACAGAAATTCAGAAGGCTCAAATAATTCATTACAGTCCCCGCAGTGACAGTCATCCTAAGGGCTATTTTGAAGTTACTCTTCATTTAGTCTTTTATTCAGCATTTATTAATTGCTGTACACAAGTAGTGTCCTAAGAGTAGAGATTTTTTTAAAATTACCTTAGAACTGCTCCATCAAAATAACTCCTGGAAATATTAGGCAAGTATTGGCAAAGTTCAGATGTCTGTCTTCTCTACTCTGCTATTCCCACAAAAGTCATTGCGTGATTCTAGTTCTGAATGGATAGAGAGGCCATATTAATATTATTCTTTATACCCTGAGGGTCATTTTGTTAGGAAAATATTATTCCCTCAGGAGGATCATTCCTAAAGTTTTGAGTTTGGGGGCCTTTAAAAGTGTTATTTTTCATGAGATAACTCAAAAGACTGAGAAATTCTATTTTCAGTAAGTTTAGTTTTTTGACCTGTATTCAGGCAAAATATCAGATAAAGGGAGCCAGGAAACCGAGGTCCAAAAATATTTGGCCTCTACGTGACATAATCTTCTAGTTTTCAGATTTGATGTGAAGATTCCCGCTGATTGAGAACTTAATACTTTCCTTTGAAATCCTAGTCTGTTTTCACATAATTTTCTTTGTTCTTTCTCATACTGAAAATTAATGTGTTTGATATTTCTCATTTGATATTCAGATACATTTCTCAGCGTATCCAAAAACTCAGTCTTTATGTTGTCAAATGAGGAAAAACCTCCACCTCTTGTTAAACACACAGACACACACAACACACACGCACTCACATACACACACACACACACACAAGTTTTGCCCTGAAATCCAGTCATTGTAACTGATCAGTTTACCATCTCGCATATCTTTCCAAATTACCTTCTTTGGTTTTTGAAGAATTAGAAAGTACTATTTTTCTTAAGTTTATACATCGTATTTTCATATAGGTATATTACAGAAAGCAAGATGACATATTTCGTTATTCCTCCATCTTCCTACACCAGTTTTCTAATTATGCAAGTTCTGAAGTGTTATCCAGAGTCTTTCTAGATAGTGTGGTGTTAACACCGAATGCTTTTCCCAAATATGTAGAGTAACAAAATTTTCTAAGTATCGCATTTTGAGAAAAGAGAGAAATTATAATAAAGAACATATGAAAATCACTGTTTTTAGTACTTTTATATTTTATGTTAAGTAAAATTTCTTTTTTTTTTTTTTGTATTGGTAAGTCAGGAGAGTGCCTTATTGAATAATATGTGGGAGATACGTTTCTTTTTTGTTTGTCCGGCCTCAATTGTAATGCATTTACTGCTCTGAGTACAGCTGAATAAACTTAATTATATTAACATAGATATTATCTTCTATATATCTAGTGATTTTGTAAATAGTTTTTGGAACAAGTCAAGAAGACCATAGAACCACCAGTTAGTTCAGTATAAATGAAAAAAAAGAATCAATTTAGTACACAGAAAATGGATAATGGGAAAATTTGATTCTGTGACAACTCATTGAACACACAATCATGAGAAGCAATGATGGAAAATAATTTTCTATATCTTAAATCCTTTAAAACAAACACTCTTGAAGAAATTTATGTGATTGTGTGCAGCTTATCATTTAAACAGATAATGTAAAATACCCATTAAGTATAGCAAGAAGAGTCAACTTTTGAGGGAGGTATAAAACTGATGGCAGCCCCAAAGCTCTACTTTTGTTTTAATTCAAAGACAGTAGACTGTGCATTTCTTTAGTGCTGTGGGAACTAATATAAAGGCAAAGAAGCGTAATATGATCCAGACAGCAGGGAGATTATCCCTACAACTAGAATTAATTTACATTTGTCCATTATTTAAATGATCCTTCAACATTTTTTCTAGCTGTCTGGAATGACAGAGGAATGAATTTTCTTGTGCATTTACAAAAATGAATTCCAAATATTCGCAATGTAACATTATACCTCTGTTGGCAAATATGTAACTTAATGCCAAGAGATTTCAGTGATCACTTTTTTGCAGAAGTAACCTGACCATTTCTACTTCCTTTGATTATTTTTTTTATAAATACAAATGACTTTTGATGGGCTAAGATGAGTCAGATAATGTTATCTCCTATATCATCCGAGATGGCAATGACTTCAGATATCATAAATTTTGATGTCCTTTATGAAACTCATCTCTTAAAGAAGAAATACTCCATTTGTCTTACACCATTTAAGAATACTGAACATTATCTGTCACCATATTCCTTCCTTTTATCCATAAGTCCTTTAAATTTACCAACGAGAAAGTTTTTTAGCTTGAACACTTTTTGAGGTATTAGTGTTTGGTTCTTTTCCATACATGTCATAAATACAGTTAGATGAATTTTGCTGCTGGTATGAAAAATATTTTCTTCCCTAAGAAAATTTAGGTATAATTTAAATCTAAAACTCTTCCATTTATTTGATTTTATCTTCAACCTGACTTTGCCTATGTGAATGCCATAAATTTTTCTCATTCTTTAAATTTAGCTCAGTTCATAGCAGTTGCACAAATACTTATTCACTCAGCCAAGACAATTAATAATTTTTGGTTGGCAAGTAATAAAAAAGTGTTCAAATTATTTATTTTCCCTTTGGCAGAACACTTAAAGGCAGGTTGCTATGGTAAACATTTTGTAATTGTTAACTACTTGGAGCTATGAAGTGAGTAACTTACTGTCGTCTTGGAGGCCCGTCTAAAGTCAGTCTACACTCCTCTGTTTTTCTTCCTTTACACTTCCTCTTTTACAGAACTTGTCTACTCTGATGGAGGCTCTTATCTCAAACAACTTCATGGTGATGACTGAAATTCTCATCTTTAGCCTGAATGTATCATCTCTCCTATTGATTACAAGGAAAAGACACATTTTTTAAAGAAACAAAGGTGAATTCATTTTGAGCTTTTATTTAGGGGCATGGCAGCCTCTGGGAATTTATACATCAAACAAAAGTTAGACACATTTCCTTAAATAATGCAGTATTTAAACCCTCAATGAGGCATTAGGAAAAAAGTTCTTCATAGGACTAAATACTGTCTCAATTGAATAGGGAGCTTATATATCAAACTCAAAGCATCTAATACCCACACACATATGTAGATATCAATATACATACATACATGCGTTCATATGCACATATATCTTGCACTGTCCTTTGTTCATCACTTCTCTGTAGGCGAATTTATTCTAGTAGTAAGGATAGGAGCTTAGTGCTGAAGGAAGCAAGGTTTCAATGATCCATGCCATGATAATGAGGGAAGCATAGCATTATGCCCAGGCAATGGCAACTTACAGTCATATCACCTTGCATGGGCTGATGAGGAACTACAGCAGAGATTAAACTAACTTCCTAGGTATTGAAATCTTGACACACAAATCTAAGCACACTCTTGGATTTAAAGCTTTCTAACCCTGTTTGTTCTGACAATACATCAAATTCAGCACGAATTAAGAAAATTGTTTCCCTAAAACTCCAACTTCCTGACCATATCTTTCCAAAATTTTCTTCCTCTTCCATCCTCCAACAGTATTGTTCTCTCTTTACTCCACCCTTCTAGTTGAAATCATGAGATAATCTTTGTCTCCATGCTTATTTTCTTTTTTCATACCCAAATTTCACCAATTCATTTCTATTCATCCTCAACAAGTCTTCTCAAATTCAGTCTTCTCTTTCTCGTCTTACTGACCCCCTCTATTTCAAATTCTCTTCAGCTCTTTCCTGTAATACACCAATTACTAACATCTTTTCCTTAATATATCAAATTAAGCTTCTCAAAGTGCTTTTGACAACATCTGAGTCCTTGCTTAAGACAGTGGCCCTATGGTGGATCTCCATGAACTATTGTTGTATGTTCTAACTTTTTTTAGTTTTTAATACACCCTAGTAGTTCGAAACTCTTGTGGTCCTCGTGACCCCAAACTCAATACTCTTGTCCCTCAAGAGATCTTGATCTAGTGAGTAATGAATGAGGTGGGAAGCAGGATGGCAATCAAGTCTATTTATTCCAGCTAGCCCATACGCTTTTATAGCCTTGGTTACACAATCATACATTCCAAGCCTATCACATAACTGATTTCCTTATATGGATAGCTTCTTAACTCTATACCTGGAACTGTGACATTGTCAACGAGGGTGAGACCCTTCCTCCTAACGCCACCTTGTTTCACCCCTACCAACAAGCCCCTAGTTTATCTAGGCAGGCTCTCAGTGTGGTATTCAAAGATGAGAAGGGGTCAGCTCTAACTTGTCCCATTAAAGGAAACATGTCTTACAATAATTTTATCCTTCCTTATTCTCCATTACAAATAACTCTCCTCCCAAATGCTAATTTTATTATTTGTACTTTGGTTGTTCCTTGACCCATTTCGCCAGCAACCCTTCACTTCCTCTGTGCTTTAAGTATTTTCCCAACTTGGAATTTACTCTAGGTTCTTCCCCAGAAGTCCAAATTGTCTTTCTTTCAAGTATAGACAAAGATTGATTTCCTTCTTACAATCTAACTCAAAGGAAATTAGAACACATCCTCCATCATCTGAATTCTGCTAAGATCATGGATCAGAAATCTCGAGAAGAAAAGGATGGTAGAATTCATGTAGTCGAAACCCTCTCATTTTATAGATGAAAAAAATGTCCCAAAGATATTAAGTGTTTTGTCTTATGTCCTTTAAATAATGATAGAGTCAGGACTAACACAAACATTTTGACTGCAATTTTAATGCAGTTTTCTTGTGGGGGGGAATTTTGCTTAGAAAAGACCTTCCCTCTTGGTGGACCAAAATGCTTACTTCTGCACACTTTGTAGCTACATATTTTTTTTTAATTTAGGGATAGTAATTACAAAGTGATGACTCAATATGAAGTATAGAGAGTGGAAAATATTTTACATAAAAATAGTAATTTCCCCACCGTTTCCTCTTTTTGTCTTCTTTGTCCTGAAATACGCAGTAAGACTTTAGTATTAGGAGATAGCATCTTCTTTTTTGTCTTTTCATTTCAGTCACTCATTCCCCAAAGATATTCATTAGGTGTGTGATCCTGGGGAAGACAGGATCTGCCTCAATTTTCGCAAAAGTAAATAATTATAAAACTAGCACCCATCTTACCTTCTTGTTGTGGGAATCAACTGAGAGCTTAAAAGTGCACACTGACTAGTACAGTAGAACAAACCTAATGTATGGTAAACATAGTAAAGAAAATTTAAAAAATATATAGACTGAGATATTTGAGTTATCTTTAAAAAGTAAGCAATCTAGATTTTAGTAGGCAATGAGTAGCTACTGCATTGCTTGCGTAGGGGAGAGGACGTGCAAAAAATATTTTTTAAAATTCATTTGTTTGATATGGTAAGGATGGATTGGAAGAGGGAGGATTAGAAGCAAGGACTCTGGCATAGATAAAGGATGATTTAGAAAGGTATATAGGAGGGTACTGATTGTGAAAATTTTAAAAAGGGACATATTTGAGAAATGTATTGAAGGGTTAATGGCCAAACTTTGGTGATTGTTTAGGTATAAGATTCTGTAGAGAACATACTTTTCAACTTTTGTTGTCAAAATATTCACCAGGATGATGGGGGTAATGATAAAAGAAAAATTAGAAGAAAGAACTAATTTTTAAAAGAATACAGATCCACTTTTATGTTCACCGCATTTTAAGTGTGAATTAATTTGTTAAAGTTATCTTGTCTCATGAAATTTCTAGAATAAAATTTCCTTTTTTTGAGAGTCAGAGTAATTAAGCTGGCCTTGTTTTTACCTCAGCTTAGGAAGTCAGAGCCATGGACACAAAGAAAATTTCATTTAAAGTCCATTTAATCTCAGTTTCCTGATGTATCTCAACAAGTGAGTGTAAAGGAGATGGAACTAAGATGGCAGAGTAGAGAAAGAACTCAGCCTAACTTTCTCATGATTTCCCTCCAAACAATTTCAAAAGAACTCTGCTAATAAAATTATGGAGTGGCAGAACCTACGAAAGGTCAGAGTGAGACATTCTTCCAATCCAACAAAACCTAGGAGGTTGCAAAGACAAATCTCTCAAAGTGCAGAATAGACTGACCCACATGAATGAGAACATCAGTGGTGAGATGAGATGGTAGTGACAGAAGCAGGTTCAGGGCCTCTTTACATAGAAATAGTAAGGAGAATGAGCAACTAGTCAAAAAGAGGTTAAAGGGCACCCCTGTGCTAGCATTATATTCAAGACCAGATGCCATTACTGGATAATAGTTCAAGGGTAGAGAAGAATACTTTTTGTCAGGAGCTGGAGCCTTGAGGAGAAGCATAAATTTTGGTCACAAGGGATCATCAACTGAGGAACAATGTCACTTCCAGTCCAAACAGAAAAGGGCTCATGAAGAACAATATGACTTCTGGTACCAGAAGTTCAGGTACCATGAGGAAAATATTGTTTTCAAATAAAAAGGAACAAGGGCCCTGAGAAGAAGTATTTACTGCAGTCTTAAGAAGACAAAGGGCTTCATCTTTAAAGACTAAAGTGTAGACCAAGACAGAAGTGACCACACCTCTTCCTAGACCAAAATAATTTAGAAGCTTTGAAAATTTCCAAAACCCTAGAGAAAGTTCTGATAATAGTTATGCAAAGAGTATAAAGTATAGACTGCACTGTGAATTACATTAAACACTAATGTCAAATCGGTTCTAATAGTCCTAAGACCATTGCACAAACTAATATAAGTATTAAGTGACTGGAGAAATTTGGTTATCTCAAGACCAATAATTACTGATATAACATGATTATTGATAGTTGATTAGTTGAATGAGATAAACTTTTATAATATAAGACAGAAAGCATGCTACAGCGAATAAACGAATAAGATGCAAATTGTATTGCCCTTTGACAGAATATATACTGTAGTGAATCAAGAGATATCTGTGAACTCATGATGATAAGTGTTCAAGTTTTGCTTCTGACACATGGAAGCTGTGGGATCACAGTCGAATAAACTAAAATTTCCGTTCTCCAGATGATTCTTTAAATACTACATATAACAAATATTCAATTTACAGGAGCAGGAATTTGAATTTTGCATTGTAATCAGATAATATACAAGCATGAAACAACAACAGGAAGTTATGAATTTAGATGGAAAATATAGTAAAATTGATGGGGCATTTTATTCAAACTTGTTAAAATTATTATAAGTAGATGGTCATATGAATGAAAAGGCATCATGTTATTCTCTCAAAATGTAGTATTAGAGGGCTTTTGGTTATTCACATGCTTGAGTAGAAATTTTAAAATATGCATCATGGAAAAAAGATTTTGTGGAGCAATCAAAGAAAGAACAGTAGGCAATCAGAAGCTGTACAGAAAATATTAGGGCAACTGCACATCTAGAGAGTAGGATGAAATGGACTCCATTAGATAGAAGATCACATGATAGTACCTATACGAGGATGTTGACCAATTACTTGAAAAGTGAGGAGGAGAAATTCTGTCATGTAATATGTTTCTGTTCTTGGAGTCTAGCAGGGTAATGTTGGATTATTTCAACCACAGGTTTCTAGATCTACTATCATATCAGGTTAATATAAATTATGTCTGTGTGTTTGTATATACATACATATGTATGGGTATGTGGATGTGTATGTATACGCATATGTATATATATATGTATATATATATGTATATATACATATACATACACATGCCTATATACACACAGAAGCCATTGGCTTTTTGTAATTGAGCATTTAGTTACAAAATTCAAATAATCATAATCATCAATATTAAAACCTCATGAGTTTATATTGGTGGGCAAGGAAATAAATAGTCATAGAATGGAAGACATATATATGACTATAACCAGAATATGAAAGAAGTAAGCTTTTTATTTGCTCTCTTTTGATTTGCAGAATTATAATAAAAATGTCAAATAGATTGATTTTTAGGCATACATATTGTTTCAGTAAAGTAAACACTACAAGAGGAGACACATGTATACACCAGTTTGTTCCTATAGAGTCTTATGC
Source organism: Potorous gilbertii (assembly GCA_028658325.1). Taxonomy (NCBI): domain Eukaryota; kingdom Metazoa; phylum Chordata; class Mammalia; order Diprotodontia; family Potoroidae; genus Potorous; species Potorous gilbertii. The sequence goes on from CM053769.1 coordinate 637,095,766, forward strand.
CTCTATAGCATTCTCAAGTGCGTTTGTGTAGTTTAATATGATCCAAGCGTATTCATTTAATTTTCAATTCAAAGAGGATAGTGTTTATTAGAACGTAGTGTAAATAAGGAAAAGTACATAGCTTTTATGGTATTTTCTTTCTGGGTGATACAATTTTGATAGCCAGCAGAAGTCCCATAAAAATAGAAAGAAACCTGGATATATCATGTTACATTGAGTATGGTGTGGATTCTAGTTTGTATATAATAAAGGGGCTGTAGCAGTATTTGCATCAGATTTAACAAAACATATGGTAGTGCTTCCTTTTTTCTATCTAAATGGCTAAATTGTAAATCTCATGAAACCAAATCAATAATAAAGCTTTGAATGGAGTGTAATGCATATGATATGATATTTTATAATGTTATTATTTGTTGTGTTATTGGGGTAAAATTGCTAGAAATCTTGGAGAATAAGGAGACAAAAGTTGAGGAGAATTGGAAATCATAAAGAAAAAATACCTACCAGAAATGTAAAATATATTTAAAAACAACCATAAATCACTTTTTACTTGCAATAAAAACTTCTGTAGGTTTTCCATAGTGTATTTTAAGATGATGTGAACTTTTCTTCATTTATTTTCTGTGAAGGGACAGGATGAGAGAGAAAGAACAAGAAATCAAAGAATGGTAATTTCTTAGTTGGAATAATTTACGAAAGTCTTCTAGCACAAATTGTATTTGAGTACAAATTCATTTGAAGGTCTACTATAGCATTCAAAGTCTCTGACTGAGAAGAAATAGAGAAGTACGAGTCAACACATTCCACTTTTTGACAGTTTTAAATATATGAAAATTATTTTTCTTTTTGTTTTAGAGTGATGATTTGTTTTATGTTGTTGCTTAACCTCTACGCTGAAGATATCTCTCTCTAACTTTCTGTTTCTCTCTGTTTCTGTCTGTCTCTGTATTTCTCTCTCCCTCTATCCCTCTTTCCCTTCCTTCCCCTCTCCCTAAGAAAAGAGGTGAGCAAGAAAATTCTTTTACAACAGAATGGAACCCTCTGACACCTAAATCCCGCAAAGGCTGTAGTGGCAACTGCAGTTGTAGGATAAACCACAGATTCAGAAACTCTCAGCCCAGAGGTAGTAAAGGGTTAGAAAACTGGTCAGAAGGAGATTATAAAGGACTGTTTGTTGGCACTGGTTTAGATGTGGCATTTATTGGCAACTATATTATCCATACTCAGTTCTGAGTCTCAGTCCAAGGGCAAAGAGGAATCCCAATCACAGTTTCAAGGCAAAGATAGTACTAAGACTTGTAGGTGGATGGAAAAAAGGGCCTTTTTGTGAAAAATGCAGAGTACAAACAAGAAGAGTAGAGGCCATACATCTCCCAATATCATACCACTTTGGAAGCATCAGAATTTTGCAAACACCAAATAGTGATTTTGAATATAGCGGCAAAAAACAAAACAAAACAAAACAAACAAAGAAAAGCAACCTGAAGCTGGGACATTGATTCCCCATCCCTAGATAAGCAGAGCCCATATTTGACATTAATTCAAAATTAAGAAATAGGCTGAAAAAATAAGCAAACAAAAAAATGACCATTAACACTACCGTTTTGTCAGGGCAGACTAAGACATAAAAAGAAAAAAAAAGCATCTTCAAAAAAGCCTCAAAGAAAACATCTCAATTATACCCAAATTTCACAAGAATTTCAGGAAAAGTTAAAGGAAGAGATAAAAGTAGAAGAGGAAAAATGGGAAAAAAATATGTGATACATAAAAAAATTCAAAAAATGGAATAAACAGTTTGTTAAAAGAGGCACAAAAATATTAAAGAAAACAACAGTTTTCTTTAAGAAGAGTCTTGTCCTAATGGTGTAAAAAGCAAAAATTCTACTGAGAAGAACTTCTTAAAAAGCAAAATTGGCTAAATTGAAAAGGAGACATCGACGTGAACTGAATTGAAAGAATCCAGGAAGCAGATCCAGAACAGCAGAATGAAGAATGAGACTCATCTATAGTCTTCTAATTTCCAATTCAAGCAATTTTAAAAGAAGGACTCAAGGGGAGACAGAGCCAAAATGTCAGAGAAAGGGCTGTGAATCTTCTGGCCTTTCCCCAGACTAACACAGACTAGCCCCAGCAAACTAGTAACAGAATTTTGGAGTCAGTGAATTTGCACTGCAGCAACTGCTTCCATAGCATTCAGACTACAGACATAAGTGGGTTAAAGAACTGACCAGAAGATCACTTTGGTCCCTTTGTTGGTAATGAGTGAAAGATTCTATTGCTTTGACCATACACAGATCTTGGCGGCGTTCTTAGGGCAAGAAGGTGTACTAGCACAGAAGAGCTCACAAGACATAGTGGCTTAAGGAACCTCATTACACTTTCAAGGTAGAAAAGAGTACTTGCGATCACTCACAGACCAGAACACAGATCAAGTGAGTAGTAAATACACCTTTCCTTAGAGCACAACACGTTGGAAAAACTGAAAACTTATGGGTCCTAGAAGTATTTATGAAAACAGCTACCCAAAATCCTTGAAACTATACTGTACCCTCCTCCCTAGAAGGAGAGTCCAAATTTAACAGTGAAAAAGAAGCTCAAAACACATACTTAGAAGATGATAAAACCAAAGTTCCTAACTCCAAAGTCTACACAAAAAGGTATTCACTGATCTCAGACTATAAAAGGATTAAAAATAGATTTTGAACATCAAGTAAAAGAGGTAGGGGGAACTTAGGTATAGAAATGAGAGTGATGCAAGAAAATCATGAAAAGTAAGTCAGCAGCTTGGTAAAGGAGACTCAAAACCTTCTGAAGAAAATGCCACCTTAAAAATAAAAACAGTATAGGCCAAATGAAAAAAGCAGCCCAAGTAGTCACTGAAGGAAAAACCATACTCCTTACAAAGTAGAACTGACTATATGAAAAAGTAGACACAAAATCTCACTGAAGAAAATAATTCCTCAACAACTAGAGTTGTGCAAGTGGAAGCTAATGATTTCAAAAGAAATTTAAAAAGCAATAAAACAAAACCAAAAGAATGAAAAAGGAAGACAATGTGAAACATCTCATTAGAAAAACAACTGACATGGAAAAGAGATCCCAGAGAAATAACTTAGAAATTTTTGGACTACTTGGAAGTCATGATCAGAGGAAGAGCCTAAACATCATCTTTCAAGAAATTGTCAAGGAAAACTGCCCTGATAGTGTATAACAATGAAGTAAAATAGAAATTGGAAGAATACACCAACTCCCTCAAATAGATCCCATAATGAAATCTGTCAGGAATCTTATAGCCAAATTCCACATACCTCCTCCCACTCAGGTCAAGGAGAAAATTTTGCAAGCATCCAGAAAGAAACAATTCAAGTATCATGGAGCCACAGTCAGAGTAACATAAGATTAAGCTTCTACTTCATTAAATAGAGGTTGAAATATAATATTCGGGAAGGAAAAGAAACTAGGACGGAAGCCAAAAATCACTTCCCCAGGAAAAAGAATAAAAATTCTTCATGGGGAAAACAGATATTTAATGAAACCGAGAGTTTTCAACCATTCTTGACGAAAAGACTAGAGTTGAAAAGGAAATTTGACTCAAATTTAAGACTCGAGGGAAGTTTAAAATAGAAGCCTGGAGAGTGAAATGAGAAAGGAATAAATTAGAATAAACTGTATACATTTCTACATGAGAAGATGATACCTATAGCTCACAATAATTTTGTCATTAACAGAGCAGTTAGGAGTATACAGGGAGAGAGGTTAGATAGGTGAGTTGAATATGAAGGGATGATAATAAAAAAAAGTACATGGTGAGAGAGGAATGTACTGGGAGAAAGAGAAAAGGAAAGTACATTCCTCTCTTGCAATGTACTTTTTTAATATCATCCCTTCATATTCAAGTCACCCATCTACCCTCTCTCCATATACACTCCTAAAAATAAGGATATTTCCTAAATTGATAAAAGATCGAAAGGTATGAACAGTCTTCATGTGAACTAACCAAAACTATTTATGGAAAAAAATGCTGTAATTCACTATTACTTAGAGAAATGCAAATTGAAACAATTCTGAAGTTCTATATCAATCCTCTAATTTTGTTTCATGGAACAGAAGAGTATGTCAAATATTGCAGTGGTTGGGGGAAAAATTAGATATTAATCCACTACTGATGGAACTGATACCTTATTCAAAAATTATGCAGAGAAATTTTGAACTATGTTCAAAGTGCTATAAAAGCATGCCCACCCATCGATATAGGAATATCACTAACTAGCTATGTATCCCAAAAGAGAGGGAAAAAAACCGGAAAAGAATTTATATGTAAAAACATATTTATAATGACTATTTTCTGCTGGAAAAGTATTGGAAACTGAGGAGATATGCTTCAGTTGTGAATATCTGCACAAATTATGGTATGGGGTTGTGATGGAACATTATTTTGCTTGATGAAGTGATGAGCAAGACAGTGTCAGTGAAACCTGAAAAGACTTACAGAAAGTGATGCAAGTGGCATGCACTGTGTACAAAGAAATAACAATGTTATAAGAGGATAAGCTGTGAATGATTTAGCTATCCTCAAGACAAAATGAGGTAAAACAATCCTGAAGTACTTATGATGAAAAATTCTATCCATCCCCAGAGAAAGAACTGGTGAAGCCTGAATGCAGATTGAAAGATATATTTTTGTTTATTTTCCTTGAGTTTTTGTCTATGTTTTATTTCACAATATAACATTCGAAAATATGTTTTGCATCACTATATATGTTTAATTACCTAAATCGACTTGCTTGCCTTCTCGATGAGAAGGATAGTGAGATAATAAACGAAGGGATTTGGAACTCAATGTTTGAAATGAATGCAAAAATTGTTTTTGTGTACATTTGGGGGAAAATAAAAGACAAACTAAATTAAACGAAAATGAATCCATAAAATGAATTTTGGAGCAGTAGAACGAATAAAAGGATTAAGGAAAATATTCTTCCAGTCCACACAAATGGGGATTTTTTTTCTTTTCTTTCTTTTTTATTTATTTATTTATTTTTAAGAATAAATTTGTGTATTTAACTTATCACATTCATTTTCACAAAAATTTGGGTTCCAAATTTTCTCCCCATTTGTCCCCTCCAGCACCCCATTTCACCAAGCATTCTAATTTCCCCTATCACCAATCTACTCCCTCTTCTATAATCCCTCCCTTCTCTTGTCCCCATCTTCTCTTTTGTCCTATAGGGCCAGATAACTTTCTATTCCCCATTACCTGAATTCCTTATTTC
>CM053769.1:637101535-637124657 GCA_028658325.1 Potorous gilbertii
GGCTTCCACTGTTCCAGAATTTGTCAGGAGTTCTTTTTACAGGAAATCTATGGGCTGTGGGTTCGGACCTAGCCATGATTTTTCCTCAGTAAAACTTTAGGCATGTTTCTATGTATTGGTTGCAGCTTTTATTCTAGGATTTTCTTTATACAACACTTTTAAATCTCTAAGCATAAGTACATGAAGGGTTCCACATCCTCTGGAAAAATCTCTTCGATCCAGATTCTGCACACAAATTATTTTGTGACAGGGTACACACACTTTTGGTGGTTACTTTATTCCTTTCTTGATGTTGGTACATGGGAGGATCATTGAATAAAAACGCACCACTTTTAAAAACATCTATCAAGTAATCATTTATCATTTTAATATATACTTCAATTTTCTTTTGGATTTTTTTAGGGAGAAGAATTTTCAAAGGTGCATTTTACTCTACAATTCACACACACATATACATGTATACATACACATATAGCTAGATAGATATAAATATAGAGATAGAAGGATAGATGATAGATAGATAGATAGATAGATATTGATATAGATAGATATAAATGGAATCCTTTGTTGGGGTAGATCGCTAGTGTAGTGGATAGAGCACTGAACCTTGAATCAGAAGGACCTGTGTTCAAGTCCAGCGATAGATACTTGCCAGCTATATGGCCATAGACAAGTCAATTAATCTCACTTGCCTCAAAAACAAAAACAAAACCTAGATAAACCTTATTGTTAATAACTAACATTAATAATAATAGCTACCATATATGTAGTATTTACATTGTGCTAAGCAGGCACTGTACTAATGGTTTTACAATTATTACTTCAATTGATCCTTACAATAAATAAGAGGTGGGTGCTCCTGTCTTTGTTTTGCAAAAGACGTATCTGAGGCAAAAATAGGATAACTGACTTGTCTAGAGTCACACAGCTACTAAGTCTCTGAAGCCAGTATTGAACTCAGATTTTTTTGATTCCAAGTCTGACTCTCCATCTACTGCACCAGGTACTTTCCTATAAGCAGCTTTGTTGAAAAAAAAAGAAATATATATATATATATATATATATATATATATATATATATATATATATATATATGCGTGTATACACATCTATATGTATATCTTTCCTAAATCTATATGTATATATATATATACTCATATAGATATAGATTATCTTTAGAGATATATAGATATAGATTTTTCTGTATATAAAGTTTGCATTTATACATACATAGTTATGTAACTACCTACCTACATATAAGCACAGCAAAGAATATATCAAGAGTAATTTACTATCATAATATAATCTGGTTTGGGAGCAGTTCACAAAGCCTACCTATAACATTCAAATTTTAATCAAAATGTGCTTAACACATATAGATCATTCTCAAAGAATTTGTAGAAAAGAAAATATTACTAGCATTAATTTACATGTTTGCATGTATTTGTATATGTATCTCTCTATCAATCTATCTATCTAGATTGATAGATAGCTACAGATATTCACATATACATATATTATGTGTATGTGAATTTTTTGGCATACTTTGCAATTTCAAATATTTTAAAAGTGGATGTCTTATTACTTTCCAAATTATTTGGTTTTTAGGGAAAAGTACTTTAAGGAATCCTGAGTCTAGTTAAGCAGTCCTCCCCAAAACTTTTTCTTTAGATTACATTTTAATTCCTCACATTGCACAACAGGCACCATGTTCAAATATGATAGGTCCATTGTCATTAGACCTGAAAAGAAATCACTGTAGAAAAAGCAGTAGTTCTTTTCTTTTTCTTAATTATTTGCCCTCTTTCCCATTTGGTGAAGATTCTGAGTTCAAAACCTACCTGTGACAAAATACTTCTGCGACTCTAAGTGAAGCATTTGATTTGATCCCCTGTTTCCTTATCCTTTTTTTGCTTTAAATTTTTAAATTTCTTTGTTATTTTCAGTTCAAACTCTCTTCTTCCATCTACCCCTTCCATCATCTAGTACGAGGGTAATAAATATAATATCTATCTCTCTGTCTGTCTGTCTTTCTGTCTATCTATATATCTATCTAACTAACTTCTTCTAAAATGCCTACTAATATCCTTTGACCATTAAACAGTTGTGAAAAGCTTAGTTCCCAATATATTTGAGAAATGAAACATTTATGAGAGAAACCACAGATTTTTCTAAGTTTCATTGATGCGAGCAGAAAAAATATATCTCTCTAAATCTAAATCTATTCATAATTGTCATTACTACCTATATGTGAAATCAGAAAGAAACATATCTGAATTATTCATGTTAGAACAAAGTAAAAGAATAAACACACATAAGTTAGTATCATTTCTGTATGTTAGTAACAAAACCCACCAACAAGAGATAGAAAGAAAAAGTCCATTTAAAGTAACCATAGAAAATGTAAAATATTCAGAAGTCTACTTGTAAAGGCAAATCTAGGAACAATATGAACATAATTAAAAAACACTTTTTACACAAATAAATTCAGAACTAAAAAAATGGGGAAAAAATCAGTTTCTAATGGGTATACCAAGCTAATAAAGTAAAAATGACCATTTTAACCAAATTAATTTACTTATTCAGTACCATTTCAATCAAACTATGAAAAATTACTTTATGGAACTAGGAAAAATAAAAACAAAAACCATCTGGAAGAGCAAAGATCAAGAAAATCAAGGGAATTGGTGAGTAGAAATGCAAGGGAAGAAGGTTACCGAGCCATATCAATTTTAAAACTGTATTATAAAACAGCAATCATCAAAACTCTGTGGTACTGGCTAAGAAATAGAGTGGTGGATCAGTGGAATAGATTAGGTACACAAGAGAGTTGTCAATGTCTATAGTAACCTACTTTGGATAAACACAAAGACTCCAGTATCTGAAATAAGAGCTCATCGTGTGACAAAAACTGATGAGAAAACCAGAAAATAATATGGCAGAAACTAGATATAAAGCAACATTTTACACCATATACAATATAAAGTCAAAATGGTTAAAAAATTCAGACATAAATGTTAAACTGAAAGCAAATTAAGAGAGAAATGGATAGTTTGCCTGTCAGGTCTATGAAGAACAGAAGAAGTTATGACCAAACAAGAGACAGAGAACATTGTGAAATGCAAAATGGATAGTTTTCATTACATTAAATTATAAAATTTCTTGTTGTTGTTGCTGATCTTCACAAAGAAAGCCAATGCAACCAAAATTAGAAGAGAAGACAAAAGCTAGGGAATGATTTTTACAGGCAGCATCTCTGACAAAGACCTCATTTCTAAAATATATAGAGAACTGAGTCAAATCTATAAGAATACAAGTTATTCCCCAATTGACAAATGGTCAAAGGATATGAACAAGCAGCTTTCAGATGAAGAAACTAAAGCTGTCTATGGTCATGTGACAAAATAATCTAAATAACTATTCATCAGAAAAATGCAAATTAAAGCAACTTTAATGTGCCATATCATATCTATCAGATTGGCTAACATGACAAAAGAGGAAAGTGATAAATGTTAGAGAAGATGTGGGAAAATTGGAACACAAATGCATTGTTGGTGGAGTTGTGAACTGATCTAACCATTTTGGAGAACAATTTGGAACTATGCCCAAATAACAGTAACATTATGCACACCCTCTAAAGCAAAAATATCACTATTAGGTCTGTATCCCACAAAGACCATAAAAATAGGAGTAGAAAAAAATAGATATCAAAAAAATAATTTGTAGCATCTTCTTTGGTATTAGCCAAAATTTAGAAATTGAGTCAATGCCCATCAATTGGAGAATGGCTGAAAAATTTTTTATATGAATGTAATGGAATATTATTGTTCCATAAGAAATGATGAACAGGCAGACTTCAGGAAACCATGGAAAAACTTACAGGAACTGATGCTGACTGAAGTGAGGAGAACACTATGCATAGTAACAGCAACATTGTATGATGGCTGACATTTTTAGACTTAGATTGTCTGAACAATGCAATGATCTAAGACAATTCCAAAAGACTCAAGATGGAAAATGATATCTACATCCCAAGAAAGAACTATGGAGTCTAATTACAAATTGAAGCAAACTATTTTCTCTTTATTTTTTTCTTTCTCATGGTTTTTCTCTTTTGTTCAGATTCTTCACAACCTGACTATTGTGTAAATATGAGGTAAGGTTTTACTTTGGGGCTTACTCATTGGAAGTATTCATTTGGCCTGATGAGACTCTGGGCAGCTATTGAAGAGTTCTCTGGCTTTGTAAACTCAGATATTGGTGCTTCTGTCTCTAGTAAATGTGTATGTATGGTCACAGAGTTATCTGTCTGTTGATCTGCGATGTATGTATTGCTTACAGTAGACAGTTGGAAGTCCTATCTGTCGGTTGATCTTTGTTTCACTGTATTTTCTCTCATTTCAGCGTGTTGACATTTTCCCCTGAACTTAGTAAATGATACATGTGCTTGAATAAAATGATTGTTGACCACTCAAAAGTTGTTTTCCTTTTAGAAAATCAGATCTAAGAACCTGTGATAGCAGGCCCTTCTGTGTATGCCAGGAGTGCTTGTTTTTGCAAACAGAAACATCTACTTTGCCATGTTATAGGAGCCTAAGTTGAAATGAGATATTTGCCAGTACTTTATTTGTAAAGCATTGATGATTACATTTACAATTTAACATTATTTTCTACTGTAAGCTAGAGAGGTGGGGCTTGATTTCATCAAGTTCAGGGATAGAGTGGGAGGTAAGACATAAAACATTGTGTAAAAAGAGATCATAACAATCCTATTAATGCTTGCAAAATGTATAATTTTTCTCCTATAAAAAACAGATTTTGGAAATGATTTCCATATATTTATGAAGAAACAAATCTTTTCAATGTTGTTATTTTCAACTACGACTAAAAACATTTCAGTAAACCCACTTTGCTTGTAGGTAGGATTTGTTACAATTTTTTTTTCCTTTGGGGTTATAGAAGTGTATTCTGATCCATCTTAAAATAAAGTCTGACAAAATTAAGGCAGGAAATCAGACTGAAGGAAAGGAGAGCACATGTGGGGTGTTTAGAAATAACGACTACTACATAAAGACACATTAAAATTGAAAACAATTCACTTTCATCTCCTTCCTGTAATAATTGGAGAGATATTAAGAGATGATGAGTAAAGGAAATCCATAGATTCTGTTTGTTCCAGTATTTTACCCTCAACAAAACCTCTTTCCAGATTAACAAAATTTAGTTTCTTTGAGTTTGACCACCTTTCCCTGTTCACAATCTTGTAACTGCTAGTGTGAGACTGAAGTTCAGTGAAAAGACTAAAGTCAGATATACAGAACTGTAGTTAAGTAAATTCATGAAGGCTGATGATGTTACCAAGTGAGAGATTAAGAAAGTATATAGAGAAAAAAAGACAGCCCAGGATAGAACCCTGAGGTACACTCCATTAAGAGTTATGATATAGATGAGAGACTAGCAAAGAAGTCTATAAAGGAACAATTAATGAGAAAAAGAACCAAGCGATGGCAATGTCACACAAACAGACAGAGTAGATAAATTATGCTGGCTGATAATCTATCAAACTTTTCCATTTTTCTTTATCCCATTTATTTTCTGAGATTGCTTTGGTGCATGGAGATTGCATTAAATGAATTCTTTCTACTAATGTATATCTCAATCTTCCGGTGCTAGCAAGCTACATAGAGAAAGGAAGAACACTGAAGTTAAGAGGCTTTCCCAGGGTCCCACAGCCAGTGTGTGTCAGAGGCAGGATTTTAACTCAAATTGTCCAGATTTTAATGTAAGAATAATAAACTCTATTGCATATTGCCTATTTATGAAACTTCTTTGCCTTCAGTGATTTTCCTAATGTGTGTAAATACAAGACTATTTTCTAAACTGAAATTTTTACAAATATCTAGAATGATAGATATTAAATCTATTATAAACTTTTAAAACTTTTTACAAAGAGAGTCAAATTTTTTTTCATTTCAAATGAAAATGTGTATGAACTTCTGAGAAGAAGTTTCTTACTGCAACTGGAATGATGACTTGATGGAACTGTCAGTAACATCAAATTGCCTTCAAAGTATCAGACCACAATAGTGACAAAATTCTGAGGCACTATATCCCTTGAGGCAAATGTGAATGTGCTGTCAAGGATTTTTGTTTGTTTGTTGCTCTGTTTTGTGATGCCTTATCTCTCAGGAATAAAGTTGTTTCATCTCTTCCTCTTGCCAAGATTTCCACTAAAGATGATTTTAAAAGAGTCATGATAAAAGTCATTAATCTTTAATTAAAATTTGTTTTCTTTAAAAGAATTTTCAAAAAATAATTAGTATCATTGAATGGTCCAAAAGTTACCATTTTACCACAATTATTTTCATCTTTCCTGGTTCCTTTATTTTTTTTTTCTTAAACGACTTTGGTAGTAGGTTCATATAATGATGTGTCCTATAAGACAGTAAATCCATCTAGAAATGTTATGACATAATATAAGATGAATGAATTATGGATATATAATTCAGAAAATATATAAACTACAACATATGAGTAAAAATACCAGAACAGAGAATTAAAGGTCAGTAACTTGGACTTGATCCCTAGTGTTGCTCTGGCTTCTGACTGGTGATCTTTGACTTTAATTTTGCCTAGCTTAAGGATTCCATCTTCTAACTGAAACTACTTTTTTTCTGAGGTTGCCCAACAGTACCATGATGGATAAATCTAAAGTTTGCTTTCTATACTTATCCTTCTTGACTACTCTATGGTGTTTAATTTTGTCATCCAGTTTCTCTTCCTGAATTCTATCTTATTTGGGTTTTCATATGCTATGATTCTTTTCATTCTGTTCTGGCTGTTCAGTTTATTGCTTTGTTGAATGATTATACATTACACATCTCCTATAGTATGTATTGTTTTGCAAGTGTCTGTCATATGCCTTATTCTCTTTTTCCTATACTTTCTCAATTTGTGATATCATCAATTACGATAGATTCAATTATCATCTCTCCATGTATGATTTCAAAACTGACATGCCCAAGACTTATCTCTCCTTTGAATTATAAGCTTATATCTTAATTTCCTTAATTGCATCCTTACCTATGTTTAACATATATATCAAATCCAACATATACATAATAAAACTTATTATGTTTCTCCCTAGTTTTACCAGTCTTTTGAATTTCCCTATTTCTGTTGATGGTACCATCAACTTTTCAGTTATCCAAATTTGTAACAATGAAGTCATTCTCGACACTTTTTTCTTTACCTTATACAATAAAAGAATTTGTTCTGTGAAATTTAGATTCATTCAAAAGGCCACACTTGAGGAGCTACAGGGATACATGTGGCCTTGAGACCACAGTTCCCCACCACTACACTATATCCAATAAATTGTCAAGTCTATTCCTTCCGCCCTCACAATAACTCATACTCATGCCTTTCTTCTCCAAATTCATGTAGCTAAGTCATCATGGGTCTTTGATTCATGGGGGCTGATGCCAAGGTGAGTAAAAGAGCAATGTCCTCTTTCCCCCTCAGGCAAAGTAGGCTGGTTTTCTACCAGAAGGTATTGAGCTTATTGACAAAAATCAGTCATCTCAGGGGACTAAATACTAAGACTATTGGTATCACTTTCTCATCACATGAGTAAAAAATAAGTCACAAGAAATTCTAATTACCTGCTCTCAAAGTTAGTCGGTGAATCTTAAGAGACAACTCAGGAAGGGAATGCTATATCTAACTGAAGTAACCCAAGGTTTTCTCAGAGTTGACCTTTGTTCAATATTCTTTCCCTTTTGAAGCCAAGTAAATGTCTTTTGTTAATAGTTAAAAGTATACATGTGCCTCATTTTGCCCTAAACTACCAAAGAACTTCCTTGAGAAGAAACAGACCCCAGAACAGGAAGGCTTCAGATTTTTTCTGGACATTCCCTAACTCTTATCATCATATGAACTTGAATTGAACTGTTTCTTTGTAAATATTCCTGTGCTGATTAGAGGCGAAAGCAAAGGCCACATTATAGCGTTCACATATTACATCATGTTTTATGAGTCAGGAAGTATAAATGGTATCATTGACCCTTGGTGTTCTGGAATTCAGTCTGTTCTTTGAGTGGCCTTCTCTACTCTGACAAAAGTAGCAGTATTTACGTGAGGACCACAGAATGATTCCTCTTCAAAACAAATGAGGGAAGTAAGAGAGAGTAAGAAAAGAGTTCACCTGAACTCTTCCAAATTCCCCTCCAAAAACTTTAATATAACAAATGCCTCAAATCAAATTCTGGAGTGGCAAACATCAAAAGGTTTGGGTAAAATAATTTTCTAGGCAAAAGTCAGTAAGAAATTAAGGTCTGTTCCACTGGGTTGGTAGTTGGACCTGGAGTGCAGTGCAGGGCAGGTCATGTCCTGGCACATTAGCAAGAGGCATAAGAGGAAGCTGAAATAATAGTAGCAACAGCTTTGGGAGCTCTCTCAGTCCACAGATGATAAGGGGTTCTGACAAATTGTCAGAAGAAGTTCCAGGGATCCCTTTTCTGGAATTAGATGTAGGACCCTATTATATTGCCCACATACAGATTTGGGTTACAGTTCCAGGTCAAAGAGGAAGATTATCACATTAGCACTTATGACCACAGGGAAATAATGTTCCCTAGTCACAGTTCCAGGGTAAAGAGTAGTTGTGAATGTTCACAAAGGAGTAGGAGCCTTAGTCTCAGGTTCAAGGTAGAAAGAAGCAATAAATCTTATGGTCACAGGAAAACAGGGGCCCATGTCACATTTTCAGGGACATAAAGAGTAATAGCTGGGTGGATTGGAGGGGGGCAGGGCCAAGATGGCAGAGTGAGAGCAACAACTCACCTAAGCTCTTGGACAAACTTTTCAGATATCTCTGAAAGGAGAATCTGACCAAATTTTGGAGGTGATAAATTCAGTGGGAGACAGACTGTGACAGATTCAGAGCCCAGGACAAACTGGAAGGTTCACAGGAAGGATCTGTTCCTCAGGGGTGAGCCCACAGAGCACAGTGCAGTGTGTCCAGCACAGCAGAGCAGAAGGGCCCAAGGAAACCTGAGACAACAGCAGGCAAAGCCAGCAGAGCAGCAGCCAAGGGTAGAAGACCAGTAGAGCTGAAGGGGTAATGGCCACTGAGTGCCAGATATCAGGGGAGGAGCTCCTGAGATTTTCAGCCCACAGATTAAACATCAGTAAGTCACCCACTTGAACTTCTGGGAGCTAGGATGGCAGAGTGGTCAGTAAATGCTCTCTCCTCTCCCCCTGATGACCTTGAAAGAACCATAAAATATTTCCCTAGAAAAATCCTTGATCAGTGGTAACAACAGAGGGGGCAAATAGTCTCATGATACTTGAGACTAAGAAAATAGCAAAGGGGGAGTCCTCCTACTTTGTGGAGGCAAACTGAAATGGCAGATGACCCAGGGCCTAGGAAACTTGCACTAGGACCCAAGCAAGCCTCAGCACCAGATGAGGAGCCACAGCAGGGGTGGGAATGCTCACTAGCATCTAGGCATGCCTCAGCACTTCAGGGAAAATGAGAAGACAATAGGGCAGCTGGGATCAGCATCCCCTGAGCTTGCTTTTGCCTCAGTTCAGCTGAGGAGATCTCAGACCACCACAGAGGAGGCCAGACCACCCCTCCCCCACACTTAACAAGATATACCCAGGACTGATCAGGGAAACACAAAACAAAAACCTGCTCTTAACTTTTCACACAAGTCAGCTCAATACCAAGTTCTGAAGCTTCTAACTGAAAGAACCAGAACACATAACACACAATCACCATAATGACCAAGAAAAAGCAAAAGAACGGTGAAAAACTATACAATCTTTCTATGGGAACAAACGCCAAAACACAAATACCAAAGAGGTCAGTGGTATGACTGTACTTCCATTTGAAACTTCAGAAGGCACTAGGAACTGCTCACATGCACAAACAGCTCTCCTGGAACGGCTGAAGAAGGAAATAGAAGAAAAACTGGACACTGATTTTAAAAGTATGAAAAAAGAATTTATTGATGAGAACATTTTTTTGAAAAGGAAAATTGAACAAATGGAAAAGGAAGTACAAAAATTAACGGAAGAAAACAACTCCTTAAAAGGAGAAATTGGAGAGATGGAAAGGAAATGCAACAGTTAACTGAACAAAACAATTTGATAAAGATTAGAATTGGGCAAGTAGAAACTCATGACTCAATGAGACAGTAAGAATCAGCCAAACAAAATCTAAAAAATAAAAAGATAGAAGAAAATGTAAAATATCTAATTGGAAAAACAACTGAACCTAAAAATAGATTCAGGAGAGAAAATTTAAGAATTATTGACTTGCCAGAAAACCATGATGAAAAAAAAAAAGTCTGGACAATATCTTCCAGGAAATCATCAAGGAAAACTGCCTAGAAGTGCTAGATTCAGAGAGCAAATTAATCATCGAAAGAAAACACCATTCATATCCAAAAAGTGATCCCAAACTCAAAACCCCAAGAAATATTGTTGCCAAAATCCAGAACTATCAAGTGAAGGAGAAAATACTACAGGCAGCCAGAAAGAAAAAAAAATCAAATATCAAGGAGTTATAGAAAGAATCACACAGGACCTTGCAGCCTCCACATTAAAAGACTGAAGGAATTGGAATCAAATATTCTGTAAGGCAAAAGAATTAGGACTACAACCAAGGATTAACTACTCAGCAAAGTTCAGCATAACATTTCAGGCAAGGAGATGGTCATTCAATGAAGTAAGGGATTTCCAGAACTTCTTGAAAAAACGGCAGAACTTAACAGACAATTCGATATTCAAATGCAGGTTTCAAGAGAAACATAAAAAGGTAAACAGGGGAAAAATTGTTACTCAATTTGGACAAACTGTTCACCTATCAATAAGGGAATGTGATACCCCTTAATATTGAGAATTGTGCATCTATCATGAAATATAAACGGGATATACACAGAGGGAATGGGTATAAACTAAACGATGCCATGTTAAAAAATATGATTTAAGTATGTGAAGGGATTGCAACAGGAGGAGTGAAAAGGAGGATGCAGAAAATGGAAATTACATCACAGGAAGAAATACAAAATTATAGTAGATGACAAGAGGGGAGGGAGGTGAGCATTGTTTGAGAGGTACTCACATCTGATTTGTTTCAAGAAAGGAACAATAAACTTAAGGAGATAATCCTAACTAGCTCTATATGCAGTAGGAGGAGAAGGGGGAAGAAAGGGGAGGGAAATTAAATGGGAGAGAAGAATAATAAGGGTAAAGTGGAGTAAAAGGGAGGGGGACTAAAAGAAGGAAGGGAAAGTTGCAGGAGGAGGCGGTGAAAAGTTAATACTATTGAGGAGAGGAAGGGAGATGGGAGAGCTAAAAGCACAAACGATGGCAAAGAGGATGGATGGAAATACACAGAATGTAAACATAACTGTGAATGTGAATGGAATGAACTCTCCTATAAAATGGAGATGGATAGAAGACTGGATTTAAGCTATTATTCAACAATATGTTGTTTACAAGAAACACATTTGAAACGGAGGGATACACACAGGATAAATGTCAACAACAGCAGCAGAATATATTGTACTTCAGCTGATGTAAGAAAAGCAGGAGTAGCAATCAGACAAAGCAAAAGCAGAAATAGATCTAATCAAAAGAGATAAGGATGAAACCATATCCTGTTGAAAGGCACCATAGACAAAGAAGCAATATCATTACTAAACATGCATGCTCCAAGTGGTATATCACCCAAATTCTTAGAGGAGAGGTTAGGGGAGTTGAAGGACGAAACTGACAGCAAAACTATACTAGTGGGTGACCTCAACCTCGCGCTCTCTGAACTTGATAAATCTAATGTCAAAGTTAGCAAGAAAGAGGGTAAAGAGCTAAATTACACTCTGGATAAGGGAGATATGATAGATCTCTGGAGAAAACTGAATGGGAACAGAAGGGAACATACATTTTTCTCAACAGTACATGGCACACTTACAAAAATTGACCATGCACTAGGACATAAAAACGTCACAATCCAGTGCAAGAAGGCAGAGATAATCAATGCATCCTTCTCATATCATAGTAGAGGAAAAAGTACATGTAATAAGATGTCATGGAAAGATAAAGCAAAATCAATTGGAAACTAAATAATCTAATTGTAAAGAAGGAGTGGGTTAAAGGACAAATCATAGAAACAATCAACAACTTCATTCAAGAAAATGACAATAATGAGACAACCTACCAAATCTTATAAGATGCTACAACAGTAGTTCTTAAGGGACGTTTTATATCTTTGAATACCTACATGAGTAAAATAGAGAAAGAGGAGATCAATGACTTGGGCATGCAGCTGAAAAAGCTAGAAAAAGAACAAATTGAAAATCCCCAAATAAATACCAAATTAGAAATACTGAAAACCAAAGAAGAGGTAAATAAAATTGAAATTAAGGAAACTATTGAATTAATAAATGAAACCAATACTTGGTTTTATGAAAAAACTAATAAAATTGATAAACCTTTGGTCAATTTGAGTAAAAAAATAAGAAAGAAGAAAATCAAATTATGAATGAAATGGGTGAACTCACCTCCAAAGAGGAGGAAATTAAAACAATAATTAGAAATAACTTTGCCCAACTTTACGTTAACAAATTAGATATTCTAAATGAGATGGATGAGTATTTTAAAAAATACAAATGTCCCAGACTAACAGAAGAGGAAGTTTAATAGTTAAACATCCCCATCTCAGAAAAAGAAATTGAACAATCTGTCAATGAACTCCCTAGAAAAAAATCTCCAGGACCAGATGGATTTACAAGTAAATTCTATCAAACATTTAAAGAACAGTTAATTCCAATACTATATATACTATTTTTGAAAATTGTGGAAGAAGGTGTCCTCCCAAATTCTTTCTATGATACAAATATTGTTTTGATACCTATTCCAGGAAGAGGCAAAACAGAGAAAGAAATTATAGACCAATTTCTCTAATGAATATAGATGCAAAAATTTTAAATAAGATTTTAGCAAAATGAAAACAGCATCTTATTATGTGAATAATACATTATAATCAGGTAGGAATCATACCAGAAATTCATGGCTGATTCTGTATTGGGAAAACTATTAGTATTATTGATCATATCAAAAACAAAACTATGAAAAACCACATGATTATCTCAATAGATGCAGAAAAAGCTTTCGAAGAATTACAACCCCCATTCTGATTAAACACACTGGAGAACATAGGAATAAAGGGAACTTTCCATAAAATAATAAGCAATATCTACCTAAAATCTTCAACAAGCATTATATGCAATGGGATAAGCGAGATGCATTTCCAATAAGATCAGGGTTGAAACAAGGTTGTCCATTATCATCACTATTATTCATTATGGTGCTAGAAATGTTAGCTGTAGCAATTAGACAAGATAAAGAAATTGAAGAAATAAGAATAGGTAAAGAAGAAACTAAGTTATCACTCTTTGGAGATGATATGATGATACACTTAGAGAATCCTAGAGACTCAAGTAAAAAAGCAACTTGAAATAATAAACAGCTTCAGCAAAGTTGCAAGTTACAAAATAAACCCAAACAAATCTTGTGCATTCCTATATATTAGCAGCAAAGTCCAACAGCAAGAGATAGAGAAATCCCATTTAAATCTAGAGTAGACACTATAAAATACTTAGGAGATAACCTGCCAAAACAAACCTAGGGACTATCTGAACACAATTACAAGACACTTTTCACACAAATAAAGTCACATTTAAGTAAGTGGGAAAACATCAGTTGCTCATGGATAGGCTGAATTAATATAAAAAAAATGACAATTCTACATAAATTAATTTACTCATTTAGTGCCATCCCAATTAAACTTTCAGATAAATATTTTCTAGAGCTGGATAAAATAATATCAAAATTCATATAAAAGAACAAAATGTCCAGAATATCAAAGGGACCAATGAAAAGAAATGCTAAGGAAGATGGCCTAACACTACCAGATCTCAAATTGTACTATAAAGCAGCAATTATCAGAACCACTTGGTATGGGCTAAGAAACAGAAGGGTAGATAAGTGGAATGTACTTGTCACTCAAGACACTTAAAGCAAGGAATATAACTACCTCCTGTTCGATGAACCAAAGGACCTCACCTTCTGGGACAAGAAATCACTGTTTGACAAAACTTTCAAGGAAAACTGGATAACAATATGGCAGAAAGTAGACATAGACCCATGCCTGATACCGTACACAAGAATAAAGTCCAAATGGGTACATGATCTAGGTATAAAGATTGATGTCATGGACAAACTGGAGGAGCAAGGTAGAATGTATTTATCAGATTTATGGAAAAGGGAAGAATTTTTGACTAAAGAAGAGATGTAAAGAATTATGAAACGCAAGATGGATAATTTTGATTACATTAAACTGAAAAGCTTTTGCACAACCAAACTCAATTCAGCCAAAATTCAGAAGGATGTAGTAAATTGGGAAAGAATTTTTCCGACTAAGCTCAGGGATAAAGGCCTCATTTCTAGACTATATATAGAACTGAGTCAAATGTACAACAATACAAGTCATTCCCCAATTGATAAACAGTCAAAGGATATGAACAGGCAATTTTCAGAGGAAGAAATTAAAGATATCAATAATCATATGAAAAGTGCTCTAAATCACTTTTGATTAGAGAGATGCAAATCAAAACAACTCTGAGGTACCACATCACACCTATAAGATTGGCAAACATGAAAGAACAGGAAAATGATAAATGTTAGAAAGGATGTGGGAAAGCTGGAATACTAATTCATTGTTGCTGGAGCTGTGAGCTCATTCAACCATTCTGGAGAGCAATTTGGAACTATGCCCAAAGGGCTACAAAAATTTGCATACCCTTTGACCCAGTAATGTTGCTACTAAGGCTGTATCCCCAAGAGATCATAAAAATGGTAAAGGGTCTGACATGCACAAAAATATTTATAGCAGCCTTCTTTGTAGTTGCCAAAAACTGGAAATCAAGATGCCCATCAATTGGGCAATGACTGAATAAATTATGGTATATGAATGTAATGAAGTACTGTTGTGCCATAAGAAATGATGAACAAGAAGACTGATCTGATGTGGAGTGAAAGGAGCAGAACCAGGAAAACCTTGTGCACAGCAATGATCACACTGTGTGAGTTTTTTCTGGTAGATTTGAAACTTTGTAATAATGCAAAAACTTAAAAAAAAAATTCCCAATGTTTTCTAAGGCAAAATACCTTCCACACTCACAGAAAGAACTATGGCATTCATTTGCAGAATGCAGCAGATCATGTTTGTGTGTATGTGTATGTGTGTTTGTGTGTGTGTATTATTTTTTGATTTGTTATATGATGTCCTCCATTTATGTTAGTTTGTCTACACAGCATGACTATAGTGAAAACGTATTCAATAGTAAAGTATATGTAAATCCTATATAGAATTGTATGTCATCTTGGGGAGGGAGGGGGATGGTGGGGGGTGGATGTGTGGGGGTAAAAAATCTAAATTTTATGGTAGTTATAGTAGCTATTTATGGTACTTATGGCAGAACATTAAACAATAAAATAAAATAATAATGAAAAAAAGATCATTGGTAATCCAGATTTCTCAGAGGGTTTAGAGGAGAATGAGAAAAGAGTAAATGGAGGCATTAATGACAAATGGCTTTTTCGAGGACTTTAGCCAAAAAGGGCAACAGAGATATATAGGTTAATAGCTAGTGAGGATGGCAGATTAAGTGAGGGATTTTTAAGGCTGAGGAAGACAGGAGTGTTTGAATATAAAAGAGAGAATTAGAATGATGAAGGATAACATTTACTGAATAAGTCTGGATGGATTGAGATTAAGTGAGTATATAGAGTGTTTTTTCCATAGAAAAGAGAAAGCCTGCCTCTTCATATGAGATGAGGTTAAAGAGAAATAGACAAAGACATGTGAGTATTGTTAAGATGAAGAGGAGAGAAGGGAGAACTCTGGGTAAATGGTCCCACTTTTTTCAAGTAAGTATGAGATGAGGTCTTTAACTGAAAGAGGAAAGGCAAAGGAAACTGTGGGAAGCCTGAAGAGGGAAAAGTTTTTGAATAGCCACTACGGAAGCTGGGAGAGTAAATCAAATAGTGAAAGATAGTATGTTTGCCTTGCTGTAGAGATGACCTAGTGGAATTTATGTTACATAAATTAGCAAACAGAGTTTCATGAATTTCTTCAGGAGCCTCAAGCAGCACATAAATAGGAGTGAAGTACATGGGCCATAAGAGAAGTTTAGGGTTGGGTCCTGACAAGGCATGGTCTTCTCCCTGTTTCTCATACACAATGGATTTCCATTGCCTTGCTTTAGTGCTGGGCCTGGAATGTGCTCCTTCCTTACCTCTACATTTAAAGTCCTTT
This sequence comes from Potorous gilbertii, assembly GCA_028658325.1. Lineage (NCBI taxonomy): Eukaryota > Metazoa > Chordata > Mammalia > Diprotodontia > Potoroidae > Potorous > Potorous gilbertii. The sequence goes on from CM053769.1 coordinate 637,117,926, forward strand.
ACTTTTTTCAAGATTCAGGTCAAGTATTACTTTTTATATGAAGTCTTTCCTTATCCTATAAACTACTAGTTCCATACCATGCAAAATTATATTTTGTTCATTTTGCAAAAATTCTGTATCTAGTAGTATGTGTACCCGTTGTCTTCTCTAATAGAATATAAGCTCCTTCAGGATGTTGTTTCATTCTTGTTTTTGTATTCCTGGTACCTAGCACAGTGCTTGGCAGATAAAAAACTTGTAATAAATGTTTGTTGATTAATAATAACTGGAGAAAAAAGAGTAATAACACTAGTGGCCAATGGGGCAGAAGGCACCTTGATCATAGTTCCAGGGAAGAGAATGTTGCTTACTTTTGCTTACAGATAAGAGTGTAAGTCAGGAGAGTGGTGACTATACTTCTGTTTAAATGGCACAGAAAAAAAGAAAACTTGCAGATTCCCAGAACACATCCTGAAAAGAGCAACACATAAAATCTGAAAATTGGGATAATGTGATACCATCTTGGTACCAGAATGCAAATTTAACATAAAGTTTATAATAAAAAGTAGAGTAGAAAATATGAGCAAACAACAGCATCAAAGGAACCTGACCATGTAAAGTTAATATGAGACAGAAGATGAAGACATAAATAAAGACAATGAAGAAATAAATTTTAAAAATCAAAGAATTTAAAACAGAAGAAAATATGAAGAAACTCCTTAGAAAAATGATTGACCTGGAAAATAGGTCCAGGAGAGATAATTTAAGGATTATTGGACTACCTGAAAACCATGATTGGGGGGAAAAAAGCAAGGACATAATATTTCAAGAAATTATCAAAACTGTCTTGCCATCCTAAAACCAAAGGATAAGATAGAAATTGAAAGAATCTACCCATCACATTCTGGAAAAGATCCTAAAAATGAAAACAAGGAACATCATATCCAAATTCTAGAGCTTCAGGGTCAAGAAATGAATGTCTCAAGCAACCAGAAAGAAATATTTCAAATATTTTGGAGTCACAGTCAGGATTACATAGAATTTAGTACAACGAGATAAATCTAACAAAAACAAACAAATAAACAAACAAGAAAGAAATTAAAGGGTTGAATAGAATTTTGGAAAAGTAATATATGTTAGACGCCTGGAGAAATCTGAATAGAGATAGAAAGGAATATGCCTTTTTCTCAGTGTTGCATAGTGCATAACAAAATTGAACCATGTACTACGGAATAAAAATCTCACATTTAAAAGCAGAAAGTCAGAAATGCTAAATGCATCCTTTTTACATCATAATGCAATAAAAATCACACTCAAGGGCAATGGAAAGATAGATATAAAATTAATTATAAATTGAATAATATAATCCTAAAGAATAAGTGGGCCAAAGAACACATTACAGAAGCAATCAATAATTTCATTAAAGAGAATGACAATGAGAATATATCAAAATTTTAAACATTTACCCAAAACATTAGACAAAAATGCATGTACACACACACACGTATCCAAACACATACATCAATAAAATAGAGAACGAGCAAATCATTGATTTGCACATGCAATGAAAGGAAACAGAAAAATAAATGAAAAAGGCCCAACAAAGAACCAATCTAGAAATCCTGAAAAACCACAGGAAAAATTAATATGACTTTAAGTAAGAAAAGTATTTTTACTAATAAATATGACTAAGATTCAATTTCATAGAAAAGTACTAAAATAGATAAACCATTGGTTAATTTGATTTAAAAAAAGAAAGAATAAAACAATAGAATGAAATCTGAAAAAGATCCCAAAGAACTAATTAAAGCAATTATTATAAGCTATTGTCACCAATTTTATGATAATGAAACTAACAATACAATTGAAATGGAAGAATATCTACAGAAGTAATAATTGCCAAGGTTGGCAGAAGAGGAAACAGAGTACTTAAATATCACCAACTTAGAAAAAGAAATTGAACAAGTCATTAATGAACTCCCTAAGAAAAAATCTCCAGGGTGTGATACATTTACAAATGACTTGTGCCAGACATTTAATGAACAAGAACTTCTAATTCTATGCAAATAGTTTAGAAAAAATAAATAAAGAAGGAATCCTATCAAATTCCATTTATGACTCAAATATAGTCTAAACCAGATATCTAAACCAGAGAGAACCACAACAGGGAAAGAAAACTACAGACCAATTTCCCTTATGAATATTATGCTAAAATTTTAAATAAAATACAAACAAGAAGATTACAACAACATATCACAAACATCATAAACTATGATCAGTTGGGATATGTACCAAGAATGTAGGGATGGTTCAATGTTAAAAAATCAAAACAAAAATAAATCTAGCAGTATAATTGACCATATCAGTAACAAAGATAGCAAAAATTATGTGACTATCTTAATAGATGCAGAAAGAGATATTAACGAAATACTTCACACATTCCTATTAAATAAAATAAAAACACCTACCAGACAGCATAAGAAAACTTTCCTTAAAATGATAAAGAGTTTCTATCTATGATCATCTGTCATGATGATCAACTAGAAGTCTTCCCAATAAGATTATAGATGGGGCAAATGCTAATGTCATTTTCTAAAATCTCACTTAGTTTTCCTTATTACTAAATAAGAAGAAAAGATATAAATCATGGTGTGGAAAAGGAGCATATTATAAGGGGAAAGGAAGGGAAGAAGTGGGAAAGGGAGGGGAGTAACTTTGAAATGTGCAAGGACAAGGGAATGATATCCTGTCAATCTCTTATTACCATTGAAAAGATTCTATTAATATAGCATACTGTCCACAGACATTTTTATTTGTAGCAACACGTTTATAAAATAAATGAAAGGCTTGTTGCTGCATTACTCCTATTTGTGGGATTAGTTTTTTGGGGTTTTTTGCAATTTTTTTTTAATATTTCTGGATTATTCTAAAATTATTGTTGCTAATTGATTTGCTGACCAGAAAATCTAGTGAAAATAGTGTGAAAAAGTAATACTGATCATATCAGACCACCTCTATTCTGTGAAACTTATAGATAAAATATTTCTTATATAATTTCATGCTCAAGAAGTATGATATTCAGCTGCATGTGAAAATCTCAAAAATGGTCTCTAAATGTTGTACGAAGTAAAATAAGACTTAATTCATGGAGACATTAATTACTAGCAATACACCTTCATTATGGCATTGTAATTACCATAAGGGAAATTGTGTTACTTGTATCCTATTTTCCATACAGTCAACAGCAGTATAATTTTCCACAACTGATATATTTTTTTCAACCATACTCAGATTAGTTTGACTTCATTTCTGTTAAAATTTTGTGAACATTGATTTAAAACTGCAATTCTTGGAGAAGGAGCCAAGATAGCAGAGTAGAAAGACATGCAAACGCTTAGCTCTTACCCTATAGCCCATAAAATACCTGTAAAGAAGAACTGTCAACTAATTCTAGAGCAACAGAAGCCACAGAACAACAGAGTTGAGGGGAATTCTGTCCCAAAGAGATCTGAAAGCCTGACAGGAAAGATCTGTCGGGCACTGAACGTGGAGCAGAACCCAGCCCTCCCTTGGCCACCCGGCACCTAAAGGAGCAGATCTGAGCAGGCTTCAGTGACAGAATCTCCAGCAGCAGTGCAGATCCCTCTTCCCACAGGCACCAAAGGTCAGTGATAGGGACTTTTCAGCTGGCTGAGAGGGGAGCAGTGTGTCTCCATAACTCCGTCCTCCTTAGGTGGCAGCAGTAAAGGTAGAAGTAGACAGGGTTCCCAAAGCAGGCTGCATCCATTGTTGAAGGTCTCATCAGAAAGCCCCTGAGGGAATTGAGCCCTGTGTGGTGCCCCCACCTGAGCAGCTGATCTTAATCTCACACTCAATAGCAGCTCTGCCCCCTCCCCTCTTACCTGCCCCAAACCCCTGAGGTGCTGGCTTGGCTGAACTAGAGGCAAGATGGTTTGGAGAGGAACCTCAGAAGTCAAGTAACTGAAAGGGAAAATGCCCAAATAAGGGAGAAAAATAAGACCATAAAGTTTACTTTCTTGCGGAACAGGTATCTCCTCCACATCCTTTCAGTTAAGGGAGAGCAAGGCATACTGTCAGAGGAAGTCAAGACCTTTGCCTCCAAAGGGAACTCAAACTAGGCTCAAGCAATAGAGGACTTTAAAAACAAGCTAGCAGCTTACTAAAGGGAGAACCAAAAAAAAAATGCTGAGGAAAATAACAGCTTTAAAAATAGGCTCAATTGGAAAAAGAGGTCCAAATAGCCAATGAGGAGAAGGAGGTTTCAAAAAGCAGAATTAGCTAAATGGAGGAGGAGGTTCAAAAGCTCACAGAGCAAAATAATTCATTGAAAGACAGAATTGAGTTCAGGGAAATGAATGGCTTTGAGTTAAACCAAGCAGTTAGTAAACAAAACCAAAAATTTGAAAAAATAGACGATAATCTGAAACATCTTGTTGGAGAAACAATTGACCTGGAAAATAGATCCAGGAGAAATAATTTAAAAATTATAGGACTACCTGAAAGCCATGATCAAAACAAGAGCCTAAACATTACCTTTCATGAAAGTATCAAGGAAAACTTCCCTGATGTTCTAGTATCAGAGGGAAAAATATATATTGAAAGAATTCACCAATAACCTCCCAAAATGACCCTAACAGAGAAACTCCTAGGAATATTGTGGCCAAATTTCAGAGTTCCCAGATCAAGGACACAATACTGCAAGCAGCTAGAAAGAAACAATTTGAGTACTATGGAAATGCAATCAGGATAACACAGGATCTGGCAGCTTCAACATTAAGGAACTGAAGGGCTTGGCATGAGATATTTCAGAAGTCAAAGTAACTGGGATTGAAACCAAGAATCACCTATCCAGCAAATCTGAGTGTAACACTTCAAGGAAAAAATGGTAATTAAATGACATAGAGGACTTCCAATCATTCATGTTGAGGAAAATACCAGATCTGTAAAGAAAAATTTAACTTCCCAAGACAGAAATCAAAAGAAGCATGTAAAGGTAAACAGGAAAGAAAAATTATAAAAGACTCTCTAAAGCTGAACTGTTTCCATTGCTATTTGAAAAGAAAATATTTTTAACTCTTGAATCTTTTCTCAGTATTTGGGTAGATAGAGAGATTGCACACACACACATACACACACACATACACACATATTGGTAGATAGAGAGAGAGTACAGGATGTGTTGTATCAGAAATGATATCCACACCAAAAAATAAAATAAAAGAAAAAATTAAGGAGTGAAGGAGGAAAATTCCTGGAAGATAAAGGGAGAAATGGAATGGGACAAGCTATTACGTGTAAAAGAGATGAGAATAATCTTATTCAACGGAAGAGTTAAGGGAGAAGTGGAGGGGAGGAATAAAGCTACTCTCTCCACATGTGGCTGAAGGAGGGGAAAATGTGCTCACTAAATTTGATATGAAAATTTATATCCCACCACAGGAGAGTAGGAGAAGAGGTGATAAGTGGGGTGAGGGGATTGTTAGAAGGGAGGGCAAATGGGAGAAGGGAGTAACTAAAAATAAACACTTTTGAGAAGGGACAAGGTCAATCGTAGGGGAAAAAATAAAGGGGAATAGAGTAGGACAGAGGCCAATATAATTAGTACTACACAATATGATTATTATGGAAGTCTTTTGCAAAAGAACACATATTTATTATGTGTTGAATTTCTTCACTTCTCAGTGGGGCTGAGGAGGGAGGGGGGGAGGGAGAGAAGGTGGAATTCAAAGTATTAGAAACGAATGTTGAGAATCTTTATTGCATACAATCGGGAAATAAGAACTACAGGGAATTGGGTATAGAAATTTATCTTGCTCTACAAGAAAAGAGAGATAAGGATAAGGGAAGGATGGGCTGGGATAGAAGGGAGGGTACATTGAGGGAAGGAGTAATCAGAATGCAAGTTATTAGGAAACGGGGGGAAGGGAGTGATGGGGAGAAAAATTGGACATGTCACAAAGTGAGGTAAAAGTAATTAGTATTAAAAAAATTGACTGAATTAATTACTGAGAATAAATCAATGACTCTTTAGTTTGGGGAAAAGAATTTCAGTCTAAATTTCCTAGGGGAAGGTAACCTTGGGTAAAATTTGGCATTGATGGAAAAGTTAAGGTTTTAATAGTAAATCTGATTTTATGATTACTATTTAATCAGGAACTAGAACATATATAGAAAGAAATATAAGCCACTTAAGATTTGCCTCAAAAGATGTTACTTAGCCAAAGTGAAACTATAATCATATTTGAAACCTTGTTATTGGAACTTGCCATTTCTTAAATGCTATGGGACTATTAAGTGACTGTTCTTCTGAGGCTAACCGCAGGTATTGGTAGCAAGAAAGGTGATCAGAGCCTCCAATCCATGATGTCAGTAAGCTGGTGAGATGCTGGTATGAACTGCAAAAGGTGATCTCATGGGTAGGGTGGGAAAGTGGCTGTTCAGCCTGGGCTGAGGTAGGATTCTCCTGACTCAATTTCCCCACTGACACCTGGCAGACTTTAAGCCTGAGTGAATGCAAGTGGACAATCTTACCCTGCCTGGAATTGACATGAAGTTGGGGAAATATTATATCCCTGCAATGTCCGTACTCTAGGTGGAAATTTCCTATAGTCAAAAGGTTTGCAAGCTTAATACCAGATCTATTCAACTATAGATTATTGGTAAGGGAACATCTGAGGTTAAGTCTAAAATTCAGCTATCAGGCATAGGACTTTAGACCAACAACAATAAGTT
>CM053769.1:637125157-637141939 GCA_028658325.1 Potorous gilbertii
TTTGTGTATCAGTTGGTTAATGTTTAAAAAAATTTCTTTTGTGGTCCATATTGTAAACACTTTAAAAAAGAAGCATCATCTGACCAAAAGTTTGAATTGTTTTATTTATTATAAAATGCATTAAAAATGAAAAATTAAAATTAAAAAAGATAAAACTGCAATTTTTAATCTAAGAGATTTCTATCTGTTAAGTTTATTGGACAAAGTTAATTTTCACTGTTTCCCAACATTTCTCTCTTCCAAGGAATACCACCCTGGTACCACCCATGTCAACTTTGTCTCTTTTGCCCTGTTTTTTGTGGGGACATCAGTTCACATTGTTCTGTGGTCAACACCAAATGCTACCTCATTTTTTCCTTCTTTCCAAACACCCAGGCAAGTTTTCAAGTATCAAATAATGAGAAACCCTTCTCCCCACACAGAGTATTTTTTAAAAAAAATGTACAGAGGTTTTACTCCACATATTAAATTCTTTTCCTGAACTGACTATATTGATTAACTAGATTAGATGAATGATAGTGGTGGGAGGGGAGAAATGGGAAAACAGCAGAATTTAGTCCTTTTGGTAGAAAAGAAGCAATTTATATAATAAGAAAATGATGTTGTGAAGACACTCAAGACAATACTCGCTCAAGTGTTTAATTTGGAGAAAGCGTTGTATAGTAGAAAAAACAATTTTCTTAGATTTAGAAAATCTTGGTTCCAATTCCTAACTGATATTAGCTCTATCTTTGGGCAAGTCACTTAATCACTCAGAATCTCAGTTTTTTTTTTCTTATGTAAAAATATTCCTGGTTATTTCTGCCCTATCTTCCTTACATAAGCAGTTGTTAGGATACAATGAGGTATTACCAGTACTGTTTTCTCTGTCATTCTTGGTTATGCTAAATGGTATCGTGATAAAATGTATAGTGGAGGAAAATCGAGAACTTGAAAGAACACTAATGATTCTATCTTCTCCTGCTGCTTTTGATTTACCTGAAGTGTTGTTCTCCTATCTGAAGTAATTGCCATCGTTTTTATCCAGACCTCTGTTGTTATCCTTGCTCCTGCTGTGTATTCAAGAGCAATGACAATATCTGTAGCCCTCACTCCCTGTCCCTGCCTCTGACAGGGCTCAGTGTTTTATAAGGTTCCATATAATGTGGATTCCAAGAGTATTTATGTGATGTTCTCAAAGATGGAAAGTATCTCAAATGTTCAGACTATAATAACACAATACTGCAGTAAGATCAAGAAGTAAACATTAGGTACATGGGAAAAAGGTACAAAATGAATGGAATAGTATGTGAAAAGGGATTCAAAAGAGAAGTTATCTTTATTCTTATCAAGAGAATACATTTCTGCAAATTGAAAGCAAGCTCTGCAATGAATACCCATAGCAAATAGTAAATAAATCCATTTATCCAGGTTGACAAGAAAACTGAAATTAGAAAAACAAGTATACATATGAGACTATACACATACAATATAGAGAGTGAGTGAACTATCACTTTGGTAGTGAGGAGAGAAAGAGAGGGAAGGAAACAGAGACAGAGAAAGAGAGAGAGAGAGAAAGAGATAGAGAGAAAGAGAGAGAGAGAATTAGTTCTAGCTCTCACTCTAGAAGAAATTTTCCAAATCTCTAGTGTAGCAAGCTACAGACAGATATGTAATATAGATTTTCATCTCCCCTACGAGTTGGCTTCTTCCTAGTCTTTTTGTCCCTTCAGGGACTAAAGGGGCTTGAATTACTTATTTTTTTTTTTCTCTCAAAGCAGGAAGGAAGCCAAGAGACAGCCAGATCTCTTCCCTCAAGTTTCTACCAGCTATGTCTCCCTCCCTCACACAGATGTGGAGTCTTATATAATCAAATCCCTGCAATGAGGAGAGTTCTATTCAATTGTCCCTTGAACCAAAGGTTACATATATTCTTGTTCTATCTTTCAGTTTTGTCCAACTCTTTATGGCCCCATTTTAGGGTTTTATTGGCATAGAGTGGCTTTGGTATTTCCTTTTACAGTGCATTAAGATAAACAAGGTAAAGTGACTTTGCCCAGGTCACATAGCTATTAAGTGGCTAAAGAAGGATTTGAAATCAAGTCTTCCTGACTCCAAATAGCATGCTGGGCCTCGAGTCAGGAGGACCTATCGTCTTGAGTTCAAACCTGGCCTCAGACACATACTAGCTTTGTGACCCTGATAAGTGATTTAATGTAGTTTCTCTCAGTTTCTGCTTTTGTAAAATTAGCCAGAGAATAAACCACTCCAACATTCTACCAAGAAAACTGAAAATGCTTTCACAGGGTTAGATGAGATGGAAAAATGATAGAGCAACAAAAACTTCCTGATTCCAGGCCTAGCACTCTACTCATAGAGACACCTATCTATCTGTTACATATGTTACACATATGTATATTAGATGTACTGAGTGAAGTAAGATTAGTCACTGATCCATTGGTAAAGTATACCAACACCATAGGTAGAGCATGTTGTAGAAAGGCTTCTTGTTAAATTAGTGGGTGAACTAAATAAGTGAGAAGATCCCTTCCAAGTCTGAGATTCTATGATCCTAAGCAAGGATTGTTACTAGTGTCGAAAGGAGACTGAATTGTCTAGTCTTCAGATAGAAGAGAATATCTTATTTTCAGAGTTCATATTATTACCAGAATTTATTTTCATTTGTGAATATTTCTGTGCCTGGATGTGTAAATCTGGTCTACCTTCAAAATTCTTCTGCATTAATTCCAACTCTCTCTTTCTCTCTCTCTGTCTCTCTCTCAATATGTATATATATACATATATGTAGACAGATATAGATATAGAATTATGTGTCTGTAAATTTATATATATGTATATATATGTACACACATGCATACACATATATCTATGCATATATATGTGTATATGGTTCTCCCTTCTTCCAGAACCTCCATTTAAAGAGGAGCCCCCAAGAAGTCATATTTCATTTCTCTCCTGGCTGTGCTCTGGTCTGTCTTTATTGTGCCCCCAGGCTTCTTTCACAGCAACCTGTTTCCAGGTTTGTGTGTGTGTGTGTGTACTCTTTTCTGTACAGAATGTTAAATCCTTGAGGACAAGTATGATTTATCTTTCAATTTGTCTTTGTATTCTGAGAGTTCATCATAGTTCCCATCACAGATAAAACACTTAAGTTCTCCTTGTGAGCTTGTTGAAACAGGTCTCTCCTCTGTGAGGTGACCAAGCATAACAAATAATCTGAGATTTGGCATCTAAGATCTAGATTTAAGTCCAGTTTCAAACACTTGCTAACAATGTGACCATAGGCAAGTCACTTAACCTCCCTGAGCTTCAGTTTCTTCGTTTATATGATTGGGCCATAATAATACCACATTCTTCACAAGTGAATTATGAGATTCAGACTTAACAAATTTTTAAAAATAAACCTTAAAGTGCTATGTAACTGTGATCTATTAGTATTATTGAATAAATAAACATATAAGGTAAAACTGTTTAAAATTAAAATGACAAAATACCTTTATTATTTACAACACTTGAATACTATTCTTACAATGAGTTTTACGACTTTTGTTTAATAAAACTTATCAGGTGAGTATAAACTATTGTAACTTCTAAGGTAACCTAAGGTAACCTAAACATAAACCAAAATAATCAATCAATCTTAGCATTTTATACTCTCATGGTATAGAAAAAGGAAGGAGAAAAAGGAACCTTCTTGCTGATTAAAACCATCCTCGCGTCCCAAAATCTGCATTCTGTTAATATGCTATTTTATATTTTATATACCCCAATTATGTATATGACATGTATCATTTAGTTTATTCAGAGTTCTGTGAATGATATTTTACCATGTTCAATTGAGGACAAAATAACTCAATAGAAATCATTTTTCATTTACATGACCTTGCTTGGAGAGAAGAAAAAAAGCTTAAGTTGTTAACTGCATTTCAACTCAAAAAGTGTTTAGGTTCCAAAAAACTATTGTCCATGGTAATAAATTATGAAAGACTTGAGACTTATTAAAAAATATTAATTTCTGCACTTGGGTTGCTAAGCCTCCTGTCAGAAAAACAGTCTCTTGAGCATTCCAATCTGAGCTAATACTGCAGCCTTCTGCCAGAATTGTATCACTACAGCAGGAGTCATTGGCAATGTTCTCACTTCTTCCCTGGATTTAATCACATAGGCATTTCATGTCATGAAGTGAACACATAATAATTAAGCTTTAGTCTATATAGCAGTGGGTATAAATGACCACATATGCATATGTGTGTATTCACATACACAAATACAACATTGACAGAAACAATTAATTTGAATCTCAAATTAAATATAATTTAGATTAAATTAAGATCAATTACAAAGAAATTATTTATTTGTAATGCTAAATGGTGTGCTTAAAAGTATTGCCTCCTATAACTTTATTCCTTGATATTTTAAAATTCATTGCATTGCACACAATTGGTTTAATACTTTACCAGTCATATAAAACTGAGATATAGCAAATTATTAGAGGGGAGATGGAGAATATGGGAGTGATGGGAGGCACCTTCTCCTCACCTCCACCCTCACAATTAGTGTTGAGTACACTGTATATTTACCCACTCACACATATTCTCTCTCTCTATCTCTCTCTCACACACACACACACACACATACACACACACACAATAGCAGTGATCTCTGGCATCTATAGAGAAATGATTTTGAGCTATATCATCCCACATTCCTTGTATAATCTGGAAGACAAATAGGTCACCCTTAATGCTGAATGCAGAAGCATTCTCCAAGATAGATAAAATTTGTGCTGATATTGTTAGCTATCTTCTTTGCAATTTGATTTGTTTAGGAAGCCACTAGGTTTTCCCAGATTTTCAGAGTGATGTGCCAGGGATCCTTTAATCATGTATGTCCAAGTCTCTCTCAAAATCTATTTGCAACATGGACAGAACTTGGAAATGATAAGGGTAAATTTCTTCTGTCCTCAGTAATAGACAGCAAAGACATTAATCATTCATCAAAATTTAAGTATAAAGTCATAAACTTTTCAGGTATAATTAAAATTGTGCCTGTGCTTGACCACCACAAAGAGTATTTCTTTTTAGGAAGAATATGATGTAAATTATACACCTCTCCCCAAAGCTTTTTGAAACCCAATAGGGGCCAAAGTCTGAACTAATCAATCTGACTGTTTAGTTTGCTCTAATAAGTGCGCTTTCCTGTGCCAGCACCTTCTAAGATCTGTTTTTGACAGGATGCCTGCAACCAGAGTGGTGGGACTTGTCTTATCTTGGTATCCCAAAGCAGATGCTATACAAGAAAAAACAGACATTCTGGGATTGCAATTTCCAATTGACAGTACTTTATCAATTGTCTTGTTAATTTGTATTTACAACTTGTTCAAGTAAGAAACTTCCTTTCCCTCTTATTGTCAAACACATGTGGAGATCAAAGATCTGAGGGACAAAAACATCCTGAGATTTTCCTGAGACATTTAAAAACTTTGGCTTTCTTTAATTAGATAGTCAGAACTTACATTTTTGTCTCCTTGTATGTACCAGCTCATTCATTTAAACTAGTTTTGAGAGAATAAACAATATAGATTTACATATCACCTACCCTGTTTGCCTCCTTTAACCAAACTTTCAGGTCAACAAAATGGAGTGGCAGAATCACTTATGCTATAACTAGAAGCAAATAAAAGTCTGAACCAAAAGACATAATATAGTATTTTAAACGTATGTTTTTTTTTTTAAAATGTATAAGTGTAGAATTGTCCAGAAGTAAAACTGGAATTATTGTGAGGATAAAATAAACAATAATTAAAAGGCAAAGTGAATAATAGAGAGCTGGCCTTGACACCAGGAAGAATTGTATTCAAATCTTTACTGATTATGGAACATTGAGCATCCCTCTTAATCCTTTAATTCTCCTCTCAGCGTATACAACCCTTTAAGATTATAAATATCTGCTAAGATAAAACGGTAGTAGGACAAACTATGGTGAGCTCCCAGGCACAAATTCCTTCAGATAGATATAGATAATGCACCAAACAAATACCGATAGGGAAATCAGGAGGAAAAAAAATACAGTGAGTCCTTTGTTTTCTGGTCTAGCTCAACAAAGGGGGAGAGGAGGTGGGTGGGGAAGGAGAAATCTGGGCACTGAGCCAGGAAGAGCTCAGATGAGGCCAGTAACACCTCAGGTAAAGAACTCTGGGACCCAGGAAGGGTAGGTTGCTTGCTGCTGTTTGCTGTCTGTCCTTTATTCTAAAAGAGGACCATGACATCATGGAGGTGATGGCATGACATGCAAGTGAATTGGATTTAAATGAGGGAGGATTTTGCAGAGTCACTACCATCACTTCCTCCTCCAGACTCTTCTGGGTCTAGTGGCCAGGATGGAGTAGGGGATCTCGACCTTTTCAAATTAATGAAAGGTCTCGGTTTTACCGAGACAATTCCCAATCAGTGATTAAAGTTTGGGAAGGAAGGAAGGAAGGAAGGAAGGAAGGAAGGAAGGAAGGAAGGAAGAAAATTTTATCCAACAGGGAAATAGGAGAAAAAGAATAGGGGAAAAGGAATTCTAGGGAGGGAAGATTAAGGGAGGTATTAATCCCAAACAAAAACTCTCTCTCAATAGGTATGTAAACATAGATATATTTAGATGCACATAATTGGAATGTAGGAGGAGTGCCAATAAGCTGGGAAATAAATGAACAAGTTATGGCAAGTACACATGGTGGAATACTATTATTCTGAACTCTTATCTGCAAAATGACAAACCAAGATTACAGAGGACTAGGGAGGAAAAATGCTACCTGCCTCCTGACTAAGAGGTGAAGAATTCATAATGCATGACTAAAATGGAATTTTGTTTTGTTTGACAATACATTCAAGTAATCATTTTTATTTGTCTTATGTTCTCAATTGGAGGAGAGAGTTTGGGAAGGGGAACGAAAAGGTGAGTCTTGACTATTTAAAAGAAATAAAATATTAAAAAAAACTTATAAATTGCAGAGAATATGTTAACAAGGCTAAAATCACAGGTTAAGTTCAAATCATTAGGAAAATACCATATACTGTAACTTAAACCTGGCAGGAAAATAGCATGAAATCTGTACTCCACTGAAGGCATCAGGAACTCTCAGGACAGAAGGGCGTCAGAGATCTCAGGACATGAACACAGATTTCAGGATGCTCTTGATAGTAAGACATTGTGTACCTTCTTGCCCAGACTTTGGGTACTTAATTATTCTTGTTAATATTATCTTTTCCTTTGTTGTTTCCAATTACTACTGAATGTCATGAACTGTCAGTATCATGTAAATTTAGATTCTAAGGAAAAAAATACTCTAAAAACCCTACTCTAGTTTAAGTTCATATTCTCATTGGTAGACAAGTTCTATTACCTAGAAATACAAGAAGAACTTTCTTTTAAAGAGATTGCTATTTTAAGCTTCGACATTTCAAACAGCATATACTTGCCAAGTTCATGAAAGCTCCAGTACATTTTTAAAATCCAGGTACTTCATTCTGAGAATTAACCACCTGTATGCTGATAAATGACTCCACTCTTTTTTTGGTATTGTTCTCTTAGTCAAGCACAAAACTTTTTTCTATGGTCAGAGCACATTTTCATCTATTTTGCAATTTTTGTTAAAGTAAATGTGAGTTGCTGATCAATCAAAGACATGAAAATAAAAGGCGTTTTATTATAATTGAGAAAGTTAGTCTCATCATTTCTGTAAAATGTTATATTTATTCACAATAGTTATCTTTCTGTCCAGACAGAGACCTATTCACACACACACATACATATGCATACATGCACATAACATATACACACATACAAATACATATTTGGAAGGTCATAGTTTTGGTTGACTTGATTATTAAAAGATTCTCAATTCTGGGAAACAACATATTTTAAGACAAATTATAAGCCATTGTATTCCCCTAGGTGTAACATGACTGGTGAGTTAAATACTTTATTTTCTGCCTCCAGGTTTAAACTCCCACCCCCAAACAATGGACTTCATTAGACCTATGGAGTTCATTATGATTCCAAAATTTTGTCACACACTTGTTAAATTATTTCACTATCAATATCTGCTCACAAAAAATCTGGTTTGCCCCCTCCCATGACTCATTCATAACTTCTCAGTGGTCTTCATTCATTGCTACTTTTAAAGCTTCTACAAAATTTGTTAACATCCTTGAACACTGCTAAACTTTATTCCCCATCCCATAATTTCTAATCTAATCTTTTTACTATCTATCTTGAATTCATTTAATGCAATCCTTCTTCACCTCTGTTTCACATAAATCTGTTCTTCCTTCAAAATACAGCTCAGCCACTATCTTTAAATGAAGTATTCTCTGATGCCTTCAAGTACTAATGCCATCCTTCTGAAACTACCTTGCAGTTTCACAGTGGCTACCATGCTGGATTTATTGCCAGGAACACTGGAGTTCAAATGCTAACTCAGAAAGTTGCCAAGTCCATGACACTGGACAATTAATTTAGTCCCTCTTAAGCAGTTTCCTTACCTATCAAATGGAGACATTGAAAACACCTAATTCACTGGGTTGTTATGATAATCAAAGGAAATAACATGTATAAAGTGCTTTGCAAAGTACTCTATAAATACTAGCCATGAAATAATGATGAAGTTGTTTTAATGTGTACGTTGGCTGATTTTTTGTTAGAAGGTAAGCCCTTTCAGAGTCAGATTTGCTTCAGTTTTTGTATTTGTGTCTCTGCCACCTAGCATAGTGCTTGACTAATGGCTATTACTTAATACATGATAATTGATTACTTAATTGTACATCTAACCCTTTCATATGTTCCCCTTTCCCTGTGAAACTCTCTACTACAAATGAATGCATTTCTGAAATCCTAGGGAAACTATACTATTTAAAATGTTTGGAGAAATAAAAACTCCTCTAACATATCTATTCTGTGTTCTCTGTGCCTTCTCTGTGTTGAGTTCAATGGTCAAAGCATGTTCCTAACATGCAGTGATAAGGCTTCTAGAATTTGCACTTAAACAGGACTTTAATAAAGCTTTTTCTTCAAAAATTGGTGATAATTAATTGTAGTTAGTGTCAGGTATATGTTTTATGAATAAACTCACATTGATTTTAGTACAGACACTGATAGATCAGTATGTCTAAGAAGAAAGTAGATGAAAAGCTTGACATATTTCATTGTTTGATGCAACTGAGAAACTTGGTGTGCATATGTGAACATTCACATACATATACACACCCACACACATATGTGAAAATTTTTCTATCTCTATATGTGTGTGTGTATATATGACAAAGAATACATAATAATTCTCTCCAAATATTTGGAAAGCAGTCCTATGAGAAAAGAATTTAACTCAAATACAAAAAAGAAAAATTGGAATCAATAGGAATAAATTTTGGGGGAATACAAAATGGAATAATGAATTTTCTGCTATTTGAGGTAATCCTAAATAAGACTAGTTTTCACATATATTGTATATGGAATTTCCATATTGTTATTATGGCAATCAAAATAGAATTGTTTGCTGTTTTTAGTTTTAGAATAATCAAGTATCTCTAATTAAAGCTTGATTACCAAGAATCTTTAGAAGGAGTAAAGTATAGAAACAAGAGTTTCTGTACCTAGAAACAGAATATGGATTAGTATTGTTAATTATTTTTATGTGATTAAAGAAGATCTTTCCCACACATTGATGGACCTGCCTATTGTGGGAAGTTTGATTAGAGGATCTGTTTTGTAGGACGGTACTAAGTATCTTTTTTTTTTCTATTAAGACACTAGGTGAGAAGGTTATACCCTCTCACATTAAAAAGTTTATAAATACCCTGAGCGTGAGATTTTACTTTGGGGCTTAGTTTTTGCAGGAAGGCTTGAATGCCAGATGAGAACTCTGGAAAAGAGGATTCTGTTAAGGAGTGCCCCAGCTTTGAGGATCCCAGATGCCATGTTTCCCTCTCTGGTAACCATAGTCAGACAGTTTAGGGTCAATTGTCTGTTGAATTCAGGCAGAGGAAACCATGTCTGTGGAGTTTTTGATTTCTCTGTATTTTCTTTGAAATTCAGGATACTGACTCCCCTGAATTAGATGAATGATATATATACTGGGTTGAAAGAGTGATACATGTGCTGGATTAAAGTGTTAATCCCTCAAAAGTTGCCTCTCTTTTTATGAAAGCAAATCTAAGAACATGTGACAGCAAGCCCCACTATGTATGTTGGGGTGCTTACTGAAATAATTGTGTAGGAAACTGGAAAATGATCCTTGAGGTCCTTTGTTAATTTCTAAGATTTTGTGAATCTATCTTCCTTAGCTTATTTCAATTAAAAAACAAGTATTTGCTATTTTAAGAGATAGATATATGTTTTCATTCGTTTATGGTACTCCTAGGTGAGGAAACATTGTTGTCTTAATGTAGTTCAATCTTTTCTTAGAAACACTCTCATATTACAAAATTTCCTACACCAGTGTATTGATAAAGCATTTTTGCTTATTGTTAATATAATTTTGCTTCTTAATTGGAAGATCTTCCCCACACATTAATGGGCCTGGAAAAAATTTGCATGCAGGTCCACATCTTTTGTTAATGAGGCACTGATTCTCAAGGGTTGTGATGCCCACTGGATCTAATAAATGTTTTAAGTATTCTTGGATGAAGCTTTACATTGGGGCTTACTGACTAGAAATTTTTCTTTGGCCAGATGAGATTCTGGGAGGTCCCTAAGGAGCCCCCCCATATTTTGGTGCTTCCCTCTCTGGTAACTATGGTTAGACAGATCTATCTGTTGATCTCCCAGATATTTGGAAGCATGTCTGTTGACCTTTAATTTCTCTGTATTTTCTCTGAAGTTCAGGGTCCTGACTTTTCCCCCTGAACTAAGTAAATGATACATGTGCTACATTAAAGTGATTGATGACCCTTCAAAAGTTACCTTTCTATTTATAATTCCAAATCTAAGAACCTGTGATATCAGGCCCCCTATGCATGTTGACGTGCTTACTGATACAAACGATGAGAGGTTAACTGACTTGCTAGAGCCATAGAGCTATTAAGCCCTAATTATGAGATCAATCTGAGTCTTCCTGATTTCAATATCAGTACTCTAAGTGATATTTCATATTACCTCTCTAAATGAAAGACATTGCAATATGCATTATTACATAGATAGAAGATAGAGAGGAAACATTCATTGTCCTTGGTACTTGCTTTTGAAATAATATGGGCATGTGCAAATATAAGCTAATGAAAATAGCTATAAAATAATTGGAAAATCATTAATATTGGAAGAGATCAATAAAGGCCTCATATAGAGAGGAAATATATGCTAAAACTTGAAAGAATATAGGAATTCCTTGAAGCAAAGGTGAGGAGGAGTATGTTCCAGAAATGGAAGAAGGATCATCTGTATAAAGGTCAAGAAGAAGAAGATGGAAAATCATGTACAGAACAAGCAGGAGACAAACAGGTGAAAGAGAACCCACAAGAATGGATAATATGAATCAAGATTGTAAATCTAAGTTGTACCCATTTTCTGGAGGGCTTTACATGTCAGGTTAGGGAGGTAGTATTGTTCTGTGGAAAGAGCATTTACGTTGGAATTGGAGGATCTAAGCTGATATCCTCTGTTTCAGGAAGATAACTTAAGAATATCTCCAGGGTGTAGAACAAAGATGGTTGAGTAAAAGCATGAATTTGCTTAAGATCTCCCACAAAACCATGCAAATACCTATAAAAATGACTATAAACAAATTATAAAGCAGCAGAACACACAACATGATTGAATGAAACAAATTTTCAGCCCAAGACGACCTAGAGGTGAATAGGAAAGTTCTGTTGCACCAGTCTGGGAGAAAAGCATAGTTCAGTGGGGGCCTTCTCAACACAAATGGAGCCTGAGAAGGTGTCAGGGTACTGAATCACTGGCAATTACAGCTATTGCCATAATTAACCCCAAAAGTTCCAAAGACAACTTTAAAGGTCAGTAGGTCTGTTGAACCTGTGTGAGGGAGTTGCATAGCTTGGCCACTGACACAGGGCAGCAGTGGTGGTGAGTGTTTGTGGCAGTGGTTGCTTCCAGAGTTCTTGGCTTACAGATGGGAGGTAGGTGGAATCAAACAGCTGATCAGAGGGGGGATTCAGAGATCACTTTCTTGGTGCTAAAGTATGAATCTCTGGTTTTGCAAGTGTTTGGATCTGGGTTACAGTCCTGGTTGGAAGTCTTGGGATGAGGATGAACACTGGCATGGTGGACCTTGTGGTGATAGGGGAGAGGGAATTTTCCTCACAGTTCCATGGCAGAAAATAATGCTTTAGGTCATTCACAGACCAGGAGAGGAGGAAACACCTCTCCTTTGAGGTGGGAAGCTTGCACATTGAACAAACTTAGCACCAAGAAAAATATGAATTGGCCTCAGGGCATAGAATAATTCAAAAGATTTTGAAAATCAAGGAAGAGGAGTAGAGCAAACGTTGGGAAGAGAAACAGGATTAATTCAATAAAGTCATGAAAAAAATAAGACAACAGTTGAATAAAGGACACACAAAAATGCTACAGAAAATGACACCTTAAAAAAATAGACTAACCCAAATGGCAAAAGAGGTCCAAAAACCCCATGAGGAGAAGAATGGTTTGAAAAGCTGAATTGGTCAAATGGGAAAGGAGATCCAAAAGTTAACTGAAGAAAATAATTCATTCAAAATTAGAATAGAGCATGTGGATGCTAATGACTTTGCAAGAAATCAAGAAATTATAAAACAAACCAAATGAATGAAAAAAAATAGAAGGCAATGTGAAATACCTCACTGGAAAACCCAGTGACCTAGAAAACAGAGCTAGGAGAGATAATTTTAATATTACTGAACTACAAGAAAGCCATAAAAAAAAGCACCTGGACATTGTATTTCAAGAAATTATGAAGGCAATCTGTCCTGATACTTTAGACCTAGAGGGTAAAATAGAAATTGAAAGAATTCATCAATTGCCTCCTGAAAGAAATCCCAAAGGTAAAATCCTTAGGAATATTGCAGGCAAATTCTAGAGTTCTCAGGTAAAGGAGAAACTATTCCAAGCAGTCAGAAAGAAACAAATCAATATTGTGGAAACACAAAAGAAGTGAAAAGAACCAAGAGTTGCCTACCCAACAGGACTTCATTTTCCCCAAATTTTGGGTTCCAAATTTTCTCCCCATTTGTCCCCTACCTCCTCCCCAATACACTGAGCATTCTAATTACCCATATCACCAATCTGCCCTCCATTCTTTCATCTCTCCCTTCCCTTACCCCATCTTCTCTTTTGTCCTGTAGGGCCAGAAAACTTTCTATTCCCCATTACCTGTGTTTCTTATTTCCTAGTAGAAGGAACAATACTCAATGGTTGTTCCTTAAACTTTATGTTCCAACTTCTCCCCATTCCTTCCTCCCCACCCATTCCGTTGGGAAGGCAGGCAATTCAATATAGGCAATATCTGGGTAGTTTTTCAAATGACTTCCATGATAGTCATGTTGTGTAAGACTGATTATATTTCCCTCCATCCTATCCTGACCCGATTTATTTCTTACATTCATGTGGCACAACTTGTTCAGCCATTCCTCAGTTGGTGGGCATGCCCTCAATTTCTAGTTTTTTACAACCACAAAGAGAGCTGCTATAAATATTTTCATATATGTGTGTCCCTTTCCCATCTTTATGAGCTCTTTGGGCTGCAGTCCTAGAAGTAATATTGCTGGGTCAAGGGATATGCATATTTTGTAGCCCTTTGGGCCCAGTTTCAAATTGCTGTCCAGAATAGTTGGATCAGCTCACAACTCCACCAATGATGAATTAGTGTTCCAACTCTCCCACATTGTCTCCAACATTTTTCATCTTTCTGTTCGGTTATGTTAGCCAATCTGATAGCTGTTATGTGGTACCTCAGAGTTTCTTTGATTTGCATCTCTCTAATCTACAGCGTTTTAGAGAATTTTTTCACATGACTACAGATAGTTTTAATTTCTTCCTCTGAAAACTCCCTGTTCAAATCCTTTGACCATTTATCAGTTGGGAAATGCTTTGTATTCTTGTACATGTGACTTGCTTCTCTCTATATTTTAGAAAAGAATCCAAGGATCTTTTCAATCTTCAGAATCTATTAAAGAAAATCTTTCTCTGTCCAATTAGAAGGTGTACATTCTTCTTTATGTTATTCCAGATTTAACCATTTATTCTCTTACACAATGTTTCCCAAAATACATGTGATATATTAATTACTTAGGACTTTAAATATCTATGTTGGTATAGATTTTCTGTCTCACCTACACACTATGATTTGAAAATATGCGTAAATATTTTAATGAAAGTTGACAGAAATGGGTAAACCATGGGGAAGATTGAGTAACATTCTAATATATTGATGGAATTCTCATTATTATCATCAACAGGTATTAATTTTATACCCCTTTCATTAGACACAGATAAATCAAAGACTACAGGCATTTTGCTACTTTGAAATGGTGGAAATGGCGAGATAAAATTTGATTATTCTGTGTCCTAATCTGCTGCTCCATTTTCATTTTCATCAGAGGTCTTCCCATTTTAATTGATGTCAAGTTTCACTTTTCCCTCCTTTAGGTAAATTTCATCCCTTTTTCATAGGTGTTAACAAAGAAATTCTTTAAAATTGGAAAAATCATCACCAAAATGAAGTGAATTTCAAAGACATAAGGAAATGGGGAGGACTAATAGTAGGGGCAAAGGGGTAAGGGAAGACTCAAGGATGATAATTCAAATGTATGCTAAAGAAATTTAGAAAATGATAATGGTAAAGCTGAGGTAACTACCTTTGAAGTGCATCATTTTTGGCCCTCAGTTATTCAGATTTTATTTCAGACAGTATGTCTTAATGGAAAATTCAGTTTCAGAGATAATCTTCATTTTTCAATGCATTAGCTTTCATGTGAAAATAAAGCAATGAGTTGTGTGTATATGTGTGAACGTACTAACTATTCCTTCTGCTTAGATCATTGGGTCATAATTCTTTCTGGATTAATACAGAAACATTTGGGTTAAAAAATCATTTGTTTGTAATCATCAACTAGTATAAAATAAAAGTTAGGTATTTGGAAGTGGTAAACACAGACCAGTAAGCTGCAGGTCATTTACTTCCCAGAATCAAATTATAACTGAAGAACTTATTTAAGGCTATGTCTTCTGGTCACAAGATAATAACAACAAAACTTTAAATATTTCATCCAGAGATGGAAGATTTTAATTATCAAATTGTCCTTCTAAAGAAGAATGGGCCTTCTAACCTTCAACATATTATATGTCTATATTTAATACCAAATGGTCTTGCCAGTTTCATGTCAGCACCAAGAAATATATCATTCTTCCAACTTTTTAAAGTAAATCTTAAGTTCTCCATACACAGCAATAAAATATTTGACTTAGAACTGAAAAAAAATCAACTTCTCTACTCTTTGGTCTCTGTGTTTCCACAGAGTTTTGTTAATTTCTCCTCCTCCCCTCTACCTTTAATGTGATTAAACAAAGAATGTAAATCAATACATAGAACCTCCAAGTTCCATATTAAGTTCAGAGTTTTGCATTCAAATATAGAGTGAAGCTGAAAATATCCAGTTAAAGTGACCAGAGAAACTCTTCAACTAAAAAAAAATTCTCAATATTTACGAAGTTCATTAGGCATCTCATTTCTCACCCTATTGGTTGCTCCAAACCATAAATGTGTGATAACAGGAATACAGGTTGGTACCATCTTTATTATATTTCATTATATTACTTTTTCTGATATTTGTTCATAGACATGATGTACTAAAACTTTTAAAAAAACAGTACAAGATAGCAGAAAAAGGTAGGAATTTCTTGTGCTCTCCCTGATTCACCTTTAACCAATTATAAAATTAAAATATAAAACAAATTCTGGAGTAGTATACCTGACAAAAAGAGAGTAAAACAATTTTCTAGTTGAAGGCAACAGAGAAGATGAGAAAGAAAGATTTGTCTCATTCAGTTGAAAGGCACAGGCCACTTTAGTCAGCATATGGGTAAGCCATCAGTGGACTGAAATCCAACAAATAAGCAGTGAGGCCTTGAGCCCGGTACAGGCCGCCAACAGAGGCCACTTAGACCTGGCACAGCAGAGTATTTGAATGGTAGATAGTCTTCAAAGTCTTGAGCTCCAGGGACAGCAAAACATTGGCCAGGCTCCAGGCATGGATTCAAGAAGTTTGGGACAGTACCCTTTCACTACAAGAAAAATGATCCAACTTTAAAATTCATGAGATAGGCTGGCAAAATGGGCAGAGTAAGTTACTATGGTCATCATATGAAAGAACACAACACAAACTCAGAAAAAGACAACAATGTCACATACAAAGTCTCACATAAAAATGTTGATTCGTCTTGGAGCCACAATAAACTTCTGGAAAAATGTAAAAAATAATTTTAAAAGGAGGGAGAAGATAAATTGGAAAAAGACAGTGCTCCAAGAGAATTGCGAGAAAAAAAATTAACAGCTTACTAAAGATAGCACAAAAAAATGTAAAAGACGTATAAAAATTCACTAAAGAAAACAACTCTTTAAAAAATAAAAATGACGAAGATGGCAGAGTACAAAGACTCATATATGCTAGCTCCAAACCCACAGCCCATGGATTTCCTCTAAAAAGAACTCCCAACAAATTCTGAAATAATGGAAGCTGCGCAACAACACAGCAAAGCAGATTTCCATTCCAGAGAGCCCTGAAAAACTGATTCCAAAGGTCCATCGCA
>CM053769.1:637142439-637168043 GCA_028658325.1 Potorous gilbertii
ACCCTTCTGTTGATCTGACTGATTCAGGATTTTTCTGGGGAAATATTTTATGGTTCTTTAGAAGTCACCAAAGGGAGGGGGAGAGAGCATTTACCAATCACTCTGTCATTGTGGTTCCCAGAAGTTCAAATGGGTGACTTATGGACACTTAATCTGCCAGCTCAAAGTCTCAGGAGCAGCTGCAGCTGTTACCTGGTGCTCAGCGGCTGTCACTTACTCAGCTCTGCTGATCTCCTGCCCTGGGATGCCACTCTGCCTTTCCACAGTGTTGCCACTGGCTCAGGACACCCCGGGGGTTTCCTGCTCTGTGGCACTGAATACACTGTGCTGTGTGTTGTGGGCTCACCCCTGTGGAACAGATCCTTCCCATTGACCTCATCTATCCAGGCCTGTAAATCTGCCACAGTCTGTCTCCTATTGGATTCTGCACGTCCAAAATTTGGTCAGATTCTCTTCTTAGAGGTATCTGAATGAGTTTATCTAAAAGCTTATGTGAGTAGTTGTTCTCACTCTGCCATCGTGAGTCGCCCCAAATAAATTTTAAAAAGTTGTAGGCAAGAATTTGGCATTTTTCTGATCTCCAATCACCTCGCCTTTGCAGAAGTTATCCCTAAAACTTACTTTCTCTTTATCTTCATTCCTCAAAATCTGTAAAATATTTTGGAGTTAAAACTCAGAAATCTCTTCTTCTGGGAAACCTTCTTGATTTCCTTGTTAGTACTTTTCTCCTTTAGAACACACTCTCATTGTGTGTGCATAATATGTATATGTTTGGACGGCATAGTTTGCATATTGATTATTATTAGAAACCTGCTTTCATTAAAATATTTAAATCTTGAATTAATATTCTTTCACACATAGGAACAAGCAATTTTGAGGCAATTGACTGCAAAAAAATGTGTGGTAAACTGATCACTAGCTTAAGTGTACATCTTCTGGTGACTTATGTTTCTATATATTCTGTTCTTCTTTGGGAAAATTTTTATTCCTTGGTATCAGGAACTGATTTTTTTTTTCTATTGGAGTGGATGCAGGGAAGCCTTTGACTCTTGAGTACTTAATATGCAATAGGGTTCTAATAAACTTGTTATTTATTGTTATTATTAATAATGGTATTTATTTTAATTAAAATTGAAGTGAATCACTGTTTTCAGTGGTAGTAATAATGAAAAAAGCGATAACAGTAATTTCTAGGATCGTATCAGTAGCTAGGTCTTTGGAAGTTCCCATTTTAATATATTCATTAAATTAGTATGCAAAATATCCTTGACATTTTTTGAACAACTAATTATTTCCTTCACACACGTGAAGGTGGAATGACATGAAATTTAAGGCATCGTTAGATTCCTTAACTTTTACTGGCAGCATGGAAAGAAGACAGTAATACCATATTATGGTTTTCTCCCATTATCACCGTATTTTCTCAATTTGTTTCATAGTTGCTATTCTTTAGTTTTCTACATTTATTTTCCTACCATAAAATATAATTCCTAGACTTTATGGAAAGAAACTAATTTAATTCATGGAAATATTTTAGCAAAATCCTATTTATAACACATAATATGAGTCCATTAAGAAGAACAATAGTTTGTTGACCTGGACTTTATTCTTATAGTAGGGGACAAAATAAGTCAAAATCATAATTAAGAGAAAGAGATAACGGGAGAAATGTGTGGAAGTCATAAGAAATCCCCAGAGTGTAATTTGGGGTATGTCAAAGGGATCTGAAAAATGAGTTAGTAAGAAATATGATTACACTTAAAAAGTAGGGTATGAATATTGAAATGTTTGTTATTTTTCCCCTTTTCCTTTCATTTCCTTTTTAATATCTGCTCTTTATTATTTTAAGTTTGATAGTGGCAAGCAGAAGTTCAGGTCCTATAGTGTTTCTGTTTTGTGGGTGAGTTCATCCCATTAATATTCTGAGTTAACAGTGAATTTCTCTCCATTATATTGTCTTCTATTTTTTCTTTCTCTGTCTTTTTTTCTCCTGACTGTCCCTTAAAGTCTGTTTTGCTTCTCACCACTGCTTTCTTCATCTATGCTCCCTTTTATTACCCCTTCTTTTACTTAGCCACTTCTTCCTCAATTTCCTAATGGGAAAGAGATTTCTATTATCAATTGATCTATCTCTATCTATCTTTCTTTCTATGTATCTGTAATGATTCCATCTTTCACCCAATTTATATGACAGTGGGGTGCAAACATTGCCCCCTGATACCATTTTCCCCTACACTGTAAAAACTTTTCCTTTCGCATTTCTTTTATATGAGATAACTTTCAAAAGTCTCCCTCTCTCTCAAAGAATCCCTCTTTCACACATTCATTTTTTCATCATCATTCTCACACACTCTTTATATGTAGAATCTTCCTAACTCCACATATAATGACAAAGTTCTTACAAATTATATGCATTATCTTCCAATATTGAAATGTAATCAGTTTAACCTTTTTGAGTCCCTTATGATTTCTCTTTCATGTTTGTTTACCTCTTCATGCTTCCCTGAGTCTTACATTTGAAAGTCAAATTTTCTGTTCTGCTCTGGTCTTTCCATCAGGAATATTTGAAAGTCCTCTATTTCATTAAATATACATTTCATTTCTTTTCTTTACATCGAAGGATTATACTCATTTTTGCTAAGTACGCTATTCTTTTGCTTGTAATACTAGGTTTTTTGCCTTCCAGAGTGTCATATCCCAATCATTTTTAATGTTACAGTTGCCAAATCTTAAGTGATCCTGACTATGACTCCACAATATTTGACAAATTTAATTCTAACTACTTGAAGTATTTTCTCTTTAAACTGGGAGCTCTGGAATTTGGCTATAAAATTCTCATGTGGTTTAGTTTTGGTATCTCCTTCAGGTGTTCTAAACTGTGGTTCTTATCCAGGATTGTAATCAATGCTGTTCATTAGGGCTCCTGCTCCACTGGGAGTAGAATTGATACTGCTGCTCAACATCCATGATCCTTTATAAACAAAAAAAAAACATTATTTCTCAGTGCCCCTGCTTGCTACTGAGTGTTCTTTACTACCCTGGAATTGTGATAAAGAAATGTGTATGGACAATGGAGTTGCACACAGCAGTTGGGTCTGCATCCACTGCTAGCATAGGTGTCCCCTGTCATCCCTTTCTGAACAGCTACCAGGTTTCCTTTCTTTTTCTTTCTTGGAAAATCCTGAAGCTATTACTGCTTCTGTTACCAACACCTATTCTCACCATTGTTGTTTTATCTACATGGTCTCTGGGTCATACTCCTCCCCCATGTCAAAGGTCTATTCTTTTGACCACTTAAGCTGTGTTGGACTAGAAGAATATCTCATGCTGACCTTTTGTTGCCTGTGCTATTACAAAATTATATCTGAATTGTTATTTTAAAGTTTTTTTTGGAGGAGAAAGTTGGGAACACTCAGTTGAATGCTTCATCTACTTGGCAGTCTTGCTTCTTTTCCTGAGAGGCTAAAATAATGCAATCTAATAAAACATCATAGCCAGTGATATAAGTTTGAATAGTTTTGAGTCAGATTATGAAAGGGTATAAATGCCAAATAAAGATTTTATATTTTATCTTAGAAGCACTAGGGAGGCACAAAAGGGTTTTTCTTCGATTTTTTCTATTTTCTTCATTTTCTTTTGTTACGTTTTTGTAAATAAATCATATATCAAAACATATTTTAATAATATTTTCCAGTAACTTTCTGGAGGATGAACTTGAAAATAAATCAAAAAGTCCAATTAGGAAGCTATGAAAGGCCACAATTTACATCTTTGTAGAGTGTGTCTCAAGGACCTTCCATATAGACACATAATAGAAAGATCCTCAGGACACCCATACCACATAATCGGGAAATCCTGCTATAGAACTTGTCCTGTGTTACGTGGTTGAGATTAAAGAAAGTTTCAATAGCAAAACAGGCTCTGCAATAACTCCTGGAGTAGTACTCTTTTCTCTCTGAATATCATTAAAAAATTCTCAAGGATTTTATTCACCCCATTTTTCTCAGGAACAACTACTATGGTTCAGTAACAATTCTATGTGAAAGTTTCAACTCTCTTAATCTTCAGTTATATTGATGCTTTCCTCTCTTCCATATGAAAATATCTAGATATATATCATTAATGCTTAAAGATTTATAGATGGAAACATTATGTAATATAATCTAGAATAGAAAAACTCAAATTGGGGTTTAGAGACATTGTCCTGGAATACTTAAGCTCAACACTATTTTCATAAGAATACTAAGATTTTTCAGTTACTATATAACATTTAAAGACATGACATATGAACACAAAAACAAAATATGTGTGTGCATGTGTGTGTGTGTGTGTGTCTGTGTGCACTCTGTAGAAAGGGAACTGATCAATATTTTTTTAGTGTATAAAGTGGTGTTAAGACAAAAAAAGTGAGGATCACCAATCTAGACGAAATTCTATTTTTATAGAGATGGGAAAATTGAGTTACAGAGAAATGAAGTGATTAGTCCAAAGACATTCTGGTTGTAAGCAGCATGACTAAGATTCAAATTCACTGTTCTTTCTATTCTACAACTGCTACCTTCTTTAGTTTATGAGAGATTTCCTAGATTAATTGAAGCCAGGCAGATCACTACTCCTACAGAGATCTGAACCTGAAGTAACTCTATTTTGACTTAGAAAAATAATATCCCAGTATGTGAAAGTGGTTGGGGAATTAATGATTCCATTTCTTATCAGTACTCTTTGAAATTTGTAAAACAAATAAGACTAGAGAAAATCAATGGAGGAATACGGGAAACTTTTAGGTAACTGAAGAAGAAACCATTCTGATAAGAATTCTATATATTTCTTTAACAACTTCCAACATTAACTCTAGCTCTGTGAAAGTTATGATTGTCTGATATGCAGAGATAATAAAATGGATGTTTACAGAAGAAAAATGACTAGCTTGGTGTCACATAGTAAGCTCCTGATCACACCGTGATTAAAACATATAGCCCTTCAATTTACAATCCATTTCTTGACTATATTAACAATTTCCATATAGCAATCATGACTTTGGTTTCAAGAAAAGCACCATGCCATCCTGGACACTTTCTATTAATACATTTAAAGTCATGAAAATATTTTTTCTCTTTTATTGCTCTCTCTATTTTGTTTTTATTTTAGCTATTTTTGTTAAAGTTTGAAATAATAAAGGAATAAAGAAATTGACTTCTATTGGCAGAAATTTTCAGGTATGTGCATTTTTTCCCATTATACAGAGGAACATGAGTTTATATTTTATTTATACCTGAAATAACTGAATATAGTAATGTATACATCTCATAAATGTGATTTGCATGGAAAATTTGAGGTGAAATTCCATGTATAATGCAACAATAAGTTGTACTTCTAGTGTCATTAGACACTTCTTTTCCTATAATACTGCACAGCTATTAAATTACCTTTTTCAAGCTCAGATTTTAAGTTGGATGGTACCTCAAGGCCATTTAATCAAATTTTAGGGTGGATAAGTGACTTGCCAAAGATCACATAAGTGGGAAATATCTGAATTAGAACTGGAATACACATCCTCTCCCTGCAAAGGCAGGTAGTGTTATTTCTTTGTACAACAAGACCTTATAATTAGTTAATAGAATCCTTTGTTAACACTCAAGTGTCTCTGTTGATTTTTTCTGTGAACTCTCAACTCTATTAAGATATCATTAAAAGTGCTACATTATCCCTTTATCAAGTCACCCTTTTTTTATTTGAAGCCTTTAGATTGATTTTGTCTTGGTACAATCTGTCATATTGCACTGATTATCCATAAAATCATCACTTTAGCCTTGCTAATGTTTTCATTTCAGAGTGATAGAACATTCAACTACAGTATCCCAAGGGATTTTCTCTCATTTAAATATATACACAACTGAAAAACTCAAAGGTCTATTTGTCTCATGAAGCATTATATAGCACTAAAATTAAGTAATTCCTGCTATTGTCCTATTCAGTGAAAGAAAAAAAAATGAAGATCTGTCTTATAATCTAAAAAATAAAACTTTTCTCCATGTCTTCACCATTGCAATATTGCAAATAATCAATTGTAATTACATGAAACTCTGCCTCTGCATTGCTATGGAGATGAGAGATACTTCCCCTCAAACCACTAGTACAGGCAATGTAGCACTGGAATTGATAGGGTTGTTTTTAGAGAGTCTTATGAGAGAAACACGCCACAAGAGAAGCAAGCCAGTTTAAGTTTGTCCTCTATGTTGAAGGAAGGCTTGAGCACACCGACATACTCTCTGTAGTCATGCCTGCAAAGACTCTTAGAAGAGTGGTTGCTATGATGAAAAATATAGTCAATATAGGGGAGTGATAATGGCACAAATTATTACACTGATTAATAAGGTTTAGTGAGATGGCAGAACTCATCTTTGAAACAATATGCTTTGCCTATTATTTTTAAGTGGAGAAGGAAGGAGTTACCCTAACTTATCTCTGCAAAAGTAAGATGTTTGAGTAACCTAATTATCTATGAATTGCCCCATTAATTTTGTACTCTTTTCTTTTTTTTTTGCTTCTGTTCATTTATTATTTAATATTAAGAAAATAGCAGACCTTTAACCTGATTGTATATTTAATGTTACCCCAAACTACAGAAGTTTGGGGAAGAAGGGGAGAATGTTTGTTCAGGGCAATTAAGTAAGACTATCACAGTCACTGAGAAGCAACAGGGAGGTGGAATCATGATGCAAAGGTGGAACCAAGATGTCAGAGTAAAGTCAGGGACCCACCTTAGCTCTTCCCCATACCCTACCAAATACCCTTTAATAATGACTAAGCAAATTCTGACGTGGCATAACCCACAAAAAGACCAAGTAAAACAATTTTCTAGTTCAAGACAACTCAGAAGATCAACAGGAAAGGTCTGTTGCACCACGTTGATAGAGGAACACTATCCAGTGCCTGCCATACCAGCATTGACCAGACCCCAGAAAACTAGGAGTTGTCCTTGAGGTGACTAAATCAGTGGCAAAGGTAAGTTTCCAGACTTCTCAAGTCACAGTCGGCCAAGACAACTTGGAAAGTTGGCAGGAAAGGTCTGTCACACCCACATGAGAGTGAAGTAGAATCCAGCTAAAACTGCACCAACACAGACCCAATCCAAGCAAAGCAAAAGCAGGCCTTGACAGTGACTGAATTAGTAGTGGCAGGGGCTACAATGGAAATCTCAGAACTCAGAGAGCACTGGGGTTAAACAAATGGTCAGAAAGAGATTATAGGCATCTCTTTGCTAGCATTGAGGCAGGATTCTGTTGCTTTACCTATGCTTGGATCCAGGTCACAGCCCTGGGTGGCAATCCCAGGGCAAAGAGGCCTACTAGCATAGCAGATCTCATAACCACAGAGGATGGGGGACTCTCCTCACAGTTTTAGACTTGACAAGCTAGAGCACAGACTAAGAGAGTAGCAAACACCTCTCCTTAGATCATATCATATTAGAAGAACTGAAAATTTATAGGTCTTAGAAGTATCACTGAAAACATTGGGATAAAACCCCTAAAGCTTGGGAGAGTGCTTCCATCCTGAAAGCAGAGCCGTACTTTAACAAATGTGATTAATATGAGAGGAAACATTATCTTAGTACAGAGGTTTTAGACATCAAGTACTGAGATTTTGCTTTAAATTCAGGTTCTACCAATGGGAACTTATCCTGGGCACATCACCCAAACTGGATTGTAGATGTTTGATTTCCCCCCCCCCCAATCTTAAGAATTCAGGGATTTTACTACTTTATAACAAATATTTCCTCTTCTAAATCCTATGACCTTTTGAACTGAAATAAAGGAAAAGTAAATAAATAGAATTTGATGTTTAATAAAGAAGATGAAATTCTAACATTTAAAAAAAAATTTTCAATCCTTTCTCACACTGACACTGCTTGACCTTCATTATAAATGGAATTATATCAAAATAAAATAATTTAATTAAACAAGACATTGTGTGTATAAAACAAAAGTAGGTTATTTTCTATGTAAGTTAAAATTATTTTATTTGGATGTTATTTGGTGAATTAAGACTATGAAATAATCTCCAGGAAACCGACAACATTATGCTTAAGTAATACAATGATTTAATTTTTCTCTAATTCTTGCAGCAACTAGCCCTTCAAACATAATTTAAAGACAGGACTTAATCATACCAGATTTTGGAGGGTAGCAGAACACATTATTAAAAGACTCAATTCCATCTTATGTGTTTTTAAAAGATATTCAAACACCGGAGTAATGAAAACAGGTTAAACAACCTGTTAGGTTTGGCAGGTGTTCTGACAATTTTCATCCCTGTCCCAAAACCAGTGCTTCATAAACAACTATATCGTTGTCCCTCTTATTCTTCCAATTTTGAAATAAAAGAGTCTGAGAAATAGAAAACACTCTTATTTAATGTATGGAAGAGGCTAGGCTAGCAGCAGTGCTATTGAAAGAAAAAAAAATAAAGCTTGTCTCATGACTTCCTATTTAATGCTTCACTGAAATAATTTAGATTAAATCGGTTGGTAGTAACTATCTCATTTCTATTCTAATTATACATCTATATTGAAAGTAGCCAGGTCAAAAGTACACCTTATTTCTAACAAGTTATTCTGTAGTATTTTAATAAAGCATTTTACTAAAGGAGTTTCAGGGATGACATTTGAGGAGCTGATTTTTTTCTCAATACATGTCAATTACAGGCCTAGTAGTACAATGTCATTAATTTGTATTGTCAGCATAACACAGGAGTTAAATGGACTTGAGGAAAGAACTAAACTGAATAATATTGAAATATGTTTTTGGGTTGATGAAACTTGCATGGCTGCTACATATTTCGAGACTTAATAGAGGGTATTATCTCAAATGCTATTAATATACTACCTTTCACACATTTTAAATACTATGAACACATCAAATAAAATACTTTTTTTTTTCATGCTGACATTAATTCAAGCTCTCTCAAAATTGGACTTGAAAGGCTTTAAGGAGAGCAAGGTTTCTACCACAAACTATATTTAAGACTAAGTACTTGGAAACAATTTGAATTTTGTTGTAATCTTTCCTCTCTAGGTGACTCAGATGTAGTGAACAGGGAACTTTACACAAGTTGTAGCTAACATTTTGCATTTACCACAATATTTCAAATAAAATATAGAACACGTAAATTGATACTGAGCATCAGGGAGGAAGATTAAGAAAATACAAATTCAAGCCCCAGTCAGAAGATGATACTTACAAATTTAGTCTATAAGGTCTTGCCAAATTAGATATGAGTAGCAGGAATCTATATTCTTATATACATACCTTAAAAAAGTCTTTGTAGCCAATGACCAATTAAATATTTATTTTTCTTATCCCTCAGCTGTACCTGACAATATTGTTGACTAACAGATTCACAATCAGATATTTGGTAAACTTTTACCAAGAGAAAATAATCTACTTAAATTCAATACCTTACTGTCTGGAAAGTTGCACTATGTTTTTTTTTTGTTTTGTTTTGTTTTGTTTTTTTGGGAATGCAAGTCTATTTTGAACAAACTTTCTTAAATTCATGACCTTTTCTTCATCCATTATGTCTACCTCATGGGACTGACACAAAAGCCCTTACTATACACTGAAAAATAGTTTAGATAATAGAAATAAAAATACATAACTGAAATAGTCTCTGCCATTAAGAAGCTTTTATTCTACTGACTGATGTGTATTTCTCCTAAGGACTCTTCAGTAATAACTCATATTCCATATAGAAAATATAGCCTTATTCTCAATTCTTGGGTATGGTAGAAAGCAGAGTCCAGATAAATCATTTTTACAACCTACAAAAGGTTTGATAATTGCCCTAGGGGCTACTGTCCAACTTTGGCTTTGAGTCTTTACTGTAATACCTATGGTTTATATGAGTCAGGGGGAATGAGATTTTTTTGGCAATAAGAATGTATGTATTTGTTACAGTGTTATTTAAAGAACTTTCATCATACTGCCGTGTGTGGTTCATCTTAAATGATTGTCTCATTTTCCTGGTCCAAATCTTGGATCTGACTCAGCAGTGAAAACCCTCTTTATTCTTACTGATGCTTCTAGATTATTGCTTTTCTTATAATTCAATAACATCTATGACTTTTTAATTCATAAACATTCTTAAAATATTATGAATTACCAGATTTGGAATAAAAGAATTAAATTGAACTTGTAAACTATGCTAGAGTTTCAGATACAGTGGATTGTCATCTAGATAGCCTGTGGATCTTTATCTTAAACTTAGGACATACTATCAGATCCCAATTGATGAGAATGTCAAGGGGAAGTTATGTCTAGCTGGAGGGCACCAGCATATATGACATGGTAACTCAGGGGTATTTACCTGTTTTCAATGACCAACATAGAAAATAGTTGGACACATGAAATGCCTGCAACCACTGGTACATCTTGACAACATTGTTGTATTTTAAAACACACTAGGAGAGTGAAACTGATGAAAATGCTAATTCAGCTAGCTTAAATATTTCAATAAATAGTTGGCAGACTTCACCAACTTTTGTTCAGTTATGCTCTTCATATTGTATTCCATCATAAGGTGAGCACTCAGAAAAGGTAGAAACATTTTACAACAGGTCACTGTCATGAATGTATTAAGAACAGTGCTAGTATTGAAAAACTGCTGAATGATCTCATTCTTAAATAAATAGATTCAGAACCATGATAGCCATTAGGATTGTGCTTTATGTGATAGAGTTTGAATGCTTGGCACTTCAACTAGAGAAAGTACTTCAGTGTCCAGTACCTTATCTTTCCAAGTGATCTTCACAATCTCCCTAAGGTGATTCAAATGGAAACCATCCAGGTTACACTGGCATACCACAATGAGGTCAGCGCAATGACTCTAGGTATACACTTTAATAGACAGCCTAATTCCACTTTTCATCAATACTCTCCTTCACATTCTCCCAAACACTAAGCTAATGTTGGCAATGACATCAAATTCATCATCTAGGTGTTTATTTCTGAAAATATATGGCTAAGGTAAGTGAACTGATCCACAGCATTCAAAATTTATGTATTTACTATAACTGTAGGTTTCATGTGTGGATGGTGCAGTGCTGGCTGATGGAGAACTTTTATCTTCTTGTGCTCATTATCAAGCCAAAATGAGGACAAGTGGCACAGAATTGATTGCTACTCTGCTGCATGCTAAACCTCAGAAAGCTTCTTTGAATGCACAATTATCTGTGAAGAAAAGTCACACTCCAATTCTCCATTTACTTTAGCGTTGGCTTGTAGCCTTTATTAAGTTAAAAGAAAATATTGTCAGTGTGGTAACTGAACTTGCTGCCAATTTTGTTTTTAGACCGGGGACTGACAATAGTGTTGAAAACATAATTATAAACAGCGTGGGAGCAAGTCTTCATCCTGCTTCTCTCAGTTGGTGATGAGGAAAGTACAAGAGCATTGTCCATTATAGAGTATCCGTGCAAGAAAGCTATCTTAAATCTGACATATATTACTGAAAATCTTCTCTGGCCAACCAAATTTTGCCATGGTCTTCCATGAGCCCTCATGAGGGACAGTGTCAAAGTCTTTGGTGAGACCAGTGAATGTTGGGTACAGATTTTTTTTCTGTTCATGACATTTGTTTCTGGTGTTGTTGGGTACTAAACATGATATTGATCATTCCTTAGCCCTTTCAGGAGTCACACTGGCTCTCAGGTAGACGACCACCTTCCAAGTGAAGCATCAGCCTATTAAGAAGGACGCTGGCAAGAATTTTACTATTAATGACTAAGAAAGACAGCCCATCCTCACACTGTGATTGTCAAGAATCTAGTTTTCCTTTCTAAGGTATTGATAATGGAGGCATCTTTGAAATCCTGGGAAATAGTCACCTCTTGCCATATAACCTGGAAAATGCACACACACATACATACATATATACACATACATGTATATATACAAGTGTATATAAACATATGTAAATATACACACATAAAGTATATATACATGTATGTATGTATATATATATATACACACATATGCATGTACCTATATATATATATATATATATATGTATGTATATATATATATATATATATATATATATACATACATATACTGTGTATGTGTATGTGTTTCAACCACAAGGTAGTATACCCACCTGCCGTTGCAAGTGGGCCAGGCTTATTTTAAGTAAAGCAGACAATTTTTAGGGCACATTTTCTAGTCCCTTCCTCATGCCAGGATGTAAGCAATGTGATCCTTACAAAAGGATGCTGAGATATATGAGACAGCTGTTATCTTACTACTACGTCAGTCCATTGAGAAGATAATCCTAGGATCTGTGCCAATTTGTGCAGGGTTTTGACTACCACTCACAGTGTATCTCTACCTGCTACTTTATTACTTGTCTGTCACCATACAATTTCAAGGGAGGTAAAAGTGGCAATGTTGTATATGTGATACATTTTAACTCACATTGGCCTCACACTCTTCCATAGATAACAGAGTCCAGTGACCAAACAATGACAAAAACTATTGTAATGGCTTGGAATTCAGGGATTATACTTGGTGTTTTCAATGTCAAAACCAGCTCTAAATACTCTACAATACTTGCTTGCACTGTCTTTATAGCCCATAGAAATAAATTGTTCACATTTACTTATGGACTAGTCCAAAGAATCATTAAACTCCTCTAAAAACCATTATTTTCTAAATCCTGTTTTTTAGAGCTATATTTCAAGAAATCATAAGTGAAAACTATGTTGCTCTAGCTATCAGAGTATATTGCCCTAGCTTTTAGGAAAAAAAATCCTGTCTCTAAGCCCCCATAATTCTTACAAAATATAAGCAACCAAAAATGATCTTGAGGAACGAGAGTTCACTTTAGTATATGGCATTCCAACTGGAAAGAACAACATGTGGTGAAGGGCTGCAGTGGTGTGTGGATACAAAGGAAGCAAAACTGGTATCTCCAGCTTCATATACCCCTATGCTTCTCCAAGAGAGACTTTTATTCTTGCCAAGTACTTTTTCAGAGCTAGTTGTGGGATTTGCAGTCCCTCAGCTTTTTCAAAGTGGCATGTTCTGAGTGGAAGTGTGGTCACTGTTCTCCTGACCTGTGCTCTGGTCTGTGAATTATCTCAAGCAACCTTTCATCCCTGGAAGCCTGATCAAGTTTCTGGTAGCACACCTATAAAAAGTGAATAACTCTAGCACCTATCTCCCAGGGTTGACCAAATCAGCAGTGGCTATTGACCCTGCTGTGTTTATTGGAACTGTGCTTGAAGACAATCAAGGTGGGGGGTTGGGGTGGTGTTCTACCACTCCAGGACCTTTAAACAAGCATTACCTCAATTGGTTTTCTGAGATTCTCAATCTAGATGGTGCAGTGCATAGATTCTTATTAGACTCTTGACTCAGAAGTGGAGCTCCAATTATAGACTATGTATGTAGACTACAATTAAAAAAGGGATTAAACCTATTTTGCTGTGTGATACAAGATAGAATAAGAAACAATTGTGGAAATTTCAGAGGGGTAGATTTGGACTCATCTTTTTAATAAAAATTGTTAAACTTTAGAGCTATATAAAAATGGAATAGGTTATTTCTTGAACTAGAGATATCTCACAGCCTTAGTGAAGGGACTGATCAGCAATTTGTGTGAGCCACAGGTGAGAGTTGAATGGCAGAAGGACAACAAAGGTGGAAAGTAACCCGGAAAAAGACTTAGAAGACTGCACACTGGAGGAACCAGTTTTTCCTGAACATACCATACTCAGAAAATAACATATATGATAAGTTTCAGTTACCAATCAGAAAGACGGGTCTCATGGTCCTTATGGTGGAATAAGAAAACAAATGGTGATGTCTAATCTTAAATGTCATTTTCAATGATAAAAACAATAGTAACTTCTGGAACTGATTAATTAGATGTTGCTAAAGACTTCGGTGACAAAGTATTTCTTTCCTGGGCCTCTTATATCTTTGCTGTAATTCCTATGGGAGTATTTGCCAGGATATGTCTTCACAAGGACTTTTTTCTCTGGATAATGTCTGTGGGTGCTTGCCTGGATGGACTAGTGCCATGAGGGTATGAAGGAAAATGGTTGACAATGTGGTGATGGTAGTGGTTCAATTTACCATCTGTCTCCTCCTCACTGAAGTCATCATAGTCTTTTTAATAATTGACATTTCTCAATTTCATGTAAAAAATTTAACAGTCATATTTTTTGAAATTTTTAGTTGCAAATTCCTTACCATCTTCCTAATTATACCCCATCCTGAAGTAGGTCAATAATTTTTTATCAGTTATGTATGTGAAGTCATGCAAAAATTATTTCCACATTAGTCATGTTACAAAAGAAAGTAATGAAAATAAACAAAGTATAAATGTATGCTTCACTATGTATTCACAGTTTATCAGTTCTCTCTCTGGAGGTGGATAGCATTTTTTATCGCAGAATCTTTGGATCCCTTTCTGATCACTGTCTTCATCAGAGTAGCTAACTATTTCACAGTTAGTTATGTAATATTGAAGTTAACATGCAAATATTATTCTGGTTCTGCTCACTTCACGTTGGGCGGGTTCATATAAATCTGCCCATAGATTTTTTTTTCTGAAAACATCCTGTTCATCATTTCTAATAGAAAAATAATATTCCATAATAATTATTTACCACTACTTGTTTAGCCATTCCCCAATTCATGTGAATCCCATCAATTTCCAATTATTTGACACCACAAAAAGAGCTGCTATAAATATTTTTGTACAAATAGATCCTTTTCCCATCTCTTTGGAATACTCGGCTGAGTAGTGGTATTGCTGACTCAAAGGGTATGAATGATTTTGTAGCCTTATCATGGTTCCAAATTATTCTCTAGAGAGGATTGGTTAATGTAGATTGTAGGAACAATTAAGAGATTCATTCTGGTAAAACACCAAGATCAAGGAAACAAATAACATATTGGTATGACATGAAGTTGATATATAACATTGTTAGGAAGCAAGAGGGTTTAGTGAGAAAAAGGAGATGATAACAGAGATTATTGTTCCGTGATTGTTTTAGAGTTACCAACCCTTGGAATAGAACATCTCACATACCTGTTATTTTGAATATATTGCCACTTTATATTTATCTAAGTGACTTTATCTTCTAGGAAGGATTCCATTTCTTGTGAGAAACACTACCTGGTTCAAGAAAATGCTAAAAGGTCAAGGGAGTGTTGAAATCAAAGGCACCTTAGAATTTATGTGAGCTGCCTTATTTGTCAATGTAATTCTTTAGGTTTTCTGAAAATAATTATTTGAAGTGATTAGGAAGCTAGTAGACTTCTGTTCCTGGGTTAAAATGTAAAAATGGAAGATGTAAAGAAGATTACATCAACTATGGAGCTTGAAAAAGGTAATTTCTAAACTATGAGCAAGCAAATGATCTGAGTAGAGGTTTCAGCATTGAATGCAACGTGTGGAAGTATTCTTGCTGTCTTTGAGAGAAATCTCCCACAAAGACGTTAGGGAATCTTCACAAAATATAGATAATTTTTGTTACACTGGTTTTGTTCGTGTAAAATCTTTAATTTTATATAATCAAAACTATCCATTTTACATTTCTGATCCTTTCTACATGTTATTTGGTACTATTTTTCCTTATCCATAGATCTGATAGGTAAACTCTTCCAAGTTCTCCTAATTTGCTTATGGAATCACACTTTATGTCTAAATAATGTACCTATTTTGACTTTACCATGCTATAGGGTTGTTGCATTATTCTCACTTATCAATATTGCTCACTTCACTTTGTCCGGGTTCATATAAGTCTTTCCATAGACTTTTTTTCTGAAAACATCCTGTTCATCATTTCTTATAGAAAAGTAATATTCCATAATAATCATTTACCACTAATTGTTTAGCTATTCCCCAATTCATGTGAATGTCCTCAATTTCCAATTATTTGACACCCAAAAAGAGGTGGTATAAATATTTTTGTACAAATAGATCCTTTTCCCATCTCTTTGGAACACCTGGCTGAGTGCAATATTCACAGCACCCATGACAACCATGAATATCACAGTGCAATTCAGAATCACGAAATATCAGACTTCTTATAGATGGCAGACCCAAAACATTCATTCAGACACAAATCCATCACAGCAACAAAAAGTCTATATACAATAACGATGCAGAGGACAACACTCTCCCCAAGCCTTCCCCATGCTAGCTTTCCCACAAACCTGATCCATTACATTCATCACAAGAATACTCTCTTAAACAAAATCACAAACAATCACAAAATCACTCACATTACCCAGGATTCTGCATCCTTTCTAGCTCTTACTGCTTTCAAGACTAACTTCCTCTTAGCTCAGCTCCAGTTCCTTCTCTTCCTGTTCCACCCATTCAGGAAACTCACATACTCCATGTGACTTAATGGGCTTATTAATGAATAGGAAAGATTTTCCAATTCAATTTACCTTTACACTGGGCCCCAAGGTCTTGCATATTCATTACATAGGATTGGTGGTGTAACTGGTGTCAACAGAACTTTGCAACAATATAGCAGGGATCACATAAAATGAGCACATAAAACATTATCTTAGGGTGATGTTTGAGCACAAGAACCCCATCATTCCTCTCTGAGACAAGTGGGTAAGGGGAAAAAGTATCTTCTTCCATAGCTACTTCCTGCTGAGATTGTATGTAGAGCAATTTCTGCCCTAATAGGTCCCATTTGAGAGATTAGTTCTTTAGCTGTAATCCAGATTTTGGTCAACTTCAGGTTTGGAGACAACACAGCACAGTATGGACAGGGGATGTCATCCAACTTAAGTGATCAAGAATCCACAAGTGGAGATTATTGAGCTTTCAAAAAATTAATGTGACAAACAAGGTGAACAGATAAAACGTCAAAAGGAAACAAGAAGATAATAACCAGAAGCAGGGCAAGTATAGTGTCAGATATAGGCCATGAATCCATTATCATAGTCTCATTCACTATTGTTTACAATTTTCCAATTTGAAGTCCCAGGGTCATCATTCTGGCTAGAGGTATACCCTCTTTAATCTGAGCTGGGGTCTGGTCACCCTCCACCTTCTTCCTGCAGGTGTGATTAATGTGGATGCAATTTTTCAGAATGCTCTGCAGGGGCAGCTCCTACCTCCCTTCTCAGTGTAAAATCAAGCCTCTTTCCTTGATACATTTTTATATAGTTCATTAATTGGAATACCATCTACTCTTCCTAAAATCTACCCCTGCTCTCAAAATAGCAGCAAACAACTCTCTTCTTGTCAATTCACTCTCTGAATATACTGGCTATTCATTCTTCTCTCTCGAGAAAATCTTTCTTTTTCATTAATTCTCACCATCCAAGGTATCAATGATTCTCTCATCTTTTGGGTGAACCAACTCAAAACACCTGTGATCTCCCACTGAGTAAAATCCTCTATTACCTCACCAAACACTGTGGGAGCCCCTCATTCCCATGCTTCCTTCTTCGTACTGGCTGAACCTCAGTCTCCTCACTTGTTTCATTCTCCTCCCATGCATCCTCCTGACCTGTGTTTAGGTCCCAATCAAGCTCAGTCTATGCAAGGACTGTATTGACTTTCCTACTTTTAACTTTTCGCCTCCTGTGGGTCAAACTAACAACAACTCTCTCTTCTACCACCCAGAACTTTCCAGTTTCCTCTCCCAAAGAACAGCCAGAACATTGCAGGATAAAAAGTCTCTCCTGTAAACCAGTCAACTCCCTTTCCATCTGAGCCTTCTCCTCCAGCAGTCTGTCTCTGCATTTACATGTGATTCCATAGCCTATTAGCAAGCCCCAACCTCTCCTACATAGCCCTGCCATTTCTTTTCCTGGTTTCATTGCTATTCCCTATAAAGATCTTTTTAAATCTCTAGGTCTCCCTTCTGTAACCTCAGTTCCCAGTTTTCACAAAGCCCTGTGCCTTTAACCTATTTTCTTTCTAAGGAAAAATAAAAATCCTCCCACCCTAGGATGTCCATTTTTTTCTGTCTCCTCTCTTTCTGTCTCCAAATAGATGTCTGATATTTCACAATCCCCTTCCTGTCACCATTTGTAATGTAATATTCACAGTGCCCACAGTAGCCATGAATGTCCCAGCCCAATTTAGAATCAGGAAATATCATAGACTTTCCACATGGAAGACAGAATTAAAACATTAATTCAAACCCAAAACCATCAAAGCAACAAAAATCTCTAAACAATAACAATACAGAGGACAACAGCATCCTCAATCCTTCCCCGTCTTGGACATCCTACTAACCAGGTCCATAACAGTCATCATAAGCAGGCTGACTTAAACAAAATCACAAACAATCACAGAATCACTCAGGCTACCCAGGAGCCTGCCTAGCTCTGACTGCTCTCAAGATTAACTTACTCTCAGCTCTGCACTAGCTGTGGCTCTTTCTGCTAACCCATTCATGAGATTTCTTCCACCACAATTTCCACATGATTTAGTGGTCCTATTAATGAATAGGAAAGATTTTCTGGTTCAAATTAGTATTACAAGGATATGAGACATGAGTCTATACTGAGTTTCTGCCATACTGTTTTTAAGTTGTACTAGCAGGTTTGCTTTTTTTTTTTAATAATGAGTTTTTGCCACAAATGCTTGAATCTTTGGGTTTATAAAACACTAGATTAATATAGTCACTGAGTATTGTGTACTGTGTACCTAATTTATGGCACTGATCCACCACTCTTGTTCTTAGTCAATATCAATTTTTTAAATAATAATTTACTTATTTTAATTAATTTATTTAAGTTTTCAACATTCATTTCCACAAAATTTTAAGTTTCAAATTTTTCCCATTTCTCCTCTCCTTCTACCCCAAAACGCTGAAAATTATTATTACCACTGTCACCAATATGCCCTCCCTTCTAATATCCCTCCCTTCCCTTATCCCCATCGTCTCTTTTGTCCTGTAGGGCAAGATAATTTTCTATACTCCATTACCTATATCTCTTACTTCCTAGTTGCAAGAAGAATACTCAACATATGTTCCTAAAACTTTGAGTTCCAAAGTCTCTTCATCCATCTTTCCCTACCTATCCCCATGAGGAAGGCAAACAATTCAATATAGGCCATATCTGTGTAGTTTTGCAAATGACTTCTATAATAGCCATGTTGTTTAAGACTAACTATATTTCCCTCCATCCTATCCTGCCCCTCATTTCTTATATTCTCTCTTTCAATCCTATCCCTCTCCAAGAATGTTGACTTCGAATTGCTCTTTCCTCCTT
This sequence comes from Potorous gilbertii, assembly GCA_028658325.1. NCBI lineage: Eukaryota > Metazoa > Chordata > Mammalia > Diprotodontia > Potoroidae > Potorous > Potorous gilbertii. The sequence goes on from CM053769.1 coordinate 637,161,705, forward strand.
TTGCCCTCCCTTCCATCATCCCCATCACCCTGCTTATCCCCTTCTGCCCCACTTTCTTGTATTGTAAGATAGGCTTTCCTACCAAAATGAGTGTGCATTTTATTCTTTCCTTTAGTCAAATGTGATTAGAGTAAGTTTCATGTATTTTCTCTCACCTCCCCCTTTTTTCTTCTACTAAAAAGTCTTTTACTTGGCTCTTCTAACTTGCCCCATTCAATTTCTCCCAATATATTTCTCTCTCACATCTTAATTTCACTTTTTTAAGATATGATCTCATCCTATTCCTCTCACTCTGTGCTCTCTCTCTCTCTCTCTCTCTCTCTCTCTCTCTCTCTCTCTCTGTGTGTGTATGTGTGTGTGTAATCCCACCAATTACCCAGATACTGAAAAAAAGTTTCAAGAGTTACAAATATAGCTTTTCCATGTAGGAATATAAACAGTTCAACTCTAGTAAATCCCTTATGATTTCTCTTTGCTGTTTACTTTTTCATAATTCTCTTTGTTCTTGTGTTTGAAAGTCAAAGTTTCTTTTCAGCCTTAGTCTTTTCATCAAGAATGCTTGAAAGTCCTCTATTTCATTGAAAGACATTTTTTCCCCTGAACGGTTATACTCAGTTTTTCTGGGTAGGTGATTCTTTGTTTTAGTCCTAGCTCCTTTGACTTATGCAATATCATATTCCATGCCATTTGATCCCTTAATGTAGAAACTGCTAGATCTTGTATTATCCTGATTGTTTTTCTACACTACTTGAATTGTTTCTTTCAAGCTACTTGCAGTATTTTCTCCTTGACCTGCGAACTTTGGAATTTGGCCACAAAGTTCCTAGGAGTTTCTTCTTTTGGATCTCTTTCAGTAGGTGATCAGTTGATTCTTTCAATATTTATTTTGTACCCTGGTTCTAGAATATCAGGGCAGTTTTCCTTGACAATTTCATGAAAGAGGATGTCTAGGTTTTTGTTTGTTTGTTTGTTTTTTGTTGCTGTTGTTGTTGTTTGTTTTTTATCATGGCCTTCAGGTAGTCCCATAATTTTTAAATTATTTCTCCTGGATCTATTTTCTAGGTCAGTTGTTTTTCCAATGAGATCTTTCACATTATCTTCCATTTTTTTCATTCTTTTGGTTTTGTTTTGTGATTTCTTGGTTTCTTATAAAGTCATTAGCCTCCATCTGTTCCATACTAATTTTGAAAAAACTATTTTCTTCAGTGAGCTTTTGAACCTCTTTTGCCACTTGGCTAATTCTGCTTTTTAAAGTGTTCTTCTCCTCGTTGGCTTTTTGAACCTCTTTTGCCAGTTAAGTTAGCCTTTTTTAAAAGGTGTTATTTTCTTCAGCACTTTTTGGGTCTCTTTTAGCAAGATGTTAACCCAGTTTTCATGATTTTCTTGCATCTCTCATTTCTCTTCCCAGTTTTTCCTCCATCTCTCTTACTTGATTTTCAAAATCATTTTTGAGCTCTTCCATTCCTGAGACCATTAAATATTTATTTTGGATGTTTGAGATACAGAAGTCTTGACTTTTACATCTTTCCCTGATAGTATGCATTGTTCTTCCTCATCTGAAAAGATGGGAGAAGATATCTGCTCACCAAGAAAATAACCCTCTGTAGCCTTATTTTTTTTTCCTTTTTTTGTGCATTTCCCCAACCAGTTGCTTGACTTTTGGGTACTTCGTCAAGAGTAGGCTATGTTCTGGAGATCTGTAAGGTCTTAGTTCCTCCAAGTGTGTACACTGATCTGGGAACAGGCAGAGATTTTTGTGCCCAGAATCTTAGCAGTTTCCTCGTAATAACCACCTTGCCTCCAGTTCTATCAAGCCAGCACTGAGGGATGAGATTCAGATAAGCTGCAGAGGCAGGGCCACCATTCAGTGTGAGATAAAGATTAACTGCTGCAGGGCCTCTACACAGGGCTGAGGTAAGAATTGGCTGCTCAGTGCTCCCCGCGATTTTATGATCTAACAATGAATGCGTGATGCTACAGAGACTGCTATGGGAACTGTTGCTGCCTGCCTGATGTGGCCTCTGCAGCTGTTGCATGAGGGCTGAAGGTATGGGAAAGACCTTCTCCCTTCTCAGCCAGCTGAAAAAACCCTGTCACTGTCCTTTGATGCCTGTGGGTTGAGGTATCTGTGAACTACTGCTACTGCGACTAGAGATTCTGCCCCCGAGGTCTGCTCCTGTCCTTCTCCCACAGACGCACTGCATGCCCAAGGCTGGGATGGGCTCTACTCCGTGTCTGGTGTGACAGACGTTTTCTGTTGGACTTTCAGGTCACACTGGGGTGGAAATCTCCTCCACTCTGTTGTTCCGTGGCTTCTGCTCCTCTAGAATTTGTTGTGAGTCTTTCTTTACAGCTATTTTACGAGTTGTGGGGGGAGAGCTAGCATATGTGCATCTTTCTACTCTGCCATCTTGGCTCTGCCTCATTTATCTCTTTTAAATAGACTTTGAGATCTTTTACTCTGTCCATTTGCAAAACAAAAACCACCCAATATCATAAATTCACTCTCACACTCTCTTTCTTTGTATAATCCTACTAAATGCCCTGATAATGATACAAATTATTAGAATACACTTGAATCCTTTTCCTATATAGGAAGTTAAAAACGTTTTACTATACTGAGTTCCTTATGATTTCTCATTCATGTTTAATATTTTTATGCTTCCCTTGAGTTTTGTGTCTGAAAGTCAAATTTTCTATTTATGGCTTGTGAGAAGTGACTGAAAATTTTATTCGTCATTATATTTGCTTTACCTTGAAGGATGATACCATTGTAGTTTGTTTAGAGTGGTGGGTTATTTTTGAGTTTCATCTCAGCTTTTTTGTCTTTGAAAATATCATATCCCAAGCCTACTGCTCTTTTGAGGAGGTAGCTATTAATTTGTATCATCATGACGTTATCTCCATTATATTTGAATGACTTCTTTCTGGTGTTTGAAGTATTTTTTCCATCATCTGGAAGTTCTGGAATTTGGCTAGAAAATTCCTGGAATATTTAATTTTGTTCTTTCTTTCAAGTGGTGGTTGGTGATTTCTTTTAATGTCTGTTTTACTCTAGGATTCTAGGATATCAGGCCAGTTTTCCGTGATTTTCTTGATATGATATCATAGATTCTAGCTCGTCCAATAATTCTTAAATTATATCTCCTAGATCTATTTCCCAGGTCATTTCTTTCCAATGAGATATTCCACATTTATTGCTATTTTTTTTCATTATTCTGACTTTCAAAAGTTACTTCATGATATTTCATGGGGATATTAGCTTTTACTTGCCCACATATAATTTTTAAGAAATTATTTTCTTCACCAAACTTTTATACCCCTTTTTCCATTTGGCCAGTTCTGCTATTTAAAGAGTTTGTTTAATTCTTGAACTTTTATATCTCTTTTTAAAATGATAATTTTGGTCAATTATGCTGTTGAGGTTACTTATTATGCTTTTTTACCAAGTACTTTATTAGTTTTAAATAGTCTTTAAAATATTATTTTGTTTTTATATTAAATATCATTAATATAAACTATATCAATATTTATTAAAATATTAATATTTATTTTATTTGAATAAATACATATTTATTATAGTTAAGTATTTTTAAATACTTTTTTAAAAATTTCAAAATAATTTTACTACTTTGATAAATCAAATAATTTAATAATTTTCTTACTTTGATTTCATTTCTTAAATATCTTTTCTCAGGATTTTGAAAACATTTTGCAGCTCTAAGAGGCTTTTTGTGTTAGATTTGTATTCAATTCATTTTTTTCGTGGTTAAGTTCACTTGCCTTGGTAGTGTACTTTCCTAGGATGTACACATTGCCATTGAGGTTGACACACACATTGCCAGATCTAGCTCAGCTTTTGGGAAATTCTGAAGAAAAGCATGGGATAGAAGAGGCATTAGACTGACTATCAAACTGGAAGTTTACAGAGTTGTTGTGCCTAACCTCATTGTTGTGTGCCTGGGAAACATAAACAGTCTACCTCTGCCATGCCAGGAAACGAAATCATTTCCTTTTGAACTGTCTTATGAAGATTCTGAAGATCACCTGGCATGATAAGGTACCAGACACTGAAGTCCTTGCTAGAGTTGAACTGCCAAGCATTCAAACTGTTTCAGAGAGCACAACTCTGATGAGCTGACCTCGTTGCTAAAAAGACTGTTTACGGAGGGCTCACAGAAGGCAGGCGATCACCTGGTGGTCAGAAGAAGTAATACAAGGACACTCTCGAGGGTTCTTTAATGAACTATGAATGTGTTACGTGGAAGACACTGGCACAGGATCTCTCAGCATGGCATGTCCACATCAGAAAAGATGCTGTGCTCCATGAGCAAAGCAGAATTGAAACATCACAAAGGAAATATAAGATGTCAGATTTGGAGTATTCATTCCAAATGTTCATATAGAAAATCTGCGCCCAATCTATGGCAGAGCATTCCGAGTTCATATTGGTCTGATCAGCCACAGTTGGACACACTGAAACTTTACTTTATCAAGGTGATATCATTTGGGTTCTTTTTGAGAACTAAGGACAACAACCACTTCTTATCCATCCTAGTTCTGATGTCAATGCCTCTGTTATTTAGGTTAATCTGCTGAGTTCTTTTTTCTAAAAGGAATCTTGCTGTCCTTAACTTTTCCTCCCCATATATCTAATTCAATTTGTCATTTAAGTTTGCTCCCATTTATCTTGCTTATTGTCATCCTCTATGACAATAGAATGATACTTATTCAGTAGACATTTTCTAAAGAAAGTATAATTTCAATTTCGATTACCTGACAGGACCTTCTCATTAATGCCTATGTCCTACCATTAAAGGCTAATTATAGTAGATGAAGAAATCAGGGACATTTCAAAAGAAGAAGAGATTCACATACATGGCTATGCACATGAAAGCGTTCTCTATAAAAATGTAGCTATGAGAACTTGAGATAAAAGAATTTCCTCTGCACCCTCAAAAAAGAGCCCTGTCCTAAAAGAATCCTCTATCTACCTGTATGACCTCAAAAACCATTTAACTTATGTGTATACCTTTTGTTCATAAATAAAATGATATTGATCACTTTTAATATTCCTGCTAGTTCTAACATTCAATGAAGTAAAGTCAAGTATAAATTTCACTGATTAATATTTATCTGTATGCTATATCCAACATTTCTTCCCTAACAAATAATTTCTAATGGATTTTATAATTCACAATGTTTTCTTTTAAGTTTTCAAAGTAATACATTTTTCTACTTCTCCCTTTGGAAACTAAATTATAATCTAATGGTTCTCACAAACCATTAATTTTCCTGATATTCCGTCAAAGTACAATATATCCTTTATTTATTTTAAGCTATTATGAGTGTTTTTCCTGTAATAAATAATCTACCACTATTCTCACTGCCATTTACACCAATAAATACAGCACATTTTTTATTAATTGCTGTTACCTCTGTCACTCTACTCATAATTTACTAAAATTTTGCATCTTTACTGTTTATTTAATGTCAGCAGTTCAGATCTACATAAATTGCATTTCTTTCAGAACTCTCATGTATTTACATTGTTTTCCCCCCGATTCCTTTATATGGGACATCAGAATGAAAAATGTATACCATTTACAAATAGTTGCTTCTTTCAGATTCATGTTTTGAAGTATTTTATTTTTAACAGAGTCCCAGAATTTGCTGTTATTGCTGTTTTAATTTATTTTGTGCTTCTTTATTCTCATTGTGATGAATTTCTATGAACTTCTCTAACAGGCATTTGGATGAAGCTCTTATTTCTAGTTCGTATTCATTATTCTTTTTTTTTTCTTAGTGTACAAAATGAAGGGCACTCTAATTTTGTTTTGAAGCAACTAGCCATGTATTTTTCTACTGATTGATGAAACTTGTCTTTTGTTTTTCGTATATTTTAGTCTTCATTCAAAATTAGGCTATTCACAATGAGCTTTATAGATAAAAATCAACATGATTTTTTTTCGCAAATGTCCAACTTGAGTTCAAATTGCTTGCAGAATATTTGTTATATTGCCTTCGCAAATCTAACTATATAAATATATATGTATGTCTCCATAGTTTTGATGTTTTAGAATGTGGTTTTCAAAAACATGTCAGTATAGCACTAATTGAACCTATTTCAATGTTAGTTAATTCATCTGTAAAATAGGGTTAATAAAAACATTAATCTTACAGTTTGAAAATCATATATGTATATATGGCTGTGCATAAGCACAGAGACACATATGCACATGTAAATATATATACTAGCATGTGTATATATATATATATACATATATAACATACATACAAGTATCTACACATGTATACATATAAAGTACTTTTCAAAAC
>CM053769.1:637178629-637200183 GCA_028658325.1 Potorous gilbertii
GCTTCCAGGTGGTGATCGGTGGATTCCTTGAACACTTATTTTGTCCTCTGGTTCCAGAACATCAGGGCAGTTTTCCTTGATAATTTCATGAAGGATGATGTCTAAGCTCTTTTTATGATCATGGCTTTCATGTAGTCCCATAATTTTTAAGTTGTTTCTCCTGGATCAATTTTCCAGGTCAGTTGTTTTTCCAATGCGATATTTCACATTCTCTTCCATTTTTTCAAGCTTTTGGTTTTGTTTTGTGATTTCTTCGTTTCTCAGAAACTCATTAGCCTCCGTCTGTTCCATTTTCATTTTGAGAGGACTATTTTCTTCAGTGAGATTTTGAATCTCTTTTTCCGGTTGGCTAATTCTGCTTTTGAAAGCATTCTTCTCCTCATTGGCTTTTTGAACCTCTTTTTCCAATTGAGTTAGACTATTTTTCAAGGTGTTATTTTCTTCTGCATTTTTGGGGTCTCCTTTATCAAGGTATTGACCCATTTTTCATGCTTTTCTTGCATCTCTCTCATTTTTCTTCCTAGTTTTTCCTCCACCTGTCTAACTTGATTTTCAAAATCCTTTTTGAGCTCTTCCATGGCCTGATCCCATTGGATATCTATTTTAGATGTTTGGGATACAGAGGCCTTGAGTGCTATGTCTTTACCTGATGTCAAGCATTGATCTTCTTCGTCAGAGAGGAATGGCAGAATCATCTTTTCAAGAAGATAACCTTCTGTGGTCTTAGTTTTTTTCCGTGTTCTGGGCATTTTCCCAGCCAGTTGCTTGACTTTTGATAGTCCTCTCCACCCCTGCCTAGATCTGTCCAGCTAGTGCTTGGGGTCTGAGATTCAAATGCTGCTCCCCAGCCTCAGGACTTTTGGCAGCAGACCTGGCTGCTATTCAGGGTAATATTAAATCAGATTCTCAGGTGCGGGCAGTACTTCTGACCTTCTATGATCCAATTTGGGATTTTCTTGGCAAAGATCCTAGACATTTGCTATTTCCTTCTCCAGCTCATTCTAAAGATAACTGAAAATAATGGGATTAAATGACTTGCTCAGTTTCTCACAGCTACTAAGAGTCTGAGGCTGATTTGAATCCAGATACATGACTATTCCTAAATCCAAGACTGGGTGTCTATCTCCTGTGTCATCCATCTGCCTGTAAATACAACAACAACAATAATGATAACAGTAATGTGTTCCTTCTCCTTGTAGTAAACCTTTCTGCTGAAGAATATTATAATAGGTCACTTTCTTAAAACTGGATTATTATCCTGCTGAGTAGGAAGAAAAGCCTTCCTAAACTGCATAATTCAGTGGTAAGCTGCACACAACTTTTCCAAAACTTGGCTGCTGTGGGAAAGTTGTAAAAATGAATTGTATTGATTTTAGTGGCCATATCGTGGACTATTAACCTCAGGTAGCATTGGAACTTAAATTCAAACAGTAAGATATACAGGATGTGGAAATGAAAGTAATAAAAATTATTAAGTGTGATAGGTGACCTTGAGAGAAGAGAGTTTAGGTGAGAGCAAGATAAGGAGTAAATTAACATAATGGTTAGTGATGGATGAATAAATAAAATAAAATTTAGTGAGGAGAAGACCTTAAAAGATTCAGTGGTTTGGTTAGCCTACATGAAAGCCCTGTCTGTTTGTCTGTGCTGAATCAAAATATCCTCATTGTAATATATATCCACCTTCCCTTTAGACATATTCTACTGAAAAATATCACTTTAAACAAGTCTCAAAATTCAAATCAGGTGTTAGAAAAGTATTCTTAACTCTCAAACACTGTGAGCTTCACCAAGGTCTAATGATGCTTCTGGCACTGTTATTTTCCTTCCTTACTGAATTTGTGATTAAATTATTGTTTCTTTTATCTCGTTATATTCGTTGACTACTGCATAATATTTGGACTGTTTTGTTCTTCATAATTCTTTATTAATTCTTTCCTTGATAGTGTAATTGAATATATAGTCATCAACAATAGGATATAGAAATCTCAAGAGTCTAGATATGTAAATGTGTAATTCTTTAATTACAATTTGTGCTTTCATTTCCAATTTCCTTCTTTTTACACAGCAAGTCATTAAAAAAGGAAGTTGGCTTTTTTCCTACAGGTACTCCTGGGTTGAAGAAAACACATTATGTTTCCTTTGTTAACGATCCCAAGTTACTAAGAACTTTGAAGTGGCTGCAAGTTCTAATTTACTCTTCCCATTTTCTTATGGTGAAATAATAATGCTGAATTTCATTTACATTTTAAACTTCGTTATCGTTGAACACCAGCAATAAAATAACCTTTTTACTTTTATTATTTCAGTCTAACGAATTCAATAAAAATGTAACTTGAATATTGCCCGTACCATGTATTATAGTTTTACTTATATATGAGTATGCTAGTGTTCCACACATATTCCCTTAGCTGCTGAAATTAGCAGAGATGCTAGAGAACAGACAAATGATATGACTCCAAAATGGAATTTGTTATTTGAAATGAAAATATACTTACATATATTCTGCAATTTTTAAACATGATGAATTTCAAATATATGATACTTGTCATTTAAAAGTTGTATTTTAGCATAAAAATGATTAAGATAAAAAAATCACTCCTTGTTATTAAATAGTACTGGGTACTAAAAGAATGAAGAGTTTTCTGTTTCTGTATTTGTGTGATCCTGTTCATGTGTTTATAATCACACTGACCCCCTTCCCCCTCCCAAAAAAACCCCAGAAATTCACAAATAGGAAATGATTATAATAGGAGCAGTATTTGGATCACACCTCTAAGGGCTAAAGAAATCCTGTCTAACATTCCTATCCTCATAACTGATTTTTTTTTTTAGGTCTCAACCTCTCAGTTTTTAGCATAAAAGTAAATAATATCAGGTAATTAAACTAATAGGGAAAATTTAGGTGATATTTAGTTAAAGTAAGAAACTATTTACATAAACAAAATAATCAGTAGATAAATATAGATATTAGTCCCATATTTTCAGAATTCAAAAATATCGGAGTTGAGGACATCCTAGAGTCCATTAAGTTTAAAAAGTTCCTAAAGAAGAATTCCCATTAAACATACAATATTTAAATAGAATACAACATAATACAACTATATGCAGTTTTCTTTTGATATCAAGTTTGCAAATAAACATATTATTGGATGAAACACATGGATTGTCTCTTCCGACAATCCATTTTGAATATTTTTGTTTGTTGGGCTCTTACTGAAGACACTTTTTAAATAGTTTGTTGTTGTTTGATTGTTTTTACTCATGCCTAAGTTTTTGTGACCTAATTTCAGGTTTTCTTGGCAAAGAGATTGGAGTTGTTTTCCATTTCCTTCTCCAACTCATTCTAAAGATGAGGAAACTGAAGAAAACAGGGTCAAGTGATTTGCTCACAGTCACACAGCTAGTAAGTGTCAAAGGTGAAAGTTTTACTCACGAGATTGAGTCTTCCTGACACCAGACCCAGAACTCTATCCAATGTGTTACCTAGCTAATTTCTTTTCAATATTATCTTTGTCATAATACCACCGTAGGAACAAGTTTCATAAGAAAATTGGACTTGATGTAATAAAATCTAGATACAAGCATAAGCTCTGATTTTTACTATGTGACAACTAAACCTCTCTAATGCTGTAAGCCTCAGTTTAGTTTTTTCTTAATCTGTAAAACACAGATTGAAAAAAAAATTATCTTAGATAGTCATTGTGAGAAGAACGCTCTGAGAATCTTAAATATATTTATAAATATGAATTATTGCTATTTTTCATGATCATTATGATGTTAAAACTTGTTAATATAATTTACTTGCAGTCTCATTTTCAAGAAAACAATGTCAATTAGTCTTCATTTTATAATATAAAATCGTTTCTTTTTGGAAGCTGTCTTATCCTTCTGAATTGGAATTTTGGAGTTACCTTGTATTATGTACTCACATCCTTTTCATATTTAAATCCAAACCTCAAAAAATGAATTTAATAATTCTTTGGTGATGAGATCAACTGATTAATGAATTTAAAGCCATTTTGTAATTATTTTGTGAAGATTACTATTTTATTTGTCATCAATAAACATAAATACAGTTGACTTTCTAACCCATATAAATATATAATACAATATATTATATATTTCTGTAATAATATATAATATAAAATATATATCTTATCAAACCATTTTAGATATATTATTTTCTAGTAAACTAGGTTTGTTAAAACTTTCTTCTTTTAAAAAAGGAATGTTGCACAGTATTTTTAGTAAAATAACTGCCTAATAGAATGTGTAAACTTTTCACTAAAATAGAACTAATTTAATCACATTTGAAATATATCAGAAATGATTTTTCTTGAGTCAAAATATTCTATTACTGAGTACTCTGTTTAGAGATATGCGATCACATCTGACATAAATAAAAATGTTACAAAGTCACATAGTTATAAAATAATTTAAGCAATTGACATGTTTTTGAATTTTTAATTATTTTCCCATTGCCAAAACCAAAGATATCACTTTCCGTTAAAAAGCAAAAAAAAAAAAAAAAAAAAAGATTTAAAAAGAACAATTTAATTGATTAAAAATTTATTTTTAAAACACGATAAAATAATCTCATACCACTAAACTGTTTTACTAACTAGTAGAGACAATTTTGTTTTAATGCCACTTTGAAAGTAAGAAGGCCCTGGTATTTTCCTACATCAGCCAAAAGCAATGAAGTGTTCCAATTCTTTTTCTATCCTATTATTAGACTTGCAACAGCAGAAGAAGAAACCCAGGGACTTTTTATCTTTTTTTAGAGAAATTTTACAACAGTGTCACCAGCAAGGAAAAAGTAGAAAAAGCACATAAAGCATAGCATGGTTTTAAAAACCATTGGACATTTTGCTTCTTTTGTCAAAATTTATACTAACTTCAAAAAAAATTGTCCTAACTTAACAAATAAGAAAACATTCAGATTGCTTGCTTTTTAAAAAAAATTTATAGAATAATAACAGTTATGATGAAGGGCAATGTAAGCATTTTGGAATAAATGTACAGAAAATGTTAAGATTTCTTTATCTTTACATTTTATTATATGACTCCATCAAGTATAGATGTGTCATTCAATTTGGACAGAGTAACTAGCAGATTAGATGAGGTGAATGTTAAAGATTTTAATTGTTACTACTTTTATGGCAGTCCCTAATTAAATTTTCTCATACTCCATATGAACAAACTGGAGAACAGTAATACAATCATGTATTTAGGTAGTTTCTGAAGTAGTTAAATTTTCAAATGTAGGGAAAAATGTTATTTGATATATATTTGATGTAGTGTAGTATCTGGCGAAACATACCCTTGGCCCTACATTCTTCAAAATCTTGAATAAAAGATGAATGTTATTCTGTCAAATTTACAGGCAACAAAAAAGTGGGAGGAATTTAAAACTTGTTTACAATTATGGTTCAAACAAGACCTCAAAAGGATGGAGTACTTGATTAAATTTAATTAAGTGAAATTCATTTGACATTAATTCAATAAGATTAAAGATATTTGATTATTGAAGTATATACAAATTGTTGGGGAAAAAATGAACAATACTTCTGGGCCCATGTCCGCCAGAAACATTTAAAATTCAAGTTAATATTATTCAAAATCTAAGCATTCTTTCTTTGAGAAATTCCCAAAATGACATAGTTCTTTCACGCTCTCCAACATATCTCTAACTCTAGATGATTTAATGTTAACATTTATAGAAAATATTAACAAATTAAAGATTGCAATGTGTTAACATATAGTTTTAAACCCACATTACAGAAGTTACTATTTCCTTCTTGACAACTCAAGTAGTCAAAGGACTTTTTTATTGTATTCAATATCTTAATCTTAAGGCAAAAGAAGACATGACCTTTATATGGATCATGGATCCAGTCTCTTCAGGAAATTGAAGAGTTAAGTTTCAAGTTTACTGACAAAACATTATGGATGTCCACTTATTTCCTCTTTGTTTTTAACTGGATAACTGACCAATCTCTGTTTGTGATTATATATGTCCTTTACAATGTCTTATATACCACTTTATGTGGCATATTGTTAGCAATGTTTTATTGACTTCTTAGATCCATCAAGCATCTTTTTCAATTATCTTTTGAGTTAATTCACTTCGTATTATAGCTTGTCCATAGGAGAATAATTATAAAAAGAAAAATTTGTATTAAAAAGTATCTTGGGAACCCTAAAAACATATGTGTTCCTAAATGCAATACAAATTGATGTGCTTTGATTCAATTCCATGCCCAACTCTTTTTCCGCTGCTGGCTAGATATGTAGTTTTGGAATTAAGGGTATATATAAAATAAGCATAAATAAAGGTCCTTTTTTTTTAAACTGCCAGGTATCAATAGATATCAAGCCAGGCAATTATGTTTGCTATTTATGTACTTATAGTCAAGAGTCATTAATGAACATCAAAAAACATAGAATATGCTTATAGATTATTCAGCCAACTATATATTGTCTTTAATTCATTATCTAATATGCAGTACTCAAAACAATATCCAATTTGCTTCTCAGACTTTCTGTTTTGTAAAATGTTAAATTATTAAGAACTTTGAACCTCTTTTACTAATATATTGACTCTTTTTCATACTTTTCTTGCCTCACTCATTTCTTTTCCCAATTTGTCCTCTACTAGTTATACCTCTTTCTTATAATCTTCCAGGAATTCTTGTTGAATTTGCATTTAATTAACATTTTTCCTTAATAGTTTGCTTGTAGTTGTTTTCCACATAAGTGTACTCTTCTAAGTTTATACCTTGTTCTTTCCTGCTACTGTAGTAACTTTAATTGAAGTAGCTCGAAAGAAATGTTCAACAGATTTGAACTCCTGACTCTAGGGCTAGTTCTCCACCCACTGCATCACTTAGCTGCTCTCATACCTACTCAACAAAATTTCCCTGCATTCTTACAAAGCCAGGAAACATTGTTAGCATTACCATGTCATGTCAGAAATCAACACTTCTTCCTATATTCTTTATTAAGGAAAATTGGGAATTCATTTAGCAAATATATTCCTTTGATGCTTGCTGCACATTGTCCTTCCTGAGAATGACATGGTCAACAGAGGACTTAACATGTTAACACACTATCCTATCAGGTGACTAATTGCATTTTGTAAAAAGATATTCTGAAACATATCAATAATCATGTTCTACTTATCATTATTCAAAGTCCAGTCACTCATAATTTATCACTCCACTTCAGTATATTTTGCTAGGATATGTATATTTTGTGTGTGAGACCTTTGTTTCTAAAAAAGAAAAAAAAAATCACAGTATATTTCTCCTATGACCAACCATTTAGAGAATGCTTGTTACAAGATGGCACAGGAACTAAATGGAGAGATTATCTCCATGTTTGTGTTGGCAAATAGGTTCCTCACACCCCAAAAACAAGGCAAATAAACATGGGGAGAAGTAGAAAGAATGTTTATACTTAGCTTTTCAAAATAATTTTGACAAGACTCCGCAGCAAAGTTTGACACCTGGGGTATTAGTTACATTGCTTCGATATGGGAACTCTTACACACTTCCACTATGTTTATGTGGACAGAATCTAGGCACCCAACATTTGTGTTGCCTTATAGCAGTAAAATTCTCTGCTGAAATGGAAAAAATTCTGAACAGTGCAGCAAGTCTCAATGGGTCTATTAAAAGAGTAAAATATGAATGTCAGCGTATGCCATTAAGGTATAAATTATAAAGGGGAAAATTTCAATATATATTTACAAAATAATAAAGTCTGAGTTTTTCAGCAGCAAATCTGCTGCAGTGTTGGTGATGTTCTATTCTCCTCAGCGAGGACAGTGGAAATACCTGGGATGTACTTCATGACTTCAGTGCTCTATGAAACAAAAGAGAGTACGTACAGTGGTACTAGAAGAGAAATTTTAGTCAAAAGAAGCATCTTGGCCTATTCAGAGTAAATTCATGCAAGAAATGGCACAATTTTAAAAGCTTAGGGATTCAAAAAAGTTAAAGAATACTGATATAGATCTAGAAATATACAAGAAACATGTGTATGTTATGAATACAAGTTCCTAATTTTTTTTTACAAAATGAAATAGATAAAACCCTTTAAATACATTCCAGGGAGAAGTCAATTTGGGAAAAATAAAAGAAAGTCAAAATTTGTAGAATAGGTAACCAAACTTGTGTCTCTTGATCTAAGGAAATATATAATAAGTAGGTGACAAATTCCTCATACCACTTGATATATTTTTTATTAGCATCATAGGGAGCCATTCCCCCTTTGAGTACCTATTATAGATAAAGGTCTGGATGTTCCCTACATGTAACCCAGTGTGATAACTTATGCATGCTTATGAGAGGGGAAAAGTCAAATAAGTTACAAATGAGTTACTTGCTTTTCTAAAAACATTGCCCCAAAAGAAAGGTATATGGAACATGATGTATTTCATTTGCATATTTTGGTGAAAATTTAACAGTCTGGAGCTTCTTAACTGAAATTTATGTAATTTTATATGCATAAAGGGGCATATTACCTGTGAATATAGAATTTTTATAATGGGGTGGATTTCTATGTTAGGAGTTTCAGAAAAAGGAGAATTAGACTCATTTACCAATATTCATGACTTGTCAAAACTCAACTGTCTCCACTGACTGACAACAAGTAATTTAATTCTAATGCAAATATCTGATAAATTGCCAAAAGAGAAAACTTATCCCTAACTACTAATGCAATCATTCAGCACCCCGTTTCTCAGAGGCTACTAGCTATGTGGCAACAACACTCAACCAGACAAGAGAGAGAATTAGGTCAAGACACCAGCAGGGCAGGTCTGTGCATCACGCAGGCTTATTTTAAGGGAAGGGTCCAGCATTTCCTAAATGGTTTTACTTTTTAAATTCATATCCTATTCAGATTTTCCCCAATCTCAGTTATAACCTACCCAATTTTTAATAAAAATCTTAGAGATACATTTTTCCATTTTATATTTAAATAAAAAGTAGGTAGTCTCTATGAACCCTTTGTATTCAATTTTTGGTGTATATCTTATATTTCTCTTGGATCTTGTATGTCAAATATTCTATTAAGTTCAGGATTTTTTAACAAAGTCTTGAAAGTCTGAGAGTTTATCAAATGCCCATTGTTTTCTTCATTCGGGAAAATACTTAAACTTGCAGGGTTATGATATTTTCAGCCAAAGTCAAAGCCCCAGTTCCAATATATTATGTTCCAAGGTCTGCAGTTCTTTAATGTCTCTGCTGCTAGGTCTTGTATGACTCCAATTGTGACAACACCATATTTACATTGTTTTGGTCTTGATGCTTTCAATATTTTATCCTTGAGCTGGGGATTCTGAAATTTGACTGGGATATTCCTATGACTTTTCTTCATAGGATCTCTTTCTTAAAAGATCAGGAGTAGAATATGTTTGGGAAAGTATATGTCTACTCACACACATACATATAAATAGGTATTTGTTCATGTGTATCTATAGCTAGAGGAAAACATCTAAACATTACTGTAGCCTTCTGGATGGTGAGAGGGAGGGTAAAAAAGAATAAAGAAAAGAAGTGCACAGCAAAGAATAAAAGAACTCACAAGGCAGAAAAGAAAATAAGGACAATTTTCAACAAGTGTACTATTTATTATACAGGCTTTCATGAAATGAAAATTTATTGTTACACAATTTGAAGCCCCTCTTATGTTCTACTATGCACATAACATACTTTTTTTCCTTTTTAACTTTGTATTTAAGTTCCAATATTTAAGTTTATGATTTGGTTTTGGTTCTTTATTTTTCCTATTCTGTATTTGTATTCAGGCATTCGAGTCTAAAATAAAATTAAACAAACAAAAATGTTATTTTAAAATCATTTTCGAATTTTCAAGAAAGAAGAAAGTTTTTCTTTTTTTATTTTACAACTTTTACCCACTAATATTGAACATCAGCTTAGTTTCAGGTTTATTCTAAATATAAGCATAATTATATAACATGTGATCATAAATTTAAAGATGGAAGGGAATTTGGATTGATTCCTGTAATATTAATGGAAGTTGAAGGTCTTCTTTGCCCATTTATAAGCCCATGTAACCTACTTCACATTCTGTCCCAGCCCACAGCTTGAGTCACATGGAGCCCATGGTGGTAGGAGCTTGCTGGTGGATAGAGCAGGAAAGGTGCAGCTAAGAGTGAGGCAGAGCTGAGAAAGAGCAGGCAGACCAGAAGAAAGCAACTATCATGAGAAACAGAGGGAGTGTTTTGTCTAAAGGAGCTTGTTTGTAGGGAGGCCTGATAGAGGGAAGGCTTGGGGATGGCTGTGCTCCCTGTATTGGTAATATGTAGAAACTTCCTTGTTACCATGGTGAAATTAGCTTTCTGATATCTGAATAAATATTTTGGTTTCATCTTTGAGGAAGAGAGTTTATGTTTTGCAAGTTTACCCTGGAAATATGCATGCATGTGCACAGTGGCTGCTGAGGGTATTACATTGGCATTAAAACTCTAGTCTTCTCATTTTATAAATTAGGAAACAGAGGCATAGAATTTTTGGACTTGAATCCATGTCTTCCTGACTTCAGTTATAATATTCAAGTTGTTTGAAAAGTCACTCAAGTTTGAGAAATAATACTCAATCAAATACAGGATCTTCAAACAAAATTGTACATTAAGGAGGATCTGAGAGAAATTAGAAATACTTTTGGTTTGATAAGTAGAGAGGTGTTGCATTTTATATCTTCTTTTTTTCAGTTTGGTTGAGCTAATTTAATGAACGATTGCAGTTGGACACATATTTAGCATTCCAATAAAGAGGACATTCTACTGAAGAATAGAAGTTTTGAATTGTTGGTTGGTGTCCATCATTCTCAGAGAGGACCAAAATAACAGCAGGATGATAAAGTGAGATTTCAGCATGTCCGACTGTGGCTGATCAGACAAATACAAATGCACAATGTACTACCATAGCTTGAGCACAGATAATCTGTATGAATTTTTAGGGTGGTTACTACAAGTCTGTGCATCCTACACTTACTTTGTCCTGTCTTAATTCTGCTTTGTTTATAGAGCACAACACCTTTTGTGGTATGGGTTGAGCAGTACCTTGCCAGTGTCTTCCGTGTTGCACAGTCAAATCCAAAGTTCTTGAGAGAGGCCTTGAGACTCTCCTTGTATCACTTCTTCTGATCACCATGTGATTGTCTGCTCCATGAGTTCTCCATAAAATAGTTGTTTTTTTGGGTTTTTTTTTGCAAACATACATTTTGCATTCCAACAAAGTGGCCAGCCCATCAGGGTTGTGCTTTCTAAAGCAGAGTTTGAATGCTTGGCAGTTCAGCTCGAGCAAGGAGTTCAGTGTCTGGTACACTTTCCTGCCAGGTGATCCTCAGAATTTTCCCCAAGACAGTTCAAATTGAAGCAATTCATTTTGCTGGCATGACTCTGGTGGACTGTCCACATATCACAGGAATACAACAATGAAGTCAGAACAACAGCTCTGTAGACCTTCAGTTTGGTAGTCAGTCTAATACTACTTCTCTCTAACTTTTCTTTGGAGCCTCTCAAGCACTGAGCTAAGTCTAGCAATGTGTGCATCAACCTCATTGTCAATGTGTACATTCCAGGAAAGTACATTACCAAAGTAAGTGAATGTATTCACAGCATTCAAAACTTCTCCATATCTTGTAACTGATGTTTCCACTTATGGAGGATATGGTGATGGCTGAAGGAGCACTTGTGTTTTTTTTTTTTTTGGTGTTAATTATTAGGCTAAAATTAGCATAGGCAGGAGAGAATCAATCCATACCTTGTTGCCTCTCAGCTTCAGAGGCTACATTGAGTACACAATCATCTGCAAACCGAAGGGCATTCACCAACATTCCACTATGGTCCTGACTTTTGGCCTTTACAAATTTAAGAACTTTCCATCAGTAATGTAATTGACCTTAGTGCTGGATCCATTTTCATTGAAAGCATTTGACAGTATGGTTGAAAACATCATGCTGAAAAGCATGAGAGAGATCACACAATCCTGTTTCACTCCACTGGTGACTGGGAAGGCACAACAGCATGGTCCAGTATCCAGAACCTGGGCAAACATGCTATCACAAATTGATGCACAATATTGATGAACTTCACTGGACAACCAAATTTTGACATAATTTTCCATAAACCCTCATGAATAACAGTGTCACACCTACAAACTCTGTGTATAGACCTCTGTTCTGCTTCTGACATTTCTTCTGGAGTTGTTGGGCAGCAAACAACATATCAACTGTTCCTTGACCCTTTCTGAAGCCATACTGACTGTCAGGTATACGACCATCTTCCATGTGAAGGATGACCGTATTAAGAAGGACTCCAGCAAGAATTTTTCTAGCAATAACTAAGAGACTGATCCCCCACCTCTATGATTGTCCAAGCACAATCTACTCCCTTTACCCTTATAGAGATGGACAACGGAGGCATTCTTGAACTCCGGGGGAATAACCTCCTCTTGCCATATAACCTGGAAACTTTCAGTTAGCTTTTGTATGAGCAATGGTCCTTCTACCTTGTAAATATCATCTGGAGTAGAATCAGCACCAGGTATTTTGCCACATGAAAGCAACCTAATGGTCATCAAAACCTCTTCTTCAGTTGGAAGTTCAGTCAAGGAGGGATTGACTTCAACCTGAGGTCAGTGGTCAGTGGCCTCAGCATTGATTGAAGATGGTCTGTTGAAAACACTATGGAAGTGTTCAGTCCATCTCTCTAGGATCATATTCTTATCACTAATCAATGTGTCTCTACCTGCCCTGAGTAGTTGTGATTCACCATAGGTTTTTGATCCATAAATGACTCTTCAGGAGTCATAAAAGTGCTTTGTATTTTTACTATCAGCAGAAAACTGAAATTCATCTGCCTTTTTACTCAGCCAAGAGTCTGGCATCTCTCTTAAGCTTTGCTTGTACTTTGATTTTGATGGAATTACGTGCTGCCTTCTTAGAAGTGGGTGAATTATCTTGCTGGTATATTTTGTGGAGTTCTTGTTTATTGTTTATTAGTTTCTGAATTTCGCCATCATTTTCATCAAACCAATCTTGGTGTTTGTGAGTGTTCTGATCCTGATGAACAAATTCAGTGCTGTACATCATGTCTCTGAAAGCTATCCACTACTTTTCTGCTCCACTATTGCCAAATATGTGTTGGCTCAAGTTTCCCTCCAAGTTAGCAACACACTGTTCATCCTCAAAAGAGCTCTAATTTGTTGATATTAATTTTTCTGGTAGACAATTTGCCTTGGAGGAGGCACTTTTGATGAATGAAATATTTAGCTTGGAAAGGATAATTCTATGATTATGTCAGTACTCTTCACCACGCATTGCCTTCGTCACTCTCACTTCTTGTCTGTCCTCTCCTTACATTCACAAAGTCTATTATATGCCAATGTTTGCTGTGGGGGTGCATCCATGAAGTTTTATTGCATTTAGGTAAACAGAAAACAGTGTTGGCGATGAGAATATCATGTGAGGCACAACTTTTGTTGTAAATGACTATTGCTGTGGTTGTTTTCAATCCCATTCCTCCCTAGGACTCCCTTCCAAATCTGGTAGTCTGAGCCTATTCTGGCATTAAAGTAACCCAGAATTATAAGGTTTGGCACATTGATGATAAGGGTCTCTAGGTCTTCATAAAATTTTTCTTTGATTTCATCAGGGTTTGTTATGCTAGGAGCATAGGCACTGATGATGGTGTCATGACATTTTTCTGTGAGAATTAGGTGGAACAGATGGACAGAAAAAGTGGAAAGAACCTCTTAAAGGGTTCAGCATCCATCATATTAAAGGTAATGGTCCTCCCTGAACTCATTGTGTAAGCAGAATAAAAGAATTCCATATTTTCAATTCATAACCTTATTCTAATTTCTATTACTAAAATTCTAGAGTGGATGTATGAGCATCCATAGGAATACATACAGAAATATGTGTTTGAAATACACATAGGAAGAATACAGAATTAAGTTAAAAACAGTTTTTGTCCTACTTTCCTCTGAATACATACACCTGCACTGCAACTACCACGGTTATCACCAAGCCTCTGTTTTTATTATTCATATTATCATGGGAAAATATCACTATACTAAACCTTCTCTTGAAACAAAAGGGAAAAGTGTAAAGAAAATAGACAAATGGACGTACTTCTTACACCATAAATTTCAGTTAATATAAAGTTGTGGGTGGATAAAATGATCTTTAACCCACTTCTAGCTTTCGCCTTCTATAACATGGAATGTGTAATTTGCTGATTAAGAATGACTTGTTAATATAAATGCAACACAGCTGGCTCTTGTATTGGAATGCCTCTTAAAACCCCATGACTTAGAAAAAAGAGACTGTTGATTTAAATGCTCTCAAAATACTTCAATATTAGTTAGTGGAGAAATGAGCAAACTATTTACACAAAATAGTCCATCCTACCAACAGAGGAGCAACCAGAAAGGATGCTGTCATCTTGGGACATCATTTTGGATGTGAAAAAAGAAAGTCTTTTGAAACCAATAAAGTTTACTACTCACTGTTACACATTGGTGATAAAGGTAGGGATAAGCAAAACCAGATTAAGAGAATAGAATAATAGAATCTTCCAATGAAAATAAATCCAAGTTCACCTAATCTCATTCCTTAGCCAGCGTATGAATTCTTTCTACAACATATTTGCAAATTTTATCTATGAAGTCCAACAAATCTACTATTTACTAAATGCCTCCAGAAATTACTATGCCCCTTCTCCCCCGAAAAAGGCTTTGATGCTTTGGGGAAACTCTAAATGTCAGGTATTCAAGAGGAAAACCACAGTAAGTACTTGATAATATTACTACTAATAATATTAACGGTAACAATAAGCAGAGATTATAGAGTGTCCGAGAGGATCCGAAGTTCAAAAGTATCAAATACTGTAGAAAAAAGATGGGGAAAGGCAGAAGTGTGCTGGAGGCAGCTAGAACTAGCATAGAAAAAAATCAATTTTTAAAATTGCCCTTGTGAACATATACACCACAGAAACACAAATGCAAAACATCAAGGGTTGAGCTATTGTTTCAATGATTATCTAGTTGCATTTTTAAAAACACTGGAGAATATGTTAATAATACAGATTAAATTTAAAAGTACAATGCACATAAACCCACTCCCCCAAAAAACCCACAAACAAAAAAGTGAAACAGAACAAAACAACCCATTTATTAAGCATTTTCCTGTTTATTGCTTGGAAAAGATCGCTGTTAACTGGCAATGAAAAGATTACTTATAACTTGAAGAAAAACTTTTGAGTTGACTGATGAGGTTGAAAGTCAGAGTGCAAACTCCAATCAATCAACTAACATTCATGAAGAGCCCAATGAATGCCAAGCAGAATTCTAAGCTCTCGAGATATAGTGAGAAAGAATGGAATTGGAGACAATGGGTGTGGATAGCTTTAAACAAGAGTTTGGAAGTAAAATGGAAGTTAGAGGACAGCTTCAGGGGACAGTACAGGGGTGGAGAACCTGTGGTCTTGAAGTCAATGTGACCCTCTAAATCTTTTGTCGGAGTGCCACACTTGAGGGCCTAGAGGGTCACACATGGTCTTGAGGCTGCAAGTTCCCCACCCCTGAGATAGCACCATTTAAATTTTTATTTTAAGGATGAGGAATTCATGACACTAAAAGCAGCAGGAAAGGAATCAAAAGATAGAAGAAATATTTGATATTTTGGGAGAGGGAGGGAGAATAATTTTTAGGAAATCTGGTGTAGGATATGGGAGATGATGAAACCAAGATTAACAGTAAGAGACAGGGCTGGGCAAACATAAGGATCACCTCTTCATCAGAGCCTGAAGTAAAGACATTGTGAGAAAGATTTTGTGATGTAGAAAGGGGAAGTGGAAGTAATTGGTGAATGTGTTCCATTACTCTCAGTAAAATGGGAAGTGGAATACTTTGCTCAGGAGAAAGAAAGAAGGGGTATCAAGGAAAGCTTGAAAGTGGAAAAAAAGGTTCAGTTCATGCTCTTTGAAGAACATAATTAAGCATAATGAAAACATGCTGATCCAACATAACATATATATATGTATATATATACACACATTATACATATATATGTATATATACATATATATGTGAGTGTATGTGTGTGTGAGTGTGTGTGTGTGTGTGTATGTGTGGAATGGGAGGAGAAGTGTACTACATTTCACCAATACTAGGAACTTCTAATTAGAAAAGTCCCTCTACTGGTATCCATTGTATGAAATATTTCCCCTCAAATGTATGTGTGCCAGATATAATTTGATTTTCTTTATACCTTTTTTGCTCCCTGCTATAGAAAGATGATAATTTTATCTAGGTTGAAAAATCAGAAGTACTTTAGTTTTCAAAAATAAAAATTATTTTTTTTCTGTTCCAAAAGGACAGAAAGATGAACAATATAATGTCTGGTGTCTCAGTGAAAATTACTACTGAGGGCAAGTTAATAAACTACTCAGCTTCTTTTGTTTTAAGAATATGGATTTATGTATGATGGACTTTATGGTCCCTTCCAGATCTAAATCTATAATGCTAAGACAAATACCTGTTTTGCGAATATTTCATGCAAGCATACAATATTTGAATGACTTTAAAGTACATTATCTTCTTTTTTAATCAATGATAAGAGAATATACATCCAAAAGAGAGTTGCAACTTTGGAAATCTTGAAACCCAAAATATTTTAACCTTTTTTTCTCTTTTGTTGTATTTAGATAACTGTCACTTGAATAACCACACTGATGGCAAAGTTTTATCCATTGAAAGTGACATAATTTTTTTATCAATAAGCCAAAAGTCATTTGGAGATTGGTCTGGCAAATAAAGTACAAGATCAGTATGTATAATATACTATTTTGAATAAAATAATCTATGATGAATATATCAGGGGACCAATATTCTTGAGTGAATTAGTTCTTAAAACAATTTTAAATGGAGAGTTCCAAGAATAGTTTGGGGGAAAAAAGATAGGGTTCATGGAATTATTTTATTTCCTTTCAAAGTGAATTGTTTAACAAACACACTCACTGTAATACTTCTTCTTAAAATCTGTGTATTTGGGGATTTTTAAATGCTTTTTGACAGTTTTTGCAACTTTTATTGTGGGATGTATGTATCATAACTATTAAGACCTAATTTATGATATGCCTATTATACCTATGTGTGTATCATGTATATTAAATAATATGAAAATTTAAAATCATTCTGTGAATAAAAAGGTGTTAACTTTGTTTCTGGTTGTGAAGCAACATTCAAGCTTGGTAAGTGATTTCTAAAACTGTTTCAGCTATACAAGCAAAAAATTCACAAAGATATGAGCAGGTAA
This sequence comes from Potorous gilbertii, assembly GCA_028658325.1. NCBI lineage: Eukaryota > Metazoa > Chordata > Mammalia > Diprotodontia > Potoroidae > Potorous > Potorous gilbertii. Next base: position 637,195,991 of record CM053769.1, read on the forward strand.
AGAACATTGTGAAATTAATTATCACATCATTCTCATCCTCATCATCCTTTAGGTTTCGAAGGACCTTTTCAAATTCTGAAGGATCATCCATTATCTATAAAACTGCAAATTTTCATTACATTATTCTGACACTCCGTTTTATATGTGTGTGTATGTTCATGCATAGAAAACTGAAGTTTCTACCATCATCCATGCTATTTTCTCTTTTTAAATGTCCATTGTCTGAAGGCAAGATAACCTCTAAGAAAGACTCATGACCACAGTTCAGGAGTGTATAATAATATATATATATATATATATATATATATATATATATATATATATATAATATATCATATATAAGCACTCCAACATACACAGTGAGATCTGCTACCACAAGTTTTGTTGATTGACTTCTATAAAAGGAAAGGCAACTTTTGAAGCTTTACAAATCTCTTGAGTCAAACAGAGGTATCATTCAACTAGTTCAGGGGAAAAGTCATTACCCTGAACTTCAGATAAAATATAGAGAAATCAAAGATCAACAGACATGGCTTCATCTCTACAACACGTACATCACAATTCAACAGACAGGTCAAACTGTCTGGCCACAGTTATCAGAGAAGGAAGCACTGATATCTGGGTTTTCCAAGCCAGTGGTGGGGGCATAGGGATGTGGGGGGCTGTTTAACTGCTTCCCAGAGCTTCTCATCTGGCACACAAAACTTCTTTCAAAAATTAAGCCCCAAATTAAAACTTCACCCTCAGAGTGTGCCAGAGGACATGACCCTCTGACCCAGTGCCTCAATTGAAAAAAAAGGGACCCTTCTTCAAAACAACTCCCCTAATCAAGTTTTCCCTCAGTGGGCATGTCCATGACTGTGTAGGGAAGAACTTATTTAATTACACTATTGATTCGGAGATGCTAATAGTAAAATAAAAACAGCAAAATATTCTACTTCGCTTGAACTAACGAAGATTTACCAAGTTATCTCTTATTTGTCCAAAAACAATACGCATATATAGTACAGGGAATGTTGTAACAAGCACCTTGACCTTCTCACTGTCAATACTAAATGTGCCCTTCAGTCACCTATTCACCCTCACTTGTCATGCCAACTGAGAAAGTGGGTAGCTAGAAGCAACTTCCACTCATACTATCTTGCATGGTGCTGGTTTCTCTTTATATACCTGTTTTGGGGTACTTTCCACAGCTGTTGGTTGGTGTTTCATTAAGCAGAAAAACAAGTGACATATATTCACCTTGGTAGAACACATTTGTCATATTCATATTGTACCCATCAAAAGTAATTGATGATATATGCTCATGTACATTCAACATGGGATTGCATTATACTGTTACATATTTCTGCTGGTGTGGGTATGTATGTACAAATATACATATATGTATACATGCACACATATATAGTGCATGTATATATTTAATAAATATTTCAATAACAATAGCAGAAACAAATCAAAATTGTATGATAAAATGCATTTAGAGCATACATTCACAGTATCAACCATTTCATCTCCCTTTATATGAACTACAAAAGCACTAAACAAGTCAGTAGCCCCAAAGATAAATTGTCTATTCTTCTAAGGTAAGAGTAGGCAAGGCTCTTTCTTAGGACTTTTCATTTCAACCTCCTTGGTATATCAGCATCTGCTGATGCAGGGCAGGAACTTGGGACAACTCTACTGATCTCCAAAATGGTATGTTCTGTGTAAGAATGAAAGTATTCAGCATGATCCTCAATCATAGGAAATTAGGTCTCCTTCCTCATTTTTTGTCCTTGGACAAGGGGATAATCTAATGAACAGCAATGTGAGTGGTTATATGTCACTCTCACTAGACAACCTAAAAGGGGAAATTCAAGAACTTTCAAAGACAGAATCTCATTCTTTCATTCTCAGATTGTTATTGTTCATTTGTGTCTGACTGTAGTTGACACGATACCCACAGCAGCCACTATGAATATGCACATGTATTTCCAGAGAAAATTAACAAAATATAAAACAAGACATTTATTCAAAGACCAGAAAGGCAAATTCATCATAGTAACAATGAAATCTACACACATTATCAATGCAAAGATCAAGGATATCCCCAAACCTTCCCTCCATCAGATCTTCCTAGAAACAAGATCCCTTAGGGAAAATCACTCCCTCTCTCACTCTTGCTAGCTACTCTTCCTGCTCTCTCCCACCTCTACCTCACTGTCTCTTCTTGATGCACCCTTCCTGTTCACCCAGTCAGCAAGTTTCTCCCACCATGGGCTCCATGTGACTCAGTCTGTGGGATGGGACAAAGGTCAAAGCAAGTCACACGGGCCCATTTAGTGTCAGGGAAGATCTTCAATTCCCTTACCATTACATTGGGTCCCAAGATGTTTATTGTCCATTAATAGATGAATGAGAGTTTAGGAGTAATGGATATCAACATAACTTCACAACAATGTAGCAGGGATAATACAAAACAAATGCATAAAACAATATCTTATGCTGAGGGCTTGAGCACAAGCATCCCATAATTGTCCCACTCAATTGAATGGGTGCCAAAATACCTTCGGAAAAGAGCCAAAGGTCTTTTATTCTGTAACTATTTCCTGCTGAGATCTGAAATAGAGCTATCCCTTCTTGAAAAGGTCCCAATTGAGATGTCAGTTCTTTAGATAGTCTCTGGAACTTGGTAAATATCATGTCCAGGGGTGACAATATCATAGCTGAAATATATGGAACTTGGTCAATATCAGGTCCAGATTTGATGCATCATAGTCATGGATGGAGGGTGATATCTAGGTGAAGCAATCAGTCATCTACAAGTAGAGGGCATTATGGATGCAGGGGATAAATCCAGCAAACAGGTTAAACAAACAAACAGAAGCCAAAAAGAATAAGGACACAATAACCAGAGGCAGGGTAAATATATCATAAGTTATGCTTTCAGAGTTCATGAACCCACTATTTTAGCCCTATTCATGGTAAAATATATGAATTCAGGGGACAAATTGGTAATCATCTTCCCAATAAACAATAATTATGGCATAGTATTTCTTGAGTGCAACTATTTCCATAGTCTTTGGAATATCTCCTTTTTTACCCATACTATTTTACCCATACCTTAGTTTCTGTTTTACCCATACTTCAGCTCCCAATTTTATTCTGCCAATAGAAACAAATCTAATAGTTCCTCTGATAGTTTGGGAGGAGGGTCAGATTTCACTAGGAGTATTGTTCCACAGGAAAAATAATCACTTGAACTATTCTATCATTTTTACAAAACTGTATAAAGTTCTTCAAATAAATTTTATAATACCACAATTTTCTCTCTATAACAATTAGAATTTAATATTCCAGGCAATACATCTATTGCTTGAGCTGCTAATTCTGATTTAGGTAATATCTCTCCAAAATCATTTCTAGGGATTCTCATACATATTCCAGTAGAGATTTTTCTTATTTCTTCTCTCTCCAACAAAAATTCCTCTAAATAATATAGCCATATCCTGCTGAACCAGCTGTGCCTGTACACAATGCTGGAACATCTTGCTTCCCAGTCTAATACTCAATACTTGGGATCGTATGTGTTTGCTGTTTTCTAATTTGCAGATTTGGGATCACTATTGTGGTTAGAGGTGTTTTTCCTTCCAATGGTACGTTATTCAAATCATATAAATCAGTGGACCAATTATCTTTCCAATGTTGATAAGAACTATTAGAACTTGGGGGCGGAGCCAAGATGGCGGAGTAGAAAGACTCACCTATGCTAGGTCCGAACCCACAGCCCATAGATTCCCTCTAAAAAGAACTCCTGACAAATTCTGGAACAGTGGAAGCTGCGCAGAAACACAGTGAAGGAGATTTCCGTTGCAGAGAGCCCTGAAAAACCCACCGCAAAGGTACCCCAGACGGGAGCGGAGTCCTGCCCGGCCGAGCGCCCCCCTCTCCCACCCCGGCCACGCGGCACTGAGAGGAGCAAGCAGAGCCCAGCAGGGCTCAGGGACGTGAATCTCCGGGCGGCCGCGAAGGTCCCTCCACCCACAGACGCACAGGTCAGTGAGAGAGACGGGCTGAGAGGGGAGCGGGGGATCTCTGGGACTCGGACCCCCTTGGGAGGCAGCGGCAGCAGCAGAGGCAGAGGCCGCTCAGGCAGGACCTTCACCCCAGCTCCATTACAAAAGATCTCTGCATAAACCCCCTGAGGGAAC
>CM053769.1:637200683-637221388 GCA_028658325.1 Potorous gilbertii
GGGTGAAATGGAATGGGGTAAATTATCTCTCATAGAAGAGGCAAGCAGGAGGCTTCTTAGTGGAGGGAAAAAGAGGAGAGCTGAGAAAAAAAAACGTGAAGTTAACTCTCATCACTTTCGACTAAAGAAAGGAATAAAATGCACACTCATTTTCGTATGAAAACCTATCTTACAATACAGGAAAGTGGGGGAGAAGGAGATAAGCAGGGTCGGGGGCGGGGATGATGGAAGGGAGGGCAATGGAAGGAGGGAGCAGTTTGAAGTCAACACTCAGGGAGGGACAGGATCAAAAGAGAGAATAGCAACCATGAGGGGCAGGATAGGATGGAGAGAAATATATAGCTAGTCTTAGACAACATGACTATTACGGAAGTCACTTGCAAAACTACACAGGTATGGCCTATATTGAATTACCTGCCTTCCCAAAGGGAATGGGTGGGGAAGGAGAGATGGGGAGAAGGTGGAACTCAAAGTTTTCGGAACAACTGTTGAGTATTGTTCTTGCTACTAGGTAATAAGGGATACAGGTAATGGGGAATAGAATATTATCTGACCCTATAGGACAAAAGAGAAGATGGGGACAAGAGAAGGGAGGGATGATAGAAGAGAGGGCAGATTGGTGACAGGGGAAATTAGAATGCTCAATGTACTGGGGTGGGGGAGGGGACAAATGGGGTGAAAATTTTGGAACCCAAAATCTTGTGAAAATGAATGTAAAAATTAAATAAATAAATTTTTATTAAAAAAAGAATTGTGTTCTCCCTAACAAGATAATACTAAAAATTGTTTCTATTGGTAAAGAGCAATGCTGTGTAAAAGAAATGTATATCTTCGTGACATGAGCAGTTGCACCACATAAAATTTCACTGGTTGTAAAATCACATAATTCATATGGTCAATAGCTCAATGAGATTAGTCTTTACTCTTGTAAGGACTATGGGAGGAAAATGTTGTAGCTCAAAGGCTTAAAATTATGAGAGCGTCTGTAAGAGCCACCCAAGTTATAACTCCTATGACGCCAAACTAGTATGGCTTACCTATAATTCTCGTGAAACATGGTTCTGTCTTTCATAAGAGTTAGAGCCACTGCATAAGGAACTTAGATATCCTCTGGACCATACCATTTTCTATTACAAAAGTTACATGTTCCAGTAAATGCTGAATGGAATTTATAAACTTTATGTACAGAAAAGTATTTCTAAATCCAGAATGATATTGATATTAATAATGATACATTTATCACAAAGAATTTCATGCATTGCAATTTTTGTTCTAAATATTGTAATGAACTTATAGTTGATGGTAGAAATCATAGCCTCTTACCTTTGAAGTGCTTTTTTTCTACTTCTTCAAATATAGGAACACATGTATATCAATTTATCTACCTCTCTCTGTCTCTGTCTCTTTTTCTCTATCTGTGCCCCTCTCTACAGACGTTACATGACTATAACATTTTTGAGATGTATATGTGTGTGCGTGTGCGTGTGTGTGTGTGTGTGTGTGTAATTTTTTATACCAAAAACCTCAGCTGTCATTCATCATGTGAATTTGGGAAATTACTCAACACATTTTAATATGTTTCTGAAATTGGATATTTTACCGTAATTTAAGATAAAGGTATTAGAGTTATTTGTAAAGTCTTGCATGCACTGATTCAGAGTAAGGTTTCTCAACTCCTATATACGTATTTCAAATTTTCACTATAGCTCCTATCTTTTTTATCAGAAATGATTCAGGTCTTGCCATTAAAGCTCTATTTGTTCTCCTGTAGGATTACACAAGTTTTCTCAATAAATTATTTTTGGCTATAAACCACTGTCCTTTGTATGTTGTAATATCATATTTGATGTCCTCCATACCTGTGCAATAATGGCTGTAAACTCTTGTATGATCCTGACTATGAAGTTGTAAATTATTTTCTATGCTGCTTCTGGAAATTTTTTTTTAGAAATTTTTTCATTTCTTTTGAGAAGGTAACTGGTGAATTACATTTTTTTTCTTTCTGATCATAATAAATATGAATTTTCTCTTTTGATATCTTGAAATGTGTTGTCTAAGCTTGGTTTTGATCATGGTTATCAGTTAGTACAGTGTTTCTGAAGTTACTCAACTTCAATAGTTTTCTAAATCACTTGTGTTGTTTTTGTTCAATGCCTCTCACTTTCTCTTTATTTCCACAGTCATTCTTTACACTTTGTATTAATATTTCTTGCTTTCTCATGTATTCATTTTTTTATTCCATTCTAATTTTAAAGGGGTTTGTTACTTGAAAAGTTTTGTACCTACTGTTCTAAACTGTTGGTTTGGTTTGGTTTTTTTCCAATTCTATAGGACATAGCTCTCATTTTTGGCAATATTTTCCTCTCTAGTGCTGTCATTGAACATAAGTGTGTGTGTGTGTGTGTGTGTGTGTGTATTTTTCTTTTCCCATGGCATTATAACCTTTTTGTGATAGTTTTGAAAAGATATTTTAAAAGGTGCATGAATGTGTATAAATAAAACAAATATCTAATACATTATTATTAATAAAAAAGCATATATTAAAATTGCCCTCCCGTTCTTCTTACTGGCAATATCTCCCCTATTAAAGCAAGTATCTACTTTTACATTTTCTATAGAATATTTGATTTAAATGTCATAAATAAAATTTAAAAATTTAACTTATTTTTATGACATGAATGTCACATGTTCTGCTCTGCATAATACATTTTTACTCAAGTACCAATTAAAATTCAGTTACTGAGAAACAATTAATTGAAGAGATTTTAAAAGAACTCAATTTATGTAGTCTCTCCAAGTCTTCTGAGAAAAAACTTCAGAGGAGTTTAAAGGAATACAGTTAAAATGTAGATAAAAAAAAATCAGTAAGGATTCCTTTCTTATATGGGTTGGTCAGTGAGGTACCTTGCCAATTTCAAACTGTGTGATTCAATAAAATTATGTTTCATTCTAGTATTTTATTGTCTGGAATTAATCCTTGGATTTCTTTTTTTTTTTGGCCATGGAGAATTCTGTAGACCCAATATCCATCATACATCTTTATCTACCAATACGGTATGAACATTTATATTTAGCAAACCCTACATCATCAGCTTTGTCTAAAACATGATACTGGACACAAAGGATAATAGATGCCTATATGGAAAGCATATTGTCCTTAAGAGCCTTAGAATATAGTAGACAAATTTACAATTTCTCCCTAGAGGACATATTGGATAGGAAAATGACTTGACAGGAAAACAAGCTCAATTTTAGCATAGAAAATAACAGTAGTAGTAGTTAATTAACCTTTCCCCCTTTATTTCTTTATCCATGGAAAGAATGCAATAATAGAACCTTCCAGTAAAATAAGAATATATGTGAAGAGATTTGCAAACTTTAAATTACCATATTCTTAATACACATCATGTTTATTATTCAATGTCATACTGACATATTGAAAAATATTTTATAAGGAGTAAACTATTTTTTGTGGATATGTGTATCTTAATATTTAAATATGTAACTCATACCTCAAATAAAATGTATCACAGAGTCATGAATGTAGGCCTAGCAGAGTTCTGGGACATGATTTCATCACTCACGTATATTACTCAACATTTGCTGAAGAAACGATTGACTCAAGATAATGCTAAGGTGATATGTTGCAAAAATTCATTTTGAAATTCATCTTCTAAGTTCAAATTCACTACTCCCAGTAGGTATGGCAGTTCTTTTTTCAAATAATATTATTTTTCAATCCTTAAGAATTTATTTATTCTCTTTCAACCTCCTCTCAACTACTTTAAAGAAAAAAATATCAAGAAGGAAAGGTAGGAAAATGGAAGGAAGAAAAAGGAGGGAGGACAAAAAGAGGGAAGAATAAGAATTGTATAATGTAACCAAATTTACGTCAACAAATTCTCATATGGAGTAGTTTTTTTCTTATTCTATATATTAGTTATTTTTTATATTAGGAGGTGAGCAGTATTCCTCTTTATCAGTTTTCAGGAATCATGGTTGAATATTTGATTGATCAGAGATATTGAGTCTTTCAGTATTTTACCTTTATGTTTACAAGATTGATGTAATATTCTAAATTATTGCTCTGGTCCTGCTCACTGTACTTCATCAGTTCATAAAAGTTTTTCAAAATCTCTCTAAAACTATCTCTTTCTTCATTTTTTATATTACATCATTACATTCCTATATCCTGTGTTCACGCATAGATCGTTGATGGGCACATTTAATTTCTAGTTCTTTGTCACGGCAAAAAGACCCTGTTCCTCTTTGAAGCAATAACAGCAGTAATCTTTGTGATAAAAAGGTAGTAACAGATATATTCGATCACAAACACCTGCTTTTAATAACTATTTTAACATAATTCCAAATTGCTTTCCTGAAGGACTGCACCAATCCATTGCTCTTCCTTTTTTTCCTGCTACTCTTCTAACATTTGTCATTTTTATCAGCTCTGCCAATCTGATGAATGTGAAGTAACACCTTAGAAATAATTTTGCATTTCTCTATTTGTGATATGTAGTGTGTTTTAATGACTATACATAGCTTATGTTTCTTCTTTGGAGGACTGACTGTTCATATCCATATCTCATTTCTCATTTAGTTACAGGTGTTTATTATTATAAATTTGAATCAGTTCCTTATAATTTTTAGGAATAAAATCATTATCAGAGAAACTTGGTACAGTTACTTTATTTTCCCAGTTCTGTCTTTCCCTTCTTTTCTCCTGTGCATTCAGTTTATTTGTGCAAAACCTTTTTAGTTGCATGTAATCAGAATTGTCCATTTTATCTTTTGTGATCCTATTTATTCCTTGTTCAATGAACAATTCCGTTATCTTCTTTTTTTTTATCTTTTTTTAACAATAAATGGATCTTTTTATAAATTTTATAAATTATAAATTAAATTTATAATTAGTATCTATGCAAAATCATCAGCAAGCATTATCTGTAATATACAAAACCTAGAAGTTTTCCCAAAAAGATCAGGGATGAAACAAGTATGCCCTCTATCACCACCATCATTTAATATTTGACCAGAAATGATAGCTTTGAAATAAGAGAAGAAAGAGAATTTAAAGGAATTAGAATAGGAAATGAGGAAACAAAGGTATCCTTTGCATCTGCTATGATGGTATACTTAGAGAATCCTAGAGAATCAACTAAAAAACAACTTGAATTAATTAACAATTTTAGCAATGGTGCAAGATATAAAATAAACCAACATAAATTTCCTGGCTTGATTTCTTCCTTAAAGGCCAATCCTTACATCCATTTCACTCTGGTTGCCGTTGATTGACCAACAATCAATTCCTACCCAAGCACCATTTAATGGTTACTGTTTGGATCCTGTTGACTCAGAGTTAATGTAAACAGTAATTGTTTCTCTTTTGGACAAACCACTGAGGGTTTTCCTCTCCCAGTTGGATTTTTTAGTGAAAGGTAATTTATTCTTAGTTCTTCTAATAGGTTCAAGATATGACATTATTGAGATGATTTCTTTTCTTGACCAATTGTTTCTTTGCTGTTAGTAACTGAATAAGTAAGTAACAAACTAAATCAAAACTCCCTGGAAATATTTCAAAAATAACATTCATGTTAAATTTTCTGAAACTCCGAGTCAAGGAAATAAATATTATTGTAAAAATATTTTGACTATAACTTTTAATTAAAATAATCAGTTGCAATGTATATTGTAGTATGAGTCAAGTGACTATGTACTGAGCTTGAGTGCCACTAATTATGTAATAGGCTACAACTTATTTGCATGGATAAAGTTATACTTGATGCTATTTCAGCCTGGTTCTGTAGTCTCTTTAAAGCATGTCAAAAGATTAATATTTCAAGTATTTTTTCATTAGTTCTCTTTTATAGTTAGAGACTTTTAAGGGAAGAGATAGATAGATAGGTAGACAGACAGACACATAGATAGATAGATAGATAGATAGATAGATAGATAGATAGATGATAGATAGATAGCCATAAGTAAGTAGCCATTATAAAGGAGATGAACCATTTCCAAAATACTTAAGAAAATCTTTCATTTTCAGCACAATTGTAGACCATCTATATTTAGAACTCAGATCACAGAATTATGGATTTGTAGTAACAAACTAACTGCTACTGAGTTTAAAACTCATTGTTTTACTGAGGAGAAAAACATTCAAGGAGTAATGGAGGGGGAGAGGGGAGGAGAGGGGGGGTATTTAAAATTATGCCAATGAAACTGATGTTGACTGTTAAGTTAAACACTGTCCTTAAACACTTTAATGCCTCTAAGACAGAAAATAGTGCTTGGAAAAAAAACAGGAGTATCTTGGAGAGAAGCATATCATTTCAGTGTGTCTGAAGAAACATTACATGCTTGTTACTAGTTATTATGAGCTATGGCCTGGGAAGATAGGACACACTTCCATTTCTGTGAATTTAAATATTTTGGCTTGCTTACTTCTTTTCATTTCAAGGTGAAATGAGCACTGACGAAGCTGGTTTCACTTCTTCATTTATCTCCTTTTCACTTCTTCCTTAAGAAGTGTGCCTTAAATTTAAAATAAAGGCAATAGTTGCAGTATTGCTAAATGAAAATAAATCTTTAGGGTGTGAAAAGGGTAAAGTGGGATTGGAAAGTTTTCAAGGAAGAACCATACTCCTAATTTTTCTCTACACCTTTCTCAAGGACAGGCTACTACACCTTCCACAAGAGAATAGTTCGGGATGTTTTGATACTATGTTGATAGAGTTCACAATTTGCCTATGTTCTAGAATCTTATGATGATCTAGCAAGTTTATGTATTATTTAATTGTCTTTAAAAATAATCTTGACAATTGAAACAATAGTCTAGTTGTCAGACAAGAGAGGGAAAAATTGTGCACAGTAATTGAGAGTAGTCAAATGCAAATACGGGTGTAATCTCTTATGCTGTTAATTGTAATTTAAATATTTTTTCCTGGAGTTTAAAAAGCCACACAGAGAATAATTGAGATCTGGTATACTAATGACTATTCAAAAACACTTTGTAGAGAGAGTACATTTTTTTTTTTGTTCATAGAAGGGCTAATATTTCTCTTCTCAGATGAGGTTTTGGGTAAAAATCAGAAGTAAGTAAAATTCTGAAGGTTGCCATTTTTGTCTTTCATTAATGCTCAGTTCTTTTTTTTTCTCTTTATCTTCCTTTCAGTTCTTACTTGAGGTATTTGGGTAAAAGGTCTATTTTCCTTGACACATTGACCCAGTATTGGGATGCTTTGGACATTTTCGTCTTCTGCATCTCCATATCTCCTATCTATTCAAAGATGGCCTGTCCTTCATCTTACACTATCTTCTTCTCTGTGACTATCATACTGGAGACTCATAGAATTGTGTTTAAAGAAAACTTTGAAAATATCAAATGCCACACTGTCATTTTACAAAGGAGGAAAATGAGACCAGAGAAGTAGATTGACTTACCTAATGCCATACTTTTAGTACTTAATCTACAGTGTTCTCCCCTCTCTATTTCTTCAGAGAGATAGTACTAGTTTTAAAATTTAACCCTGGTAACTAAATAATATGGAATGGAGGTAGCTGACTACCAGACTAGAGAACTGATATATTTTGACAACCAGGGACTTTTAATGACTCTTAAATCAGACCATATAAATAGGGTGCATAGTCTTTCTTATCTCAGCTAATTGTATGACTAATGATTAGATTTCCTTCTTAGGCACTGACTATGATTGCCTATATCTGGGCTTTTTCTAACATTTTTGAAGGGGCATAGTAAATTTTTGCTGCTGGATTCTCAAGATATTTCTGCCCATATCCAGGACGTCTTTAACTTAAGAGGAAAAATCAAGAGGAAAGCTAATATTTCATTTCATAGGGGTGACAAGAAACAGTGTAATCAAATATCTATCTATTTGGGGTCACAGACTGTGTAACTATAGTAAAAATAAATGGAATCATAGGTAGTAAAACCTGGTTCAAACTCTGAAACAAGGTGTGTGATCATGGAACCATCATCATTTTTGAGCATGTTTCTTCATCTCTAAAATTTGGACTCAATCTAAGTCAATAAGCAATAATTATGCATCTCTAATCTTCCAAGCACTGTGCTACAAGTTTGAGATTAAAAATGAAAATAATTCTTGCTCTCTAGGAGTTTCCATTGTACTCTAGTGAGGCTTAAATAAAATAAAACTGTTAAAAATTGAAAGAGCCCTCTAAATGTCACCACGAGTATCATTGCTATCGTCATTATTGCAAAATTTTCAGAATTTAACGTTTTGCATGAATGGTACAGACCCCATTATATATCCAAGGCATAAATACAATCTTTACCTTGGAACTCATTAGTTTATAACTCTTGCTAATGAATATATGGTCTACGTTAAAGTTTATATTTTCATTATTGTCCTTATTCATAGGACATAGCTTCTGATTTTTTAAGTTATTATTTATTTTTAAAATCCTTTTATTTTTAAATTTTGAGTACTACTTCTCTCTCTCTCCCTCTCTCTTCCCCCTGTCTCTCATCACCCTATCTCTTTATATCTCTCCCCACCTCCACCTCTTCCACTGATTGAAAAGACAAGCAATTATATCAATTATACATGTGACATCATGAAAATATATTTTGATATTAGCCATATTGCAAAAAAGCAAGAAAAATAAAGGCAGAATATTATATTTCAATTTGTACTCAGAATTCTTTATTTCTCTTTCAGAATGCCTTGGATCAATATATTGATCAGAATAACCAAGTCTTTTACAGTTGACCATCATTATAAAACTGTTGTTGCAATGCACAATGATTCCCCATTCTAATTTCACTTCGTGTCAGGTCACATGATACTTCGTGTCATATTTTTTTCTGAAACTAGTCCTTTGTATGTTGCTTAAAGCATAATAAGACCTTATCACAATCACATGCCACAACTGGTTCACCTGTTCCTTAATTGATTAATTAGTATATTCGTCTTGATTTATAATCTCTAATGCTTTACGACTACAAAAAGAACTGCTATGTTTCTTGTACATATAGGTCTTTTTCTTTTATCTCTTTGAGATACAGATATAGACTCAGTAAAAGAGTATGCAGTTTTATAAGTGTTTCAGTACATTTACAAATTGTTTTCCTGAATGATTGGACCAGCTTACAACTGAACCAAAAATACATTGGGGAACCTGTTTTCCTCTATCCAAATCACCATTTATTACTTCTCATATGGGTGAAGTAGAATCTCAGAGTTGTTTTAATTTATATTTCTCTAATCATTAGTGATTTAGAACATTTTATATGACTACAGATAGTTTTTATTTCTTCTAAAAATTGCCTATCCCTATACCTTGACTAATTATTAATTATGGAATTGCTCTTATTTTTGTAAATTTGAATTAGTTCTTTATATATTTGAGAAATGAAGCCTTTATTGGAGAAACTTGCTGTTTTGTTTTTTTTTTCACGATTACGTCTATGATAGCTTTTAGCAAAATGTACTTTAGGTGATTTCATCGATTAATTAGGTCTCATTTTGCTTTTTTTTTTCTGTTATCATTATTGCCACCCCTGCCTTTTTTTCTTACTGCAGAAGAAGTTTCTGATCGAATCCTTCATTTTGACTCTGTATCTGTGTCTGAGTGTCTCTTGTTAAAAATATATTATTTGATTTTGATGTATAATTCATTCTACTATTTAGTTCTCTTTCATGGTTTTCCGCATCCCATGGTCATTTGGATTTCTGTGTTATTTCCTTCCACCTCATTTTCTCTTTGTTCTCTCTCTTTTTCATTCTGTCCCTATTTAAATGTCTGTTTTGTTTCTGACAACAGCCACCCTTCATACATTTTCCCTGCTATCATTCTTGCCTGTTCCCATGCATTTTTATTCCCCTTCTCTCCTATTTCCATATTGGGTAAGATAGATTTCTAGGGGCCAAGCAAAGATGGTGGAGTAGAAAGACAAAAAACATGCAGGCTCTCCCCACACAGTCCATAAAATACCTGTAGAGAGGGACTCCCAACAAATTTGAAGAGTGGAGAACAACAGGGTGGAGGAGATTTCCAGCCAAGGGTGATCTGGAAGACCCATGGGAAAGGTTGGTTGCAGCAGATGTGGAGCCCAGTGTGGAGCACAGCCCAGCCTTGGCTGCCCCGTGCGGTGCGATGAGATTCTGGGAGGAGGACACTTCGGGGGCAGAATCTCCAGTCACAGAAGCGGATCCTCAGATCCCTCCACCCACAGACACCAAAGGTCAGTGACTGGGTTTTCTCAGCTGGCCAGGAAGGCCCATAGTTCCCATAGTTCCCATAGTTCTCATAGTTCCAGCCTCCACCAAGAGCCCACAGAAACCACATCAGGCAGGCAGCAGTAGATCTCAAGGCAGCCCCGACAGCAGCGCAAGACAATTACTGGGTTGCAAAAAACCATGAGGGCACTGAGGGAGCTGGTCTTTATCTTGCACTGAATGGTGGCCCTGCCCCCACAACTTGACTGAATCCCCCCCTCCCAGTGCTAGCTTGGCAAAACTGGAGGTCAGGTGCCTTTAGAGAGGAAACTCTGCTAAGATTTTGGGGACAAAAATCCTTCCCTGCATCCAGACCAGTGCATGCTACATTGTGCCACCTTAAAGGAACTGATAACTTACAGGTCCCCAGAGTATACCCTACTCTTGCAAAGGACCCAAAAGCTAAGTAACTGCTGGGGAAAATGCCCATAAAAGGGAAAAAAATAAGACCATAGAAAGTTACTTTCTTGATGAACGGATATCTCCTCCCATCCTTTCAGATAAAGAAGAACAATGTTTACCAAGAGGGAAAGACATAAAAGTCAAGGCTTCTGTATCCCAAACATGCAAAAATTATTCAATGGGCTCAGATCATGGAAGAGCTCAAAAAGGATTTTGAAAACCAAGTAAGAGAGGTGGAGGAAAAACTCGGAAGAGAAATGAGAGAGATGCAAGTAAAACATAAAAAGTGGGTCAATACCTTGCTAAAGGAGACCCCCAAAAAATACTGAAGAAAATAACACCTTGAAAAATAGGCTAACTCAACTGGCAAAAGAGGTTCAAAAAGCCAATGAGGAGAAGAATGCTTTGCAAAGCAGAGTTAGTCAAATAGAAAAGGTTCAAAAAGCTCACTGAAGAAAATAGTTCTTTAAAAATTAGAATGGAAGAAATAGAGGCTAATGACTTTATGAGAAACCAAGAAATCACAAAACAAAACCAAAAGAATGAAAAAATGGAAGATAGTGTGAAATATCTCATTGGAAAAACAAGTGACTTGGAAAATAGATCCAGGAGAGACAATTGAAAAATTATGGGACTACCTGAAAGCCATGATCAAAAGAGTGTAGACATCACCTTTCATGAAAATATCAAGGAAAACTGCCCTGAGATTCTAGAACCAGAGCGTAAAATAAATATTGAAGGAATCCCCTGATCACCTCCTGAAAGAGATCCAAAATGAAAAATTCCTAGGAACAGTGTGGCCAAATTCCAGAGTTCCTAGGTCAAGGAGAAAATATTGCAAGCACCTAGAAAGAAACAACTCAATTATTGTGGAAATACAATCAGGGTAACACAAGATCTAGCAGCTTCTACATTAAGGGATCAAAAGGCATGGAATATGATATTCCAGAGGACAAAGGAACTAGGACTAAAACTAAGAATCACCTACCCAGCAAAACTGAGTAAAACACTTCACAGGGAAAAATGGTCTTTCAATGAAATAGAGGATTTTCAAGCATTTTAATGAAAAGACCAGAGCTGAAAAGAAAATTTGACCTTCAAACACAAGAATCAAGAGAAGCATGAAAAGGTAAACGGCAAAGAGAAATCATAAGGGACTTACTAAAGTTGAACTATTTACTTTCCTACAACGAAAGATAATATTTGTAACTCTTGAAACTTTTTTCAGTATCTGGATAGTTGGTGGGAGTACACACACATACGCACACACACACACACACACACACACACAGGCACAGATAGACAGACAGACAGAGAGCACAGGGTGAATTGAATAAAATGGGATCATGTCTTAAAAAAGTGAAATTAAGTGGTGAGAGAGAAATATATTGGGAGGAGAAACGTAAAAATGGAAGGGGACAAATTATCTCTCAGAAAAGAGACAAGTAAAAGACTTTTCAGTGGAGGGAAAATGAGGAGAGGTGAGAGGAAAAACAACATGAAGCTTACTCTCATCACATTAAACTAAAGGAAGGAATAAAATGCACACTCATTTTGGTATGAAAACCTATCTTACAACATAGGAAAGTTGGGGAGAAGGGGATAAGCAGGGTGGTGGGGATGATGGAAGGGAGAGCAGTGGGAAGAGGGAGCAATTTGAAGTCAACCCTCTTGGGGAGGGACATGATCAAAAGAGAAAATAGAAGAACTGGGGGGCAGTGTAGGATGGAGGGAATTATAGTTAGTCTTACACAACACGGCTATTATGGAAGTCATTTGCAAAACTACACAGATATGCCCTATATTAATTGCCTGCCCTCCCAAAAGGAATGGATGGGGAGGGAAGGATGGAGAGAAGATGGAACTCAAAGTTTTAGGAACCACTGTTGAATATTGTTCTTGAAATTAGGAAATAGAAATACAGGTAATGGGGTAGAGAAAGTTTTCTTGCCCTACAGGACAAAAGAGAAGATGGGGACAAGAGAAGGGAGGGATGTTAGAGGAAAGGGTAAATTGGTGATAGGGGCAACTAGAATGCTTGGCGTTTTGGGGTAGGGGGAGGGGAGAAATGGGGAGAAAATTTGGAACCCAAAATTTTGTGGAAATGAATGTTGAAAAGTTAAATAAAAAATTTTAAAAATAAATAAAATAATAATAGTAAAAAAGATAGATTTCTATGCTCAACTGAATATGCACCTAACTTCTACCCTCCTTACACCATTCCAATGAGAGTAAGATTCAATCATTGGCCAACACCTCCTCACTTCCTCCTCCATTTAAAAAAATAATCTTCCTTGCATTCTACTTTTACGTGATAAATTTCCCCCATTCTGCCTGTATCTTCCCGCTTCTCTCAGCACGTCATTCTTTCTCACGCCTTTAGTTTTAGGGGCGTTCATCCTAATGTTATCAACTTACATCCTTGTGTCTTGTCTATGAAGACTCCTTATAAATTCCCTAATAAGAAGAAAGTTCTTAGGAATTAGAAGCATCATTTTCCCATGTAGGTATGTTTAACAATTTAACTTTATTGAATTCCTAAAGAAATTTCTTTTCTGTTTACTTTTTAATGCTTCTCTTAAGTCTTGTGTTTAATTGTCAAAGGTTTTATTCAACTCTGGTCTTTTCATCATTGAAAATTCTCTATTTCATTAAATATTTAATGATGCCCACAAAAAAGATTTCACTGTTTTTCTGGGTAGTGATTCTTGCTTGTAGTCCTAGTTCCTTTCACTTTTGAAATATGATATTCCAAGTCATCCACTGTATTAATGTGGAAGTTGTGAAATATTGTGTGATTCTGACTGTGAATCCACAATATTTGAACGGTTACTTTCTGGCTGCTTGTGATATTTTTTCCTTGGCATGGGAGCTCTGGAATTTGATTGTCATGTTCCTAGACTTTTCATGTTGGCATCTCTATCAAGAAGTGATTAGGATTGTTTCTGTTTTATTCCCTTAATCTAAAACACCAAGGCAGTTTTCCTTGATAATTTCTTGAAAAAATTTGTCTAGGTTCTTTTGAAATCATGGGTTTCAGGAAGTTCAAGAATACTTAAATGATCTCTTCATGATGTATCCCAAGCTAATTTGTCGTTTCTGACAAATATTTCATATTATTTTCTATTTAAAATTTTTAATTTGTTTTATCAGTTTTTGATGTCCTATGGAATCATTAGCTTCCAGTTTTCTAATTATAACTATAATTACTTTATATTTTTACAGAATAAAAAAGAGTTTGAAAGAAAAATTCATTAGAAGAAATCAATACATTGAAAATGTCTGAAAATAAAATACATATAACCCTCCCTGGGACCTTTGCCTCTGGAATGTAATGGTAAGCCATTTTGTCTTTCCCTTTGGAAGGGACATACTCATCTAAGTTTTGTATTACTCATACAGAATTGTTCTCCACCCATAGTATATACTTTTTCTGAGGGCAAAGACTATTTCCTTTTTATCTTTGAATTCCTAGTACACAGCACATACCTGGTATATGTACCAGTAGCACCTACTAATACAAAAGTACATAGTAGGCTTTGAATAAATATTTTTTGTCTTGTTTAGAGTTATTGAAGAGTATGTCACAGTCATTTGGTGACATATGGTGGTCAAAAATGATATCTAAATTTTTTTCATTTTTTTCAACTAGCTCATTGTTTAATGAACAATTTCAGTTGTAATTGGGAAATGTTAAACAAAATATAAGAGACAATATTAATTTTTGGTTTTCTAAATCAATATGCAGCGTCAGGGATCATTTTCTATTTGACCTTGACAATTCTTACATATATATATATATATAATTTATTTATTTTTCAGTTCTCAACATTCACTTACACAAGAATTTGAATTCAAAAATACATTGACGCTACTCACCCTTTCCTCTAGTCTGTTCTCCCTTCTATTACCCACATTTCTTCCATCCTAATTCCCCTCTATTTTCCCATAGGGCAAAATAGATTTTTATAATCCATTGCCTGTATAGTTTAATTTTCAGTAGCAGGCTAAAAAGTTTTTTTTTTTTTTAACATTCATCCCTAAAGCTTTGAGTACCATTATCTCTCCCTCCCTCCCTACACATCCTCATTGAGAAAATAAGCAATTCAATATAGTTCATACATATATAACAATGCAAAGCACTTCCATAACACTTATGTTGTGAAAGACTAACCACATTTCCCTCTGTCCTTTCCTGTCTTTCATTTAT
Source organism: Potorous gilbertii (assembly GCA_028658325.1). Classification (NCBI taxonomy): domain Eukaryota; kingdom Metazoa; phylum Chordata; class Mammalia; order Diprotodontia; family Potoroidae; genus Potorous; species Potorous gilbertii. Next base: position 637,215,561 of record CM053769.1, read on the forward strand.
TCCATTCACTCCCTTGACTTGTCCTCCCACAATAGTATTGGCTTCTGATTATATCTTTCTCAGTTTTCTGTGTCTTCTATTATCTTTTCTCCCCCATTCCTTTCCCCCTTGCCTTCCTGCAGGGTAAATTAGATTTCCATATCCAATGCAATGTGTGTTATTCTTTCCTTAAGCCAAATCCCGTGAAAGAAAGGCTCAATTGTTTGCTTTCACCTCCCCCTTCCATTTTAAAAGCTCTTTCTTCCCTCTTTTTGTGAGATGATTTGTTACATTCTACCTCTCCCTTTCTCTTACTCCTAGTACATTCTGTTCAATAGTACATTTTACATTTTTAAGTATTCTCCCGTCATATTCAGCTCACCCTGTTCCATTTGTCTATGAATATCTGTATATAGATATTGACATAGATGTATAGATAGACATATAGATGTACAAATATACATACATACACACATATATCCATCTACATATATGTAGTTACACACATATAATACACACATAAATACTCATACATACCTACATATTTATATTCCCTCTAACTACCCTAATACTGAAAAAAAAGGTCTCCTGAGTTACAAATAACATTTTTCCATGTAGGAATGTAAACACTTCAACTTTAATGAGTTCCTTAAGGAATCTCTTTCCTGTTTGCCTTTTCATGTTTCTCTTGATTCCTGTATTTGTAAGCCAAGTTTTCTACTCAGTTCTGGTGGGTTCAACAAGAATTCTTGAAAGTCCTCTATTTCATTGAAATTCCATTTTTCCTCTGAAGTATTAAACTCAGTTTTCCTTGGTAGGTAATTTTTGAATTTAATCCTATCTCCTTTGATCCCTTCAGTATCATATTACAACCCCTTCAACCCCTCAGTGTGGAAGCTGCTAAATCCTCTGCTATCCAAATTGTATTTCCACAATCCTCGAATTCATTATTTCTGGCTGCTTGTAATATTTTCTCCTTGACCTAGGAATTCTGGAATTTGACTACAATGTTCCTGGGAGTTTTCTTACAACCCCCAGGCTTCCTGCTTGCTGTTTAAACAGTTTGCCCTAGTCTGGATGTATTTACTCTTCCCAGAGAGGAAACCTCGTCCTTGGATATTTCTTCACGACTTCTCTGACTGTCCCAAGAGGTCCCCTGCTCTGGCCCTACTCTTATTTGTTTTCATAACTCTATGTTTGTCCTCCCAGGTCTCTCTGAAGTCTAACTGTTCATTATTTCTTGTAGCAAAACAGTATTCCATTACATTCACCTACCACAATTTATTCAGCCTTTCCCCAATTGATGGACATCCCCTTGATTTCCAAATTTTAGCAACAACAAAGAGAGCTGCTATAAATATTTTTGTACATCTGGGACTTTTACTCATTTTTATGATCTCTTAGGGACACAATCCTAGAAGCGGTGTTGCTGGGTCAAAGGGTATGCACATTTTTGTAGCTGTTCCGGCATAGTTCCAAATTGCTTTCCAGAATGGTTGGATCAGTTGACAACTCTACCAGCAATGAATTAACGTTTCAACTCTCCCACATCTTCTCTAACATTTATCATGATCTTCTTTTGTCATATTAGCCAATCTGATAGGTGTGATGTGGTATCTCAGAGTTGTTTTCATTGGCATCTCTCTAATGAACAGAGATTTAAACATTTTTTTCATGTCTACAGATAGCTTTGATTTTCTCCTCTGAAAATTGCCTCTACATATCTTTTGACCATTTATCAAATAGAGAATGACTTGTATTCTTGTACATTTGATTCAGTTCTCTATATATTGTAGAAAGGAAGCCTTTATCACAGATACAAGCTGCAAAAATTCTTTCCCAGTTTTCTGCTTCCCTCTTAATCATGGTTGCACTGAGTTTGGTTGTGCAAAACTCTATTGTGCAGGGGAAAGGAGAAGGGGGAACTAAAAGAATAAATGGGGGAACAGGATTACAGAAAGACACAAATAATAATCATAACTGTGAATGTGAATGTGATGCTCTTCCATAAAATGGAGGCAGATAGCAGAATGGATTAAAATCCATAATCCAACAACATGTTGTTTATAAGAAACACATTTGAAACAGGGAGATACACATAGGGTAAATGTAAAAGGCTGGAACATACTATATTATGCTTCAGTTGACGTTAAATAAGCAGGGGTAACACTCATAATCTCAGAAAAAGTATAAGCAGTTGGATCTGATTCAAAGAGATAGGAAGGAAACTATATCCTGCTAAAAGGAAACATAGACAGTGAAACAATATCATTACTAAACATATATGCATGAAATAGTATAGCATGCAAATTCTTAGAGAAGTTAAGGGAGTTACAGCAAACTTCACTTGTTGGGGACCTCAGTCTCTTCCTCTCTGAACTTGATAAATCTAACCTCAAAATAAATAAGAAAAAAGATAAGGAGGTAAATAGAACTCTGGATAAGGTAGATATGATAGATCTCTGGAGAAAGTTGAGTGGGGATAGAAAAGAATATCCCTTTTTTCTCAGTAGTACAAGGCACATATACAAAAATTGACATTCTACTAAGGTATGGAAACCTCATAATACAATCCAGAAAAGCAGAGATAGTTGATGTATTCTTCTCAGATCATAGTGCATTAAAATTATATGTAATTAAAAGCCATGTAAAGATAGAATAAAAATTAGTCGAAAACTAAATAATCTAATGCTAAAGAATGAGTGGGTTAAACAGAAAATCATAGAAACCATTAATGACTTCATTGAAGAGAATGACAATAATGAGACAACCTACGAAAACTTTTGGAATGCTGCAAAACCTGATTTTAGGGGAAGTTTTATATCATTGAATACCTACATGAATAAAATAAAGAAAGAGGAGATCAATGAATTGGATGTGCTGCTGAAAAAGGTAGAAAAAAAATACGTAGAAAATCCACAAAGAAATACCATATTGGAAAAACTGAAAACTAAAGGAGAGAATAATAAAATTGAAATTAAAAAAAAACTATTGATGTAATAAATAAAACTGAGTTGGTTTTATGGAAAAAATAAAATTAATAAGCCTTTGCTGAATTTGATTTAAAAAAGAAAGAAGATAATGAAAATACCAATATAAAAAATGAAATGGGTGAACTCACCTCCAATGAGGAGGAAATTAAAAAATAATTAGAAATTACTTTGTCCAACTGTATGCCCATATATTTGACAATCTAAGTGAGATGGCTGAATATGTTAAAAAAAATTTAAGTTGCCCATATTAATAGAGGAGGAAGCTAAATACTTAAATAGCTCATCCCAGAACAAGAAATTGAAGAAGCCATCAATTAACTCCCTAGGAAAAAATATCCAGGTCAGATGTATTTAAAAGTGAATTCTATCAAACATTGAAAGAACAGTTAATTTCAATACTATATAGACTAGGTGGGAAAATTGACAAAGAGTCCTACCAAGTCCTTTTTATGATGTGAATAAGGTTCTTATACCAAAATCAGGAAGAGTCAAAATAGAGAAAGAAACTTGTAGACCATATTCTCTACTGAATTTAGATGCAAAAATTTTACACAAGATATTAGTAAAAAGAAAACAGTGACTTATCACTAGAATAATATATTATGATCAGGTAGGATTTATACAAGGAATGCAGAGCTGGTTCAATATCAGGAAAACTATCAACATTATTGACCATATCAACAACAAAACTAACAGAAACCATATGATTATCTCAATAGATGCAGAAAAAGTTTTTTTGACAAAATGCAACACCCATTCCTTCTTAAAACACTGGAGGGCATAACAAAAAAAATGGAGCCTTCCTTAAAATAATAAGCAGTGTCTACCTAAAATCATCAGTAATATTATTTGAAATAGTAGATGCTAGATGCATTTCCAATAAGATCAGTTGTGAAACAAGGATATGCATTATCACCACTATTATTTAATATGGTGCTAGAAATGCTAGCTTTAGCAATAAGAGAAGAAAAAGAAATTGATACAATAAAAATGTGCATAGAAGAAACAAAATTATCACTCTTTTCAGGTGATATGATGATATATTTAGAAAATCCTACACAATCAAGTGAAAAAATACCTGAAATAATAAACAACTTTTGCAAAGTTGCAGGTTACAAAATAAATCCATATAAATCATCTACATTTATGTATATATATATATATATATATATATATATATATATATATATATATATATATTACTAAAAAAGGCCAACAGCAAGAGATAGAAAGAGAAATCCCATTTAGAGCTATAGCAGACAATATAAAATATCTGGGAGTGTACCTCCCAAAACAAACCCAGGAAATACATGAACACAATAATAAAACATGATTCACACAAATAAAGCCAGATCAAAGCGGAAAGACATCAGCTGCTAATGGGTAGTCCAAATGAATATAATAAAAATGACAGTTCTACCTAAATTAATTTACTTGTGCAGTGCTATACCAACCAAACTACCAGATAATTATTTTCTAGAGCTGGAAAAAATATTATCAAAATTCATCTGGAAGAACAAAAGGTCCAGAATATCATGGGAACTAATGAAAAGAAATGCTAGGGAAGGTCGCCTAGTCCTACAAGATCACAAATTGTGTTATAAAACAGCAATCACCACAACCACTTGATTCTGGGTAAGAAACAGAAGGGTAGACATGTGTAATAGGTTAGGTACTCATGACACAGGAGTCAATAAATAAAGCAGTCTCTGATAAGCCCAACAACCCCAACTTCTGGGATAAGAATTTTTTCTGACAAAATCTGCAGGGAAATCTGGATCACAACATGGTCAAAACTGGGCATAGAACAATATCTGACAGAGTACACAAGAATAAAGTCCAAATTGACACATGATGTAGGTATACAGACTGATATTATAAACAAATTAGGGTAACAAATGGATACATGATCTATGTATAAAGACTGACATTATGAAACAACTAGGGGAAGAAGATATATTGTTTGTCAGATTTATGGAGAAGGGAGATATTTATGACTAAACAGAAAATAAAGAACATTATGAAGTGAAAAATGGATAATTTGATTTCATTAAAATGAAAAGATTTTGCACAAACCAACCCAATGCAATCAAGATTAGGAGGGAAGCAGAAAATTAGGAAAGCATTTTCACAACTAACATCTGTGATGAAGGCCTCATTTCTAAAATATAAAGAGAACTGATCAAAATTTTCAAGAATGTAAATCATTCTCTAATTGATAAATGGTCGAAGGATATCAACAGGCAGTTTCCAGAGAAAGAAATCAAAGACTCTTTTAGTCATAAGAAAAAATACTCAATCACTATTGATCAGAGAAATACAAATCAAAATATGTCTGAGGTACCTCATATGTAATCCCATATCAGATGGGATTACATGATAAAACCGGAAGATGATAATATTAGAAAACCTGTGGGAGAGTTGGAACACTAATTCATTTTTAGTGGAGCTGTGAGCTGATCCAATGATTTTGAGAGAGATTTGGAACAATGCTCAAAGGGTTACAAAATTGGGCATACCAATTGCTCCATCAATATTACTTCTAGTACTGTATCCCAAAGAGATTATAAAAATGGGAAAGTGTCTCACATATACAAAAATATTTCTAGCAGTTCTCTTTGTGATGGCCAAGAACTGGAGATAAATTTTGGAATGGTTGAACAAGTTGTGGTATAATAATATAATGGTATGCTATTGCACTATAACAAATGATAAACAGGAGAACTTCAGAGAGACCTGGAATAACTTATATGAACTGATGAGGAATGAAATGAGGAGAACCAGATGAATATTATATACAGTAATAACCACAATGTGCAATGACTGATTCTGGTAGACCTATCACTTCATACCTTT